>JAUCEE010000007.1:0-1200000 GCA_033558005.1 Phytophthora taxon juncus | reverse complement strand
GGATCTCTGCGTCGTGACGGAGTACATGACGATCGACCTGAAGGCGCTGCTGACGAAGTTCGAGGAGCAGCGTTTGCCCGTGGGGTTCGACCACGACAAGGTGAAGGTCGCGCTCCACGTGGCTCACGCGCTGACGTATTTGCATTCGTGTGCGCCGCCGGTGATCCACCGAGACTTGAAGTCGAGCAACATCCTGTTGAACGAGACGATGGACGCGAAGGTGACGGACTTCGGTATCTCTCGAGAGCGGATTGACGCGACGATGACGGCGGGCGTGGGCACGTCTCTGTGGATGGCTCCGGAGGTGATGTTGGGCGAGCGGTATGACGACAAGGCGGACATGTTTTCGTTCGGCGTGGTGCTGTCCGAGCTCGACCTGCACGCACTGCCGTACTCCCACGCGAAAAACAACACACATTCGGGCCAACGCCTCACGGACACTGCCATTCTTCAAATGGTGGCCGCCGGAAAACTTCGTGTGCAGTTCTCGCAAGCTGCGCCCGAGTCGATGGTGCAATTGGGGCTCGCTTGCGTTTCCACCGACCCGAAGCAGCGACCAACAGCGGCGGAAGCGCTGTACCGCCTGCAAACGATATTGGCTCGCGAGATGTAAGGCGTGTGTTTCGCGTCGAGTCCGTGTTGCAGCGTTGAGCATAATCGTCGTTAATCAGCGGAGCCCATCGTAGGAAGCAATCTCGAACCTATCGGCCCCCGTTCAATACAAACGCAAACTGTTTTGCGGGTTTCAAATCGAGAGGCAGGCCCGGATGGATAGTTCAGCTGCTCTGAGGCCTTCACTATGCAACCCATGCGACGTTTTCTCATGGACGGATCACGCTTGAGTCAAAGTCCAAGCATGGCAAGCATGGTTGTCCACACTTGCAGACTTTACGCAGACTTCCCGCTGTTGAATCGCGGTTCATTTCCGAATTCCAGCGTGAAGCATTCGCATCGCTTAGTTTGTTGAGACGCGCTGGCCTCGATGCAGTCGACGGAGGTCTACTCAGACTCGTCGTGCGAGTCGGCGGTGTCCCTGAAAGTCATCTCGACCGGGACGTGCACAGCTTCGGACTGTGCTTCGACCACCATCGAAAGCAGCACCTACTACACCGCCACGACCTGTCCCTCCAACGTGTATGAACGTGCGCAAGAATTCTACGGAGATGACGACTACTTGCTGGTGGACATTTACAGCGGCACGGATTGCACCATATACGTGCAAACGGAAGCGTTTGCTGCCACAGGCGAGTGCGAAGTCGCCAGTACCGACGGGCAAAGCGTTATCGCTACACTGCACTCGAATGGGTCTGCACAAATGGCATATTACCTGGATGCTTTGTGTATCTACCCAGCTTCGTCCTCGTACGCAGTGACTGAAGACGATATTAAGAGTCACACGTGTAGCTCGGGCAGGAAGTTCTACTCGAGTTCAGGTGGTTCCGAAACAAACGGTGTTGGAATCAGCTCGTCATCTAGCACTAGTAGCTTGTCTGCTTCCACCGACGGTGATGGCGGGTCTGGAATTAGTGGCGGCGCGATCGTTGGAATCATTGTTGGCGTGCTATTCGTTGTAGTGCTTGTTGGTGTCCTCGTCTACAGAAGATGTCGGCGGCGTCAGATCACAAACCAAGGCCAAGCTCCTCCAGATTTCAGTCGAACAATCAATGCGAACGATGCATTTTACGAAGCGCAGCCGAGCCCGGCGAAAATCCGAAGCCAGGCAACGACCACTATTTCTGACTCTGGTCGGCGCAGCTCGACGCGACTATGGGATGACGATGTCATCGTTGCAGCACGAATCCCCCGCGAGAAAGTAACGTTGAATAGGCTCATCAACCGAGGAGGTTATGGTGAAGTCTACATCGGCAGCTACCACGGCGAGCAGGTTGCAGTGAAAATGCTACTCCCAGAAACAAAGAAAACAATGTCGCAAGTTAACGCCTTCCTGCTGGAAGTGAAGCTGATGGCAAGTCTAGACCATCCCCGCATCGTATCGTTCGTTGGTGTTGCGTGGGACCAACTCATCGACATTTGTGTCGTATCGGAGTATATGGCAGGCGGGGACCTGAAGGCCTTGCTGACAGAGTTTGACAAGGAGAATCGCCCTGTTGGCTTCAACCACGACAAGGTCAAAATTGCACTTGATGTTGCGATCGCGCTGACCTACTTGCACTCATGTGCACCACCAGTGATCCATCGCGATCTAAAGTCAAAGAATATTCTGCTTGACGAAGTATTGAATGCAAAAGTGACCGACTTTGGTATTTCACGAGAGCGCATCGACGCCACGATGACGGGAGGTATTGGTACGTCATTTTGGATGGCGCCTGAGGTGATGATGGGCGAGCGGTATGATGACAAGGCAGATATGTTCTCATTCGGTGTGGTGCTTTCCGAGCTTGACTCGCATGTCACGCCGTACTCAAATGCAAAAAGCAACAGTACTACCAGCAGCACATCGTCCCAGCAAAATAAACTCCCGAGTGCGGCAATTCTTCAAATGGTGGCAGCTGGTAAACTGCGCGTTCAATTTTCGGAAGCAGGCCCGCAGTCAATGATCGATCTGGGACTGGCGTGTGTGTCATTAGACCCGAAACAGCGTCCTACCGCAGCTGAAGCGCTGTATAAGCTTCAGAAAATTCTGGCCAAAGAAGTATAGCTTCTCACGGGCAGCAACTGCGCATTTAGACTAGGGACTGCAGCGTTATCCAAAGCTTCGGCCGAAGCATCATTACTTTATGTAACATGTAACTTTTTACAGTTGTGCCAATGAAGCATCATTATTTTATGTAACATGTAACTTCTTACAGTTGTGCCATTGGACCTCAAAGTAGAAGAAATCTTCGATCTTGTCAGTTTGATTTGATGGCTCACTGCAGACAAGAAAGTGGCATCAAGAGTACGGACCACCTAGCTAGTCGACAAGTAAGATAAGATCACGGGCTTGTTCCACAAAGCGTCAGCCCAGCAAAGCGCATGCACCGGCATTCAAAGCAACAATAGCCACTTGTCTTTCGGATACTTGGTAATGAAACACAGCGCTTCCTGAAATTGGATTTAGTGGTACTATCCCTAATTCCGCGCCACACAGCAGAATACCATTCAGCCCCACTTACACAAGTAAGTAATGCGGCAGTAGCCCACACAACACAATACTTCCTTTCAATATGTGCTGCCCAGCCTCTGACCAGCTAGATTTGCCGGTATTCGGTGAATAGAGGAGAGAGGATTAAGTGACCAATTCTGCTGTAATTGGCGCGCGGATGACACAGAACTTTCAAGTAATCCGCTAGACAAACAGCCGATGAAGTGGATCGAATTTATGCAAGCGGAACAAGGAGGGCCACATTATTTGGGATAAATGAATAACATCGCGGACTCACGACAGACAATCTCGTCGTTCGGCTTTAATCGAACGACGATTCTGCGTAATAGATACGGATAAAGCTTGGAAAGCGTGTGTAGGTTTGTTTTAATGGAGATTGCTGCGCAGTTTAACACGAAAACTATGTATTATCAGAAAAGAAAAGAAGTTCATGTATAATCCATGCTCCAGAGAGCACGAAGCACCAATAATGGTCAACTCAACATAGCAAAGCTGGCTGCTACGTCAGTACTAGTATTTGTTACGGGCAAGTGTCACGCCTGCTTAGAAATATAATTCCATAATGAACTACTAAAGAAAGGTTACCTCGTACTTGAGCTGCTGATGCTACTACGAGTTCGTATCTGTCCATCTCCTCTCGATGATGCGAGATCCTCCTGGAGTTGGTAATTAGAGCCTCAATGTTGTTGCTTGATGGGGGCTTCCCACCCGAAAACTTCAACGACGCTTCTGGAGCGATCTCGATGAAAATTCAGTTGCGCGTTAATTGCTAAATTGGCAATGCGATTTGAAGGAAGTACGGATATCTGGAGTTCAGATATTCCTGCATCGTTCATGATTCTGGACTGTGGTGGTATGTCATCCGCAATCGTATGGAATATAATGACTATGTGCAACATCTACAGTAATCCTAGGAAGGTCAAAGAGTGTCGTTTACTAAAACGGAAAAATGATAATTGTGTACCCTCCGAAAAACGAGAAAACAAGAGAGAGAAACGAAAAGACATGATGCTTGTTAACAACTTAACACACTTGCTACAGGATGCTTGGTTGATCCTACAGAAAACTTCTACTTGTCCTTAATGTAGCTCTTGTGCTTGTTCTTCATTCTCTTGTTGTACGCGGTCAAAGCATTCACGAATTCGACGTACTCGTCGTACTTCGGTTTCACTGCCATCAGAGGAGGTAAACGTCCATTTTTTTTAAGTCTGTTACCGCGTGGTAAATGCCTAGTTGCGTTGCGTACTCTTTACGAGTCATGCCATTCTAGATCAGGTTGGTACCCTGGGACGAGGTTTCCAGCTCTCTCTTCAGAATCATCGCGTGTTCTCAAAAGCCGCTGACTCGCTTCACCGATCTTATCGGTCCTGGCCTCGTGCGACTGAGTGGCCGCAGCAAGCACCTCGCTGGAAACGAGAAAGAAGGCCGCGGCCAAGGTCAACACTTGAGAGAGGAGCATAGGTATGATGGTCGTCGGGCTTGAGATCTTGAAGAGATTATGCGAAGTGATAATCGGAGCAGAAATCGCTGCTGGCCCAACGAAAATGCCGCGTATCGACGTGCAGTACGTGCGACGTATCCTTCACCAAACATGCGGGATTTAATCAATGCTGAGCTGTTTGTCTCGTCGGCACAGTTTCACTCATAAAAATACAAATGCAAAGCTCGTTCCCACAAAAAGATTACTGTGCCATACGAGGTACAACTATCGCACAAATGGTTGTCTGCACTTGAGTAAACCACCCGACAGATCATATGAACGAACGTACAGTAATCGACAATCGTCAACTCTTACTTAAAAGCAAAACCAACACGTGACGACTTGATTCCCATGTCTGCAACTTGTCCAAAATGAAGCCATCTGCCAAACTGGTGTACACCTGGTGTGGCGCACCTGGTTTGCCTTTCACTTCAAGATCTTCACTCTTCAATTTGCCGGCTAGGGCGCAAGTGATTCGCACTTAGCATGGCGCCCCGCCGCAGCTACGGCTCGTTCCCTGCGCGCGCCGCGCCGCCCAGTGCGCAGGAGGCGGCCGGCTGCCTGTCGCGCGCGCTGCTGACGTGGGTGCGGCCGCTGATGCAGCTGGCGCAGCGGCGGCAGCTCTCGTCGGGTGACGTGTGGCCTCTGCGCGGCCACATGCGCGCCGACGCCGTCGCGCAGACGTTCGAGACGCCGCTGCGGAGCGGCCAGTCGCTGCCGCGTGCCTTCGCGCGGGCGTTCGGGCCGCAGTTCGCGCTCACGGGGCTCAGCATGCTGCTGTCCATGCTCTGCAGTCTGGCGGGGCCCATGGCGCTCAATCGGGTGGTCACCGCCTTGTCCGACACGGCTGCGGACGAGCGGGAGATGGTGACGACGGCGGCGCGCTGGGTGGCGCTCGTGTTCGCTGCACAGGTGGTGCAGGCGCTGGCGGACTGCTACACGGGGCTGCAGAACGAGGTGATGGCCATCCAGGGCATCAGTCTGCTTAAGACGGTGCTGTACCGCAAGATGCTGCGGCTCAGCGCTGCTTCTCGCAAGGAACAGTCGATGGGAGACCTCACCAACATGTACACGGCGGACTGCGAGTCGCTCGTGCGCACGGCGCTGGTGGTGCACCAGATGTGGCTCATTCCGCTGCAGATTGTGGTGGTCAGCTTCATGCTGGTGAGCGTGCTGAGAGTTGCGGCGTTCGCTGGTATTGCAGTCATTGTGTTGATGCTGTGGTTGAACCATTTGGTCTCCAAGAAGATGCACCGTCGCCAGCGAGAACTCCGGCGCGAGAAAGACAAGAGGATGATAAAGGTGACGGAGGCGTTTAAGGCAGTGAGTATCATTAAGCTCAACGCCTGGGAAGACCCTATCATGGGTCGGATTAACACGGCAAGGAAGGCAGAACTGCATGCGTTGTTCAAACTACGCATCATGACGTCGTTGAGCATTGTGCTTCTGTGGGGAATGCCGGTGTTTATCAGCATTGCAGCCTTCGGTACATTTTCGGTAGTTCTGCATCTGGATCTTACACCGGCAATTGTATTCACGAGTCTTGCACTCTTTCAGTTGATTCAGGCACCACTCCGAGGGATTACATTCATTATCGCAATGGTAGTTCAGTGTAACGTGGCCCTTGGTCGTATTTCATCCTTCTTGCGCATGTCTGAGCTGGAGGTGGATAATGTAATCTCGATTGATGACCCAATAGCTGAGAGATTTATTGAAAAGGGTGTCATCGTTGCTATAGAAGACGGAGAGTTTGCTTGGGCCGAGGATGGGTTGTCTCTTTTAAAGAATGTGAAACTTGAAGTTAAAGCTGGTGATTTTCTGGTAGTTCAAGGAACAGTTGGCTGTGGTAAATCCTCATTGTGCGCTGCGCTACTTGGTGAAATGGAAAAACGCAAAGGAGTGGTTTTCGTGGGTGGTAGTGTGGCATATTGCTCACAGCAACCGTGGATTCAAAACATGACAGTGAGGGACAACATTTTATTTGGGCACCTGTTCGAACGGAAAAAGTACCAAAATATTCTCGATGCTTGCGCTTTGACAAGTGATCTTCAATCACTTCCAGCAGGGGATCTTACCGAAATTGGTGAACGCGGAGTAAACTTATCAGGTGGGCAAAAAGCTCGAATTGCTTTAGCACGTGCTTGTTACAGCAATGCAAGCGTATACATTTTGGATTCGCCATTGTCAGCAGTGGATGCTATCGTACAGAACGAAATCTTTCAGAAGTGCCTGCTTGGACTTTTAAAACACAAGACAATTATATTGGTATCCCATAGCCCCGAGATAATCGCGTCAAGTTATGTTACCCGCGTAGTGACGATCAATGAAGCAGGCAATATTGTCGAGGCGTACCGAACAAGTAGCCATTCCGAGTACGAGCCTCTAATTTCTCCATTATCAGGGGGGTTATTTGCTCTCTCCGTCTTTAGTGATAGCGATGCGACCACGCAAACCAGCACTATCGATGGCACCGGATCGGAGGATGCAACCGAAGAATTGATTGATGAGGCAGCACTTGCTTCACCGTGTCAGAATGAATTGCGTTTTCTCAGAAAAAAATCATTAAGTTTTTCCAGCAATAGTGACATCGAACGAGGCAGGCTGGTACTTGAGGAGGAGCACTCGGATGGACGAGTGTCGAACCATGTTTTCGAGGCTTACTACTGTGCCGTCGGTGGTCTACCCATCGTGTCCGCAATTCTTTTATCGCAAATGTTGTGGCAAGTGCTCAAGATCAGCAGTGATTTTTGGCTGAGCAGTTGGTCTAATGATGCTTCTATGCTCGACAGGAACTCTGCTTCAACAAACACAGTTTACCGCTTAAGTGTATATGCTAGCCTTGGGTTACTAGCTGCGCTAATGGTTTTTGGCAGGACTGTTATCGTCACAGTTTATGGCATTCGCGCTGCCAAGAATTTGTTTGATCAAATGACATATTCATTGATGCACGCGCCAATGCGGTTTTTCGATGCGAACCCAATCGGACGTGTATTAACTCGTTACGGGGCCGATGTCGCGGCTGTCGACTTTGAGCTCCCTTTCTTGTTTGGCACGTTAGCTGCGAACGTATTCTCAGTTGGGTGTAGTTTGGCAACAGCAGCCTTCTTAATTCGTTGGAAAGGATTTTTGCTGCTTCCCGTAATAGCTGTGTATTTGGCTGTCGGTAGCTTCTACATTTCACCAGCTCGAGAACTGCAGCGCTTGTCCAAGACTACGTTAGCCCCGGTTCTCAATCATATGTCTGAGTCTGTGGATGGTGCATCGGTGATTCGAGCCTTTGGACAAATCCAACGGTTTTTCCAAACAAGTAGTGCCAAGCTTGATGCAAATCACAAAATTTGGTATGCGCAAGTGTACGTCTCACAATGGTTTTCTTTACGTATCCAACTCGTGGGGAGTCTGCTGTTGCTTGTGGTCACATCATCGCTTGTACTTCTTCATCGCCAACTCAGCGTCGCAGTCATCGGTTTGGCTTTTTCGTATTCACTGAAGATTGCAGCTAATTTGGAGGGCATCATTAGGTCTCTAACGCGTATTGAGACTGTAATGGTGAGTCCGGAGAGAATGCAAGAATACATTGAAATTGACCAAGAAGCCACGTACCGCAACGCAATGATGGATCCACCAGCTCAACAAGAATGGCCCCGGGATGGGTCAATTGTATTTGACAAGGTTTCGTTCCGATACAAACAAGGCGGTGATCTCGTACTACGTAATGTGAGCTTTACAGTCGGGGGAGGACAGAAAATTGGCATTGTTGGGCGTACAGGTGCTGGCAAGTCTAGCTTGACTATGGCGCTATTTCGAATCGGCGAGCTGGCTGCGGGTAGGATTATCATTGATGGTGTGGATGTCAGCAAAATTGGTCTCAAGACTCTTCGGGAAAAATTATCAATTATCCCGCAAACTCCGGTGTTACTCAAGGGCCCGATGCGTGAATACCTAGATCCGTTTGACGAGTTCAGCGACGAAGACTTATGGAGATCAGTCCGAGAAGTCGGTTTAGCTGAACGTGTTTGTGAAGCAGAAGCCAAACTGATGATGCTTGTTGAGGAGAATGGCGAGAACTTTAGCGTTGGTGAGAGGCAAATGCTGTGCATGGCTCGAGCCCTTCTTCGTCACTCTCGCATTGTGGTCTTCGACGAGGCCACAGCAGCGATTGATCATGAAACGGACCAAAAGCTTCAACGTGTGATTCGAACTGCATTTGTGAATTCCACGGTGCTCACGATTGCGCATCGACTCGATACGATTCTAGATTCGGACCGTATTTTGGTGTTGGATGGTGGTCAAGTGGTAGAGTTTGCGTCCCCTGCAGAACTGATCAGCAAAGGCCAAGGTCACTTCTTCGAGCTCGTGAGTGAGGGCGGGTGCCTAAACATGAAAGATGGTGAAGACGTTAAGGCCGCCAATATTGCTTAATTTCACTGATCAATTGATATTGCTTCACGGCGCAATCAACCGTACCAGAATATTACTCGTAGGCTAACTCGTTTGCGACTAGTGCATTGCTCAATATTACGAGCAGACAGTTTACCTGGAAACTATGGACTTTGGAAATCCTACTGACCAGCGCCACTCAAAAAGTTTCAGATGATAAGTTCTAAGGAAACACGTGACAGGTTTGTTGACAAAATTTATTTGGATTTCGACACGGTCATCGTCAATCTCCGATATTCCATTCACCAAGGAAAACAGGTCGATGACCATGACGCCCCATTTTGTGAAGGAGGAGGACGGAAAGGCTGCAACCAACAACACCAAAAGCAACTTCGCGAATTGTGGCTTTAATCTCGACAGACTTTTTTTTTCTTTTTCTGTTGATATTCGTTTACTGAAACACTCAACCATTCATATGGCTATCGGCAAATCACAGGTCCCACATCGAAGCATTAACCTAATCCACAGCAGAAGAAGCGCGTCAAAGAAAAGAAAACAAGAGCGGGGGACGCTGAAAACACCGGCCATTTCGGGGCTACGACTAACAACGAGAAGTACAATTACTTCTAACAACGAGAAGTACAATTACTTCTAACAACGAGAAGTACAACTACTTCTCGTTGTTAGTCGTAGCCCCGATATGGACGGTGTTTTCAGCGTCCCCTGCTCTTGTTTTCTCGGGGCTACGACTAACAACGAGAAGTAATTGTACTTCTCGTTGTTAGTCGTAGCCCCGATATACGTAATCTCATCAGGGAATGACGGTGGGGCGTTCATCACTTGGTTGCATCCGATGCTGCTGCTGCTGCTGCCTCCGTCGCCTGGACAATCGCCGAAGACAATTGTCGACAACGCAGACAACGTGTACGTCAGCGGGTTGATGTAATAAACCCTCTTGACGCCTGCCGGTAGAGATGAAGCTGGAGGACTATACCCCGCCAACAAGTAGGTGATCAGATTAACCACCATGCCCAGAATCTCTGCAACCTCTATGTTTAAGGTCAGGAAGACGACGAACTCGGCGAGGTACACTTGAAATAGCACGTAGATGGTCAGGATGAGGTAAAACGGAAGAACGCTGCTACACCGATGAAGCCTACGACAGGGTAGAAGGCGACCATGCACAGCAGGACTGCCACTAAAGTGTAGGGGACTTCCATCACGGTGGTGGATGCGAAGAAGTACCAAAACGCGTTGTAGGTCTGTGACGCGAGCTCGCGATAGAATACAGCGCGCTCTTCTGCTGCAACGGAAACCATGCCGTTAAACGTTGTGATACCGACGAACCCCATTACCGAAAACACCATTCCCATCCCCTAATTGATACCAGCATACGTTCCGTAGTCGGTGGACAAGCACGTGATACCACATAATATCCCCAAGACTAGTGCGACGGCAAAACGGTCAAATTAAAGGAAGCTGTCATCCAATAAATGTTTGAAAAACGTTTCAGCAAAAACTTCATCTGTGTTTGATCTGTGGCTGCACGCTTGTCCGTATATTAAAGCGCAGGGATCGACGATGATGGCCTAGACACACCCTCACTATTCAAGTTAGACTCCAAGCGCTTAAAGTACGTACTCGACTTAAACATGCTCACGAAGTCGGTATTGTTCCCGCTGTTGTTTCCCACTCCAGCACCGATCACATCCAGCATCCACGAAGCTGGTTGTATTTGCTAGGAAGCTTTTCCACATCATCAATAGCCTCGAAGTAGTCAATCATTTTTTGTGCGTTGTGACCCAGTTCCCCAGCGAAAACAGTCTCGCCACCACGTTTCAACAACAGCATACTGTCAAGAACTTGAAACACCTCGGCTGAGGGTTGGTGAATTGTGCAGAGGATCGTGCGACCCGTGTTTCGCCACCTTGCGGACACCATCCATGATCAGCTTCGCCAATCGAGCGTTTAAACCGCTCGTTGGCTCATCCAGAAAGAGAACACTCGGTGCGCTGCCAGCTCAACACCGATCGTCAGGCGCTTCATCTGCTCCACAGAACTCCCTCGGATGATTCGGTCGGCGATAGGAGTCAAGTCCAACAACTCCAAGCAAGTGTTCACTGAGTGGTGCTTGTAGCTGTCAGGCACATCTGCACCCTGGCGCAAAAATGCGCTAAACGTCAGCGCCTCGCGGAAAGTGGACGACTGGGAATGAATATCCATCTGCTCGCAGTACCCCGTTGGGCGGCGAATGGCCAAGTCCGTCGCTGGATAACCATTTAGCAGGATCTGCCCTCGGACTTTACCTCCAGTTTTGCGTCCAGCGATGACATCCATCAGTGTCGTTTTACCAGCGCCGGTTGATCCCATAAGTGCCGTGATGGTCCCCGGCAGCGCGTATCCGCTAATACCGTTGAGCAAGTCAATCGTTTGGTTTGGGTTAGCTGGGTCAGGCACGGTATACCACAAGTCTTTGAATGCCACTGTGACAGGCACAAACTGCTTGGTGCTATCAGGAGTCACCGATAAAGCGATATCATCTCTTGTAGGGCTCGCGTGGAGTTTGTGCCAGCGAATATTCACCCGACTTCGCGATATATGCCTTGTTTTCAATGTTGCCTATTGTACTTGTTTGATTGAGTGTTACATTCTCTGGACTTTCGTAGCGATGGTATTCCAGCGCAACAAAAGCGCAAAATATGAAAAACCACGTACGAAATATTATAAAGAGTATGGCATACCAAGTCTAATATCTCTCGGGTGGAATTTCATAAGTGCTAAGAGCGTATTCTCCCACCTTCATTCCGTATCGCTCACAGTAGTCAAAACCATCATACACACAGGTGTCGAACCGCGACTCGGTGTATTGATTGACCGCCAGCGCACGCACACCCCAGCCAACAGGGTTTATCCAATACAGCTAGATCTAAAAACGCAAGAAAAACGCAAGTAAAACATAATGTTAGCAATCCCGCAATAGCGTTGACGAGCCCCGAGCTACTACAGTAGAGGCCACCAGCAACTCATACAGAGGAGCAAGATGTTTGGTGGTGTGTCATTCAAGGCCCATAAACTTGCCAAGTAATCTGGGATCTGGTCTTTTGTGATGGAGAAGCCAGCGAACAAAAAGGAGCTCAGCCGCAACACCAGAGATCGGGTTCACCACGTTAACGTTAGGCGCTGCTGACGCCAGGAAGAAAAAAAAAGCTGTTGATTAAGCACAGCATCACCACGAAGAGGACAAAACTCCACAACGAGCTCACGAAGCCGCACATCCAGTACACGATGGAACTAAATGCCACCGACTCCATGATAATGGCGGGGAGTTGATTCACGGAGCTCGACAGCACGTAGGACGCTGTCCGGAAAAATTGGAGCCTCGCTGCTAGTAAAAAACGTCACGAGCAGCGATGACGCCTGGAATCTGAGCTAACAACGCCAGTGCCAAGCAAAGCGATGCCTCGAAAACGATCCCCACCACTAACTGCGGATCTGCTGGATCAACTTGATAGAAAGCGCATCCATTTAGAAAGCCCATTAGGACGTTCATCCCCAAACGCGAAGCAAGACCGGACATATCACGTCGCACCATCGTCATCTGTCGCGTCATCAGCAAAACTGTACTCGACCAAAAAGGCTGGTCGAATTCTGGTTGATCCTTCGTGAGTGTCTTCATGCGCTCCACAGTATTCACGGCGACAGAATCCCCGAGATCCTTCATGATCCGTTCGTAAGCAGAGGACCGCTTAAACGCGTGGGCGAACTCACTCGCAGTGCGTGGAGGAACACTATATTAACGCAGTTCATACTGGATTGCATGTTGGTCCCAAGATCCAGCAAAAAGTCCGCGACATCGCGATATGGAGGACATTGAAAGCCAACACACTCGAAGTAGTCCAGAACCCCTCGCGCGGACCATGGTACATGACTTGACATTCCTTTAGAAGTAACACGTTGTCAAAAAGAGCGAAATACCTCTGGCGACGGCTGCAGCAATGAAATCACCACCGTTTTGTGAAACTTCTTGGCGACGCTCCTTTCCATGGCCAGGATGTCAAAGGTAGCAGCGCTGTCTAGACCAGTGCTGATCTCGTCCATCATTTTCACAAGCGTATTGCCAAACTCCATCTCGCCCGTCGTCACCCGTTTGCGCTCGCCACCGGACACACCACGTAACATCTCATCTCCGACAACGGTGTTCTGACAGTCTTCGAGGCCAAGCTGCTTAATGACAATATCTGGGAAATGACGATACATCGCCCGCACGGACTTCACCGCCTCTGCATTTTCGTCAGAGTCACCGTGCACTAGATGACGTGTCCAATACTTGGACAGCTCCCCACCGCAACAAGCGTGCGCAAAGGCCAACGTCTCCTTCGCCGTCAGCAGAGCATACTGCTTGTCTCGTTGGGGGATATACGACACAAACTGTGGCAATACGCGGCGCAACTCGGCGCCCGGGGTTCCATTGTACTGGACATCTCCTTTAATCGTGATGTCCTTCTCTCTTGGAAACCGGCTACTGAGCAGTTTCATCAACGACGACTTGCCCGAGCTAGGCTGCCCGAGTATTAGCGTCATGCTGCCTGGCTTGAAGACGCCGCTTACGTTCTGCAGGATCTGCTTCTTCACCGTGTGCTTCTTGGCAACTATTCCGCGTAGGGGTTTCATCAGCGCGTTCGGCAGTGTCGGCAGTGTCGGCAGCTCTGTCTGGGCATCATCTTGGTCCTTGACGACGATGTCGGCAGAAATGGACACGTTGCTGAAGCGCACCTCCATCTGCGGGAGGTTATCGCCAAAAGCTTTGTTCATGCGATTAGCAGTGCGTTCGTGAAGTTCCAGCGGGTTTTGAGCCATCAGCGCCTCGGCAGTATCATGGTCGATGGCTTGGACGACTGTTTTGGATGTATCGTTTAACGGGGCCGTCTTCATGGCGAAGAACTCGGTGCTCGCTAGGGTTTGGCTGACGAAGGTAAAACGAAAAGTGGCCTTCATCAATTAGCTGAGCTTGTAGTTGTGGACATTCAAACATGCGAAGCTGGAGCGTCTATACAGGCACGACAGAATAACAATTGAGAGTATGCGAACGAGGCTTGTAGGCGATGTAAGTAGAAGGAAGTAGATCCGAAAGTGAATTCAATTGAGTTAGTTGTCTTTGCCCTGCTCACGAACTCCTGCAGGCACAACTCCTACAACCTCCTACAGCTCCCTCTTGCTGCCCTTGAAAATGGGAAAATCATACATGTACTGTCAATGCAACGGACACGATTTGCTGCAACGGACACGGCGTACGGCACGCGTATGCCTCGTGCCTCGAGGTAGGGACCCAGCCGAGTAGACGACGAAATGCAATCACAACACCCCCACTCAATTCGACGTCTCGAGCGCTGGTCCAACGTTGCTGCACCCCATTAAATAGCGTAGCGTCTTGGTCGCCAGGCCCTTCGTTAGGTAGTCGGCGAGTTGGCCCTTGGTCGCCATGTACTTCAGAGTAATGTCACCACATGTAACCTTTTCGCGTATGAAGTGATAGCGAGTGTCAATGTGCTTGGTGCGAGCTTGGTAGCCAATATTCTTAGCCAACGCCATTGCGCCATGATTGTCTTTGTAGATAACCGTTGCACCAACTTGCTCGGCGCCAGTGTCCTTGAGCAGAAGACGCATCACCTGACGCAGTCACTCAACGCCATGTATTCGACTTCAGTCAACTTAGAGCGACGGTCTTCTGAAATGTCGAGTGCTACACCACTGGAGCTCCACACAACAGCAACATGACTCCGCTGACTGAACGTCGGTCGTCACGGTTGCCGGCCCAGTCCGCATCCGAGTAGGCCACAAGCTGCGTTTCCAGCTGTCCATCGTAAGTGTTGCCCACATCCTTCGTCTTGAGCAAATACCGCACCACCTTGATACCAGCGTCCCAGTGCTTCTCACCGGGATTCTCCAGAAAACGACTCAATTTAGCCACTGCAGCCGAGATGTCGGGTCGGGTGCCATACGCCAGGTACATGCGGCTACCAACGAGCGACCGGTAAGGCTTTGACTTCATTTTGGCTTTGTTGGCACTGGTTTGGGCCTCGTCCGCCTTCGTCAGGTGCACGCTCGGGTCGATTGGGATCAAGCTTGGCTTCGCGTTCTCTTGTCCAAACTTCTTGATAATAGATTCTGTGTACGCTTGCTGACTACTCCTGAGCAGCTTGTTCTCCATGTCGTAGTCGATTTCGATTCCAAGAATGTAGCGTGCCTGTCCGAGGTCCTTAATCTTGAACTTCTCTGCAATTCCAGCCTCCACTGATGTGATGACTGCCTCCTCCCGCGATGCAATTAACATGTCATCCACATAAACACACACGATGCATTCTTCGTCACCTTCACATCTCGTGTAGACGCACGGGTCAGCGTCTGCAGCCTTGAATCCCATGCTCTTGAGGTGCTTGTCAATAGTCTCGTTGCATACACGAGACGCTTGCTTGAGGCCATAGAGGCTCTGTAGCAGTAGGCACACGACGTCACCTTCACCTTCGACTTCAGCTAATGTCATCAGCTCTTGCAGTCCGTCAGGCAACTTCATGTAGATTTCTTCTTCCAGCTTGCCATAGAGGAACGCAGCGTCAACGTCACACTGCTCGATGTGCATCCCATCAGCACAACACTTCGCCAGCTTGGCTCGGATTGAGTTCAGGTAGGCCAGCGGCGAGTAAGTTTCTTAATAGTCTTTGCCCATGCAGCAGCCAGCGCAGACGTCTTCACTGGTTACGTCTTCCATGATGCGAGGCACTCCTTTTGCCATGGTCAGTAGCTGTTCGTAGCGCTTGCACAGGATGTGGCCAAGGCGTGCGTGCACCACTGCCCATGGCTCCTTACGAGATGTCGTCGCAGCATGGCACACCTCGTCCCCCACTGTCTTCAGCTTGTAAACGTTTCCGCAGCGCTTCGCCTCCATGACTTTTGCGTCGCCATAGTGAAAGACACACTTGTCCTTGCCGAACTGCGCGATGACGTCTTTCTCGGCCAGCTTCGACACCGAGATGAGGCTTCCTTCAACTTCAGGGATGTACAAAACATCCGACAACTTGACCGACGTCCCGTCCATCAACTTCAACGCGAGGGTGCCCTTTGCAACAGCGTCAATCTTTGTGCCATCCGCGATCGTAATACGGACTGGCGTCTTCAGCTCCTTCATGGACACAACTTGTTCCGGACGCTGGTCATGTGCGAGCTTGCACCGGAGTCCACTAGCCACTCCGTCCTGTCCATCGCACTCGTTGCCGTGAACGCAAAGTCGGACGCTTCCTGCGCGACTTGTCCTCGTCCCTCGTCGGCCTTCTTCTTGCAGCACTCCGATTCCTTGTGCCCAGTCTTCTTGCAGTAGAAGCACTTCTCGTTGAACCGCCGCTTGCCGTACTCCTTCTTCTTCGTTGCGAACGCCCTCTCCTGAGACGATGACGATTCATCCGAGGCTTCAACACCAGAGAGTGCTTGTATCGCGTACGTGAGCGTCACGTTCGGCGAGTTCTCGAGCACCGTGCTGATCATGCGGTACTCGTCCGTCAGACTACCGAGCAGCAACACGAGCTGTCGAGTCTTATCGAGATTTTCACCAATTGTCTGCAGTTGCAGCACCAATTTCTTGAATCAGTCCACATGGACGGCGAACTTCGTCCCAGACTCCATCTTGAAGTTGTGCAACTTCCTGGCGATGACAAGCCGATTCTTGAGCGTTGCCTTGCTGAATTGCTCTTCGAGCAAGCTCCACGACTCAGCAGCGCTCGTCGCTCCGCGACTGTAAACTTTGTACGTGAGACTCACATCTCCAGCGATCACACCAAGTGCCTTCAGATCGTCGGTCTTCCATTGCGGAGCGGAGCGGTCTCTCACAGCGTCGAACTCTGGCTTAATGATGTGAGCCAGCGGTTCCTTGCGCGAGAGCTTCATTCGCATGTTAAACTCCCAGTGGAAGTAGCTGTCTTCCACGAGCTTCACGGTGTCAGCGTAGCTTGGGCTCATAACCAACTGAGAGTATGGCTTGTAGGCGATGTGAGTAGAAGGAAGTAGATCCGAAAGTGAATTCAATTGAGTTAGTTGTCTTTGCCCTGCTCACGAACTCCTGCAGGCACAACTCCTACAACCTCCTACAGCTCCCTCTTGCTGCCTTTGAAAATGGGAAAATCATACATGTACTGTCAATGCAACGGACACGGTTGACGGCAACGGACACGGTTAACTTGACCAATCAGATACCACCGATATCTCCCAAGAGCCAATCGTATTGCACCGTTTTGGACCACTTCAATTGTTCCCTCTCAAGGCACGCGTACGGCACGCGTATGCCTCGTGCCTCGAGGTAGGGACAGACGACGAAGTGCAATCACAACAACAACCATGTTTGATTACGATTGATGCACTACTCGACCAATCAAGAGCTCGCTACCGTAACATAAGCAACTCGATGACCAAGCTACTCGGTCAAGAAAATAGTTCAGGTGAATGTGCGACCATCTTTTTGTTGAAGCCTCTTTGGTATTGAGACATCTGACATTGTACGGTGTCTTAAACGAAACCTTGTTCAAGCCTGCCGCAACAAGGACACGAAGGCCTCGTGTAAGGTCGAATACTTGTATAAAATATGTATTGTGCCATGTCTCATCCCAACACGACCAAACATTTTATCCTTCTAAATTCGCATAATTCGGGTTTTACTCCTGTTCGGCTTCATCATTATTGTACGTGATTAGCGTTGGTTCGTAGCACAGATCTAGCAGGTTGTATGGGATCGTAGGAAATTTTGGATACCTTTTTGCTGCAATGTGCGTTATTGCGTACCCCAATGACTTGGAGTTTGTATTGGGCCTGAATAACCGGGTACATTAGTGATATCGTCACCAGACTTTCCTACGATTCTAGCAGCACGCCATTGGCAGATATTGGCATAGCCACACGACGCACGGAAGCGTTCGGTGAAAGCGGCCACGTCTCCCTCAGCGTTGATCGGCGCCAGGTAGTTGTGCAGCTGTGTCTCGTCGGGCAGCCCGAGCTCCAGCTGATCTGCCCCACAAGCTTGTGCACGTGCTCCATTAGCTCGCCTTCCATCGTGACAGTGGCCACCTCGACGCCGTCCTTGAACTGTAAGATTCAACGTCCCTAGCTCACTCGAAGCTGCTTAAACCAGCGTCTGCAATACATCAGAATGTCAGCACCCGTCCGCCTTTCCATCAGCGCAGCAGACCACGTACGATGTCGTCGCGGTCGCGGGACAGGAACACGAGCGGCACGAGCAGCTTCTGCAGCGCGCGCTTCTGCTGCGGGCTCTCGTAGCATCGAGAGAGCCACCACGGGCTTGCTCTTGCACTGCACGGCGCACCTTGTCACGTTGGATGGTGGACACCAATGAGTACAATCGCTACATCGAGTTGGGTTGTGCGAAGCTATTTTGAAGCCATCAAGCGCTTCTTTTGCTTCTGATATCGTTGAATATCAGTCTGACTCGCATACCAATCCTTTACGATTTTTAAAGTTATCTTAGGATTCAACTCCTTGCCTTATGATACAGAGCTTGAGCACCGATAAAGCCGGTTTTGGGGTCATAGTAGAGTTTCAATAATAGCGCGTCCATGATCTATATTTACATTAAAAAAATCCCCAGGGGTTAGCTGTTAAATATCAAGTGGTTCAGTCGTGATACCATCATCAAGTACTCGACGTTTGTCATAGTAGTAGTTGAGCGCTGTTTTGTTTTGAGTATAGGTGATGATAGACTTGGTTTCTTTTAATAGTCTGAACCCCTTGTTTGTACCTTGTAGCGTGATGCGATCCCGTACAACAGTCTCAAACCCATCAGGATTAAGAACACCATTTTTTCCACCACCTCCCTGCTGAATACCCTTCGCTGAAACTTTTACCTTGTAAGATTCGTCGGGTAGATAGCAAATATAGTTCTTACTCGATAGTGAGACCATAGCATCACCTGACCATTCATCTTTGAACAAACCAGGAGTACGGCGATCAAACTTAGCTACCTCAGTGTTGTAGTCGCGTGGGAACCAATCGTATTTATGCCCCTTGAGGTGGGCACGTAGCTCAGGCTTGATACAGTCTTGAAACGTATTTTCACAGCTGAAAGCGATATAAGCTGAATCAGTGTCCATCTCCTGATACTGGAAGTCAGAGCGGTCGAAGTAGAAATCTATGCAGTCGTAATAGAACTGAAGCATACGTAGCTTATCAAGCTGATAGATAGCATTCGACAAATGGATTGGGTTCTTGTTATTAAGACGGCGTTTCTTCATGGTGATTTCACACGCATCATTAAGCTCTTTAACCCATGGAACGTAAAGTGTTCGATCTTGTTCTTAACCTGAATAATCCAAAGCTTACGTCGAATCTTAACAAGCTCACGTTCTTTCTCTACACAACTTGGGCACATTACTATCTTATTGCTATATATCAAGTCAGATAATTTCAAACTTTTCGCAAAAATAGTTCGAACAATATACTTGAGCCAAAAGCTTACAGAGGACTTCTCTATCAAAATTTATTTACAAGCTAATAATGACTCTTTTTGTTTTGGCGCGGGGGTGAAACAACGTCAGCTCTTCCTTGAACCCCAATACTCCTTTTCAAGCGTTGATATCCTGTTTTTGTTAACCAGCCGCAGATTATCTTGTGGCTCCTAGGAGCCAGGTTCATTAGCAAGTCATCTCACCAGATATTTGTACTTTCCAGAGCGTATATTTTATGATCCAAGATCTTCTCCGCCTCAAGAATATCGCCTCGATTAATAGTAGCATCTGTAGTCTCTGCTTTAACCTTTTTAAGATCGTTTGGTGCCTTGTAGAGGGTATGACCATTTATTGAACGAATTTGGACTCGGTATCCATCAATTCCAACGATTGTAAAGACGGCTTTGCTCCATCGAGCAGCTTCTTTATTAAATGTCTGCTTCTTAAGTCGATATAGCACATTTGCTCCCACTTCGAACTCATTCTCAACTCTCGTTGCTTCACCTTGATTATGTTCCAGCTCTGACCCAATGACATTACCTTTGGCCTCGTTTAGAGTTATTTTAATAGAGCGATGGAACGTGCTATTATAGTTTTCGATAACGTCGCTGATAAGCTTTTGCGTTATTTTCTTAGGAGACATTTATGTTAGTCTCTGCTTAAGGTCCTGTTGAATCGTTCGATTTTACCAATGGTTCCATGATCACCGGGTTCGTTGTTGTAGTGCTCAATTTTCTTAGCTTGGAAAAATTCTTGAGCCTGTGAGTTCATGAACTCGCTTCCATTATCGCTTGTCAGGATATTAACTGTGTGAAGGTGAACAAATGCTTTAAGTGCTGCTAACACAGTTGCTGCCGTCTTGTTTAATAAGAGCTTTTCGTACCCAGCCTTGAGTTGATATTGATAGCAGTCAAAATCGGCCGTATCTCCCAAAGCGCAAGATCCATTTGCCACATCTACTTCGACGAAACCGGCCAGATTGACCTTGCACGCTTTTCCGCAGCTGATTTCGAAGCGTTCCTTCTTGAAAAGTGAACACCAGTTTGTGAACATGTACTGAGATGTAATAAAAGACTTGTGTAGCGAAGATATATGGCTTTGCCAGAGACATACGACAAGAGGATGGCGGCATTTTTTCTGGGCTGAAGCCATGAAGTAATGGCTAAGCTACGCTCGGATTTGGCCCCAATACATCACCATGGATAAAACAAACTGGGGTTCTTTCTCATGTTGAGCTCAATAATGAATTGCTTGCAATGCAAACTTTCATCGACAAGATGCCACCAGTTCGAGTGGAAGGGTCAGCAAGTTAGTGAGTTAATTGAGCAAAAGGGAGTTGCAGCAGGCAAAAAAACTAAGGAACAGCTGGTAAAACGGTTGAACGTGCCTGAGTAGTGGGTCATGGAACATTACGCCGGCAGTTTTTTTACTTTCCGTAATTTACCTGCGAGACCAGTCCTGGAACGTTCTTTCGAGGCAGCTGCTATTTTGACGACGCAACCGCTCGACCACCTGAGGGCGTTAGAAACGTCTTTTGGATCTTAGGGTGGTTTCAGATCCGCTCGAGCACTGAGAACAGGTTTTGTCTGAATTTCAGAATTAATTTATTTTTCTCAAAAAAATTAGGACCCTATGTATATAGATACACATAAATAATACCATGTCGAGCGAACTAACTTTTGGAAAATACAAGGGCACACCGATCGAAGAAGTATATGCTTCTGATCCCGGGTATTGTCGATGGATGCACAACCAACCCAGTCTCAATATTGCTGAGGATATCAAGGTTTTCCTTCACTCCAAGTTTTTAAGCGATGATAATTCGTATATGATGAGTTGGGGCAAGTACAAGGGGAAGACGCTTAAGCAGATCAGTCGTATGGACCCTAACTACATTGATTGGCTTCGAAAGAGTGAATTCGTTATTGAAAAGTGTCCTAAGCTACTCCAGGAACTTAATTAAGCGATAAAAAATATTTTTTTTGTTCAATCAAATGGTATCGATAACCTACGCGGTTGAGAATTCTAAAATTTCGCCTGTGAGGCGATCATAGCTTAGTTCCTGCTCGCTTACAACCAATACAAGCATGTTTGTTCCCTGGCAACCAGCGTTTGTGCCCTGGATCTGAATGGCCTGCGGAACATCACGTTCGGTTAGACGACTTACATCAGCAATTAGGACACGGTTCGTTAGCGACCAAGTCTGATAGTCAAGAAGTCCATTCACGAGCTCGGGGGTCAGATCACCATTAATCGAGCCAATTTTAGCGACCTCATTAGTGAACTGATGGAAGTCATAATCGTGGCTGATATCGAAGCACTGAGTCGAACCGATACGGACATTGAAGTTGCGAATGCTCGAACCAGGCTGAAGAGTCCAAGGAGCGCTATCAAATGGACTCTGAAATTGCTGAACAGCTGCTGAAGCAAAATTTCCAGTTTGTTCAGCAAAGGGGAGAAGGATAACATACTTAGCGTTCTTAACAGATGCGGATAGCTGTAGATCGAAAGAAGCATTAAGCTGAGTCGATTGCTTGCCAATACCTGCGCGCTGGTAAAACCACTGTGCATAACAGTCGTTGTAGCGGACCTTCTTTACTGGCTTCGAGATGATAGCCTGCGGATTTTCAAGGTGAACAAACGGGACATACAGTCTAGAAGTTGTGAAAGGCATGTACGTGCCATCAATTGTAGGCTCAAGCGCATTGACGACAGCACCCCACGAAACAGCAATGGATCCAGTACCACCAATGACAGTGTACATAGGGGCTGGAGAAGTCGCAGAAGCAACCATTACTGGACAGGTATTACCACTTGACAGAGTAGTACTCGTTAGCGTCATTCTAGTAGAACTATCAATATCAATAGCAGCAGTACCCTGGTTAACGCGAAAACGAAGACGAATTTGAGGATTAGCCATAAGATCAAGCTCTTTGAAGATCGGATGTAAATCAACGAGTTTGATTTTGAGCATATAGTTCCATGTACCCATAATAGCACCAGCTGTACCCGCACCTGCTACGAACGCACCACGTCCAAGCTGATTAGCAATGGTAGTGGTAGCAGATGCGGCACCCGTAGACGGCCATGTAGCAGACGAGTCAGCGCCAGCATTTGGTGGATTTGAAAGAAGGCGTTTAGCAAAACCATCATTTGCTACTGATGCCGTAGCAGAAATGGCACCGGCGTTAAAGGTCGTCGAAATTGGCATATTATTCGAATACCCGTCTCCATTAGAAGAGGGGTTGGAAGAACCACTGTACTTGGTTGATTGAGCAGCATCCGGATATAGGAAAGATTCAGCTCCATGCTTCTCAACATACTGAGGGCTGTACCCGGTCTGAGCACGAATATTGTTCCAGAAAAGCTTATAGTCAGCCATAGAAACGATAGTCTTACCATTTAGCTCCAAGGACATCGAATCAATAACGTTCCAGTTGCCGCACTTCAGCGAAACGCAAAAACGGTTAGCCGCAGCCGTAGTAAGAGTAGCGTGCGTGTTCTTCATCGAAACCTTGTATGGGAGCATGATATATGCATCGCGGAGCGAAGCGAGTCCTTCACTTCCATTAAGCTGGGATGTAGCATCGATAGTAATAACACCGTTTTGGTATGAGCCCTGGTTAAGATCGATAACAAAAGGCACGCGCTTGCCAGAGGAGACCTTAATCTCCGGATCACTCTTGAGCGAGCTCTGGTAAAGGTATTGGTCGGAAAGTTGTGTTTCAGACATCGTTGAGATTCTATATGGCATGTAATATACTTTCTCAAAAATAATAATTATGGAACTCGTCAAGCCTATTACATCCGATCATGATCTAATTGAACTTGCCAAGCGTATTGGGGTTCATCTCGATGATATATTTGAGTCAAACGAGATCACAAAGCCGCTTCCGAAGAAAGGATCATATCTGATCTTGCTACGACAACCCAACATGGATGTAGGACACTGGCAGGCTGTTCATGATGGAGAATTCTTTGATAGTATGGGAGAGGCAGCTCCAACCAAGTATGGCATCGGGCGATATAATACCAAACAATATCAAGGCACTTATGGGGACTATTGCGGAATATGGTGCATGCTTTGGTTATATTGCAAGCAAAAAAATTAGATGAATCTATTGAATCGATTCAAAGATCTGAATTTGTCAATTCTGTATTAAATATGTTTCAGGGAATATAGCAATAATGTATCGCGAATTGACGATTTCCAGCGATGTTCCAGTCGCCAAGCTGACTAAAGCCCTCAAGACAGGTAAGCTAAGTCTTACTGCAAGCCAACTCAAGGGTTCAGACTCTGTTATCCACCTCCACCCAGCTTCATATGAGAAAGCACTAAAGGCTCGCAAGGTCGGTCGTGGTGTTAGACTTGACATCACACGCCATGAGATTAAGAAAGGGTACAAGAAGCTCCAAGGAGGATCCATTTGGAGTAAAATCAAATCGGGGTTATCGACAGCATTCAAATTCGTAAAAGATAGTGGTTTGCTCAGCAAGGGTCTGGATGCGGCAGTGCCTGCTATTGCTACAGCATTTGGAGCCCCTCAAGCAGGAATCCCCGCAAGGGCGGCTATTAAGTCATTGACAGGAGTTGGAGTATATGACTCTGACAGTGATGTAGAGAAAGAAGGTGGTCGTATTTCGGTAGCGGATGTTAAGAAGGCGGCGAAAAATGCTCTCGGGTATGCTAAACGTAAGGGGATTCTAACTGATGCAGTCGATGCAGGCGAGAAGTTTCTACTATCAAAGCAACCAAGCCAGAGCATGAGAACCTGATCAAATCGGTTCGAGGTGAGGTAAAGAGACGCTATGGTGTAGGAGTCCCTAAGAAACCAGCTAAAGGTTCGCCCGAAATGAAGGCTAAGATGGCTGCACTCCGTGCTAAACGTAAGAAAGCAATGATTGCTGGCTCTTTTCGATTAAATTAGTTCCACCCTATTCTGCGGATTGGGAGAAAAAAATCATTGAATGCTTATTTTTTTGGCCTCAGCAACAACATGATCGAGACAGAAGTATCACGGAACTTAACCTTTTGATCGTTTTGATTATAGATACTGATCGTAATAGACGTTCTCGCGCCGTTATGACAGTTCATCCAAGCATACTGACTCGGCTTATAGCTGATTAGTTGTCCAACTTCAGCATCACCACGGTCAAACGCACTAAGGATATCACCAGAGGCAACATACTCGTTTTTGATCAGGTCGCATCGAACGATGTAGCTCGAGGTTGGGTGAATCTGAGGAATGATATTTGACAGCTGAGCACTTGAAACCGTTGCAGACGCTGAAGGATACGTACCAGCAGTCAATCCTACTACTTTACCAAAAGAGGCGTTATCAATGATGATGCGAGGGACACGCGTTGTTGTTGGCAAACCAGTACCGCCTGACGAATAAAGACCACTTGCTGGTCGTGTCCAAGTGCCACCAGCTGTAGGAAGTGTCGTTGGAGTAGCGCTAAAATCGAATTGAGCAGCATCATACACACTGTTTTCCGTTAGTTGAATATAGAAAACGTTCTCACCAGATGGATTAATTAAATACGCTCCAGCATTTACGAGAGCCGTCTGAATGCTTCGATTAATATCGGTATAGCTGTAAAGTCCATCAGGGAGGATAACAGATACAGTGGATGTGGTTCCAGCTGTCGGAACCTCGATTTTGAAGGAGTTATTCAGGAACTGAGTTGCATCGATGTTGTATTCAGAGTTATACATCGAAATCGATTGAACCGCGCATACCACATCCTTAAAATCGGCAGCACTACCAGGAAAGCTGTATTTCCATGTGCTGTTATAATTGTCTTGAACGAGGTTAGTGGAATCGAGTTTAACAAAACTTGCCATGGTATATGTATATTGATTCACCCAAAAAAATATTCTAAAGTTATTGCTCAATGTCTATCGGTCGATCAAAGTTGTATCTGATTTGACCTTTGACTGAATCCACGAACAGCATCTGTCCTTTGCGCTCCGTGGCTTTATTGTAGTAATAGACGATTGATCGTTCATCAACGCCTTTGATGTTAAAATCCTTTACAACCATCTGTAAATCACGCTTCGAATTCGCTTTTAGAATCGCTACGTACTCTGAATTCAACCGAATCATCTTATCAGTGGCAAAGTAGCTGTGGCTTAGGAATATGGTTAAGAGTTTAAAGTGTCGCCCACGTGTATAGTAATGAGAGAAGATATTCTTCTGAAGTAGTTTATCATTGCTATAGTCATCGATGATAACAAGCTCCGGTTTGTTAGAGCTTAATGGAGTATGACGCACCTGATCTACTTTAGGAGGGCTATCTGGGTCAGCAAATGTGATGAATCCTTCCAACTTTTCCCGGAGATACTCATAAAGCTCCTGATGGGGATTACGAGCAATGATAGTTAGATGAGCAAATACGTGAGGAGAATGCTTGAGAATAAACATACAAAGATTGTTCTTTCCTGAAAAGCTTGGACCGAGCACAACCATTCTAAACAAAGCTTTCATATCCAATGCGGGGATATCACCCATCGAAGCAGACTTGAATTTTTTCGGAATCGAAGCCCCGAAGTCAGGAATAGCACTCATGACTAAAATCGTTTGATCTATATAGGATTAAACAAAATGAGTTCCGGTTTTTCATATCCACAGCCTACATTTCAATCATCCATTTATAATCCTTCATTCTATCTTTCGTTAGACTCGAGTGGTTATCTAACATACGATTATGCGCAGACACTATATTTGAGCAAGGATGATTACAGGATGGGCTACCTTAGCGGAGTAATAGCGGGAACTGCTTCGTACAGCAAAACTTTGATTCTCGATTCGTCCGGCAATATCAGCGGAATTAATAGCTTTGGAGCTTCTACTATTACTGGAACGCTACAAACCGGATCCCAACCAAATATAACGTCTCTCGGCTCTTTATCAGGTCTTACGATCGGTGGAAATTTATCGTTCAGTGGGTCATCGCGCTCGATATCGATAACAGGCACTTCAAGCTACATCGATTGTCGAGAATATCGCCAGAACGGGACTATATACGATTTGGGTCTTCTTGAATACATAAACGGAGTTAGTTTTGGTACCGCAACGCCAAATAAATTCCTATTATGCGACTCAAGCTCGAATATCGGAGGCCTAAGTTCGGTAACGGCTACTACTCTGACCTGCACGAACTTGCGCCAGGGCTCGACGTATTATGACCTATCAAGCTTTTTAACATCTATTCCGACTTCCCTCTCGCTCAATAATCTGTCAACGAGTGGGGATATCAGCTGCTCCGGCGTTATCAATGGGTTTTTAGCGTATGGAAACCAATCAGCTATAACAACAGTAGGATCGCTGACAGAGCTTGGGATCAACTCTACAGCAACGAATGAATATTTCTCGATCACTGGTAGTGGATTGGACTTTCTTGATGGTTCTTACACACGAATGATGACTCTAACCGGGTCGAATACGACTCCTGTTCAATTCCAGATCCAAGTCCATAATGGCAATCGATCAACCACAGCGAACGCGTCATGGATCGGGAACATCACAAACAACGACCTCAGATTTGGGGTCAATAACTCGACGTCGATGATTCTAACTACCACAGGTCGTCTTGGTCTTGGTACTACAAGTCCTTCAGCTCCGCTGCACGTCCCTGGCAGCAACAGTTTTGTATTTGGAGCAGGCGGAACGACAGTGTATCGCCTCAGAACAGATAGTGGAGCTACAGAATCCGCTCTTGGCCCGATCACATATTCAGTAGCGGGTATATTCGGAGGATACATTGCCTGTACAGCCATGGCGATGACGTCGGATCGACGCCTTAAAAAGAATATTCAATCATGCCCAATTGATCGTGTGAAGCGGCTCTACGATAGCTGTGAGGTCAAGCTCTATGACTGGATCGAGTCGGAAAACAAGCCTGGACAAGAAATCGGTCTCATAGCTCAGGATTTGGTCTCAGCCCATCTAACTGATTTGATATCGATCTTTTACAGAGATGATATTGAAGGGGGAGAAGACCCAAGCCTTGAACCAGCTAAGCAACAGCTCAACGTTGATTACAGTCGAATATCGGCTTATAATATGAAGATGATTCAGCATCTTTTGGGTGAGATAGAAAGATTAAAAGATCGTTTGGCTAATATAGAGTCATGAGGATTGAGCGCTGGGAGTTAAGCCCTTTGAAGAGCAAGAAGTATCGAGTATGGGTACGTCTTGATACGGGAAAGTTGCGCAAAGGTTGATTTCGGGGCTCGTGGATACGCCCAATATCGGGATCAAACGCCCCTGAAGGCTTTTAGTCATCTTGATCATAATGATGAGGAGAGACGTCATCGATACTACCTTAAACACAAAGTTGATTACCCAGAACCATCAGCGGATTTCTATGCTAAGAAGTTTCTTTGGTAATAATATACAAGAAATGGGTTGCGTACCAAGCAAAGATCTTAAATCGAATTTAACTGCTGATGAACCTACTCAGGCAATTGCTTCTACATTCATGCGCGCTGATCAGATCGTAGCTCTCGGAGATAGTGCATTCGTTCCTATCAGAGATGCGAAGACGGAAGATGCTATCATGGAAATACATGTTGGAGAGAAAAAAAATAGTATATATCGCGGAATGGCGAATAAAGCTGTTAGATCTGGTATTGCTTAGATAGCAAACGTCTTTACAGACTTCGATTTTTTTTTAGTTGAGTATGCCCATACTTTCCCTCCTTCCGTCTGGGTTGACGCATCCGTTTTCTTGAGCGTCTTGTCAAGATCCGTTGCCCAAACAGCTGCCTGGGTGTTTTGAGGGCGGTCATGGATGATAAGATTTTTCATGATGGCTTTTAGCTCTGCGACGTTGAGATCAGCGTTGTCGCCATATCTACCACCTGAGCTGGAAATAATTCGGGGATTGAAAAAGAACATCTCTATATCAATCGGACGATAATATCCTTGAACTCAGAATCCGAAATTAAACGATTGGAGTACATATCCACACTAAGCGATTTCAGTTGCTTGATGATTGAAGGATTATCATTGCCTAATTCAAGCTCTCCTTTCAGCTTGTCATATTCAGCTCTTAGAGAGTCTAACGGATCCTCAAGGTGGTCATGGAAGTTATACTGAAGATGTGTAATCGCAAGGATCTCTTTGAACAGTTTTCTATCATCGATACTGAGCTTGTCATATGAAGCTTGATCGATATGATTCTTATACACAAGAGTTCGGATCATTGATTGTAGACTATCACTGATTTGGCATTTGGGTCCGCATTTGCGGCGATTGGGTTGAACAATCACAAGGGTTTTGTTATCAAGATCAGGAATTCTGATATACTTACTACCCAGCTGACGGTAGATGTATGCCGATGGGGTGGCCAAACCTTGAATCTCATTGAGGTTGTATGTTCTCCCGCGACGGACAACTCCTTCAAGCGGGGCGACGCCAGCACCTCTTAACCCACGAGCCTGAAGATTCCTCTTAACCCCTGACCCCACTCGATCAACCATGTTATTCACAGTTTGGCGAACCGTGCGCTCGTCTTGTCGATCACTGAATTGATCAACCTCGGTGTAGTTTTTAGCATCGGAGTAGCTTTTAGCCTTGATTTGATAGACAGCCTTGGTCGCTTTCATGGCAGCGGTTGCCGCCTTCAACGCTGATCTTGCGGATTTTGAGTTATTACCCTTTACTGTTCGCTTCGCCTCATCGTATTTCCTCTGAGCTTCGCCATACTTTTGGAATGCGGCTTCTGACTCATCGTGGAGTTTTTGCAAAGTGTCATCGCGATATTGAGTACCCTCTGAGGATTTGATTCGAGCTGATGTATCTGTCGATTTTGTATTGTCGAGGATCGCTCGATTCAATAGCTGAAGATTAGCTTCGAGATTTTTTTTCAATGCTGGATCATCATTCTCATAGACGTATCGCTCTATGTCTTCAAATTCGGTCATCAGGCTATTGAAAGTATCCATCCATCTAATGGTTTTCATAAGATCGTTGAAAACCTTGCCAGAAACCGCTTTGTTTTCGTGGTTTCTAATGTAAAATGGTTTTGCTGCGGTAGGCTCACTAAAGTAGTAATTTTGATTAGCTTTCACACCACTTTTGGTATCTACTACTGGTTTCAGTCTAAAGGGAATTCGAACTCCTTCAGATGCTATTTTGCTGTAGTAGTCCATGAGAATCTTCTTCGCATCGTTATCAGCATTAGTTAGAGAACTATTCATATCTTCATCAATTCCAATCTTAATTCCATGCCGAGCCTCACCATCGCGTGGCTCAAAGGCTTTTGCAAGTTTGGTGGTGTCTTCATTAGTAAATAGATCGATATCGCCACGATCTTTGACTAAATCAATAAATTCTTCTAATGTAGATCTCCAATCGACGTTTTTAGTAATCGCTGGCTTGACTCTTTCACTATCAATACCAAATACACTAATTGATGAACCATCAATCCACACGTATCCAGTTCTATCCACCTGAGATGTTTTACTCATGTTCTTGAGGATAGGAATGATTTTCTTTTTCAAACCAGCCGACTCAAGCACTGCTTTATTCTTGAAAATAGACCAAAGCAATCGATTCCTACTATCAACTTGATCTAATGAGGTTGAAGTCGATGTGTCAAACTCGAAGCTGTCTTCAAGACGTTGTCTTGAACGGAATGCATCATCACCTTCACTTGAATCGGCGATTTTTCGTTTTCTCGTCAGTGAAACGTGATAAAGAGGGTCTTCAAGTCTCATATAACTGCTCTCATCGATTGATTTACTTTCGCCATCATACCAGATGTCCCTAATCTTCTCCTCTGTAGCCACCCAGTCAATCGATTGATAAGTCTTACTCTTTCTACCCGTTTTGGCTGCAATTAATGACCCCTTTTCACCAAGAAAGTATCTATTGTCATCCTTACCAGTTTTACGCTTAATTGGCTTAATTCGAAGCGCTACCCAATTAGGATTGGCGGTAAACAATTTCTTAATCCATGATCGCGCCTCCACTTGATCTTCGGTATCCATGTTTTTCATGTTTTTCATGTTTGTTTCAGCATCTAACATTTTTGGAGTATTGTCGATTCCAACATCAGCTGTTTGCTGTGTGTTATCGATACCAACATCAGATGTTTGAGGTCTCGCTTGAATATTTCTATCAGTTTGATTAACACGATCAGTATTAATTGAGCTATCTACCATCTGCACGCCGCTATCAACTCCAACATCGATCATCACAGGGCGAACATTTGGAGTTGAGCTGTTGCTCAGACGTGAGGCGAAGCCGTCAGTCTGCGACTGTGACTCCACCTGGGGTGTTGAGACCTCAGGGTTTGTTTGGGAGTATCCATCAATCAGTGTTTTTTTTAATGACTCAGCAGACTCGGATGAGTCGGTCTGAGTTGATTCTGTTGATTTCTTTGGGACTGTAGTAACCCCATTCGTGATATCACTTGCCCATGACGTTCCTGCATACATCTGACGCTTAGTGTTGGATTGTCGAACGCGGCGCTGAGCTCTTTCAAGAAGCTCCTGCCGTTTTTGCTCTCTCTGAGCGAGCGATGTAAAAGAAGGAAACATTTTATTGCTATATCAAACGAATCATAAAAAAATGAGTAGTGTTAAATACCCTTACCACAAACTCGGCATAACTGAGTCATGTCTAAATGGTTGATAATTATGACAGATACTATTCCTCTCGTTTAGGAGATTTAGATAGCGATCCTTAATGCAATGGAATGGAACTCCAAATATTGCTTCCAACTCATGTCGATACTTTCGATTTACTACTGTTTTACGAAAGTTCGCTGATGCATCGAGATTTATCAACTCATTCTTGACTCTACTCACCTCTTGAATGACCCACAGCTTTCGACGTAGCGTAGCAAGCTCACGTTGATTTTTTAAACAGTTGGGGCACATATTTATAATAAGGGTTTATATATATATCAAGTCAGATATTTCAATAATCTAATTAAAAATAGTAAATATACTATAAATGAGTCAAAGCTTACAGAGGATTGCTCTAATATATTTTTTACACAAAGCTAATTATGACTCATTTGTGTGTGTTTTTTTTGCCCAGTACTCTTTTTCTAGCATCGACTTCCGATTCTTATTTATCAATCGGAGATTATCTTGAGGTTCCCAGGAATCAGGCTCATTACCAAGCCATTTGATCAGATATTTGTACTTCCCAGACCGTGTCGTCTTATGATCCAAGATCTTCTCAGCTTCAAGAATATCGCCACGATTAATAACAGCATCTGTAGTCTCTGTGTGAACCATTTTAAGATCGTTTGGCGCCTTGTAGAGGGTATGACCATTTCTTGAACGGATTTGGACTCGGTAGCCATCAATTCCAACGATTATATAGACTGCTTTGCTCCATCGGGCAGCTTCTTTATCAAATGTCTGCTTTTTGAGACGGTACAATACGCTTGATCCGACGTCAAACTCCTTCTCAATTCTATCGGCTTCCACCTGATTATGACTTAGATCTGCATTCATTACTTTGCCTTTTGCCTCATTTGGAGTCATACCAATCGAACGGTGAAACGTGGTATTGTAGTTTTCAATAACATCAGTGATAAGCTTTTGCGTAATTCTCTTGGGGGACATTTTAGTTAGTCTCTGTTTCAACGTTCTGTTGAATCGTTCATTTTTTCCCATAGTTCCATGATCACCAGGCTCATTGTTGTAGTGCTCAATTGTCTTGGATTTAAAGAGCTCTTGGGCCTGTAAGTTCATGAACTCACTACCATTATCACTTGTTAGGATATCAACTTTGTGGAGACGAACAAACGCTTTAAGCGCTTCTAACACAATTGCTGCCGTCTTGTTTCGTAAGAGCTTTGCGTACCCCAGCCTTGAGTTGATGTTGATAGCAGTCAAAATTGGCCGTTTCTCCCAAAACGCAAGATCAATTTGCCACGAGTTGGGGTTATGCGAGGCTATTTTGAAACCATTAAATCTCTTCTTTTGCTCCTGAAATCGTTGAATATCGGGCTGACTCCCATACCAATCCTTTACTATTTTGATAGTTATCTTAGGATTCAACTCCTTTGCCTTCTGATACAGAGCTTGAGCTCCTATAAAACCGGTTTTTGGGTCATAGTAGAGTTTCTTTAATAGCGCGTCCATGATCTATATTCACATTAAAAAAATCCCCAGTGGTTAGCTGCTTAAATATCAAGTGGTTCAGTCGTGATACCATCATCAAGTACTCGACGTTTGTCATAGTAGTAGTTAAGCGCTGTTTTGGTTTGAGTATAGGTGATGATAGACTTGGTTTCTTTCGATAGTCTGAACCCCTTGTTTGTACCTTGTAGCGTGATGCGATCCCGTACGACAGTCTCAAACCCATCAGGATTGAGAACACCATTGTTTCGACCACTTCCCTGTTGAATACCCTTCGCTGAAACCTTTACTTTGTATGTCTCATCAGGTAGGTAGCAAATATAGTTCTTACTCGATAGTGAGACCATAGCATCACCTGACCATTCATCTTTGAACAAACCAGGCGTACGGCGATCAAACTTAGCTACCTCAGTGTTGTAGTCACGTGGGAACCAATCGTATTTATGCTCCTTGAAGTGGGTTCGTAGCTCAGGCTTAATACAGTCTTGAAATGGATTATCACAGCTGAAAGCGATATAAGCCGAATCAGTGTCCATCTCCTGATACTGGAAGTCAGAGCGATCGAAGTAGAAATCTATGCAGTCATAGTAAAACTGAAGCATGCGTAGCTTAGCAAGCTGATAGATAGCAATCGACAAATGGATTGGGTTCTTATTATTGAGTCGGCGCTTCTTCATCGTGATCTCACACGCATCATTAAGCTCCTCGAGACCATGGAACGTAAAGTGTTCGATCTTGTTCTTAATAGCTTTGTCATTCGACTCATACTTAACCTCTTTGTGCTTGCTCATATCCATGCCAGATCTACCAAAAGCACTGTTGCCTACCAGTTTCATCATCTCGGCAATCATAGCCTTAGACTTATCAACATCACCCTCTCGCCGGGCGTTTGATACAGCCTCCATAAATGGAGCAAAAGCTTTATGGGAGCTCGCTTTTATGAAGCTGTAAGTCTTGGTGATCTCCAAACCATGAGAGAGATACCACTTCAGCAAAGGTGCGTATATGAGAATCTTTTCACCAAAGTAGCTACCAATCAACTTGCGAGCTGGTTTTGCTCGGCTTTGCTTGCGCGCCTCATTGTGTTCGAACATGTGCTTACCAATGACGCTCTCATTCGTACAGTCGATCAGTACATTCTTGAAAATTGGAGTCATCTCACCAAAGTACTGTTTAAGGTGTTCTGGTGTTCGAATATCACATTCAAGAAAGCCGAATACTTTGTCTGCTTTGATGTCATCGATGATACCATCATACGCTTCAACCGTAGTCAATCGACCACATGGCATCTCATTACCAAGGGCCCATAGGTATAGAGCGTTAGCGTCGTATCCGATAATTTTCTTGCAGATCTTACCTCCACGAATCTTCGTCTCGTTTCGCTTAGCATACCTGTTGAATGTAATTGATGGTCCACCAGCGATGTTAGCTTTCATTTTCCCGTAAATCTCAGATTCCTCCTTGTCAATCGAAAACACCAATCTGTCTGCGTTAAAATCAAGCAGTTTCTTGTATCTGAACCCCCTGAGAGACATATCTTTTCGAGCGGTGTTGCATGAAATGCAGCTGATCAAGATATTACCATCAGTGTGCCCAAGATTGTTATTGATTCTATCAGCGGAAGCGGTATCAGCAGTCAGCTGACAATAGCATAGACTACACAGATACTTTTGCTTTTGCAGCAATGTATTCACGTGCTCAAGCGTCATACCAAATTTTCGTTTTGCCGTAGCATCCTGACTCTTGTAGCCAGCCATGCGCTTAGCTGGAAATCGGATTGCGTTAGCAGGTTTCTTATCCGGATATTGGAGATTATTGAAGCAGGTCTGATACATGACCTTCTCTGAAAGACCAGGTAGGGACACTCCATCCGCAAACATATCCAGATCGAAGCGCTTAAATAGCTCTCGCTGAGCCTTGATAGCTTTGGTGAAAGGGACTACGTCGAGATTATTGTACCAGATCAGTAGGTCTTTGATCGATTTCATCTCGTAGTAATCCCACACGAACTTCACTCGTTCGTAGTCATCGCTCGTGATGCTCGTTCCACGGAGCTTGCTATCAAAAGCTGACTTAGGTGGGATAGTAGTCTGGTTTAGAACATTGAACGCGGTGATGTACTCGTAAGGGAAAAGACCCTTACCAAGACCACAGACACATCTAATTTTGTCATCGCATTTGCAGCCACCGAGATATGTTGTAAGATACTTGTCGTAGCTGGTACCAGCTGGTACATAGTTAGTGATATCAAGCATTTTCATGTCCGATGTTGCAATGCACATATAGCTGGAGTTCTTGATGACAGATTTAATGTTGTCGGTACCAATTACGGCAAACAAATCCTTCTTAATCAAGTTAATATCGTATCGACCAGAATTGAAGCCGAATACTGGTACTTGGTCAAGCTGCTGTTTCAGTTTCCCATAATCAGACCTTTGCTTACCAAAACCAAGACTGCGGTGAAAGTCAAAGAAGCTGGCATACTTCCCCACTTCAATCCAACTCTCCACATCGGACATCTTGTAGGTCTTGCCAATATTTTCTCCTGGAATTTCCATACCTGTCATACCATGAGCATTAATGATTTTTTGTAGAAGCGACTTATACTTATTGACATTGTACTGCTGAATCTTCAGCGATACATCACCGATGTATTTGAACATATCCGTCAGCAGCATCTTCGGATCGTCATTCACAAAGCAGCGCACCTCCTCGGTTAAACTATCAGCTATGGATACAGACACAGGGATGTGTTCGTTCGTGAAGACAGTACTTTCCCCGTGTTGAGTCGCGGTAGGCTTAAGAATGGCCTCAAAGTCATAAACTATGAAGTGATCGATGTAATGGTCAGCATCCTTGACGGAATACTTCGTAAGCAGTGATCGTATCGTGTTCTGAGCCGGTTTGTATATAGTTGGCTCAGTGGGGAAGCTCTCAATATTTACAAGCTCACACTGGTTCTTCTTGTGATTTTTCAGCTTTTCAGCGCTGACGAAAACCATTTCACACTTAGGACATTGATATTTAGCCTGAAGCATATCAATGTTCTTGATGTAAAGAGCATGATTCTCGAACGATAAAATATCCATAGCTTCATACCCCTTGTCCGATCTACGAATGCATTCTACATTTCCGGAAGCTACATCCATGCTATATACGTTAATACCGAGTTGGGAGCAGTCCTCAACCTCATCGAGCTGTAGTAGGTCAATAGGCTTGAAGCTTCTAAATAGACTCAACGTATACTTCACCCCCTTGAAAGAGCAGTAGCGCTTGAATGCCTCCTTCACCTGAGCCTGAATTCTGCGAGGATCCTTCTTAGGGCTCTGGAATGTATGCCAGGCGATACAGTGGAAGACGCACTTGTTGTTGGTCTTAGGGAAGTTGATTACATGCTTGTTTTCGCGGATAATCTTAGGAATAACAGCGTCGCTATCCCCAAGAGCATGGTCGCGATGGTAGACGAAAATCTTGAATGCAGTGATCGCCTTGAGCTTATATCCAGAGCTGGGGTAGTTCAGCTTGTCAGCCAACTCCATAGACCGAATTTCCGAAATCACCTTCTTTCGAATATCAGCCTTGCTGTTGATAGCAACAGGCTTATTGAACACATAAGTGTTAGCGAGATTCGGATAGAAATAGCGAGTATCATCAGGATCGGTCTTGCTTACAAGTTCGTACCCAAGAGCTATATTTACCTTAAAAGCACTTGCCTGGCTCGAAAGAACGTTCTCGAGCTTATCGTAGAAATCAGTAGCCTCGATACCCTCATATAGGTGTGATTCCATGTGATTACCATTGTAAAAACGATACTTAGGATCAGCCTTGAACTCAGGCGACAAGTGCTTCTCAAGGGTTTCAATCGAAACATTGTACTGCTTAGCTACCAATCTCTGGTTGATTGGGCGCGAAACGTTGCTTACATAAACCATCTTACCCGTTCTACCACGCACCTTAACACGGTAGCTACTACCCCATTTGATAGCCTGGATATTTAATCTCTTTAATCCTTCGAGTTCGTATGCAAACATGTTGCCTATATATGCTTGGCTATATTCTTCTTCGTAGATATGACTTTATAATATTTTGATCATGTATCAGGATCGACTTTATATCTTAGTCATTACAAAAGATTCTGAAATTAATCAATTCAAATATTTGGGTTATACCTTTTTGGAGGTTTTAAGCCATTGTCATTGACTATATTGGGATTGACTTTTTATTTGAGAAAAAAATATTATTAATTAAGTTCGGTTTCGTTGTTAGGGCCGGCTTTGTCATCAATAAGTTCGGTTTTGGGCTTGCGCTTGCGAACACGGATCTGCTCTCTGTTCTTATCGTCGTAGCTTTTTTGATACGACAGTCGAGTTTCACGTGTGCGCTGATAGTAGCGCTTCTGCGCAGCCTTAATGCGCTCTTTGTTAGCGAGGTATTGTTCAGATGAGTACGCCATCTTTGTATATTAACAACTTTATATTTATCAGGATCGATCAACAAATAATTGGTAATTGAGAAGTTGAAGACATCATGCTTCCATTAAATTATTCATTTCCTCTTTCCTCTTCCTCTGTTTGTCTTTGTGCTCTGTGAGGGTTGTTGTTGAGGTTGTCGCTGAGCTTCAGTAGCGCTCGGTCAATTCTTGATGCTTCGCTTCAGCAGCAAAAGTCAGGTCGGTCATTTCTTGTCGATGGGCTTGTAACGGTGTCTCGTCCTTCGCTTCCTCGATCATGTTGTCAAGCTTCGATTTCCAATGTTGCGAACATGACAGAATCACCCCCAATGCAATGTCAACACCAATCATCTGACACACAATATTTCAAGGATTCACTTGATCTCGGTGCCCCCACAGTTTTATCTTAATGCCCACCAAATCCTCGAAATTGTAGTTTCCAATAAATAAAAATTCAATGCAAACTTGGCAGATCCATCAAAGCTAAATGCACTTTATTAATTAAGCGCCATCTCAGCTTAGCTCCCGCTCCAACTGTTCCGGGTTGAAGCAGCTTATCATCGTTAGAAACGTATTAGCGTCTGGTGCACCCTTGAGATCAAACATCTTGCAGATACCGGAGTCGGGGCCTACTACCACGAAGGCGCGCTTCATGTTCTTCAGCGAAGTATTTTTATCCAGCTCTTCGTTCAGCCGACACAATCTTTTTTCCTTGAACGTTTTCTCGCTTCGAATCGTCACCTGAATATAAGCCACTATCGTCTCGGACTTGGTCGACAGATTATGACCTTCTTCATCAGACCCACCTTTACTTGGGAACGCTTCACATGTAGTCACTGCGTCGATAAAAGGGAAGAACGGGTAGTCGGGGTACCAGTAAGTATCTTTTTCAAGTGTGCTCAGGCAACGATAACACGATTCCTCATTTTCGCCGCTGCAAACGACGTTGGGCACCCGGATCTCGATTTTTTCGTATTTCGACCCTTCCCGCATTTTCAGCACAACCGGTTTACGTTTTACGAATACCCCACGAACTGCGTTGTGAAGCAATTGTTCGTACGCGACGCCATGAAAACCGGCACCAACAGATTTTGCATACTTGTAAACCTCTAGCTGCTTGTCCGTGTCAATTTTCCGCCCCAACTGGCTCAGCACATATCCGGAATCCACAGATAGCTTCCACCATCGACTGTCATGGTATTCCACTTCTCGGTTCCAGTCAGTGATGTAGTGACGCCGCAAACGATCCACTTGGCTCTTGCTTTGTCCCCCACCATAGTTGTACACCAAGTCAAACGCTTGACCATTTCCCACGGCACGGCAGTCTCTCGCTACACGCTCTTCAAGCGAGCTCCGTTTTTTACAGAACTCGCGCAAGCTGCCGCCACTATAGAAGTACTGCTCCTTAGCAATTTTTGAATATGGTGTGTTCTTCCGCTTGACCTTGCGTAGACCAGTTTCAGTAACCCAGTCCGTTAACTTCGCGTACTGCAGGAGGTCAGCATCACGCCACGCCGGCAAAACCACCATGCTGGAGTTGTCGTCTTGTTTCGCGTCAAACTGGCACGATGTTGCGAGAACATCGAACGGCATGTAGTTTTTGTCGGGGTCCTCCACTTCTTCTTGATTAAAACCATCAACCAGAACAGTTGCACCCCTGGCTTGGCCACGGATAGCTTTAATATCTTGAGATGAGAGATCCGAAAGTCGCGCGTACGACCCTCGGCCATCAAAAAACACCACTGCGTTCATACGTTTCCTTTTTTTCAAGCGACGTATGACAAGCACCTTCTCCATCTTGATGCACGCCAGGTAAAACGCGATAAGCATAAGAAAGCAGGATTTTCCGACACCCGGTGAGCCGACTATCACAACGCGATCCTCGCCATACAACATTTTCTTGATCACCTCCCAAAACATCACTTCCTCCACCCGAACGAAATAATGTGGGGGGAATTCGCCGAATCCCTCCCAAAACTCATGCAAGGTAGGTGTCATGACAATTGGGTCGTCACTTTGTTGCGTGATAGACAGACTGTCGAGTTGAAACTCGTCTTCATGTACGGACAAAGGTGTAAACTTGGTCAGCGTCTTGGGCTTGATGGCTGCCAAGGCGGGCTTGATGGCTGCCGAGTCGGTTTCCAGTAGTCTCAATCTTTTCTGGACATCAGCAATTTCATCAGCTGAACGCTTCGACCCGACACTCGGCGGAGGAACCACCACCAGCACGTGAATTTGCTCCGTTTGAGGTGAGGGCAATCCTTTCATCTGCAACATTTTCTGAATCGAATAGGCCGAGTACTCTTCATCATCTGTATCCACCAGTGATACCCTTTCGAACCCCGGTACATCCTCTCCTTTTCGTATCGCACGAAGGTCCTCAATTGGTAGCCAATCTTCGCCCTTCTTCGCCAGAGAGAGCTCCAGCTCGTCGGCATCAACGTTCTTCAACTTGTTCGGCTTCTTATCCTTGATCGCGTCCTTCAACACAGAAATCTTCTTGCCGTCGTCGATCGTCACGTTGAACGAGCCTACCTGGCCTTCGATTGCACACTCCAGTGAGATTTCAACCATCTTTCCTCGAGCCGGCAGATTCTGGAATGAGGAAGAAGGGAGGGAGAATTTCTGGCGTACTTAAGCGGAAAAGAAGGCGTGTGACATAGATATTCAACCAATGATGAGACCGCTTGTCCCAACTAATCCTTGAGGTAAAAATCTGCCTGCGTATTGCTTTTAGTCAATATACATGTACATGTACATGTAGTTTGAATGTTGTCGGTCCCGAAGCGCCCTAAGATCCAAAAGACGTGGCTCTCGCTATAATGTGGGCGTCGTCAAATCAACGTCTGTTAGATCTCACCGGTTGAGCGGTTCTGAAACTACCCTAAGATCGAAAAGACGTTGCTTTCGCTCTCAGGTGGTCGAGAGGTTGCGTCGTCAAAATAGCAGCTGCCTTGAAAGAACGTTCCAGGACTGGTCTCGCAGGTAAATTACGGAAAGTAAAAAAACTGCCGGCGTAATGTTCCATGACCCACTACTTGCCTGTACAGCACACTGCTTAAGCAGCTGCATCGGTAGACTCACCAATTCTATCAAACACGACAGAAAGTAAGGCTGCCGATGTTTTGAGGCTGACAACTTCCACATGTAAGCACCGGCATGACGAGCTCACAGTATCTACTATAAAAAGGATTGATTGAGAAGAAAATGCAGGACAAAGACAACAGAATCCAGCTCAGAGCACTACCTAAATGCACAATCATACCACGATTCATATGCTTTCTACGTGTTGTTCAGGGCAAACTCTTCAGCACCGTTGTATCAGTACACCATTGCATTTTAGCCAATCAGATAGCGTTATAAATGCTAGCACATTGAGCCTACGTTTTTGCTAGATAGCAAGACATTAAGAAAGTGTTCGTGAGCTAAGTGTACCGAATAATACCAAACATGTACCGAACCGAAGATGACTTATTGCAGGAATGCACAGAGCGTAAGAAATATCGTACGCAAAGAGAAGTCGCAGCTGTGAAAGCTTAGGCGCTCCATCACCCATGCCGTACGCCTCCTCCGCTGCTTTTTTTTTCAGGTTCGACATGCGCTTGCTCTTGTTTTCGCCACGTTGCTGCTTCTTGCGAGTATTTCCGTCACGCTTTGTTACGGGCTAAAATTGGAAATTCTCCTCTTGAGCTGACACAGTCTCATGATTATCCGGCCCGCTTGATTTACAATGGGGGAGACGTCTGTAGACAAGCCGGTTTTGAAGTGTCTTCAACAGTTTCGTTCTCGATACTGGGGGTTTGGTCTTCGTTATCGAACATTTTGCTGCTAGTGAGTGACACTTGCATCTTCTTCACCAAAGCAAATGCTTGCTTCTGCATCAATAGTGTTGCCACCCCTGTTATTTGACACTAACCGCGGAACAATTGCAGCTGCGGCTTGACAGCGAAAATGTTTTAGCACTCAGCATTCCGTTGTACTTCGGGCTACTCATAGATTGCATAATCGTAGCTAAGTCGTTCATTACTTCCATTGACTCCGTGTACTTCGCTCGGGGCGATAAGATATCTCTAGATTTGGGCTTTGAACACTTGCGTAAGAGCACGTCTGAGGTGCTCATATCCTCGTTACGGCTGATGTCGTTGAGTTCAGTAGTGCGGTTCCATCGCGAGTGAATATGCAGAAAGGGGATAATAGTCTCGAAATTCCCTGAAACACGGCGATAATAGTACACGTGCCGACATAGCAGCAATCGAGTACGAGCGAAAATGCAGCTACAAGTGAAATCCTGCAATGCAACAAACACGAGGCATCAAGTTAGTGAGAATCTAATCATACCAAACAATGTACAGAACAAAGTACCAAACAATTCATAAACGGACCTTGGTGTGAACATGCTCGGGTGGACAGCACAATCATTTGAAGGGGGAGAAAATATTTAAGCACTATCCTGAAAATCGACGTATTGATGACATCAATACGTCGATATTCAGGATGTCATCAATACGTCGATTTTCATATTCTATTTTAAGCACTATCCTGAACATCGACGTATTGATGTCATCAATACGTCGATTTTCAGGATGTCATCAATACGTCGATTTTCAAGATAGTGCTTAAATATTCTCAGATGGCCCTTAAGTTTTGGTCATCAATACGTCGATTTTCAGGATAGTGCTTAAATATTCTCTGATGACCCTTAAGTTTGGGTCATCAATACGTCAATTTTCAGGGTAGTGCTTAAATATTATCTCCCCCTTCAAGTGATTGTGTTGTCCACCCGTGCCAGTAACGACAACTCGGTACTCCTCGCTCACCTTTCGTAGCACTGCATTGATCTGGACACGGCAACCAGTACTTGTCACCACCCTGTGCTTCCGCTTTCCGGAACTGCTTGTCTGCCGATCAAACCCATGCTTGCACAGCAAGGTCCTCGCGTAGGTGATGTAGCCCTCCGGCAAAAGCGCTGTTGGTTCACGATGCTGGTCACTGCGTTAAGATCCCTTCCGTTTCTTTAGCTGCTTGTTGTTTCGGCTCGTGACAGACGTGGAAGGTCTTTTACGAAAAACTCTGGTGTGTGGCCTTAGAGTATTCATCCAGCGAGTCTTTAAATTCGTCCCAGGATTTATAACTCCGCTTAAACCCATGAAGAAAAACATCGGGCTGGAGCAAAACGTCGGAGCTCCCTTCATCACTAGATGCGTCACCAGCTACTTGTGTCCGCGGAGCTGAGTCGCTTGATTCACTGCACCCCTCATCTGATTTAGCACTTGAGTCGGCAGCTGCAGACACGTCACTCGAGTTCGCGCACCAATCATCGCCGCTGTCCTTGGGACTGTCTCGGTGGCGACGCTGCCGCTGCCGCCGCAAACTTAATTCACTGGCGTCGACACTACGCCTCTTGCCAGTGCCGGTGCGCGCTTCTTCATCTGCCGATACCCCGGCCAAGGCTTGCGTCGCGTTCCATCGCTGCCAGGTCGGCTTGACCCGTGCTCAAGGGGGCTGCTTGAACCGCGCCTAAGGGGGCTCGTTCTGCAAATGAGCTGCGAACCCAACGGCTCCTGTGGCCTCCCTAAATATAAAAAAAAAAAAATATAGAGAAATATCGCTGTCGCATTGTTGCGCAGCTGCGTGTGTTCAGTTTAAGTCTAGACAGTGGGACGATCGGGAATCTGACCGTACCGAACGTCGGTACAGTTTGGTACATTTATACCAAACGGGTTCGGTACATGGAGTCACTCAAAGCCCTAGGGGTTCCTTACTGACCGGTACGGTACCAGTACAGTGGTCGTCACGCAATTAAAGGCCTGGGGGCACCCCTTACTGACCGGTACGGTACCAGTACGGTGGTCGCCATGGAATTAATCCTCGTTGGGCTGGGCTATACGTTATGCTTCTATCCCAGTATTATTTCAGTAATATTACTTGTTATTACTTTATTTTTATCTACTGTTTCCGAACTCTGCAATTATCTGAGTTTTGCCGGAGTTATTCCAGTTTGTGCAACCACTTGCGTACGAACTTGTAGAGACGCTAACTGATTTAATCAATGATTGTACTGAAGTCGTTTCTGTAGACAGATCGTATGAAAAAGCGTACAGTAATCAACAGCTGCGATGCTGGCCACAGCAGAAGAGCGGCACCACAGGGCATCAAACGGTAAGCTTGTCCTCTACAGATTTTTTCACATTTACTTTTGAGCGCACAAAGACAAAAGCAGTTCATTACAATCCTTGAATTATGGATTTCGACGTGCACATATTCAAATCATGGAGCAACAGTTTTGCTACTCACAACGAAATCGAGAGCCAGCATATTTTGTTTCGACACGATGCTTGTTCAGAACGAGCGTCTTGGAGAATGGAGCTTGTGTGTAGCACACATTTCGGTCAAGCACCATGCTGGAATGCCTAGATGTTTTAAATCTCACAAACTCCGGTCTTTTTGTTTCGTACTGCCTTGTAATATATTATAATGCATGCGTTTCTTCGGTATTGAACACTGTCGAACATAATCGTAAATTGCAACTTCTATTCTTCTTCAGTAGTCACGCCTTTACGTATCACTTTGCAAAGATCTACCAGCTTTTATCTACGTGGGTCTTTACAAGCTACAGACTTGACTTGCAAGCGACGTTAACTTGACGATCCTAATGGTAAGGCGCTTTACTTTGGTCGGTACCTTGCTGGAAATTATAAGTGGTTGCGATCAAGAAGTGAGAGGGACGATATTCGTCGGGCTTGGGGTTTTAAGGGCAACACACGAAGTGAGAAGCTCGGTGCCATGCAGGTCCAATCGGGGCAAGCTATATCGTGCACTCGCTATGTATTTGGAAATGCTTCGAACAGGCTAGTACTTGGCCTGAATACGCGATGCAACAGCTGATGAGCCCGCTAAAGAGGCGATGTTTCGGTGAGCGGGCCAGGGATCGACGTCCCTCCTAGCTACAATGGCCTTCTTTTTGCCGACCAGGACATCGCCGTAATCGTAAGATAGCTGTAGTAGATCAGGAGACAGCATAGCTCTGCCAGTGCGCAGCGCACGGTTGGTAACCGCGGAAAAGATCCCAGTTCGTCCAAAAGCCGGCATTTCGTGGATTAGGATTTGCCATTTACGTAAGCTTGCGCCAAGCTTAGCCAAATAGTCATCATTTGAATCAGAGCTAAAGTCAGGATGAAGTGAGATGAGACGGCCGCAAACACTGCGCAATATCTCTTTCGTATTGATCAGTTGATTTTTGTTGCAGCTCCACTGGCAGCACTACCCCATTGTTTTGCACTGCCTTCACGCTTTATACACGTCTACTTCCTCAGAAATTTAGTATACGATAAAGCCTCGCCGACAACCCGTAGCTGCTAGGGGCCATTTTTCGCCTTGGCGATCAACGAGAGCAAGCTTAGCTACCAATACGAATGAACCTTTAATGGTCAGGTTGGCTGCCTTGACATGAACGGGCGTTTCGAATGGGAGGTAGTGCATCATTTGGCCATCGGCAGCATCAACCGCAGACTCCGCCGCTTGGTCCCACACGAAGGGTAGACGTACGCAGACTCGATGTTGCACAAGCTTCTCATCCTCTGCAGACGCATCTGCAAGATCGTAGATTGTCGAAACGGAGTTTGAGCCAGCAGTCCCAGTAACTCCAGCTCCCGCCATACACACGAGAACTTCTGCCTCAACTACGTCAATCTTTTCACGCCAATATGTCTGCGATCTGCGGGACAGAGCAATCACACCCTTCAAAACGCTCGTGAAATCTGTGCCAAGCGATACTCCCAGCTGCGATCGAGATCGTGGTTTCGTCGTAAATGCTGTGTTTTCCGCATACGTTAGAAATTGCGCGCTCGAAAGTACGCGCTGCTCTGTGCGCAGGCGAGAGCAGAAGAATAACTTCGGGAGCACAGGAGGAACTGCGCAGAGGGCCGCGAGCAGCTGCTGCAGAACGCGCGCGCCCAAACCAGGTTGTCGAGATGGAGAGAGCTTCGCAACACGATCCAACTTGCTTTGTGTGTCCTCACTCAGCGCCTTCAACACTTTTAAGTTCCACTGAGAACTGCTCGATAAAGAGTCTTGGTCTGAAGGAAACTCAATTGAATTCGGAGAACGAAGCAACAGGAACCCTTCCACTGCCGCAGCAAGTAAACAGCACGATATGGAATGAGCCTGAAGTGCATCCAAGTCTCGCTGGTGAGCTCCAAGTAGTAAAGCACGCACTACCTGAAACTTGTGGTCTAGCGTGCGTAATTGCTTGCTTAGGTGTCCCTCTCGTCCGACAGGGTTGCCTGATGTGTTTGTGAATGCCGCCTCACCTGCAACCTGTTGAACGCTCTGCACGAGCTGTACCCACTCCAGTCGTAGCGCTACCAAATGTAGCTGTAAATCAAAGCGAAAACTCGAAGTGCGTGCTGCTTGCAAATACATGCTCGTACGCGCCAGGGAATGAAGACTATCCAGATGAATTGCTTGGTCCGATGCGATACGAGATTCAGCCTCACAAAGAGTTTGTAAGGCATGGATCCATCCACCAAAACACTCACTGTCAGCCTTCTCTGCAATGACCTTCATCAACTGAGCGGCCAACGAGAAGCGACCACGAAGCATCGCTAGTTTAACCATTTCGTAGCGCTCCGCATGAGACTCGTAGTGCTCAGGTTTAAGTAATTCTGTTTCGAACGCTGAAACAATGCTATCGTCGGTAGTACCGGTCAGTGCCGACTCTTGAGTCCATAGAAAAAACGTTGCCGCAACAGCGCGCAAACGAGACGCATCTGAACGCTTAATATCAGACAGCTCCTTCAGAAGCATGGGAAGCTGGTCGTGTATAAGTGAACCACTGGGTGGACGAAGTTGTCCACCGAGCACCCGGAAGATAGATGTCCTTCGAGCATTAGAAGATGTCTTATCAAAATTGCTGTTCGTGGGAATCAACAGCAATTCAACCAAACGGAACGACGCATACGCCGAAAGGAGATCAGGAAATGCTTGAGTTAGCTGGGCAAGTTCTGCTAACGCGTAATCCCATGTACCTTGAGCGGCAACAACGGCGTTTGGGTGGAGTAATACGAACAGTTCATCCAAACTACTCCCTGGCGACTCCACTTCTGCAGCTGCAAAACTCAAGCGAGCAATGTTCGATATGATAGAAGCGTAAGCCCTCCCAAAGCGCGTGTCCGTAGTTTCAGCAAGCCAGTTCTTCGTGATTTGGAGCAACTCGTTTGCTTTTTCTCCGAACTCTCGGGCGACAAACGACCACTTCTCCAGTAATAGCACCACGGACAACATCACGCGTGTATGATCACGACCTAGCACCGTGCACTGACCTATAATCCTCGCAAACACGCCTTCCAAAATGAATCTAAGTTGTCCATCTTCGTCATTTCCTGCCTTCTCAACCAGCTGTTGCGCCGCGAGAAGTGCAAAGTTCTTTACGAGTGCCCGTGGGTCGTGATCAAGGATGTGATGAATTAACTGACCATGCACTTCCAACAGAGCAGCAGGGAAGAGTGCTGTCAGCGTTGTCATGGCACGCACGCTGGCAACTGCGCTCTTGTCATCAGCTAGTCGTTCATAGTGCTCTGCACAATATGTCCATGCTTGCTGCGCTTCAACGGCATTCGAGACCGCATCACTAAGCAAGCAACACAATGCTGTCGACTTTGCCTCCAGACTCACTGTCAGCACGTCCTTTCGAAACGAAGCCGAGAACGGCAGGAACGCGTGCGCTGCTTCGATAGCACCTGATCGCTCATCCTGATCATCCGCTGCAATCCCTTTCAAAATCTGTTGCTGCGGCACCGTGTCGTGGACAAGAAGGGACGGCATCGTCGCCAGCAATTGCAACGTCAGCGTCCGTGTCGTTGCACTCGTCGGATGCGTCACCAGTCCAGATAAATGAGCCAGCATCTACACCAACAACCGCAACACAAAAATCATCAGCACCCACTCTAGCTTCTCCAAACCCCTCACCAAGCAACCTCCAGCTCACCTTGGACGGATCATTGACTTGAGCCACATGGGCCTTCGCTCTCTGAAAGACCCTCAAAATAGCACTTCTGACGATCACATTATCACTAATACACACAAGTCGCCAGTTAGTACTCCTCCCCCAAAGTACTATTTTCCCGTTCTACCTCGTCGCGAAGTGCTCCGCCATCTTGGTGAACACGGCGGCCAGGAAGTCCGGCCAGGGGAACGACTCCACCGTGAACAGCCGCGAGTAGAACAGGAAGCACTCGGCCAAGCTGCCGGCCACCGCGTCGCCCATGGCGCGCGCGCTCGCCGCCTGCAGCTGCAGCGCCTTCACCTGCACCTCGAGCTGCGCGAACTCGCGCAGGTGCAGGTCGGTGGGCGCGGCCTGCGCGCGCCGCGGGCTCAGCGCCAGGGGTAACTGGTCGTTGGGCGTGGCGTGCTGCGAGTCGGCCGCCGGGTCCCCGTGGAACACGCGGTAGTGCGCGTGGGGCACTACGAAGCCCGCCAGCATGTCGTTCTACCAGGTAGAATCTACCTCGAATGGGGGCGATAATCGTATGGACGTTTGTATGGCACGGTCTCGACCAATCAGAGCCTCGATTGAGAGTGTAGCCATGTTGGTGGAAACTTTCACTCGATCACACATAGGAAAGTAGTTTTTTTTGTTAGACTAGAGTCCACCGATAAAGCGCTGGATGTGGGCTGTCTAGACTTTGCGGCGCAAAGTGGTCGACTCGCCCCAATACGTAAGGGAAATAGGTGTAGGATGAAGGCACAGTGTAGCGATGGAGATTTTTGATCATGCCAACTGATTAAGTTGAAATGGACTGATGGGGCTGAGCGTTGGAGCGAAAGTGAAATCGTGTTGATCAATGCACTAAGGCTGAGCGCCTATCTTGCTGTACGAATATTCGGCACGAAGATACTTCTCTTGAACGTTGGATGAAACTTTGTAATGGGAGGCAACGCCTCAACTAAATAAAATTTTCTAATTCCACCACATTATTTCAGTGGAAGCAGCGATATCGCCGCTTACCGAAAACGACGAGCCTACTTCGCTGACGTCTTCGGAACCAACTTCACCAACCGCAAATAGGAAATGACCAGCACCACCACGAACAGCAAGTAGTTATAGCCGTTCAGCGCGTCGCCGATGTGCCACACCGACGATGAGGTTCCACAACCAGTTGGCGCCGAGGTCGATGGGCCGCTGGACGCTCCAATTGCGGAAGCAGGTCGGCCGCGATCACCTAAACCAGCAGGCCTAGCGTCACGCCGAACGTGATCCACGTTCAGAGCGGTGACACGATGGACAGAGCGGGCACAACGCTACCGTCATCAGCACGGCCATCATGAACATGCCAGGGATACCGCACAGGATCATGTTACAGTTACCGAAGTCTGAGCCAGCACGCCGGTGAAGAAGGCAGGGAAGGTATGTACGACGTTGAATGATCAGTGAACTCTCACACGGGTCCGAGATGCCGGCTTTTTTTGGAATCGAGCAAGAGTAGTAGAACACACACTGAGCAGCTTGTGAGAGGTGCTACGAGAACAGCAGCAGGATGGTGGCGGTCAATTCAAGACTGTACGTCAGGACCAAAGAAAGAGAGACTCCTTCTGCGCCGACCTTGCTCAGTGATCACTGTTTAAAGGTTCCTTGCTTGCAGAACTCGTGCCGTTGGTTTCAACAGTCTCGCTGGGAGTACTATCAGCTCCATCGTTTGGAATCCACATCTTGATGTCGCGATTAGAGCCCGACACCATCAGTCGGCGCAGAAGGAGTCTCTTTTTAGTCCTGTCGTACAGTCTTCGCGGCTCTTCAGGAGCAGCCACGCGGAAACCTCGACACGATCTGGCAGCAGGAACATCACGATCAGGATCCCAGGAAAGGTCACTCATGGAGGTGCAAGACGACCATTTTTCCGTTCGAGATGCAATTTTTTTAAATTTTAATAAAAAATATGTTTTTACCGTAACGCTAAAGAGCGACAATGCATCAGGAGAACCGTCGCGTTTGCTTTAGCAGAGCCTTTTGTAAGACCGGCCACACTTACCTTACTGCACCCAAGCCGCGACGATGACAACGAATACGATCTAGTGTGTTGAAGCTAGCCCTTAATATGTTTCCTATCCCAGATTGGGGGGAATTAATGCCATTTTCGTTTAGGAACACAAAGAACGCAGCCTTGTTTGACGTACAAACTCGTAATACTTGTTGATGTTCTTAAAGTGATACCCATGAGGACAACGCAAGATAGCGCAGGTCCCAAGTCCTTTGTGTAGTGCCCTTACCTACCCCCGGTACGCTAAAGATAAGAAAGACAGAACCACTTATAATTTGCTCTTCAACGCAAACTCAGTAAGATAAGGGTCGCTGAAAACGCAACAATGAGCCGACCGAATTGGGGCTACGCCCAACAAAAAGCATATTTTGCGTGTTTCCGCTGTGCGGTGTGACCGAAGCGGTAGCGTCATAGCTCCGGAATAGTCGCAACTCGCGAGAAGAGCAGGAACGAAGAAATAAAAGTTTATATAGAGAATTCGGATTCTTACCATGTCTAAATGTCGTATTCGTTGCAGCACACGCCGATTAGAAATACGGCGACCTAGATAGTGTCAGCCATTCAGAATCTGGATTTCAGATACCGCCAATTTTGAACAAGTTCCTATGGGTGTTCATTTCAATATCGAACAAATCCCGCGATTTCTCATTGAGCCAGGGACGCCCAATCGGGTTTTTAAGTGGACACATCGCAAGCAGAAGTAGCAGGTTCAGGGACCGGAAGCTTGGTTTCAGTTCACCATTAAAAAATCATTTGCTATCAAAGACTCTTCCTCACAAAATCAAATAGGGGCAGAAAGCCAGGCTTTTTCTTACGAAGCAAAATATTAATATTTGTTTTTTTAAGAAAGCGTCTGGTTTTCTGCCAACAGCATGCAAGCAATTTCGACGATACAGTCGTACGATGCTGGTGTGACGATCTATCCTTCGGTGTGCTGTACAGCCGACTTGGTTTTTCTGTGCACAGATTGATAGACTAGAGTCCACCGCATGTGGGCTGTCTTGACTTTGCGGCACAATTCGTAAGTTAAATATGTGTAGGACGGTTAGCGATGGAGATGTTAATCGTGCAAACTAATCATGTTCAAAAGGATTAATGGGGCTGAGCGTTGAAACCATTCGAAGGAACGTAAATTTGCGCTTGTGTCGTTGCTGAGATCGGAGTTTAAAGGTGGTGGAGAAAATTTATAAACTACACCCAAAGCAGTCCCCCCTGCACCTTACGCCTTTATGTACGAGCTACCTTGGATTGCGATCGTCATGTCCTAAACAGAGGACACTGGTCGTAATCGATCGTAATCCAAAGATTTTCATGTATGCACACTTATTACGCTGAGTTTAGAAAATTTCTCCGGTTTTGCCTATATAAATTCACTTCCCACTTTGCATTTTACTCTCGCATTCCCAAGCCCAACACTAAAAGACCACCGCCACATTCATGCACTTCTCTCACCTCGTGCTGACGATCGCAATCATCTTTTTGATTTCGAACAGAGCCCCCTAAACCACGATCGCCAAAGCAACTTCACTGGGAGACTCGAGCCAGCGTTCTTTGAGAATCCAGCCTAATGGCGACGATGAATCCGAAGAGAGGCTGTAGGCCCGTCAAAGGTTAAGAATATGAAGGGTGAGCAAATGAGCAAAGACGACTATGCGAAGAAGCTGGGCATTGATGGCAAAATAGAGCAGTTCTTACGTGACTCAAGGGGTATGGTTGAGTTCATGAGAACCCACAAGTACCAGAAGTATATGAGATATATTAATTATCTGGCCGAACAAAACAAGAAAAACAAGAAGTAGAGGTTCGAATACTTCGAACTACTTGTTTGGATCAAATTTGACCGAAGACATGAGCCACGGTGACAGACTCGGACATGTAGCCGAGAACCGAGCAAAGCAGTCTTAGACAAACACCACAGTGCTCGTGATATGCTTTTGGGTCTATGGCGATTGACGCACAACAAATAATGAATGGAAACTTGAATACTCTACAACTTTGTTACAATTCAACTGGCAACCAGCACACCCCGAACTTAAGTGGGATGGAGTTCCACACGGCTCTAAATGCCTAGTACAACAAACCACGTTCTCTAACTCAGACACGTCCATTCCCCAGCATAAAGTCCATGGCAAACGATAACTGCTAGAGATGACGTGACCAAACGTTAGAGAGACAGAAGCTTATCAAGCAAATTCCTTTAAGCTCAGGATGTGAACTCCTCGATATCTCCGGGTGCAGAAGCAGCAAGTATCGAAAACTACTTGTAGACGATCTCGAATGTGTCCCTGGCGCGCCCTTGCCTCGGGTACTGCTGCTCATCATCAGATGCTGAGCTCTCATATCCCCGTTGAGCCCGTCGCTAGCAGCCTGCAGCACTTCCTCGTCTCGGGGAAACCCGACGATGCAGAACTCCAATGTAACCTTCGAGTCGTCGATGCGGTAGCCTTGCGCCTTGACGCCAGCCTTGAGCTTCTCGAACTTCTCCTGGAAACTCGTGTGGCTACATTTAGCGAGCTTTTCAAGAAGTGTCATGTGCGGTTTAGAATTAGTGTGCTTCGCTACTATGTATTGTAATAAACATATTCCAACACAGTTATTAACAGAGAACTCGCAGTTGTGGATATCGAATTGATAAATGCATTGCAATAGAGATTTCCGCCATGGAAAAAGCAGTCTTGCAGATAACGCAAGACTGCTTTTTCCATGGCGGAAATCTCTATTCTCTTCGCCGGACACTGGCAGATGTTACCATGCCCAAGCCATGCAACTTTAGGGGGAATACTCGTAGCAAACCAAGACTGTGCCGACAAATTGACTTCCAATCCAGGGCCTGGATACGTAAGGCAATACTTTGTTACGTAAAGCCATCGATGATAGAGTGTCCAAACGATGCCATGTCACTTCGAAACTAGGGCCGAGAAACATCCTAGCGACCAGGAGGAAAAGGTGGCAGCCGTCAACCGCTAACCGGTTCGCTTCCGACCGAAGCTACCAGCATATCCAGAGCTTCTCCAACTCAATCGTGCAAGTCATCAACTCGAGCGTCGCTAAGTCATCCCGATCAAGAGTCACCGCCGATCACCACGTAGAAAGCTCTTGCATGGCGCCGACAAGCGCCGCACCGTCGTTGTCGTGCTCGCGGAATGTTGGCGAGGGATCAATGCGTGGCTTCCGCCAGTCAGATCATTTTCCTCGAGTCACGGTGACGCAGTTCGGCCATCGTGATGAACATGCAGACGCAAGGCAACAATCTGAGACCGTCGTAGATGATCCCTCACCCAGCTGCATCCGCACCACCAATACCGTTGCCACCACCTCCGCAGAGGATCATTTTCTCTCGTGATGCGTGTACACGTCCACTCGTCAATTGACCGCGTGCGGCGCAAGTGACCATGGCGGCGGAGCTGCTGCCCCTCACGTCGTACGATACCTTCCGCCCCTCAACGTCCAAGCGCAGCGCGGCGCCGCACCCGCAGGACGCCGCGGGCTGCTGGTCGCGCGTGCTGCTGCTCTGGGTGCGGCCGCTCATGGCGCTGGGCCAGCGGCGCCAGCTCGCGGCCGCCGACGTGTGGCCGCTGCGCGCGGAGCTGCAGGCCGACGCGGCGTGCGCGCGCTTCGGCCGCGTGTTCTTCGCCTCGCGCTCCATGTACCGGGCCGCGCTCGCGTGCTTCGGCCGCTGCGTGGCGCTCACGGGCGGCGCCTTCCTCGTCTCCATGCTGTGCAACCTGCTGGGGCCCGTGGTGCTGCGCGAAGTGGTGTCCGCTCTCGGCGCGTTGGCGGTCGACCACCTGCAGGACGAGACGCGCGTCCTGCGTGACGTCTGCGGCTGGGTGCTCGCCCTCTTCGCCGCCAAAGTGCTGCAGGCTCTGGCGGACAACTACGCCAGATTCTACTCCGAGGTCATTGCTATTAAGCTGGTGGCGTCCGTCAAGACGCTCATGTTCCGCAAGACGCTGCGGCTGAGTGCCGAGGCGAGGCGAGACAAGTCCACGGGCGCCATCACCAACATGTACACGGCAGATAGCGACGCCATCCTGGACACGGCCTTCCTGCTGCATCAGCTGTGGCTGATCCCGCTGCAGATCACCATCGTCAGCTACATGTTGTACGACGTGCTGGGTGTTGCTGCCTTTGCGGGCGTTAGTGTCATTGTGGCCATGTTGGGCGTCAACCACGTCATCTCGCGCTGCATGTTCGCGTGCCAGCGCGTGTACCGCAGGAGCAAGGACGTCAGGATGAAGAAGGTGACCGAGGTGTTCAAGGCCGTGGAGATTGTCAAGTTCAACGCGTGGGAGGATCGACTGCTGGGGCAGATTCAGAAGACTCGTGCGAAGGAGATGACGGACCTCTTTAAGCGCCGACTGCTTGCGTGCTTGAGTGTTGTCATGCTGTGGGGAATGCCGGTGTTTATCAGTGTCGCGTCTTTCGGCGTATACACTGGTGTTTTGCATCGTACTCTGACACCGGCCATCGTGTTCACGAGTATTGCGCTCTTCCAACTGATTCAAGGCCCCCTGCGAATGATCACGAACATTGTACCGATTCTCGTGCAGTCAAAAGTGGCGCTTGAGAGAATTGCTGCCTTTCTTGAAATGCCGGAACTGGAAACGGACAACGTCATGCCTGCTGACCACGTGCTAGGCAAAAAGTACATCATCAAGAAAGTGATTGTTGCTGTAGAAGATGGTGAGTTTGGCTGGGACCATGAGACGACGCTCTTGCGAAATGTGAATCTTGAGGTTAAGGCAGGAGAGTTTTTGGTCTTGCATGGCCCAGTGGGGTGCGGAAAATCGTCACTGTGTTCTGCATTGCTTGGAGAAATGGTTAAGCACAATGGGACCGTGTTTGTCGGTGGAGGTGTGGCATACTGCTCTCAGCAGCCATGGATCCAAAATATGACGGTCCGGGACAACATTCTGTTCGGTCTTCTCCATGATCGCAAGAAATACGAGAAGGTTTTAGGTGCTTGTGCGCTGACAGCAGATCTACAGTCGCTGCCAGCAGGTGACGCCACCGAAATTGGAGAACGAGGCATCAATTTGTCGGGAGGCCAGAAGGCGCGAATTGCATTGGCTCGCGCTTGCTACAGTGATGCAAGCATCTATATCCTAGACTCCCCACTGTCAGCTGTGGATGCGATTGTGCAAAACGAGATATTCCGAAAGTGTATGCTGGGTCTTCTGAAGAACAAGACAATCATCCTCGTGACGCATAATCCCGAGATTATTGAGTCACCCCACATTTCCCGAGCAGTGACAATTGATGACCTCGGAGCTTTGGTGGAAACGCATCACGTGGACAATCCGATTGAAGCTGAGGTATCGCTCGTGTCACCTTTTGCAGCCCATCCATACGGAACTGTCAACTATGGTCCCGCTAGTGGGGTCAATGGTAGTCGAGAAAACTGTTCTAGCCCCCTGGAGACAGACGTTCTCCTCGAAAAAGAAGGCCGCACCGACGACGATAGTGATCGCACCAATGAGGTCGACCTTGCCGATGAAAACAATGAGTGTGATGCCGAGATGGCCTTAATTTCGCCGTGCACGCCATGCGCTGAAGCAAAGACCAGAACATTGTCCTCAGTTGCTCACGGGAGTAATGCTGAACTTGAGAAATTGGGAAAACTCGTTGATGAAGAGGAGCGCGTGGATGGGAATGTAAGCAACCATGTGTTTAGCGCATATTATCGCGCTGTAGGTGGCTTTTCGGTCGTTTTTGCCTTCTTGATGACTTCTGCCTGCTGGCAAGCACTGCAGATTTCGAGCGACTTCTGGTTGAGTGCGTGGTCTAGCGACGGCCCTAACAGTGGCGAATCAACTTCATACCGGCTAAGTATCTACACACTGCTCGGTTTAGCCTCAGCTTTGATGGTATTTGCACGAATGTTCATGACTGCCATATATGGCTTACGAGCCGCTCGACGGATGTTTGATGCTATGACGAATGCTTTGATGCATGCACCTATGCGCTTTTTCGATGCCAATCCAATCGGCCGCATTCTGACGCGCTACGGATCTGATGTCTCTGTGGTGGACTCGAACATCCCGCCATTGTTCAGTCGCATGTCATCCACGATATTTTCTGTGGGATGTAGCGCTGCCACTGCTGCAATTGTAATCCGCTGGAAGGGGTTGCTTCTTTTGCCAGTGGCTTACCTCTACTACCGAATTGGCTCGTTTTACATCCGCCCAGCTCGAGAACTCCAGCGGCTATCGAAGACAACACAAGCACCTGTGTTGAATCACTTGTCTGAAGCAGTGGACGGTGGTGTTGTTATCCGAGCTTACGGCCGTGATCATGTTGACCGGTTCCAACGGACAAACAGCGTCAAGCTGGACGAGAACAACAAGATATGGTACGGACAGCTATGCGTTTCCCAATGGTTTTCACTGCACATTCAGCTCGTCGGTAGTCTGCTGGTACTCTTAGTCACAGCGTCGCTAGTGCTTCTTCGTCACGAACTCGGTGCTGCTGTGATCGGTCTTGCTTTCTCTTACGCTCTGAAAGTATCACAAAACCTTGAGAGACTGGTTCAGGCTCTTTCTCAGGTGGAGCCTATGATGGTGAGCCCGGAGCGACTTCAAGAGTATGCTGATATTATTCAAGAAGCTCCGTCACGTTTGCCCCTTGATCCTCCCAGTACGGTACACCCTGAATTGTGGCCGTCAGATGGAGTAATCGAGTTTAGTCGCGTGAACTTCCGATACAAAGACCAGGGCCAGCTAGTGCTGCGTGATTTAAGCTTTACTGTCCGCGGCGGTGAAAAGCTGGGGATCGTCGGTCGCACAGGTGCTGGCAAGTCCAGTCTCACCATGGCTCTTTTCCGTATCAATGAGCTAGCGTCTGGGCTCATCTCAATTGATGGGGTCGGTATCAGCACCATTGGTCTGACAACACTACGTGAGAAACTTTCGATCATCCCTCAGAACCCGGTCTTGTTTAAGGGAACACTGAGAAACTACTTGGACCCGTTTGGCGATTTTAGTGATGATAAATTATGGACTTGTCTCCGCCAAGTGGGGCTGAGATCGCGCGTCGAGGCTGAGGAAGGGAAGCTTGACGCGCTCGTAGAGGAAAATGGCGAAAACTTCAGCGTGGGGGAGCGTCAGATGCTTTGTATGGTGTGCTCGTTGCTGAGAAAATCGCGCATCGTGATATTCGATGAGGCCACAGCAGCAGTTGACCACGCCACGGACCAAGCGTTGCAGCAAGTTATCCGTGAGGTGTTCAAGAACTCCACCGTCCTCACAATCGCGCACCGGCTAGACACGATCCTAGACTCGGACCGAATTTTAGTGATGGACAACGGCTGTGTAAAGGAGCTCGCAAGTCCTGCCGCGCTGGTTCAAAAGGGCAAGGGCCACTTTTTCGATCTCATGGAGGAAGGCGGGTATCTTGACCGCTTTCAGGAGGACAACCGGATATGAGGTGTCACTAGGAGTTATCAACCGTACGTAATCAGGAACCAACAAATTAAAGCCTAGCCTTGCGGCAATGCTAACGCTATCATTGAGTGGTCCAGAGTCGCCGGTATTGGATCATGCTGCTAATTATGTGCAATTCGATGTTTGGTGAGCAAGTCGTAGTCTGATTGCGTGGGCGAATGCATGCTAGAGTCTAAGAGAATGTGCGTTGAGTTGTACTGGAGATTATGCCCGGTTTGCCATTGACCTCCATCGAGTCACTAGACATTGACCAACCGAGACTTTCACGTTTGCTGGCATTTCCTGACTAGCCGCATGGCACTCATGTCGATCAAACCCGGAAACTCTTACGCTACCTTCGCACCCGTAAATGGCGACGAAATCTTCGAATCGACCGCAAACCCGTTGCGCCACCCTCAGGAGGAGGCGACGTGGTGGTCCCGAGTGTTGTTAGCTGGGTGAATCCGCTGATGGCTCTTGCACACCGCAAACAACTGGATCGCGAGGATATTTGGCAGCTTCGCACCCCATTTCGAGCTGAACGAGTCGCCACCGAATTTGCGCGCAAATTTGAGTGGGTGAAATGGTGAAGCTGCTAAGTGGAACAGTGTTCGTTGGTGGCAGCGTGGCGTACTGCTAGCAACAACCGTGGATTCAAAACATGACAGTGCGAGACAATATTTTATTTGGCCTCCCGTTTGACAGAAAGAAATACGAGAAGGTGTTGGATGCTTGTGCGTTGACGGTGGATCTGGATTCTCTTCCAGCCCGCGATAATATAGAGATCGGTGAGCGCGGTGTGAACTTGTCTGGAGGTCAACAAGCCCGTATTGCACTAGCACGAGCTTGCTACAGCAATGCAAGCATCTACATTTTGGACTCGCCGCTTTCGGCAGTGGATGCAGTCGTACAAAAAGAGATTTTCGAGAAGTGTATACTTGGTCTATTGGAGAACAAAACTATTTTGCTGGTGACTCACAACCCAGACATCATCGCGTCAGAATTCGTATCGCATGCAGTGATAATCAATGGGTCTGGCTTGATAATTGAAACGAGAAAAGTGCTCGATCGACCAAAGGCCCCAGCGTTGGTTTTGCCTCTTGTGGCGCAGCCCTATGTGGAACCCTCATTGGATGGTTCATTTGATTGTCCATCTTTTCAAGATCCATCCGATGATAAGCGAACAGAGGCATCTCCTCTCAAACGTCCTCTGTGCGAAACCTAGCATTAATGAGCAGAGCTGCCAAAAGAGAAAACAGCAAACTGATTTCAGAGGAAGGTAGGGCTGATGGACGTGTGGCTCGCCATGTCTTCACTCGTACTATCACGCTACGGGAGAAATGCGGGTTGTGTCGCTTATTCTTCTTTCGCAGTTAGTTTGGCAGGGCTTCAAATTGGCAGTGATTTTTGGCTTAGTAGTTGGGCTAATGACAGCGTCGATCGCGGGGATGTGGTGTCTAACACGGAGTACAGACTTGGTGTGTACTCGACCTTGGGTTTGTTGTCAGCAGCAATGGTATTGTTTCGCACGATTCTTGTCGCGGTTTATGGCATCCGGGCAGCTAAGAACCTTTTCGAGCAGATGACGAATGCTTTGCTTCATGCCCCCATGCGTTTTTTCGATGCGACGCCTATCGGCAGAATCTTGACACGCTACGGGGGAGATATCTTTGCAGTGGACATCAGAATTCCTGGTACTTTTGGATCTTTAGCAGCCAGCATTTTTTCGGTTGGTTGCAGCGCTGCTACAGCTGCTATTGTGATCCGGTGGAAGGGATTGCTTCTCCTTCCCGTCGCGTACGTGTACGTTAAAGTGGCCGCATTCTATATTAGCCCCGCTCGAGAGCTCGAACGCTTGTCCAAAACCACTCAAGCACCCGCACTGAACCATTTATCCGAATCGGTTGACGGGGGCGCCATACTGCGAGCTTTTGGAGTCCAGCAAGTTCATCGCTTCTTTCGTCTCAACAACTCATGTCTCGATGACAACAGTGCAGTTTGGTATGCCAAACTATGTGTGACGCAATGGTTCTCCCTTCGAATCCAGCTTATTGGAGCTGCTCTGCTACTCGTCGTGACTTCCTCTTTAGTACTGCTCCGACACCAACTCAGCTCGGCTATCATTGGTTTAGCGTTTTCGTACGCGCTTAAAGTATCCGCGAACCTTGAAGGCATCGTTCAGATTCTAACGCAGGTCGAAACGTTAATGGTTAGTCCAGAACGAATCCAGGAGTACATTGACATCGCGCAGGAGGCTTCAGCTCGCATCCCAATGGTAGACCCGCCTGCACAGCTCGAGTGGCCATCCGCGGGGGCTCTCGCTTTCGACAAGGTCTCGTTCCGCTACAGGAATTGGTACTTCGTGAAATGAGTCTTACCATTCAAGGGGCCCAGAAGATTGGCATCGTTGGTCGCACTGGGGCTGGCAAGTCCAGTCTGACCAAGGCGTTGTTTCGTATAAACGACATCGCGAGTGGTTGTGTATCGATTGATGGCGTGGACGTGAGCAAGATCGGCTTGAAGACTGCGTGAAAAGCTGTCGATCATCCCGCAGAACCCCCGTGCTGTTCAAGGGGTCACTGCGTAGCTACCTTGATCCATTCAACGCGTTCAACGACGACGAGCTGTGGGAGTCGATCCGTCAAGTCGGGTTGAGCGAGCGCGTCGCTGCAGACGAGCTCAAGCTGACCCTGGTCGTTGAGGAGAACGGCGAAAACTTTAGCGTCGATGAGCGGCAGATGCTATGCATGGCCCGCGCGCTACTGCGCCGCTCGCGCATCGTGGTCTTCGACGAGGCTACCGCTGCGATCGACTACAAGACGGACCAAAAGTTGCAGCGCGTCATCCGCACGGCGTTCGTCAAGTCGACGGTGCTTACCATAGTCCACCGACTGGACACGATTCTCGACGCGGACCGCGTGCTCGTGCTCGACGGCGGTCGGGTGGTCGAGTTCGCACCACCAGCAGAGCTGGTTGGCAGAGGAAAAGGCCACTTTTTCGAGCTCATGCGCGAGGGCGGATACCTGGACAAGTTCAAGTCGCAGACGAGTCCTCGTGGTGTCGTAGTGGCGTGATTGAAACCAGTCCCTTCGCTTACTGTCGCTTTCGTTTTGTCTGTTGCCACCCTGCCGATTAAGACCTTGCACTTTGCTGGTTTCAGCAGTTTACCCCTCAACTCGGTGCATGTTTGGCGACATTAACGCGCCGAGGTGCCGCCGATACGTCGCCTGTCATCGATCTCGGTGAAGATGGTGAAGTGACGATGCGGGTATTAATCTGCCCGGCGTCGTGAACAGCACGCGAAAGTGGCCAGCAGCTCAAGGACCGAGGCCGTCGTCAGATCACGCCGGACTCGCGTGAGTCAAGGCGAGGTGCTCGTCCGGTCGAGCGGACACCGGCCGGCGGCACGCACACGCGGAGCCGTCGAGCGCTCGAAAGAAACAACGCAGAGGACGGGCGGACCGAGGCCCCGCAGAGAGAAAAGAGAGAGCGCTGTGCGATCCGCACGGAGTGCACGGAGCGGGCTCACGACGCGACCACAGGCGCCAACTTCCGACGTCGTCACTGGCGACTCGCCCGCGCATGCAGCTCGGTGGCCGCAGTGTCGAGGCGGATAGCGTTCATCTAGAATTTACCGCAGGAACTGTCGTATGCTTAACTGCTGCGGTGCCTCCTCATCTTCTGCGCATTCTTTCGCTTTTCTGAGCGCATCAAAGGGCTTTCGCCAGTGTCTAAAGCGTGGCATTTGCCGAATTTAAACTGGCTTAATTGTGGACTTTTGACAGTAATTGCTTTGTTTATGGCGCTGTATTCTTTTTTGTGTGCTTAGTACTGGGCAGCTCAAAATAGCAAGCGTTGCGTTGCACATACTTCACTTATGAAATGCAAGCTAACCCTACCTGTCCTGTATGGCGCAATTCAATCAAAGACTCCTGTTTGTTATCTACTAAAAATAATGACCCATACTGTCATGGGACTACATAGCGGGTAATGTTCCGTTTTGGCTAGTATTTATTTTGGCCAACACAGTTTTTGAACTAAGCGGCTTTGCCATCATTGTTTTATTATCTCCTTCCCGCGAACTTGTTGTTCCTTTTCCTTTTCAGTAGAGACGCAATTACACACGGGGTAAGGTGAAAGCACGCTTCTCGCAACCAACCGAGTATTCTACTGGGCGCCCGGTCTTTCAGATGCACGCCTACCGGTACCACGCCGTCTTGAATGTGGCGCCCTCCTTTCTGGCGCCAGCGTGAACACCATCGCCTGGTCTCTGCCTACCACGTTGGCTCCATCTGTGCGCACTTAGCGGGAGCCGGCGCGCGCTGCTCGGCCTCCTCACTCTCCAACACGACGCCGCGACCGCACCCGATGGCTCGCGGGCTGTCGCTCTCGTCCTCGCGCGCGTCGGCCGCGGCCGCCGAGCCGCCCGACGCGCTGGCCGCCTCGCGCGTCTGGACGCCGCTGCGCGAGAACCACTTCGAGCCGCCGCTGCTGTCGGCGCGCGAGCGCGCGTACCTGGTGCGCAAGGCGTGCGAGGCGGCGCAGGAGCTGGTGGAGCGCGCGCGCAGCGCCGGCGGCCCCATCGCCTGGCGCCACGTGGAGAAGCACAACGGCGTGCAGGTGTACGCGGGCGCGGCGCGCGCCGGCGCGGGCGCCGCGCTCAGCGCCGCCAGCATGTGCGGCGTGACCAGCGTGCCCGGCACCGTGAAGGAGGTGGCCGCGCTCTTCCAGCTGGGCTCCACGCGCGCCATGAAGGAGTTCGCGCGCGCGCACCGCGAGTGGTTCTACGACGGCGTCGTGCTGCACACGCTGGCGCCGCGCACCAAGGAGAAGCCGCTGCACCAGGTCACGGCCAAGTGGCAGGTGGTGCAGATGCCGCGCGGGCTGCCACACCGCGACTTCTGCTTCCTCGAGTGCCAGGACAAGTTCATCGACGCGCGCGGCCGCAAGGGATGGGTGCTGGGCCAGCACTCCATCAAGCTGCCCGGCTGCGACGACCTCAAGCGCGAGTTCGGACTCGTGCGCGGCAGCCTCTACCACTCGGGCTTCGTGGTGGTGGAGAGCGAGGAGCGGCCCGGACACGTCGACGTCATCCACCTCGTGCAGATGAACCTCAAGGAGCACACGCCCGTGCCGGCCAGTCTGCTGCGTGCCAGGGTGCTCTTTGTGGCCCAGGTGCGCAACATGCTGCGCAGTAAGCGGCTGAACGAGCAACGCTACCTCAGCGACCTGGAGCTCGTGCCAAGGAAGTACCGCGCTAGGTGCGCCGTGTGCCAGGACTCGTTCTCGCTGCTGCTGCTCAGGAAACTCAACTGCCGCAAGTGCGGAGAAGTCGTGTGCGCCGCCTGCAGCAAGGAATTCCCCATCGAAAACCGCAACTTCGCGGCCACGAACGGCGGAGACGAAGTGCGCAAGCTGCGCATCTGTATGCACTGCTTCCAGGTCATCACGAACGCGCCCAAGCCCACGTCGGCGTTGGTGGAACCGCCGCACTCTTCCACGATGTCCATGAGTTTCTTGGGGTACCATGACGACGAAAGACGAGCGTCGTACATGACGTCTAGGGTTGGACATGGACACCGCGACGGAGCGGAAGAAGCGCCAAAGATCTTCTTGCAGTCCATGAGACGGGAGAAACCATCGCGTCGACGCATGTCCAGCACGTCGCCGATTCCTGGTTTCGGCGCTGACATGCCGCCCTCGACGTCTCGGCATCGTACGCGAGGAGAACCGGACGCGGAATTATATCAGAGATCGCAGCGCTACCAGCAACAGCAGCAGCAAGATTATGGACGCTCACACGACCATCGCGGAAGTCAGCGCATGCGGCCGTCTGACTTCCGGCCAAGCCAGAGTTTGTCGTTAGATGACCCTATTGCTAGAGGAGAAGGCCGCTACACGCTGCAGATGCCGGGCCCCCCAGCAGTACCCTCTCCTGCCTCAATTTTTGACCGCCCTGCCAACCCTGCCTCCTCAAGACGTCCACAGAGCGGTTTACCACGCAGCAACAGCAGTGATATGCTTCTGGGAACGGGTGGCCGCAACATGAGTAACTTTAGCCGCTTGCAGGAGCTGAGCAGCCGGGAGCGTCTAGAACAGCTTCAACGTCAAGGAAACTACATGTCGCGGTCTAGTATGGATCACCGGATGCCAGATGCCTACATGTCGGCACTCCAGCAAGCGAGTCGTGATAAGCGTGAGTTCGATGCACCACCTCCGATGTATCAGGCACCGCCAAGTGACTTCGGTGCTTATGGTGCTACATTAGATGATCACCAGGTGCTGCCTCCCGACTTTGGTCCGTATGAATCTACGCTGGATGATCCTGATGCTCCGCCTCCCCTGGATATGAGCGCACTTACCACGTCAGCGTCGACCATTCCGATTGATCTTAACAGCAGTACGGTTGCGATGCCTGCGACGGCACCTCGAGATGGTCAACGGGAGCGCGAGCTATTGCGTCAGCGTGAACGCGAAATCGAGCAGCGCCGCGAATCGACAAGTTCTGATTCCTCTGCTAGCTCGATCGACATTGACACGTATGATGATCCACCAAATCTCCCTGCCGTTCCACCTATTGACGAGCTGCATAAGCAACCCGACGAGCAAGACCAGCCTGGCGTGACTCCTATATCAAAGTCAGCCTCTTCAATTGAAAACGGTATGAAAGCAGCATATATCCACGACACTGATGAAGACTCAGAGACGTCGATGGGTGCTTCCGACGACGAAGAGGAACGCCGTGTTAGTGCGAAAATTGCACCTCCGTCTGCTGCATCTCTGACCCGTAGACCAATTGATGATAACGCGGAGGAGACCAAAGCACACCAATTTGCAGAGACACCAGCACTTCCACCTCCTTCTCCGTCTGCCCACACAGCCACACGAAAAGTTCTCGAGCGTGCGTCCATTGCGAACTCGTCGGCAGGTTCACTATTAGCGGATGGTGCGTTCATAGAAACCGAGAACAAAGCCCCTGCTGAACTTACAGGACCAAAGGAAACGGAGAGAGTGGAGGAAGATTTAATCGACCACGATCATGACTCGACATATCACGGGGTTGAGAAAATCGAGGATTTAATCGACCATGAGTATCAACAGAAACAGGTATCATCGAAGGAGAGAAAATCAGCCGAAGTACCTACTCAAAAGATGAAGGAAGGGGGTGCTGATCTTGAAGTTGATGCGGTCCCCAGGAAATACACGCTGCATGGTAGTTATGACGATACTGGAGACGAGAAAGAGCTCGTGGACCAAAATCAGCGACTAAGTGACGAGAACGACCCATTCGCCCAACGCGACTCGGAGTTGATTCTCAACACTGCCGGGTGCGATATGAACTATCTTGATGCTGATATGCGTCAGTTCCATGACCAGTCATTGTTTATTCGTCAAAGTCGTGATGGCGGAGCACCAAGCCTCCATGGAGAGCCGAGCTTCTCTTCAGAGTTGATAGACAACATGTCTGCTCTTCCGTCGCTAAGTGCGAGCCCGTTAACCTCTTCAAGCTTGGTAGCAGAAGAAGTGAATGGAGTGACGCCTCCATACGAACACATACCAACATCTCCCAAAGGTGAAAGCGGCAAGGTGCTAGATTTGGCGAAGCCTACCCGCCCCACCATCAATCGAGAAGGCACCTTCGCTCTCGACCACATGACATTGGAAGAGAATCAGCAGTCATGTAGTTCTCGCAATGGTTCTGCTGCTGGCGTTGTACTTGATGCCCAAAAGGCACCAAATGATACCAGAATATCCGGCAACAGTTCACCGACTGCTGTATCCTCAGTGAGCACAGACGACCGGTTTGCGGTTACCGGTTCTTGTCTTCTCTCGGCTCCCGTGGATGGCGCTGCAGAAAATTTGGTGTTTGAAGAAGCTCAATGGAACAGTGACACTTCTAACCTCCGCGTTTCAACTGCAGCTGAGGAAGAAGTGCATGCTGCCAACCCTCCCCCTGTTATTCCGATGTCAGTGTCCTTGTCCACCAACAACGACATTGTTCAAACAAGCGGTGATGACGTCTCTGAAAGTCGCTCGCGCGCTTCTAGCAGATTGTCATTCTCGTCTCTCCCCAGTAGCAGCGCTCGTGACAGCAGTATTTGCAGCATGGGGCTAGATGCATTGACACCACCTGCAACCCCGCCATCATCCTCACCGGCTATCATCGACCGCTTATCATCTACGTCGGCATCGTCGCCTGCTGCTGCTCCTGGGTTGGACCTTGCGGGCTCAAATACTGCGTCAAGCACTCTTCACGGAAGCGGTAGTGACGAGGTAATCATTCCCCCACGAAGTAGCAACAACAACACCGCACCGCCGGCGTATGTTCCTGGTCGTTTTCGGACAATGGAACAGCTCCAGCAACAACAGATCCAGCGCACCCCCGTCTCAGTGAGTTCAAGTACCCCGAGACAGAGTAGCGATAGCAACGCTGCTCTCGACAATTTCCAGCTGGACTTCTCAGCGTCATTTAATGCGCATCAAGAGCACAAATCTCAGATTGACAGCACCGATGGCGGCATCGTCGAGGGACTTTCGCAGTTGTCCATACCGGATGAACGCGACCGCGCGAGTAGTACTGGAAGCAATGACGTGCAAGTACTGCGTTACCAGTCGGTTGGTTCGTCTGTGTTGGACACAGTCCCGGACACAGATGTGCTCTCAGCAATCGAGAAAGATGATGACAGCGAGGAGGAGAACGCGCTGCTGTCAGCACGCCAGCTTTATGGACGCTTTGGCAACACGAAGCAGTTATCAAGGTTGGGTGGTGACCGCCCGGGGTTTAAGCACACTCTAAGCCAAATCCAGCAGAGTTTCGACGAGTTGTCAAGCGACAGCGAGGAAGACGATGACAAGACCACCGCAGCTCCAGTCGCTGCTCGTCGACGATAGATAGCCGAAGCAGAAGTGTTATAGTATCACAAAAGGTCTGTTTCGCGTTAATGAACGTGTTGATGTGTCGTATACGAAGATGTAGAATTTATTGAAAAGCGTTCATCACGGCGGTGGGTCTGGGTCTGGGCTGTCACAGCTAGTTCGTTGTGTTCGGTAGGAGTCAATAACCTGCTTACTCGGAATGTCGATGGTGTCGAGTACGCATCTGCGGCTCAAAATGAGCTCTTCGTGGCTGCTACGGCGCTGCGCGTCTCCGATGCCATGGGAGGAGTAGAGTTTGCACAATAATACTGCATGAGCACTTTGCTGATACAAAACGTTCAATGATATGTACGAGTATCCCAGCATATCAAAGCTCTCGTCGTGGCCACATTCATTCAATGAATCGTATTCGCCCCAGAGTAGAGAAACTCGATGATATGGGAAGTTAATGTCTGCAGCACATTCAGATACGCAGCTTAGTTGTACACAATTCTCGTAGTAGTACATTAATACAGGCGTGTATGCTCACCCAATTTGAATTCTGAGTTGTCGAGATTGCTCCAAGGAAAAGTAAAAAGAAAATGCCAGTCCTTGTCGTGGGACCAACGCGATTAGGGTCTAATGTCGTCCTGCTGCCAGCGCAACGGCACTTGATTTAGCGCGTTACACTTGAGAATGCTCGTTTCGCCTGCTGGCTTCTTGGTTCTTGCTGGTTGTAGCTGGGCTGTTATTCAATGAACTCAGCGACGGTGGGGGCTGTGCGGCGCAGTCACGCAAACATCGGTGCCCAGAAAGCGGGATAGGACTGATCACGATCGCCAAGTAACCATATGCTAATAACTTGAACGATTTTTCCTACTTTTGAAAGTAAAAGAAAAGTTATTCTGACGCATGTAGAAAAGTACATGAAGAAAATTATTTGATCACCCAATTAAAGCATGATTCATGTTGCAACCTGTCACACAGTGCGCCGAAAGAACAGCTTGGAACGAAAAAACATTGTATTCAGCAGCTGCAGCAGCTGCAACAACAACAACGCCGATATTGTCAACACCCGGTGAATCTTTGTCTCCTTCGCATAATCCCTGGATAACGACTTGTGAAGATAAGCTTAATAATGAGAACACGAACCGGCTCCTGGGTAAGGAAAAACCGTGAACTGTATCCGTATCACTCAAACTCACGCACGTATTACACAGAATGGATAAAAAAACGATACAAGGGCCAATACATATTTCTTTCCCTAAAATAAACTCTTATTTGGTAGATATGAACGAACAGCGTGCCCATGATGCGCCTCGCGATCCCGTCCTATAGTAGATGTAGCCTTTTAATGCAGCCAGCCTGGCATACGCGTTTCCCAGCTTCCTTGAAAACCACATGTTCAATCCGTAAGCAATAATCTACAAAAAGTAAGCGTCCCAATCCCGAGATAGTAGGCACTTCACACTTACTGATGTACCTTATGCACAGCGTGGATTCGACTACGTATCTGAGGCCCTCGTTCATACGTGTATGGGAGAGATAAAGCCAGACAGCCAATGCCAGGTCGTTGCTACTCTTAAGTTACTTCCACAAAAAGATAGACTTTAACATGTGCTACCATCACTTCACCTGTGACCGGTGGCCCACAACTCTGGTGGTCGCAACAATGTGGGAATAGTTTCTAATATCATTCTGTAATTTACTGCCTGAGACTCAATAATCGTTACGGGAGTCAAGAACCTGCAATCGTCCCTAACCAATTATGCGCGTCGGCTTTGTTCTCCTCTCCAGAACGGCAACACTTCTTGCAAGTCCATATGCTTGTGCGGCTGAAATGACTTCCCCAGACCTCCAGGTGAAGGCGATCGACAACTGATCTCTGAGATCCCACACAGTCGTTGACGATGATATCTACGATGAAAGTGACGACTTGACCGAAGAGAGAGGCAAGACGATGGAAAAATTCGCGGCCGTTCTGGGGTCCGTCGCCCACATAAGAACATCGACGACAACATTGAAGCTGTTACTGTCAAGGCTAAAAATCTTCAGGTTGAGAACCTCGCACTTTTCAAGATTCTCCAGCAACAAGGATACACTCTGGAAAAGCTGGATGGTAAACTGGGTATCGCGCAAAGGCTCGCAACGAAAACTGAACAGCAGCAGAAGTACGATGCAAACGTCCAGCTGTACAAGGAGTTTGAGAAAGTCACGAAGGGACTGTATGGCAAGGACACACTCGCTCGCAACTAACGGATTTTTACGATTAGTGATCGGCGCCACATGGACAATCGCTGAATGCGCGCGAAAGCGAAGAGGTCCACTCGTTCGAGCGCACCAATGGTGCGCATCCCTTATATATATATTACCTAGGTTGAAACTTTGTTCGCTACAGAGTAAAGACTTGGGTTGTTTTTTTAACTATTAATATTACTTATACTATACCGGGCACGCTGAGAGTGTGATATTTACTATGCTGATAATATAGTACTATTCAGGCTAGATAGTACTCTTTGAACTTTTACTCTCAAACCCTTCCTGTCTTCTTGGCTTCCGCGCAGAGCCCCGGACGACACGAAAAAGGACCATCTAGTTGCGAGCGACGCAAGCTGGACCGCTCGCCGACTCGGCGAGTGGACTCGACGTTCTTTCACATCGGACTCGTCAGTGGTTGGAGATTTCAGCGTTCAAGCCGAGCATCCAGTTGTCTTGAAGCGACTGTGATCCAGCCCCATGTACTGCATTTGACAGTTCTCTGCAAGCAAGCTGGGGAGAACGAACGCGGCGTTCAGTAGAGACACGAGGTGAGCACAGGCGCGGAGCACGTGGGAATGGACAATGAGATGTACCACTACATCTCGATAGGAAGGAAATTGAGCTGATTATTTTTTCCTGGCTATTAAATTCTGAAGGTATGATTCTGATGTCTGATGTTGATTACGATTTGTTTAAATGAGATATTGATTTCAAGAATGCTAATCATTCGGATCACTGATAGTTGGATATTTCCCGCGCTGCCAAGTCGAGGCTCGTAGACGGAGGATCCCCACTACATCTCGATAGTATTGTGTCTACTAGCAACTTCTAATGCGGCCACTGCGTCAGCGTGGGGTGACCCCATCCATTCGAGAAAACGTTACGGGCTGAATGGCGAGAAAGTCGATGATCTAGTGTTATATCAACGGAGGCATGCTTTGTGGCGGCACCCTCGATTTTGCGTTTGTTCTCGATCATCCCAACTCCGATGCAGCGGATGTCGCGGCTTAGAAGGTGACAAGAGCTGCCTTCGTTTCGGGCCATCGTTGTTTGCATAAATAGTAGTGTAGTATTACGTCTCAAGTGCATTTTTTCTTCCATTTTGCCTTTGTTCGTTCGTTTGGCTTCTAGGAGCTATCTTGGAGCTGCCATTTCAATGTTGGTCGGGGTTCAACGCATAAGGCAGCAGGCTCGGAATTGCTCTAAATGCGTTCGCAACCAGCACTACTTGAGAAAGTTTGTTTTGCACCCCTGACCTCACCTTGCTGTTTGTAGCAGTGTTGGGAACTGCGCAGTGCTGTCACGCACACATTGATGCCCGGAAAGCCTCTGGGACGAGAAAAGAAGGATGGGACTGCTGAGCATGATCGCCTCCGCAGCAAACCGTATGCTAAAAAATTTCGAAAAGCAAAAAAATGTTTTTTGATTAACGAGATGGAGCATGGTGTGTATTTGCATTTAAGAGACGGAACCTGGTCTTATCTCTTAACAACACTAATACGGCCAACATTGTAAACACCCTGCAAGACCTTGCTTCCTTTGTGTAATTCGGATCACGCTTCTGAATTGAAATTCAGTACATCCCAACTGTCTTCATTGCTCAGCCAACTAGGCTTTAACCCATCCCAAGATTTAACCCTCGCAACAGCGGATCGTCATATTTGGATTCCAAGATCATAGATTAGCTCTCGTAATGTCAAGTCCATTGGTACTTGTGTTAATTTAGGCAATCCGACGAGAAATCCGTTAACTAGTTAATCAAATCATGTACTACTTTGTGTAATTCGGATAACGACATGCGAAGATAAGCTTAATAATGAGAGCGTCTTTAAAAACCACATGGTAAATCCGTAAACAATAGTCTACATAAATAGAGCGTCCCAATCCCGAGATAGTTGACACTTCACACTTACGATGCGTATTTAGCGTGGATGACACGACTGCAATCCACACTACGCATTATAATTCTATAATAAATAGTATCTATAAAGCCAGACAGTCAGTACCATGTCGTCGTTGCCTCAAACAGTACTTCCCACAAAAGGATAAGCTTCAAGATGTGCTACCATCCCTTCACCTGTGACCAGTGGCGCACGAACTACTGCTCGCAGCAATGTGCGCACGTTTTCCAGTGCCATTCTGCATTTTACTGCTCGAGGCTCAGGAATTTTTAGTCAAGACCCTGCAAACCAATCATGCGCCTCGGCTTCGTTTCTCCTCTCCGTCGTGGCCACTTTTCTCGCAAGATCCGAGAGCGTCTCGGCTGAAATTGCTTCTTCCGACCGTTCCCTTTACGTGATGACGAACGGCAACCGGTCTCTGAGATCCCGCAAGGTCATGAAGATATTAAAGACGAGAGTGACGACGTGAACGAAGAATGAGGCAAGACGATGGAAAAGTTCGCAGCCATCCTTGGAGGGGTCGCCAACGCCAACATGAAGATTATCGACGACAAGATTGACGCTCTTACCGTTAAGGCTAAGGAACTTCAGGACGAGAACCTCGCACTTTTCAAGACTATCCAGCAAAAGGGCTACAACCTGGAAAAACTGCATGATGAACTGGGTATCGCGCAAAGGCTCGCAACGAAGACTGAGCAGGAGCTGAAGCACGATAAGTTCTTCTTGCTGTACAAGGAGTATGAGAAACTTACGAAGGGATTGTATGGTAAGGACACGCTAGCTCGCAAGTAGATCTTACTTCCATAGTTCTAGTAGCAAAAGAAGAACAGTTAATTCACTACTAGCAGGTACGGATATTTCATTTGCGATGAATCTAAAACGGTTGGTAACATGTTCTCTCGAGTTCAAGCTCTACAAAGTGGTGAAACTAAGTTTTGCGTGCTTGGCGGTTGAAATTCAAACTTTAGGGGTACCGTTGATATCGACATATTTTAACTTCCGAGATACTACTATGCATAACAGTATGCGGTACTGACAATGATGACCAACCGTTGCTACTGCGTTGAAACAGATTTTAGTTGATAAGTCTCCATATTCAATGGAAGACAATCGGTGCATGCACCCACAGTAGCAATACCTCTTTCTGTTGTCTTTATTTTCCAGGGTGATCAGAGATCTTTCGGTTCAATAATGTCATTTTTAGCGGTACTCAAAAAGCTTGTTGTACTCCAGGATTAGTGGAGCAGAGGGCATGGCGAAAAGCAAAGCAACAACAATTACAAAGATATAACACATTTTCCGGACGCACTGTTAAATGATTAGCTCGTTTATTTCAGAAAGCATAATCTAGCTCTTCCCCAAGAAATACTCTGGCCATCATATTATGAATCATCGGTATAAGACATCCTCACATCTAACTCACCTCCAATAATGTGGATGGATTAGTCTTTGTGGACACCTAAGTAAACACAGGCGAATGTTCATGTGTAGTTTGTAGTTTATTCTAGATTTAAAAAATGCGGTACAACCTTGCTCCTCTACTTCATCAGCATGCGGGGTACCACCGTCTGAGCCATAACAACAATTCCTTTGGTAGAAGTACGGCTGAGTAGGTACGACTCGGCAGGATAGCACAAGCCTGTCAAGAATAGGGATTGGAGTTTAATCGCTTCACGGCGATGGTAACACAATACACCTCACGGAATTCTAAAAATGTGAAAGTGCCAATTCCTCCATATTCTGGATGCAGTAGTTTGCAGCAGTGGATCCTCACACTTGGGTTCCTAAACCATAACGTAAGTCTCTCGTGATGTCAGGTACTCCGGTTACTTTAGGCAATTCAACGAGATATCCGTTAACTAGTAATCAAACCACTTACTACGAAGTACATAACGTTTTTTGCTGAACACTGTGCTGATTCATCCAACGACTAGTGTTGGTTGCGAAAGCATTCAGACCAATTCCAACCTGCAGAACTCTTTCGAGTAATTCGGAATCTGCTCCGAGACAGGTCCTCGGCTAACATTGATGTGCACCTTCAAGGAGCCAAACGAATGAAGTACTACTAATGTAAATCATGATGGCCTTAAACGAAGGCAACTCTTGTAACCTTCTAACCCGCTCATACAAAACAGATCGTTGGCTTTTTCGACATTCAGACAGTTACGCTTCTTGGAATGGGCGTGGTCAAGAAATCTCCACCCTCTCTCGCTGTAGTAGAATTGAAAAATGTGAAAGCGCTCGATCTGCAAAAACTAACATGTCGTCACCTGCTCCACATACAAGCAATACGTTGCCCACAAGGAAGGCGGCACAAAGTAATTGTGTTGATATTGATTACTTTTTTTGATGGTTAACGAAGCGCATCGCTGCGATCGTCCACACCCTGACGAGCACAACAAACGCCAGCACAATCACGCAGTTTCTCCAGATCTCGCTATTCTTCATTCCGAAATTGATCTCCAAATACTCCTTCACAGTCATTTCATCAGGAAAGGACGGTGGGGCGTTTACCACTTGCTTGCATCCGATGCTGCTGCCTCCGTCGTCTGGACAATCTCCGAAGACAATTGTCGACAGCGCAGACAACGTGTATGTCAGCGGGTTGATGTAATAAAACCACTTGACACCTGCCGGTAGAGATGAAGCCGGAGGACTGTATCCTGACAATAAAAAGGTAACCAAGTTGACCACCATGCCCAGAATCTCTGCTACCTCTGTGTTCGGGGTCAGAAAGACGACGAACTCGGCGAGGTACACTTGAAATAGCACGTAGATGGTCAGGATGAGGTAAAACGTGAAGAACGCTGCTACACCAGTGAAGCCTACGACAGGGTAGAAGGCGACCATGCACAGCAGGACTGCTACTAAAGTGTAGGGGACTTCCATCACGGTGGATGCGAAGAAATACCAAAACGCGTTGTAGGTCTGTGCCGCACGCTCGCGATAGAATACCGCTCGTTCTTCTGATGCAACAGGAACCATGCTGTTAAACGATGTAATTCCGACGAACCCCATCACAGAGAACACCATTCCCATTCCCGAATTGATACCAGCGTATGTTCCGTACTCTGTTGATAAGTACGTGATGCCGCCTAGTATTCCCAGGACCAGCGAAACCCCAAACCGAGTCAAATTGTACGATGCTGTTCTCCAATAAATATTTGAGAAACGTTTCAGCAGCAACTTCATCTGCGTATGCTCTGTAGCCGCACGCTTGTCCGCATACGCAAGCGCAGGGATCGACGATGATGGACTAGACACACCCTCACGATTCAAGTTAGACTCCAAGCGCTTAAAGTGCGCACTCGACTTAAACATGCTCACGAAGTCGGTATTGTTCCCGCTGTTGTTTCCCACTCCAGCACCGATCACATCCAGCATCCACGAAGCTGGGTTGTATTTGCTAGGAAGCTTTTCCACACCATCAATAGCCTCGAAGTAGTCAATCATTTCTTGTGCGTTGTGACCGAGTTCCCCAGCGAAAACAGTCTCGCCACCACGTTTCAATAACAGCATACTGTCAAAAACTTGAAACACCTCGGCTGAGGGTTGATGAATTGTGCAGAGGATCGTGCGACCCGTGTTCGCTACCTTGCGGACACCATCCATGATCAGCTTCGCCGATCGAGCGTCCAAACCGCTCGTAGGCTCATCCAGGAAGAGAACACTCGGTTGCGCTGCCAGCTCAACACCGATCGTCAGGCGCTTTATCTGCTCCACAGAACTCCCTCGGATGATTTGGTCGGCGATAGGAGTCAAGTCCAACAACTCCAAGCAAGTGTTCACTGAGTGGTGCTTGTAGCTGTCAGGTACATCTGCACCTTGGCGTAAGAATGCGCTAAACGTCAGCGCCTCGCGGAAAGTGGACGACTGGGAGTGAATATCCATCTGCTCGCAGTAACCGGTTGAGCGGCGAATGGCCAGGTCCGTTGCTGGGTAACCATTTAGCAGGATCTGCCCTCGGACTTTACCTCCTGTTTTGCGTCCAGCGACCACATCCATCAGTGTCGTTTTACCAGCGCCAGTTGATCCCATAAGCGCCGTGATGGTCCCGGGCAGCGCGTATCCGCTGATACCCTTGAGCAAGTCGATCGTTTGGTTTGGGCTAACTGGGTCAGGCACGGTATACCACAAGTCTTTGAATGCCACCGTGACGGGCATGAACTGCTTGGTGCTATCTGGAGTCACTGATAAAGCGATATCATCTCTTGTAGGGCTGTCGCGTGGAGTTTGTGCCAGTGAATATTCACCTGATTTCGCGAGATATACTTTGCTTTCAGTGTCGCCTATTGTGCCCGTTTTGTTGAATGTTACATTCTCGGGACTTTCGTACCGATTGTACTCTAGCGCAACAAATGCGCAAAACATGTAAAACATGTACGACACGATCGTATAAAGCATGCCATACCATAGCCAATATCTCTGCGGTGGCACCTCGTAAGTGCTTAGAGCGTATTCTCCCATCTTCATGCCGTATCTCGCGCAGTAGTCAAAATTATCGTACACACAGGTGTCAAAGCGCGACTCGGTGTATTGATTGACCGCCAACGCACGTACACCCCAGCCAACAGGGTTTATCCAGTACAACCAGATCTAAAACGCAAGAAAACGCATGTAACACATTGTGTTAGCAACCCCGCAATAGCGTCAGAGAGGTCCGAGGTTCTAATGACCACTAGCAACTCATTTAGAGGGGCAAGATATTCGGTGGTGTACCAATTCAAGCTCACAAACTTACCAAGTAATCCGGGATCTGGTCTTTCGTGATGGAGAAGCCAGCGAACAGAATAAAGATTTCAGCCGCAACACCAGAGACCGGGTTAACCACGTTAACGTTTGGCGCTGCCGACGCCAGGAAGAAGAAAAAAGCCCCCGTTGAAATGTTGATTAAGCACAGCATCACCACGAAGAGGACAAAACTCCACAACGAGCTCACGAAGCCGCACATCCAGTACACGATGGAACTAAATGCCACCGACTCCATGATAATGGCGGGGATTTGACTCACGGAGCTCGACAGCACGTAGGACGCGGTCCGGAAAAAATTGGAGCCTCGCTGCTTGTAAAAAACATCACGAGCAGCGATGATGCCTGGAATCTGAGCTAACAACGCCAGTGCCAAGCAAAGCGATGCCTCGAAAACGATCCCCACCACTAACTGCGGATCTGCTGGATCAACTTGATAGAAAACGCATCCATATAGAAAGCCCATTAGGACGTTCATCCCCAAACGCGAAGCAAGACCGGACATATCACGCCGCATCATCGTCATCTGTCGCGTGATCAGCAAAACTGTACTCGACCAAAAAGGCTGGTAGAATTCTGGTTGATCCTTCGTGAGTGTCTTCATGCGCTCCACAGTATCTACGGTAACAGGATCCTCGAGATTCTTCATTATCCGTTCGTGAGCAGAAGACCGCTCGAATGCTTGGGCGAACTCACTCGCAGTGCGTGGAGGAACACCATGCTGACGCATTTCATGCTGGAACTGCTTGTTGGTTCCAAGATCCAGCAAAAAGTCCGCAATATCGCGATGAGGAAGCCGTTGGAAGCCAAGATTCTCGAAGTAACCTAACACCTCCTCGCGCGGACCATGATACATGACTTGGCCTTCGTTTAGAAGTAGCACGTTGTCAAAAAGAGCGAATACCTCTGGCGACGGCTGCAGCAATGAAATCACCACCGTCTTGTGAAACATCTTGGCGACACTCCTTTCCATGGCGAGAATGTCAAAGGTAGCAGCGCTGTCTAGACCAGTGCTGATCTCGTCCATCATTTTCACAAGCGTATTGCCAAACTCTATCTCGCCCGTCGTCACCCGTTTGCGCTCGCCACCGGACACACCACGTAACATCTCATCTCCGACAACGGTGTTCTGACAGTCTTCGAGGCCAAGCTGCTTAATGACAATATCTGGGAAATGACGATACATCGCCCGCACGGCCTTCACCGCCTCTGCATTTTCGTCTGAGCTACCGTGCACTAGACGACGTGTCCAATACTTGGACAGCTCCCCACCGCAACAAGCGTGCGCAAAGGCCAACGTCTCCTTCGCCGTCAGCAGAGCGTAGTGCTTGTCTCGTTGGGGGACATACGACACAAACTGTGGCAATACGCGGCGCAGCTCGGCGCCCGGGGTTCCATTGTACTGGACATCTCCTTCAATCGTGATGTTCTTCTCCCTTGGGAAGCGGCCGCTGAGCAGCTTCATCAACGATGACTTGCCCGAGCTAGGCTGTCCGAGTATTAGCGTCATGCTGCCTGGTTTGAAGACGCCGCTCACGTTCTGCAGGATCTGCTTCTTCACTGTGTACTTCTTGGCAACTAGCCCGCGGAGATTTTTCATCAGCACGTTCGGCAGTGTCGGCAGCTCTGTCTGGGCATCATCTTGGTCCTTGACGACGATGTCGGCGGAAATGGACACGTTGCTGAAGCGCACCTCCATCTGCGGGAGGTTGTCGCCAAAAGCCTTGTCCATGCGAGAGGCGATGTGGTCGTGAAGTTCCAGCGGCCCTCGAGCCATCAGCGTCTCGGGATTGTCATAGTCGATGACTGGGGCGACTGCTTTGACTGCGTCGTCTGGACGCGCCGCCTTCATGGCGAAGAACTCAGAGTCCACTGGAGTCGAAGCTTTGCGCGAAGGAGGTTAAATGAGTAGTGGTGCAAGCTCTCCATCAGTTAGCTGAGCTCATGCGTGCATGCATCATGATGAGTGTGTGATTGCTGGACACGTGGTCGCCTGGCTGGCGCGTTCGTATACATCCAACTGGATAATCAATTTCGATTACCACTCTCCCAATCAGACCTGGGAATCGCTCGCTTGGAACGGCCATGCTGCCGCTAGGGCGTAACATAAGCAACTGTAGCCTGGCGGGACCACTCACTGCACGAAACCTTGTCAAATCGACATTCCGCAGGCAGAGGATGCTGATGCAAACGCAGTTTCATTGGAGAAGGAGTCAAAGTCGATTGACTAACACGTAAGTTGATTAAGTTACAAATGGACACCTCGTACTTTTCGGTCAGCTTGCACGGCTAGTTACGGACAAGAAGTTTAATAAACCCTGCGTGGATTACGAGCCTCATGTTAGGTTTCGCAAGTCGTTGGCGAGCAAGTTCAGTACCATCCATGACCGTCTATTCCCTTTAACTGTCGATGAAGGGTTGGGTGGGGGTGGTCATGCTAAATAAAAGTGACCAGACATAGTTATCTCAATTACCAGCCCAGTACCGTTGTTATATTAACACATTCCGAGCTCGTGACTATCCAACCTCCCGGTTTGGTTTTTCAGAGTGCCTCGCCATCATGGAGAAGAGTCTCCAATATAGTTGTTGCTGGTATTGTATTTCTACACGGCGTTTAAACGAATACTTATCGTTCCTGGTATAATCTTGTGTGGCTGACGTTGTGTGCTGGCTTATTGGGTAGATAGTCGCGAAATGAGCAGATTTTATTGTCTTCGAGGTAGAAGAGCTCAAACTGTATTATCAATCGTAAAATCGTTCTAGGACTTGATAATTTCACAACCTGGACTGCGAGCGTTTGCCGTCGCGTCGTGATGGAGAACAAAGTAAAATTAAGACATTTCAAAACAAAATAGAGTGTTCCGAAATCAAGTTTCACAACTGTAGCTTCGACGACTATTAGTAGCGTGTACTTTGGATTGTGATTACACAGACTTTAGGGTTTCTCAATCATAACTCCATTTTTCCGCTTGCGTTTCTCAATAATTAAACTTTTAATCGTTTGTGCTCGAGTTGTGGAGCACTCCTATTACGGTGTCGCTGTAGCCATTAGCGGAATGGTATAAAAGCAAAACCGCAAAAAAGTGTTAAACGGTAGAAGCATAACGATCAGAGCACGCAAATGCCCTTTTGCGGGTTGCCCCACTCCAACCGCAAAGATCAACCGGGTAACCGCAGGTGCCCGCACCCGCACCCGCAGCACCAGTCCAGAGATAAATTTGAGGGTAATGATCTGGTGATTTCCATTTTCAAAAGTTTCCCATTCACGCGAGTGCTGTAGGAAATGAAGGTTAAATAGATAATCAACGCGAGAATCACTGCACCTTAGTACTAAAACGCTGTCGCTTCCATCATTTATACAGATCTGGAAGTTACGACACGGTATATAATGGCAGAATAGAATACGAGAGACAGCATAACCATACGTAAACGATTCAAAACGGAAAAACCATTTGCTACCATCAGTAGTATTTTAGTTGCGGGCAAGCGCAAGTATCCTTGCCATACAGTCCCTGCTTACATTTTTTAAATTCTTCAAAGAATTGGTAGTCTGCATCATACTTGAGCTGGTGTTCAGTCTTCGTCGCAATTTTTTCCATCACTGATTGTTGGAAAAGTCCCGCGCTGGCGGGACTCGAACGCATGCAAGTGCGTAGCTTCGAGGCTCGTTGACCTCAGGACCACCAGGAGGCCCCTATAGATAGGATCGACGATAGACAAGTGCCGCAAGCTTTTGTTTGCCTGGAATCCTCAGTGTCTACATCATGACAGCAATTCCAGCACCTTTAACGTGCGCATTTGCTGTCTGAAAGAACAATAAATACACCAAAAAAGTGTCAGGGAGACGCATGCCACGATCTAAAAGCATTTCGGGAGCTTGATGAGTCTTGTACCTAATACTCACGAAAACCACACTGAGTTCCAGATGCAGTGAGCTAGGCCGAGAACAAAATTCAGCCTAACAATTCGACGCTAACGGTTAAATTGTCTTGAGAGAGGTGGGCTGAACACCTTCTACCGGGTGGGAATGCTTTTATAACCGCTTCGAAGAAGCCTACCTCATCTGCCACGAGCAACCGACACTATTGCCATTGCCGCTGGCAGATTGGCATCGTCAATATATCGGTGCCATGGCATGAAGACCGAATTGCCGCACTATACCTGTGTTCTTCACATTTCAGCGACGTGCTTTGAAACTCGAAGCACGGTTCTTTTTAACTGGAACCGGAGATAACAACAATGACTTTGTGAATACTGTTCACATCACGACGCGATCTACACTAGCTGCTCCCTCTTTTCCGACCCACGACTCATTTGCTAGCAAACCACCACGTCAGCACTCGTCGCCACTGCAGCTCGAGCTCCAACAACCGCACGGACCTGTCGAAGCGTCTGAAGCAGTTGCTGTCTCTGCGCCAGGATCTCCCTGCGCCTATTGAATTCCGTCTGCGCCTTCGCCACCGCCTTCTGCCACTGGTCGTGGACGCGCTGGCGCTGCTCCTCGTTCCTCATGAGCTCCAGCTCCCGCCGCTCGGGCGTCCACTGAGCCGCCTCCTGCACCAGCGAGTTTCTCAGCTTCCCCGATGTTCCAGAGCGAAAATCTCACACCACCATGGAGCGGACGTCCTGGCCGTCAACGTGCACACGCACACTCGCCCGGATCTCCGCTGCCAGCGCGGCAAACAGCCGCCGCTTGCGCCGCTTCTGCAGGTTCTTGCGCTTGGTGCGAGGCGTGCCCATGACCTCGCGTAGAGAATAAAGCGGCTATTCTGGGCCTCCTTCAAGCTGCATGGCAGGTTTCGAGCCGTTACGCGCCACCCCCGTAAACGCATTTCTTGGGCTAAGCGTGAAGTTACCGAGGAAAACACTTCTCAAAGGTCTTTTCGCGACAAATTTTAATTTACTGTCGATCGGTTTATACGGGGTAATATATGTGAGATGTTGCGCCAAATGAGGGGACCAACCGCCAAGTTGAAGTGAGTGTCATTCTCGTCCCGTACGGCGCGTGGGGAGTCGAGAGCCGCGCGGGCGGCCGATAAAGCGCCATCTCTCCATCCGAACACGTCGGTAGGTTGTTGTCTGGCTATATATCTAGCCGCAGAAGTCTGGCTGCTTAATTCTGCTCCGATCCATGCTTTTCTGGGGTCTGAAGGCCCTCCACATGCATAGTAACGACCGTGTAAACATTGTGGTGGTTTCTGTGCAGCAGATAGAGCGCGGACTGGAGCTTGACCATGTTTGAGAAGGTGGTCGAGTCGGTGCTGGAGGAGTATGTGAGTGAGTGGGTGGAGGGGCTGGACTCGGAGAAGATGAAGGTGGCGCTATTTGCTGGCAAAGTGGAGTTTCGCGATTTGCGTATGCGCGGCGCGGCGCTGGACAAGTTCCAGTTGCCTATGAAGATGAAATCGGGGAATGTAGGCAGATTGAGCATCAAAGTGCCATGGAAGAGGTTGACGTCGCAGGCGGTGAAGATCAAAGTTGAGGATGTGTTTTTGGTTGTAGAACCTACAGAGCAGGACGAAGCTCGTAAGAACGAAGAGGATGACGATTCATACGCGCTTCGTACACGCTGGGCAAAACAGCAGGAGGTGAGGATGCTGGAACTGCTGGAAAATGTAAAGCATGATGGAAGTACTGCAAGCTCGAGTGAGGGTGATGGAGACGGAGCAGCGGACTCCGATCCGACTGCGTCATGGGGCTACCGAAAGAAAATTCTGAATACAATTCTCGACAACGTATCGTTTGAGTTTTCAAATATTCATATTCGATATGAGGACTCAAAGCACCTTGCCTCATCGATCCCGTTGGCGCTGGGGCTTACTATTGACTCAATTATCATTTCCACAACTAATGCTAACGGACAAGCCGAATTTGTGGATCGTGCACAGGCTCGTACTGCGTTCGTTCATCGACGTTTAGAGATGGTTCAAGCAAGTATATACAGCGATAATATCGAGATTCAAGGCGCACAAGGTCGAAAGGGTCCGTCGACGACGGGCTCAAATATCGTTCACCCGTTTAGTACTCGTATCAATCTGGCACGAAACCACGACGAGCGTACAGCTTCTACTATCCCAAAACTGCGTTGCTCAGCTGAAATCAGTGCTATTCGAGCGTGCTTAACTCCCCAGCAAAGCACATTTCTAATCGGCATCGCCGATTTTGTGTCAGCTCATGAAATGTACTTAAAGCGCCTTCATTTCCAACGAAAAAGGCCAATGGTCCCCATTCGGTCTAATCCAAAGCTGTGGTGGCAATACGCCTTACGTGGTGTTCAAGAATTGCATCCAAGCCCAGCATCAAGTGATAAGGGAAAAGCAACAGTACCTGGAGGGACCACTTCTCGCAAGTCGAGTATCGCGCCAAGCCGGTGTAATTGGAAACTGTTTGCGACACTATGGCTTGCGCGAAAAGAATACATTCATTTGCACAAGAACATGCTACGAGCTGCAAAGAAGAAAAAGTTAGACATAGATAGTGTCATGGCAGATCGATCCCGGCTTAATGCGCTGGAGGACAGTTTAGAGGTTCCAACTATTGTGTTCTTCCGGCTGTGCGCAGCACGAGAGATCGAGCTAGAAGGCCAAGGTAACGATTCCCCGCGAAAACTGTCGCAATGGAGGTCAAAGTGGTCTTCTGGACGAACATCAAGTGGGAGCTCCAATTCCTCAGCCTCCACTCACCGCGATGGCCTTCTGGATAAGCTGGATATTTATTTAGCAGTGAATGAACGAATGCACGCATCTACGGAGGCTCGAACCGCAAGTTTTTACGAAGAACGAAATGTGGAGGCATTGCTAATGGCATTGGATCTGGTCGTCATCAGTTTTGAAGTGGTACTCGTTGAGGAGTATAAAGTCGGAGATAAGTCAGATACTAGAGACTTTTTACGGTTTGAGCTCACTGAATATGTCGTGAGCATACTGCAGCGTACGAGCTCTTCCACCGTCTCATCACGAATTACATCTGTACAAATACTTGACTTTCGGCAAACGTACGAGGTTGCAATTTTAAAAAAGAAAGAACCTCAAGCACTTCTATCTATGATTGATACGCTTCTGCCAAATGGCCAGATCGCGTCACGCAAAAAACCGTTTGTTGAACTGAATATTGAATCATCGGAGAACAAGTTCCAGCTTGAATGTGTTTTTGAGCGGTTCCGGTACATCCACAATCTCTATGCTACTTCTAAGCTTCGTGCCTATTTTATACCGAGAGTTGAAGAAGCAACAGGGTCAACTCAAGTTGTACCGAACCCATTAAAAGCACCAAGTAGTGCATCTGCTCTTCCAGCAGAAGCGATACGAAAGGCTTCCATAGAAAATGCATTTGGAGTTTCTGGAAACAGCCAACGACGTCGGAGCAATGATACAGAATCTACAAGCCAACGACCACCCTCTGCTAAAGAGATTGGGTTTTCCGTGAGGCTACCCGAGATTGACGTGTTCGTCCATACAACGGACGCCTCGGCAGAAGTTGAGGCTAGACTGATGGGGACACATTTACAAAATGGATCTGCCCACAATACCTTTGAACTATCCATTGAGGGAGCTGAAGTTTTCTTTCTCGAAGCAGGTACTTCTGAAGTCACAGAGGTCGAACAGGGTAATTCTGACCTTAATCACAGAAAGCGCTCAACATTATTAAGTCAAACACGTCTGGTATTCCATGGGCAAAAACTGATTGAAGGATATCTCGTCCCAAAGTGGGAAATGAAATGTACAGCACCACCGATGCAGTTTACCATGTCTAGCAAGCAATACCAGCAACTACTACAAGCTTCATCAGAGTGGCAAGCTCCGAGTCATGAGTTAGAGTCTACAAAGACAGCAAAAGTGACACAGTTTGTGGCTGAAGACGAACGCCTTAATGTGTGTATATCTATTCCGGAAATAGTGATTAACTTCAATGGCGAAGGCCCCATTCAAGACCCTCTGAGTGCCGCATCAAGCGCAGCAGAGAAACTCACAGGATTCCAACTGGATGTCAAAGACTTAAATGTGATGGCGAGATTCTCCTCGATTGCCCAGGCGGCTGCAATCGACCTGAGTGCCGTATCACTTATGAAATGTGTAAAATATAGTGCTTTGCCTGACTGTGCGGCGGATGACTCCATCGCAGATAATTCAGAAGTCACAAGTTTATCACCAGACGTCCCAGAACGACGGAGCGTGGTTGGCATTCCTGGTCCAGTCTATGATGAAACCACAGGAAACCGCACTAGCAAGCTACTCGAGTTATGCGGGAAAACAAGCGTAATGATATCCAGTTCTGAACCACTAATGAGCGAAATTAGCATTGAGCAAGCAGCACTGTACTGGGATCACGAGTTGCTTGTTGCCCTTGTTCGATATCATTCAAAGTCCCTGATAGAGAAGGTAGGCGACCACACGCCAAGTATGGATCCTTCGATAACTCCAACCGCACTGCTCGAGCCTCTTGCACGCTTCGCGGTACAAATTCGAGTTGAAAGATGGTTTGCATTTTTCCTGCCGAAATCATGCTGGCAAAATCGAACGTCATTTTCACTTTCTGGAACAGATCTTCGCTGTGATATTTCGACGCTGAAAACGCAATTTATTTGTGCTAAGCTGGAGGGAATTGGTGATGTTCAGTTAAGCTCAACTTGCCTTAAGCAAGTCAAGGCTACTGGTGATGTTGGAGAGGAATGTATAAGCAATGAAGTAAAGTCCGCTGAAAAATATGTACTTCTTCGAACGCAGACACCTGTCACTGTCGTCTTAGAATCTGCTGGATTCGGTGCCTTAGATCATCGTAATGGTGCTGGTGCGTACTTCCGAATCGAAGGAGATGAAGTAGAAGTCAATTATTTGCATGTATATTGGTCCCCGTTCCTGGATCATGTAACCAAAGAGATAGCAGGATTTTCTCGTTGGACTGATTTGCTCAGAATGCCACCAGGAATGCAATCTTTAAATGAGCGAGTAAATCTCGAAATGGAGATACGTCACGTGAGCATAACTCTGCCGACTGGCGAGGCTGAAGGTAAACACAAAGCTCCGTCAGACCATATCGAGATTAATCTTCGCGATATATCTGCTTTATCACGTGCCTACCCCGAGGATACAACGCTAGAGCAGAACGGAATTCAAATTGGAAGTATGCATTTTATTGCTGTAATGGCGGAGCCGAAACGACCTGATCAGCTTACCAGCAAGGAGAAAGCGAGAAATGGAGAACTTTCTTCTGAAGATCGAGGTCCTACTCGTCGCTACTCTCTTGGACATGTTAGCGACGTATTTATTGAATATGTGTCCATTCCTTTTACGCCAACTACGAACAACGAAGCAAAGCATGGAGTTTCGGGTGAAGTGAGCCCTCCTTTGCTAGATATTAATTCTGTTCTTGACGAGAAGGAGAGGATGTGCAGTCGTGGTAAAATTTCATTGTCGTCGCGCCACAATTGGTTGAAGTCAGACGTGAGAGATGATGCAACAACAAACCATGACTCTTTGAGAGGAGAAGAAAGCAGTTCAGATTGCACGATCTTGGCTTTTAATCCCTACCAGTTGGAGCTAGTGTCTCGTGTTCTTGATAACAATTTTGTGAGTTCAAAGTCATCTACATGTTGTAACTTAGCTAGCGCCGACGAGCTAAAAGTGACCGACCTCGAGTTTGACTTCGGAGATCTGTCTCTAGATTTGCTGGACCCACTTGATTCATCGATCGAGCAAAACGCTTCCGAAATTCCCTCAAGCGGCACGGTTATAGCTCGAATTCATCTTGAACACATTCAGATGGTGCTAAATGGGTTTGCCTCACTTAGATCTCAATATCGTGCGTCCTGTTCAAAAGGTGCGCTATGGAAAGTTGACTGGAGTGAAGAAGGTGACGCTAGTGACGACACCCAGGCGAAGTCGGAGGTGCGCGGTCTTTGTGGGAGTATATTTGCTTTGGCAACAGACGAAGTATCAAAGCAAGGAATTGATATAGTCCTGGATCGCCGAGCCCTATCACCTGAGGTTCCTACACCCCCTAAAGAAGTCCGCATTCACCTGGATAACTGTGAACTACTCCCGGTTATTGTCGAATTCGGTCAACGGCTCCGATATTTTGCTTCTATTGAATCTGATCTATCTGAGCAGATTGAACAAGCCGAAACATCGTTGGATGTCTCCATTACGACTGGATTCGTTTATTATCTTGCTGCTGAATGCGTACCTAATCATATAGATGAACACGGACACGAAGACGAGGAGTCTCGACGCCTTCACCCTGACGACACAACACTGAAGATGATTGCTAGTGGATGCATTGTTGGGCGATACCATAGTGACGATCCTGAAAATTCTACGACTCAAATTTACGGAAGAAACATGTCTGTGAAGGTGAGCTCAGAATGGCCACCAGAACCAGCGGTACTGACCACACCAGCTCCTAGCACTGTACAATCCGAGTCCCCCACGAAAAATCCTATGACGAGCTTGAAATCGAAATATGAGCGCACTATTTGTGACGACTTCACTATCGATGTAGAGTTGGTAACAGCCGAGGATGCTGAAGCAACTATGGCAATCTCGCTGACTCATTTTCACGCAGTGGTGTGCACAGTTGACCTCTTTCTTTTCTCGCAAGCTCAAAAGGTACTTGGCACGGATGATGATACTAGTAAAAGCAGCGCCGAGAAGGTAGAAGCTCAAGCTGAAAATACGGGGGAGAATAGCTCAGATTTTATGGAAGCTCAACCGAGATCATTGGCGCCGCCAGAGCTAGAATTCCGTGAGGATAGTATTAGTATGGTCCAGTTGTTGCTAGAAGATACAAGCGTCACACTCCTTCGTCAAAGCGGTCCGCATTTATCGCCGATAGCGCGTCTATATACCTTCCGCGCTATGTGCAAAGTGACATACGAAGTTGGAGAGAGAACTGATGGAATTGTCCCAACACTGACAGAGGTAGCTGTTGAGTTCCCAGATGAAAGTTTGAACGAGCCATGTGCTGATGATGGAGTGAGTATTTGGGGGTTCAACACGGCCCTGGGGTCGTGGGAACCGATCGTGGAGCCATGGATGTTTGACTTGAAGGGCTCACTAATTCGCGATGAAACTGGTGAAATGACTGCAAACCTCGACTTCGTAGGAAAAGAAGGACACCCGCTCAATATCAACATATCCCCAGCCATGATCGATTCTCTCTGTTTAACAGCAAAAGCCTATGTTGGAGCATTAAGAAATACCAAGTCGCCGTACGTATCTCCAGCTAACGTCATTTCCTCTGATTGCTACTTGGTAAATGATACTGGCGCACCTATCACTTATTGGGTCACGCATGATACTGGAACTGCTTCTCGGGGGTTTACCTACGCATCTCGGCGAAAGCCTAAGCGTGAAGTGCTCGCTAATGGTGCGAAAATACCCCTCGAGTTGCTAACCTCAATTTCGCCATCATTACGCGCCGAGCAGACTGTATCTTTCTGCTGGGATGATAACGAATGGCACCCACTGACAGATATTCCAATTCGTAACACCGGCAAATACATCTACGCAATTAGACCTCGACATGCTACCGCAGGTGATCAGGAAATAAGTAAGGAAAACTTACAAGCTTCTCATCCTAAAGGTGCAGCCACTCAACGCCCTCAGCTATTGCATGCTCTCCTAGACATATCTGCAGCTTCTGGATATCGAACATTTACGATATCGTCCCTTGTTCGTTTTTTCAATGAAACAAATATTGCTATTGACTGTGGCGTACTTGAAGCTGACGGGAAAACTATCACAGATATTGGTATGATTGAGCCCAAAGGTGCTTGCAGTGTTCCGTTTCGCTATGTTCAACAAATCTGGTCTGTTCGAGTATTCATGAAGCCGCACCTCTATCAATCCCCTACATTGTCCTCAAGTACTTCAAAACTCTCTGCTTTGCCCCCATCGGTCGACAGAGAACATCGGTGGAGCAACGAGCTATTTATCAGTGAGAAAGAAGACAGCACACTGCACACCGCATCGTGCTCACTCGTTCTTGACGATTACGCGTGCAAGTGTCAGAAAATGATTGACGGTACTGTGCCATTTCATCCTAGCCAAATTTGCAAGGCAAATGGCAGCTATTTCCATGCCCATAGCCGCATCTTCACATCTTCAAATGCTAGCAGCCTACAATATGCCCAACTGAGGCTGATGTCTCCTTTGACCCTCGTCAACAACTGTGGTGTTCCAATAATCGCTGTGCTGTTTGCGCTTAAAAAGGTTCGACGTACAGCAGGCGCCTCACCAGATCGTGAAGACGCTCACCTCGTATCATCTCAAGTCATTCCTCCTCATGGTCGCATTGACACCCTCTCATCTGCTCTCCAAGATGAGACTTATTGCTCGATCTCGATGACAGGATCGAGTTGGAGCCGGCTGTTTCGAATCCCCAGTGTTTTGGACGCGCCTGACGAAACATCGAAAGTCATCACGGCAGCGTCGGCATTGAAAGCTATATCAACATTGCCCATGAAGCCAGGGAATGATGATAAAAACGTTGTACTCTCGCTTTTGGATTTTCAGTCACGGACAGCGACTTTAAACGTATCCTTTGATAGCAAAGAGACCCATGAAAAAAATGCTGGGCACTTTATGGTTGTTCAGCCTCGCTTCCTGCTAAGAAACGCAACATCCCTTCCTTTGGTCTTTTCACCCCAGCCTAAGTTAATTGAAAAAATTCCCGGCACAAAGTCAATGATGGCGCGGTTTGCAAAGTCTCCCTTTTCTCCTTCCAGAAAGAAGCAAACAGAGGAATGTTGTGGTTCGGCCGAAATGGAGGCCATCCACGCGAAGCTTAATGCTCTCCAAGATCAAGCAGTATCAGAAACTGCTATTGATGAGGAGGAACTGCAGGCTCACTATTACTCAGAGGTTAGTGCAATCATGGTACAGCTGGAAGGAAACACGCAGCAATCTTCAAGTGCACAGGATATCAGTCTTGAAGTTGGAGCCAACACCACACTCCGTGTCTACAATGAGTCAACCAAGCGGTATCATGATATTGTCGCGCTCTTCAAGCAAGTGGGTGGCTCCAGATCGACGGTGGTCACTTTCGTGGAGCGCTATTTGCTTTTGAACCAAACGGACCACGAAATTTTGACTTCTGCAGTGTGTGATATAGCTGCTACCAAGAAGGGTCAAGCCGAGGACAACAGGAAAATACTGGCTGCACCACCTCATTCCACTTCTGAGTTCAGTTGGTGGACTCACTCCTCCGTTCCGTATGATAATTGCATTCGGTTAAAAATACGAAACAGCGCTACTGGCGACGAAGGCAAGCCTGCAGAGGACTATCAATGGAGTGGCAAGTTTTCCTTGCATGACGTCAGTGAGACAGCATTGAAAATTAGTACTCCAGACGCCTCTCGCATCAGCGTTTTACGTGTCCAGGTTCGGGTGGAGGCAGCAGTACAAGTGTGCGTGGTGGTGACCAGCGAAGATGTTGCGGAATTCCCACTCTATCGGATTATTAACTCGTGTGCAAGAGAAACTATTTGGTTTAAGCAGATCTTTGATGGGGTAAAAAAGGATGCATCTGCTTTTCAACGTGGAGTGATGCAGAGCTTAGCACCTGGTGAAAGTGTGTGCTTCGGCTGGGACGAACCATTTTTCTTGGGCACTCCCAACCGTGAGCTCAGTGTTTGGTACGCACCGACGAACGGAACTACGTCGTCTGATTACCATAGCTCCATTCTGCTAGATCAGCCCGGGGAATCACAACAAGTAGAAATCCCCTCAAAAACTGCTCTCCCAAAAGCCCCGAGTCGAGTGTATGTTCGTTGGCATCTGCAGGGGCTCACAAAAACCATGGTGGCCCAGGATGAACCACTTAACCGAAAAGAACGAGCTGGAAAGCAAACGCGAGAGCTGGTTGCGGCCCACGGAGAAACTGAAAGATCCACAACTCCAGGTTTCACTTCTGAGGTCGTAGCTCACTTTCGCTTACCACACTTTGGAGTATCACTTGTGACAAGTACTCCTGATGAGTTGCTTCTGTTCTCAGGGCAGGATGTCGACATCGCGTACGCCAACATCAACAACGATCACGATCAGTGTGAAGTTAAGATTGGGTGCTTCCAGCTGGACAATCAACTCAGTGGGGCAATTTATCCTGTTGTCATTGCTCCGATTTTGAAAAAAGGCAGCGGGTGCGCTGGATTCCGAAGCGATGCATCGCCTTCGCCCGAAAAGCAAAAGAGTGCCGAGGTCAGATCTGCTCAAGGAACTGATCCCTCGTCGAGCGGTGATGAAGGTGGCAGCGGTGACAGACACGACACAAAATCTGGAGCAAGAACAAACCGGCCACACTTCTTCCACTTGTCGATTCTCAGACTGAGCTATGATGAAAACATGGACTACATCAAGTACTTTTCCGCAATGATGCAGCCTGCTAGAATCCAAATCGATGAAGCATTCTTGATAGCGCTTGCTGGCTTTGTGACGGACTGTTTGCATGTGTTAAAACGAAACTATCCCACGGAACGACGACGTCTCACAAGTGAAGCATCAAAAGTGCAATCCAGGAGCTCTGCTGACAAGCGGTTTACTGCTAACTCTGAGCGCCGAATTTACATTGAAACGCTGCAGCTTCATCCTGTCAAAGTACAGCTCAGCATCACCATTCTCAATCACTACGGTGATGCGGACGATCTTTCAGCAACAGGATTAGCTTCACTGATAAAACTTCCTCTAGCAGTGACGAAAGCCCTGTTGAGCTCGACGTTTTCGCAGATTGACAGTGCAACACTGTACTTGAATGCACTCCACCTCAATCATGCGTTTGCTTCCGGTGCTTTCCTGATGTCAACCGTACAACAGCACTATATGCTGCAAGGAATGCGCCAGATCTACTCGCTCGTAGGTGCAGCAGACATCTTGGGTAACCCGGTAGGTCTTGTAACCAACCTTGGTGTCGGTGTGAAAGACTTCTTTTATGAGCCTGCTGCAGGACTCGTAACATCTCCACAAGAGTTTGTGTTGGGCCTTTCACGCGGAACAACCAGTCTTTTCACTCACTCGCTGTACGGAGCTTTCAACGCCGCCAGCAAGGTCACAGGTACACTGTCTGAGGGCATCGCAACGCTGTCATTAGATCGCAAATATTTGGCTGAACGCCGCGCACAAGGGCCACGAAAGCAGGTTGCAACACACATCGGCACAGGACTTATCCATGGCACCAAACAACTTGGAAAGGGAATTTTTGCTGGAGTCACAGGTGTCATTACCGCTCCAGCACAAGGAGCGATTCACGGTGGTCTTCCGGGATTCATTGAGGGAGTTGGTAGGGGTATTATCGGTGTAGCAGTCAAACCAGCGGCGGGCGTCCTAGACCTTGCGGCCACTACAGCTGCAGGAATAACCGCAACAACCTCGGCGTTAGACCGTCGCACCGGGTTGGGCAAAGAAGTGTATCGTCGTCGAGAACCACGGCTTCTTCGGGTGACGAGCGATCAGCGGGTTCGAGTGTACACTCCTGCAGACGCACTGGTGTCTCGCTTATTGCTGACGTTGCCGCTGAAGTTTAAACTTCAGCTTCCAAACGAACTGTACGATGCACACGTATTCTTGCCTAGTGCGCGCATTTTGGTGGCGACGTCTCTGCGTCTGCTCTTGCTTGAGTTCGCCTCAGAAGGAACACTTGCAACGCTTACAACAGCCATCATGTCGTCTACGTCAATTCCGCCTCCGTTAGTGCTCTGGAGCCACCCGTTATCAAAATTGGTAGGAGCACAGCGTACGCCCACCGGTCTAGCTGTGCATATGGGCTCTAATGTTATCGATGCGGAGATGATAGAGGCAGGATCCGATAAGGTCAGTGGCGATGTGAGTACCTTTGCTCTTCCCGACGTGGAAGAGTTAGGAGCCTCAGGCATAGACCGCGTACTCTCGTTCTTGAACGAGCTGGTGGTTCGGCACCAACGAGCGACAGCTACCTGTTTTGGGACGGAGTAGACAACTTGTATTAGAAACTAGATATATACGTATCACCTTCAAGCAAAATTGCTGGAGCTTTTCGCCTTCAGACGTTACCGCCATTATTTACAAAGTTATAGTGAATTCATCGTGTAAATCGTCGCGTAGCTCTTTCGTTGTGTGTGGTAGTAGATAGACAAATACATAAGAAAAGCGAGCCGAGCCACACGACGTGCATAACATACTAACAAACTGAGTCACTTGTCCAGCAGAAATCCACGATGAAACACAGCTTCTGTCTGTCGCCCTACTTTTGAGCTGGTGGCACGTAGCCATGCTTGGAGGCGTACGACTGGGCCATCTGCAATGCACGTAACAAACAACACCCACGTCAATGAAAAGCGACACAACCACTCGTCCAAACGTGACACATCTCCGTACCTTGGCCATGAACTCGGGGTGCTCTTCGGCCTCGTGGAGTACAAAGGCCCCGGCCTTCGACGCCATGCCTTCATGTTGACGCAGCAGCGTCTCCGTCTCCTCCGCCGCGGGGCGGTACGTGGCTGTGGGGTCCATGTTCATGTCCAGCGTCCCCTCGCGGAACTGCGGGTGGAACAGCATGATGAGCAGACTCAGGATGGCGTTGCCGCACATGAGGATGCCCACGAAGTAGGGCAGCGAGCCCTCCATGCCGAAGTCCATGAAGCCCACGATGAAGATGAAGGCCGTGCGGCCGCGGTACGTGAACAGGAAGCCGAACTGCTGGCGGATCCACGGCTCCATGTGCTTGAAGCGGCACTCGAACGCCAGCAGCAGCAGCGCGAAGATGCTGTCATAACCGTTAAATAACACGGCATAACCGATAAGAGCCACCAACACTACCACTTAACGAGCATAACGCACATGGCGTAGACCGAGATGAGGAAGCACGTGATGTCCAGCACCACGAGGTTGAACAGCCCCAAGAAGCCCGCGAGCGCCTGCAGCACCGCCAGCACCACGTTGGCGTAGCGCAGGTAGCGCATAAGCGTCGCCGCCTCCATCATCTTCATCCTAACGCACCCTAACGGTTAGAAAAAAAATAATACCCCCAAAAAAACTGCAAAACGCAAACGCAAATGGTACTTTTGCCAGTAGGTGGCGGGCGCCGACAGGTTCGCGAGCGACGTGAAGCCGCCCACGTCGCCCACCGCCTGCTGCCGGATGCCGCCGGGGTTGCCGGCGTTGCCCGCCGCCGCCTGCTGCGGGTTCAGCGGCGCGCGCAGCAGTCGCTCCTGTGCGTCGGTGTCGCTGCTGCCGAACATTTGGGGGCGGAGGATTCCTCGCGACTTTGCAAAATGGGTAAATTACGCTCGAAGAAGTGTCACTAAAGTGGGGGGGGGGGTGCAGGTGCTTCAACGTGTGCGCGAGCGGTTGTTCACACTCGATTCAATTTCAAAAGGATACACGCATTGCTGGCCTACCAGTCTGCTGCTCTCTACAGGCAGAACGAGATGGTTCTGCTTACTGAACGACGCACAAAACCTCATTTACTTACTTTCGGTCCCCCCGCTGCGGCCGACTCACTTCTGGATGACGCGCGTGGCGCGATACGTAAAGTCGTCGAAGTACTCCCGCTCGCGGTCCACCGAGTCGAGCATGCGCCACTCGGGCGTGTCCACCGGCACCTGATTGATGAACTCGTTGTCCACGTATTTGGCGTCGGCGTCGTCCACCACGTCGGGCACCCACTCCGGCTGCACCTTCTTCTGTTGCAGCGCCTCCCAGTCGATGCCATCGAAGAACGGGTGCTTCATAATGGAGAAAGGCACCGCCTCGTTCGCGCCTAGCCGCTTCGAGGGATCGCGCTCGATTAAACCGACGAGCAGTGACTGCACGTCCTCCGGCAGCTCGGGCGGAATGTACAAGAAACCCTCGGCAATGTTGCGGTACATAATCGCCTTGTTGTCGTCCTTGAACGGTGTGCGACCGACGTACATTTCAAAGATGAGAATACCCAAACTCCACCAGTCGCACGTCTTGTCATAGATGGCAGGGGCTTCGCCCTTCTTCGGGTTCGCAGCTGCAAGAACCTCAGGCGAGATGTATTCCGGCGACCCAGCTAGAGAATGAGCCTTCTTGTCGCTTTCATCCCGCGCGTACGTCGAGAGTCCAAAGTCTACTAAAACGACGTGACCATCCTTCTGGATCAGGATATTTTCAGGCTTGAGGTCGCGGTAAATGATGTCTAAACTGTGCAAATGCGCCAAGCCTGCCACCAACTCAGCTGCGTACAGCTTGATGCGTCCGGGCGTGAGTTTCAGCTCGTCGTTCTGGTTCATGTTCAAATGATGACGGAGATCACCACCATTATAAAATTCCATACCCATGTACACCTTATCTTCGTTTTGGAAGGCAAACAGCAGCGATGCCACGAACGGATGCCTCACTTCACGCAGCATGTCACGCTCAATCTTGGCATTCCGACGCATATTCTCATCCATGCCAATCTTCGTGATGATCTTAATGGCGTACACATTTCCATCCGGGCCACGGGCAGACAACACGCGACCGTACGTTCCTGTGCCAAGAACCTTGAGCAGCTCAAAGTCTTCAATCTTGAGAGTCGACTTGGATTTGCCTCTGTTCGAGTCTCCCGCCGGTGCTGGCGCACCAGGGCCAGATCCTGCAGCAACCCGAGATGCGCCCAATCCGTTCTCCTCCTCGTTGCTTACCGACGTCGCCATCATGGAGCGCGTCAGCACATCCTCCTCCATGTCCTCCACCTCTTCCGCTTCACCCGACAAAATCATATCGCGCTGTCTAATGGCTTCCTTCTGCACTGCCGCATCCAAATGGTTCACCATAAATCGGTAGTACTTCCACGTGCTATTCGTAAATCTCCGATCTCCCGACACGTGCATCATCAATCCGTTACGAATAAGGGCTGTGCCAAGCAGCAACGCCTCCTCTGCAGTGGAGCATGTGACCCCACCATGCATCGGCCGGTTCAGTCCATGACAAAGCATCCACTCTACAGCCTCCTTGCCCGTGATGACATTCGGGTGTGGCTTGAGGTACAAGCTGCGGTCTTTGCCAGGTAGTTCGTGCCTCATTTGCTCAGCGCACGTCCAGAGCTGCCACAGACTGGGCTCTCTCACAATGCGACTGGAGATGCGTACCTTTCCCTGCACTCTTTTCATCTTGCCGCCAGGTCTCAGCTGCAGGTCGTACCATGCCACTCTCTCCTCTCCGCTGGTGTTCATGTCCTCCAAGCTCAGCAGCAGTCGGCCGAGGTCCTCGTTCTCCACCCTGCCCTTGTCCTTGCACTTGACCAGCACGTACTTGGCGTTCACCAGGTTGGTCTGGATGCCGAACGTGTACTCCTCGGAGGCGGCGGCGGCGCCGATGCCGAGCGGCTGGTGCGACTCGACGCTGCTCTCGAGCGAGCGCAGCACGGCGGCCTTGAGCGGGCTCCAGACCGGGTTGGTCTGGCGCATGGGCGGCGTGCGCTGCTTCTCGCCCTTGATCTCGCGCTTGTTCTCGTCCAGCAGCACCAGCGTGCAGTAGGCGTTGCGGCCGCGGCCGGACTCTGCGGGGAGCAGGTCCCAGGCCTCGATGGGCGTCACCTTGAGCAGGTAGCGCCGCTTGGCCTTGATGCGCGTCTTGCCGTTGGCGTGCTGGCTCTGGCTCGCTGCGCCTGTGTCACAACCGGTTAGACTCGAGGCCCTGGCGCTGGCGCGCGCGCGACGCCCACGTACGCGACGACGGCCGGCGACTGGACATGCTGCGGACGTCGGCGCGGCGGGAGGAAATGGGGCTGTGGCAGCCGGCGGCGCGCGGGTCGTGCGGTTGTGGGGGCGGCGCTGGTGCTCCCCGCTGGACCAAGTCTGGTTTGGTCGTAGGAGAACGACGCGGCAGGGGAGGCGTCTGCAGGACTTGATTCGGGTATGCCACGCGAAACACGTTGGACTGGACGTTTGTATGGGAGACCGACGTGAGAACGCATACCGAGAGCAAAGAGATGGCTAATATAATATTCGTTTGGAGAAGGGCCGTGATTGACGCCGTGATGGGATGGCTCACTCCGTACCGCAACACCGCCGGCACTTTTCGCGTCGCCCGACGACGACAACCAATTTTCCATGCGCCAAAGTGCACTGATAGCTCCCAGTATTGAAGGTATCTACGGCAACGACACATCGCCCCACACGTCCCAGCACGGCGAGCGCAAGGCTTCATCGCCCGGTAAAAGAGTCAGGCAAAAATTGGCCTAGGGTAGGGCAATATTTGCTTCTACATCGCAGCTGAGACGCCGCCGCACCGAAACGCCAGCGCCAGCGACCGACACCAGCACCAACTCTCCCTGTGTCCTGCAACAGCATCACCACCTGTCCAAGTGTGCGTTGCAGTCAGGAACCGCAGCAGACAACAGACAGCGCGGCAACGGCAACTTCCAGCACACTATTCCGAGGGTTCCAGTATACGGACATGGCACTCATCCGATTCCCCCGCGTAATAACGACTTTTGTCCGATGACGTCCTCATAACCGTTCGGGGCGAGCAGCTACCATGGCGTCGGTCGTGAGCGTGAACGGGCTGGACGTGTCGGCGCTGGACGAGCGCGAGTACGAGTGCGTGACGCTGGGCAACGCGCTGCAGGTGCTGCTGGTGTCGGACCCGACCACGGAGAAGGCGGCGGCCGCCATGGACGTGCACGTGGGCCACCAGAGCGACCCGGAGCAGCTGCCCGGACTCGCGCACTTCCTGGAGCACATGCTGTTCCTGGGCACCGCCAAGTACCCGGACGAGAACAGCTACAAGAAGTTTCTGAGCGCGCACAGCGGCCGCAGCAACGCGTCCACGTCGCAGATGCACACCAACTTCTACTTCGACGTGCTGAGCGACCACCTGCACGAGGCGCTGGACCGCTTCTCGCAGTTCTTCATCGCGCCGCTCTTCACGCCCGAGGCCACGCAGCGCGAGATGAACGCCGTCAACTCGGAGAACGCCAAGAACCTGCAGAACGACCACCGCCGGCTGTACCAGCTGCAGAAGGCGCTGTCCAACCCCGAGCACCCGTTCCACAAGTTCGGCACGGGCAACATCGAGACGCTGGGCACGATCCCGACCCAGAAGGGGATTGACGTGCGTGCGGCGCTGCTCGAGTTCCATGCCACGTATTACTCAGCGAGCATCATGAAGCTCGTGATCTGCGGCAAGGAGAGTCTGGCCACGCTCAAGGGCTGGGCCGAGGAACTGTTCTCCGAGATTAAGAATACGGGACGTAGCTTCCCCACTTTTGGAGACGCTATCCCATTCGATGAGTCGAGACTCGCTCGTGTGGTACATGTGGCGCCGGTGAAAGACCTTCGTGTCATTGACATTTCGTGGCCACTGCCATCGCTACATTACGACTTTTTGACAAAGCCGACGAAGATCTTGTCACACTTGATGGGCCATGAAGGCCCGGGGTCAATACTCAGCTACTTGAAGGCGCAAAAGTGGGCTAACGGACTTTCGGCAGGACTCTTCCGCGATAATGAGGAGTGGGGACTCTTCTGCGTGAAGGTCGATGTGACGGATGCTGGCATTGAAATGGTGAATGACGTCGTTGAAGCTGTATACCAGTACGTGCAGACTCTGCAGCGTGAGGCGCCATTTGAGCCCTGGATCTTCCGCGAGACCCAGGATCTTGCGCTGCAAGACTTCCGTTTCAAGAGCAAGGAGAGCCCCATTCACTATACGAGCCACCTAGCAAACGTGATGCATCGCTACCCTCCGAAGTACATTCTCTCCGGCGGCTACATCCTATACGAATACGATGCTGCCAAGGTGCAGAAGGTGCTGGATCTGCTCACTCCGCAGCGAATGCGTCTAACGGTTGTCAGCAAAACGTTTGAAGGTAAAACACAGAGCGTGGAGAAGTGGTACCAGACCCCATATTCCGAAGGACCGATTGAGCAGGAACTGCTTCAGCGATGGACATCACCTCCTCCCAATGCGGCTCTCAAGCTCCCCCACCGTAACGAATTCATCTGCACCGACTTTGAGATCCTGACACCGCCTCGCCTAGCCTCCTCATCGGCAGGGGGCAGCGACAACGGTGCTTTCCAGTCACCGCCAGTGCTGCTTCAGCAGGATGAACAATGCCGACTATGGTACAAACCAGACGTTCAGTTCCGCAAGCCCAAGCTAATGCTGCACTTCCTGCTTTACACACCATCGTTATCCACGACCCCATACCACGCAGTTCTTACGAGTCTGTTCGTGCGATATCTGAAGGACAAACTGACGGAAGTCTCGTATGATGCAGAGCTGGCCGGCATGGAGTACGAAATTGGTTTCAACTCTCGTGCGCTGGAGCTCCACGTCGGTGGATATTCTCATAAGCTCCCAATCTTGTTGTGCAAAGTACTTCAGCAAATGTTGGAGATGACAAAGGCTGAGTACCAGTACGAAGAAGCAGTGTTTGAACGCGTGAAAGACCGTACAAAACGTATGTACGAGAACTTCTTCCTCGAAGAGCCCTACCAGCACGCTGTGCACGTGGGTAGCCAGCTGCTGGAACTCTCGAGGTGGAGTGTTGACGACAAAATCCGTGCTGTCGAGCATATCGCTTTGACCGATCTGGCAGCGCACAGTCAATATATCTTCCAGCAGGTGTTCGTCGAAGGCTTCTTCTACGGGAACCTGAAGCAGAGCGCGGCCGCACCGTTGATGCAGCAAGTGCTGCAGTTCTTCGGTTTTGGCGAGAAGGGTATTACGACCGGAGGCAGCTTCCCGCTCTTTCCAAGCCAAATTGCCAAGCCGCGTATTGTACAACTCGCCGATGCTAGCGAATATCGCTTCCAGCGCCGTGAATGGAACGAGGCCAACCTCAACTCGGCGATCTGCACCTTGTACCAATTGGATTGCGAGACAGAAGGAAGCACCATGGCGCTCCGCGCTCGTCTCGAGCTCTTTGCACACATTTTCAAGGAGCCCTGCTTCAACCAGCTTCGCACTCAAGAGCAGCTCGGCTATCTGGTGTTCTCTGGGATCATGCGGACGGGAGGCGTGGACTACTTCCGCATCCTCATTCAGTCGGACGTGGCATCTCCGCAGCTCTTGGACCAGCGTATCGAGCACTTTGTGGCTCGGTTCCGTTCGATTATTGCAGAGATGCCCGCAGCGACGTGGCAGAAGCAGGTGAACGCCGTCGTAAAGGCACTGCTTGAGAAGCCGAAGCACGAGCTGGAGGAATCGATGCGCGCTTGGCGCGAGATTGCGAGCGAAACGTTCGTGTTTGACCGGCGTCAGCGTGTTGCTGCTGTGGTGTCGACTCTGCAGCCGCGCGACCTCGTGTCGTTCTTTGACTCGTTCATCGGCGTGGGCGGCGAGCGACGAAGCAAGCTCAGCATCTGCCTGTATGGCGCGAAGCACCCGCTGCCTGAACTCGCGGTGGACGAAGCATGCAGCTCCAGCACGACGACCGTGAGCTCGACGGGCCTGGCAGCGGCCATGCTCTTGCAGCAGCAGTTTACAGACGTTGCTCGCAGTGCTGTCCACAGTCAAGTGGAGCTGATCGGCGACGTCGCCACGTTCAAGCAGAAGATGCCGCTGTTCCCGGAGCGCGCTGCCAACAGCCCAGCCAGCGCCAGACTTTAGACGGCAACTAGAGAGCCGATCATGCTAATACATGCGCGGGCCGCAATGTCTACGCTAGTGATGATGTCATGCACGTCGGCCAGGTTTTCATTCCGCCGCAATCTCGGCGCCATCTGCTTGACATTTCTCACATCGCGGTGTATCCTCGTGGGGCTCTTCGTCCGCGCTCTGTATCTGCAGCAGTAACCTCTCATGCACTTCCACAGTTTCCCTCACATTCCTCCTACTCTCGCAATCCCCCGCTGGCCCGGATATCAAGTTCCAGAACGCCGCTCTCACTCTGCGACGCCAGCCCCTCCGTCGCGGTCACTACTCCACCACCGCCAGGGTGATCGGCCGCGATGATGGAATCCCCCGAGGACCCCAGACGCCGACCCGCCAAAGCGGCCTCCTCCGTGTCGGCCTCCTCCTCGCCGCGCGCCGCCCCGCCGGCGCTCAAGACGTCGGTGTCCGTGGGCGCCGCGCCCGTGTCCGAGCCCCCCGACGTCATGTCGCTCTCCGCCACGCAGACGACCACCGAGCCGCGCGCCACGCCGGCCACGCTGCGGCCGGCGCTGCACCCGCACGCGCGCGCGTCGGCGCCCAACCTGCGCTTCGACTACGGCGGCCAGCCGGCATCGTCCGACGTGCCCAGCACCGTCAAGCTGCTGAGCGAGCTCGAGCGCTCGTGGGCCATGTTCGCCGCCTCGTGGAAGGTCGTGGACCTGTTCGCCGGCATGCAGATCTGGCAGGAGCAGCCTGGCGACGGAGCTGCGGCCTCCTCGGAGCCGCTGAACAATGTGCTGCTGTCCACGGCGTCTGCCGGATTGGTCACGTTCCTGGCTGGACATATCGGCGGAGGGGGCTTCGTGGTGTCCGTGCTGCTCACGCTGCTGGTGGTGGCGGCGGCCTTGTGGACGCTTTCTAATGCTAGAGCTAAGAGTGCTGTACCCTGCTTCAAGACGCTGCAGGTGGTGGACGGATCTCCGTCCGAGATCTTCATGTACCTCATGGGCATCAAGAACTACCCCGTCTGGGACGCGTCCGTGGAGAGAGCGGAGGTGGTGCACACGATCGATGACCACTCGGACATTATCCACATTGTCTACAGACCTGTGTGGATGTGGCCCATGTAAGGAATTACTTGTTGCGGGGGACGGATGGATAGCTGATGCTGACGTGGATGCTGTATTATTGTGTGCGGTAGATGGTTGGCGCCACGGGATCTGTGCTTGCTGAGGTATTGGCGACGCGCGGAAGACGGGTCGTACGTCATCTGTATGCAGAGTGCATTGCATCCGGAGTGCCCACCGATGCATGGACTGGTGCGGGCAACGTGCAAGGGCGGCGGCTTCATCATTTCTCCGCGCGCTCTGAGTGTCACGCAGGGTGACGAACTCACATCTATGGTGACCAATGTTGTCCACGTGGACCCTCAAGGATGGGAGGGAAAGCTGCTTCAGCGCTTGAACGTCATGCACCTGTATGTGCGCCCTCAGGTATTGTCCTTGACAGGATTGCGAGATGTGATGGAGGCGCGCAAGTATGTGTGCCCGAACGTCCCCGAAGAGTTTTCCGCTGCACTCGCAGCATCTACAGAGGAGCAGCAGGCGAATACAGTAGCACAAGAAGGTGAAGGCGGTCCTGGTGCTATTGGTGACGCTGAAGCAACTGCTTCTCAGTTGGAGGAGTTCCCAAGCAATGTGCCACGGTCGATGTGGGCTGAGCCGGATGGTGGCGCTATGATGGTGCGTGGCCCTGACTACTTGACCGACCGCCGGAAGATCCCATCTCAATCGCCATACTTCCGCCTTGTGGGTGTTGATCTTTTCGAGTCTTCGGAGACTGTTGAGCATATCGCGTCTAGGCCCGATAATTCTGTGCAGCGTGAGCTGATACGTCACGAGGAGCAAGGCACTGAGATGCCGTTTACATTTGTGATCAACTTTGTGGTGCCGGGTAACCCACGCATCAACATGGTGTTGTATTACCAAGTGCCACATCCTTCTGTATTGACGGACGGCTCACCGGCGACTGAGCTATTGGCAGATTTCCTAGAGGGCTCAGATGAGTTCCGCAATGAGCGCTTCAAGCTGATTCCCTGTATCGTGGAGGGCAGCTTTATCGTGCGCCAGGCCGTGGGATCAACCCCAGCGCTGATCGGAAAGAAGTTGCGCCAGCCATACTTTCGTGGCAAGCAGTATTTCGAGCTGGATGTTGATATCGGATCGTCGGCAGTGGCCAACCGCGTTGTTGGACTCGTATCAGGCTACACGAAGAAGCTGGTGATCGACATGGGTTTCGTCCTAGAAGGCCAAAGCCCCGACGAGCTTCCTGAGAGACTTTTTGGAAGCGTGCGCCTGGTGCATATTGACCTGGGTGTCGCTAAGAAGCTTACTTAAACCCGTATTCATGTTTAAGCAAATCATAGACACATACACAGAATCCCTCAACCTCGTAACACAGCGGTATCGTAATTCATGATGAACTCGGCTATCAGTTGGGGGTGTCCAACCAAACACAGTGGTTGTCTTTCATGTACAGACTCAGAAGCCTAATGCAACAGACGAAGTGTAAAACTGAGATTTAATAGTACTGCGTTTCGGCTGAAATTTTTGGTATTTCTACAATTATACAGGGATTGTGAACAACTATTATACCAATACTTAATCTTCATTTTAACAATAACTCAAATCTGGAGAAGAACTCAAGCAGTGAGTTAGTGTCTGTACTAGGCAATTGATAACTTCTGTTATGGCTCATACCACAGCACAGAGAGTGGGTGTTAAAGCGGCTTCCTAGGCTAGATATTGTTTGTTCCAGGATAAATGGCTGATAGTGACTTGTTGTTTGAATGCTATAGAGTTATACATCCTTCTAAGACAGCATTACAGTGATAATTTCTCACAACCGTGCTTTCATATCCTTTCCCATCATCCCGAAGCGCTCTTTCACACTGATGAAAAAGCGTTGTGGAGTAGTGTGGTGATGAAAAAAATGGGCTTAGCAGGGCCCTCTATGCAAAGCATACATGAGATGAGACGATGAAACGTGCTGCTACATTCGGCAGGCGGATGAACTGGAGTGCTGCTCCAAATCGATGTCCGATTGCTGCGTCTGCGAGCAAACCGGCTCGCTGGGCAGTCGTCAGCAACGACCCAAGACAAGTTCGCGAGAGACAGCCTGTCTCAACTCATGATCCATTCGCCAAATGGCATGCATGAGCAGCGATACTGTGGAGGTGCTTTATGGTGTACTACTCAACGTTGTGGCACATTTAGTAGTATTGTTTCTCTTCAGTAATTTAGACATTTTAACAGCAGTACACGGCTCATTCGTGTGAAATCTGAAACACGTGAGTATGTTGGCCTATGCACCAGCGTACAAATTTGATGGCAGCACTGCAATCATGAGTTCTCACAAAACAAGGTCGCAACATGTTGCCGTCCGTAATCGGCGATTGCGAAAATACGTCGTAGTAAAGTGGTTGCTTCGTCGTCCGTGTGCACTTTTTGATACAGTACATGTTCTACTGATCTCCATGTGCTTGTAAACGGAGTCATACTACGACTGTACATGAATATCGAGTCGATTACCCAGAATCATGATAACAAACCGGGCTTTGACGGCAACACATGTATTTTAATCAGGGTCAGATGTGCAAAGAGTAGTCAACTTATCGGCATCGAGCGTACTCCTGTATCATGGGCTGTGCTGTACCAACACTGCTGACCTCCTGAGCTACAGGTTCCGAGTACGTCTTCATTTCTGAATCAGCGTCCGAGCATCGTTCACGTTGACAAGAATAATACCATGCGACTAAATTTCTTCCTGGTACTCGTGGCGGCTGCTTTCATTCTAAGTTGCTTCGCCTTCACAAGTGCTCAAGAAATCGCTCAGATTGATGACGAGGTCATTTCCGAGTTTCTTGCCAAGCTTGTCGAAGAAAATAACGCTGGTCGCTACCTCAAGGGCACCCATAAATCGACTGAAGAAGAGCAGGAGTTGTCTGATGAAGAGCGAGTTGTCAGTCGCCCGCTTGCTCAGGTACAATGGCAGAACGCCCTCACGAAGTTGAAAGCGACAAATGCCTTGACAAAGGTGGGCCAGATTCAGATCAAGGGTCTTGCTCAAAAGAACTGGGGGAGCGCCCTCAGCAAGCTGAAAGCAACGGGTCAACTTAAATTTCTGCCCACTACTAATAGCAAGTGGCAAAGTGCATTCACGAAACTCAAGGCTTCAGGCCAGCTCAAGGGTGCCACCGAGGGACAGATCGTAAAGATTACAGAGGGAGCTGCCCAAGAGATAGCAAAAAACCCCAGCAAATGGCGTTACGTTGGCAAGCTCTCAAGTTTGTCTTTGGTGCGTCGATTGCAGGACTCATTTACTTGGGTTTTAATGCGATGATTTCTGGAGCTTAGTACACAGGATATTATTTTTTTCTGTTCTTGTTTTGACCCGAGCATTTTTTAATTTGAACTGAGGAATTCTCATTTTTCATCGTGATAAAAGCAGGAGTCACTTTCAAGGCTATGCCTTTCGGAGCCGCGCGCACTCAAAACCCGCTAACATTCATTCAAATCGTTACGTGTACCAAGCTTTGGTGTCATTGCGCTACTACTAGTAGAACGTACTAATAGTAGTACGTATGGTAGATCCATAGTTTTGATCGAAGTACTTTAGTTAGTAGTACGACTACACAAAAGCCATTAAACAGTTCCAACTTGGCCGTTTTTTTTACTACTACCTCCATTCGGTTTTAAACGACCAATTAAAATAATTTGCGCATAGCTCCGCCTCGTGTTGTTCGCAGTAATAGATGTAGAGAGGTCTACTAAGACTATCACGTAAGGTAATCTAAGTCTGACGGGACGTGAACTGATGGGGTGGGGCGATTGCAGCGAGCGTGTCGAAGTACAGTTGCGAGTCACAGGACAGAGAGCTTGATAGCCTGCCTTCTCTCAACAAGTGGTCCTTAGTAGTAATATCAAGCACATTACACCGGCAGTTTTTTTTTCTTAACGTAACTTACCAACGAGAGTAGGGCTAAAGCTTTCTGATCACCACTTGTTGAAATCGACTACAACACAGCTAATAACACCTGGTGCGAAGGATGTCTCCTTCATACCTCCAAGCTCCGCACGTGGCACCATTGGGATTGTAGGTATGGGAAATCATGCTATCGCCAGCTGCCATTCTAACCACGCGACGACGTGGCTAGTTGTGACATGCCTTCATTCTCGCTTAAATACAAATGGAAATTCTCCCCCTCCATTCTTCCTCATTCCAGAATCCACCGGCTCGAGGGGCGATGGTCCTGCTAAACTGCGCGCTCGATGGAGATGGGAGCGTGATCTCTATCATCATTGAAGAGTGTAAAACGTTGGCTCTCCTGAAGGATGCGATCAAGACGAAGAAGATGTACCGGTTTCCTGCCGACGAGCTGCATCTCTTCCTGGCGAAGGCGGGGGACGGCGGGTGGCTGTCGAGTTTTAGTGAGGATGTGAAGAAGCTGAAGAAGGGCGAGAGACTGCTCTCATCAAATCTTTAACGCAAGAAGACAAGGAGCTGCAGGGAGAGTCTGGCCTCGAGAAAGTGTTGGCGGAGATGCCATCGCCATCCACCGATGAAATCCACGTGCTGGTGGTGGTTCTGGATCGGCAGCAAGCTGCATCTATCAGGAAATAATGGCGATACAAGGGAATGAGCACCGAGGCTTCGTGTCGCAAGTTCTTGGATGCGTTAGCGCAGAAACTCGCGAACTTGTACGACTTTGACTGGTATTATGATGCTCCCACCATTGGAGATGTCTTCCGTTCCGTTCAGAATAAGTCGTGGAGATTCCGTCTGAAGAATGGAAAGCAGTTGTTGGAGGATCCATTGCCAAAATTTTTCACCGAGGTTGAGTGGAAGGACCTTAAGGAGTTGAATGAGCGTACAAATATGCGTATCCACGATGGCAAGGTTCCACAACAAACCAAGGGAAATCGTACATCATCCTCCCACACGACATTTTTACTGATGAGCGAGTGAACAGGTACAAGGCTATTGCGGAGAAAGGACAAGTGGTGTGGGTTGCGGGAGAGTTGGAAGTGAAAGATGAAGATGAGTTAATCATAAAAAAATTAAATTAGGTAAAGCAGGACGTTCACGTTGGTTAAATAGACGACCAAGTGTTCGTGGTGTAGCAAGAAATGCTGTATATCACCCACTGAAGGTAAGACAAGTGGTGGTGAACTCTCTTATTGTAAATTTTATATATTTTATCATAATTATTTTTTAAAATTAACAAATTATTATAAGAATAGGATCACTTTTTCTTTTTAAATATTAAATACACTAATCATCTAATATATCAGATGATTGATTATTTAATTTTATCTTTTTATTTGAAAGAAAACTTTCTTCAGCCTTTTCTGATGAATTTTTTATTCCTTCATCAAAAGAAGCTCTTCGACGTTTTAATATTTTTTCTTCTTCTTCCAATTCTCTAATTGAATCAGAGAAATCAATTTTAAGTGAAAGATGAAGATGAGTTCTCGGGTAGCTCTCGTTCTGGCAGTGCTCATTCCGATGGCGCTTGATTTCATCGTAGTTCTAGCTGCTGCATGTGTGATTGCATTTGAAAAAAATATATTCTTCACACTACCTCAACATATAAGATCTTCCTGAAAAATAAAAAATTTGTAATATAGATAGAGATGACATACTCACCCGAGCAATACCAAGCTAGCAAGGAGCGCTACTACCAGCGCACACGCGAAGCGCGATTGTCCTATCAGAAGAGCTACGACGATAAGAATAGAGAGACCAGATTCGCGCTTGCAAGCGGAAGCCCAAAATCGAACTTAATCAAAGCGACAACAACTTAGCCCTGAAACTGAACTTAGCTGATTAATTATTTTTTTTAAATAAAAAAAGTCGCCAGTGATATAAAGTCAATCCTGATACAGTGCACGCCAAGTCTTATGATCACCCACTCTCTCAATTTAAGAGTTCAGCGACGCTGTTTAAATATGTAATTCGCACCGTAAAAAAAGAAGGTTGTTTTAGCATCCCACAAAGAGCACTTTAAGAGGTAGCTACCATACTAAGTGACCAAACCTGCAAGCACGACCATTATATGAACACCCCACCAAGTATACAAAAACCAAGTCAAAGTGTATTGAAATGATAGCTTCATTAGTAGTCGACGCGGTTACCATGTTTCTCAATGCACTTCTGGCAGCAGCGAGGCATTGAATTGATCAATGCGTTTAGTGTAGACGACTCGATAGCATCGCATGCTTAATACGATGCAGTAGTTAGTTCACTTACGCTAGCAAATTGCCTACCGTTTGCATATACCCGTCGACTCATAATTGACCAGAGATTTTCGATCAGATTCAGATCGGGGGAGCGTGCTGGCCATGGTAGCACGCGAACCTTTTGCATACGCAAAACTTCCGTAGAAACCTTGGACCGATGAATTGACGCCCCGTCTTGCTGGAAGGTGAAGTCGGTGCCGTAGTGAAGGTGAGCAAAGGGCAATAGAAACTCGGACACGGTGTGGACGTAGTCGTCCGAGTTCTGCTTGCCCTGCAAAACAGCCAGCTTTGTCTTACCGGCGGCACTAAAACCCGCCCACACCATCACCGACCCACCTCCCGCTTGACGCCGCTTCGTTTGCCTTAAAGTGCGGCGTATGTCGCGCCAGTAGTTTTGGAATCCGTCCGGCCCATCGATATTCCATTTCTTCTCGTCCGAGAAGACAATGGCTTCCCAGGACCGGACGGGGTCCTTGCTTAGGACCATATCCCAGGCCCAGGCCTCCCTTGCACGCTTGTACTCGGTCAAAAGGGGCAGCGTGTTGTCCATCTTGGAGTACACAAGCCAGTTGACACCGGCAAGTTCACGTTGTATAGTGCGAACCGATGTCGACAGCTTCAGCTCCAGCTGATGTTGCTTGGCAGACAGCTGCCCCTTGGCCGCTGTACGGACAAGCAGCCGTAGCTCGCGGTCCGACAGCGAGGTGGCTGGTCCAGCCTTCTTGTGCAACTTCTGTGGGATGAAGAGCACTCGGTGTACAGCTCCCACCAGCGCTGGACTTGGCTAGCGATACGGCGCTGGCTATAGCCTGCCTCGTAAAGACCTTGGATGCGGCCCCCTTTCGATGTCTGTTAGCGGCAGTCCCCTCCCCATCGATTCAGAACTGACAGCAGCCACGAGAATGCCGAGCGCGCGCACGCCGATGTTCACTCGAATCACTGGTCACCACACGGCAACAACTACTAATGAAGCTATCATTTCAATACACTTTGACTTGGCTTTTGTATACTTGGTAAGGTGTTCATATAACGGTCGTGCTTGCCGATGTGGTCGCTGGTATGGTAGCTACCTCTTAAAGTGCTCTTTTTGGGATGCTAAACAACCTTCTTCTGTGTTTTTACAATTCGAATTGCATATTTAAACAGCGTCTAAAATTGAGAGAGTTATGCGCTAAAATGTGGGTGATCATAAGAACTTGGCGTGCACTGTACAAGATCCACAATATTATAAAGTCATATCAACGAAGGATAATATACCCAACAATATATAGGCAACACGTTTGCATACGAGCTCGAAGGATTAAAGAGATTAAATATGCAAACTATCAAATGGGGTAGTAGCTACCGTGTTAAGGTGCGTGGTAGAACGGGTAAGATGGTTTATGTTAGCAACGTTTCCCGTCCTACTAATCAGAAGCTATTAGCGAAGCAGTACAAGATCTCCGTCGAGACTCTGAAGAAGCACGTGTCCCCGGACTATAAGAAGGATCCCAAGTACCGTTCTTACAACAGTAAGCACATGGAGTCCCACCTGTATGAGGTATTCAACGTGCTGAGTTCTACGACAAGCTAGAGAACGTTCTTGCTGGCCAAACTAAAGCGTTCAAGGTAAACATTGCTCTCGGGTACGATCTCATAAGCCTTACGGATGGTAATTTTACCCAGTACTGGCACCCGAATCTAGCTAACTTTTACATATTTAAGACCCCTGTTGCTATTAACAGTCGATCTGACATCCGTAAGAAAATTATCTCAGAGAAAAGGTCCATGGAATTGGCTAATACGTTAAACTATCCCACTATTCCAAACTGGCTATAAGCTGAAGGCGATTACGGGGTTTAAGATTTACATTTACTTCCGCGATCATACACTCGGTGATAGTGAAGCTGTTATCCCACAGATTATCCGCGATACCAAGCACATAATCAACTTCCCCAAGACCAACAACAAGTGTATGTGTCACTGTATCGCGTGGCACTTGCATCAGCAGGCTAAGAAAGATCCTCGTCGGATCCAGGCTCAGGTAATGGAAGTATTCAAGCGCTACTGCTCCTACAAGGGGGTTCAATATTCGTTGAGCCTATTTAGAAGCTTCAAGCCAATTGACCTCCTGCAGCTCAATGAACTTGAGGAATGCTTTCGTTTCTGTATTAACGTCTACTCTATGGATGTAAAGACCGGTAATGTTGAGTGTATCCATCGTTCGGAGTGAGAAGGAGTGGCTATGGATATTCTTTCCCATGAGAATCATGCTTTGTACGTCAAGAACATTGATATGCTTCAGTCCAAGTACCAATGCTCAAAGTGTGAAGTGATTTTCGTTAGGTCTACTAAGCTACAGGACCATACCAAAAATCAGTGTGAGCTTGTAAACATCGAGTGCTTCCCCGCTGAGCCAACTATCTACAAGCCAGCTCCTAACGCCATTCAATTACTAATTACAAAGTATACCATTAAGGATGCTAACCAGTACATCGATCACTTTTATCGTTTATGACTTTGAGGCAATCCTTATGCCTACCACAACTCAACACGGGGAGAATACTGTCTTCACGAACGAACACATTCCGGTGTCTGTATCCGTAGCTGATAGCTTAACCGAGGAGGTGCGCTGTTTTGTAACTGACGATCCGAAGATGTTGCTTATGGATATGTTCAAATACATTGGCGATGTATCCGGGAAGATCCAACAGTACAATGTCGATAAGTATAAGTCGCTTCTGCCCCACAATCATTAATGCCCACGGTCTGACAGGTATGGAAGTCCCAGGCGCCAATCATGGTAGGAAGTACAAGATGGCTGATGTGGAGAGTTGGATTAAGGAAGGGAAGTATGATAACTTCTTCCACTTCCATAGCAGTCTTGGCTTTGGTAAGCAAAGGTCCGACTACGGAAGACTTAAACAGCAGAGTGATCAAGTACCAGTGCTTGGCTTCAACAGCGGTCGCTACGATATCAATCTGATCAATAACGATCTTTTTGCCATCATAGGTACTGACACACAATATCAAATCTGTCATCAAGAACCGCAGCTACATGTGTATTGCTACATCGAAAATGAAAATGCTTGATATTAGCAACTATGTACCAGCTGGTACCAGCTACGATAAGTATCTTACGACATATCTGGGTGGATCTTCTTGAAAGAGCTCAGCGCCGCGTTCGACAAGCTAAAGCCAAGCGAGGGATGTACGAAGGTGCTTCGTGGGCAAGTGATATTACGAATGGGATTACTACAGTCCCTAAGAAATCAGCCGAATCAACTCAGATAGACTCATCCGAGACTGCTGAGTCCTAAAACAAACACTGATTGATGGATAGTCCCAAACAAACCCTGAGGTCTCAACTCCAATGATCGACCTGTGATGATCGATGCTGAAGTTGATGCTGAACCAAGAATGACTGACGGTTGGGTTTATATGCGCCCTGATACATCAGATAGAAACGTTCAAGCTCGTCCTCAAACATCTGATTCTGGAGTAAATGTATCGCCTCAAACATCTGATATTGGAACTGATGGTACTCCACAAACGGCGGAAGCTGAAACTAATACGAATTTTAGACTAGTAGATACCGAAGATTAAGTGGAGGCGCGGTCATGGGTTAAGAATTTGTTTAACGCCAATCCTAATTGGGTAGCGCTTCGAATTAAGCCAATTCAGCGTAAAACTAGTAAGGATGACAATAGATACTTTCTTGGTGAAAAGGGCTCATTAATTGCAGCCAAAACGGGTAGAAAGAGTAATACTTATCAATCGATTGACTGGGTGGCTAGAGAGGAGAAGATTATGGACATTTGGTATGATGGCGAAAGTAAATCAATCGATGAGAGCAGTTATATGAGACTTGAAGACCCTCTTTATCACGCTTCACTGACGCGAAAACGAAGAATTGCCGATCCAAGTGAAGGTGATTATGCAGACCGTACAAAACAACGTCTTGAAGACAGTTTCGAGTTTGATACATCGTCTTCAACCTCATTAGATCAAGTTGATAGTAAGAATCGATTGCTTTGGTCTATTTTCAAGAATAAGGCAGTGCTTGAGTCGACTGGTTTGAAAAAGAAAATCATTCCTATCCTCAAGAGCATGGGTAAAACGTCTCAGATTAATAAAACTGGTATGTGTGGATTGATGGTTCATCAATTAGTGTATTTGGTATTGATAGTGGGAGAGTTAAGCCGGCGATTACTAAAAACGTTGATTGGAGATTAACATTCCAAGAATGTATCGATTTAGTGAAAGATCGCGACGATGTCGATCTATTTACTAACGAAGACACCACTAAACTTGCAAAGGCCTTTGAACCACGCGATGGTGAGGCTCGCCATAGAATTAAGATTGGAATTGATGAAGATCTGAATAGTTCGCTAACTAATGCTGATAACGATGCGAAGAAGATTCTCATGGACTACTACAGCAAAATAGTATCTGAAGGAGTTCGACTTCCTATTAGACTGAAACCAATAGTAGATACCAAACGTGGTGTGAAAGCAAATCAAAATTACTACTTTAGTGAGCCTACCACAGCAAAACCACTTTACATTAGAAACCACGAGAACAAAGCGGTTTCTGGCAAGGTTTTCAACGATCTCATGAAAACCATTAGATGGATACACACTTTCAATAGCCTGATGACCGGGTTTGAAGACATAGAGCGATATGTTTATGAGAATGATGATCCACCGTTGAAAAATAATCTCGAAGCTAATCTTCAGCTATTGAATCGAGCCATCCTCGATAATACAAAATCGACAGATACATCAGCTCGAATCAAATCCTATGAGGGTCCCCAATATCGCGATGACACTGAGCAAAAACTCCACGATGAGTCAGAAGCCGCATTCCTGAAGTATGGCGAAGCTCAGAGGAAATACGATGAGGTGAGCGAGCAATAAAGGGTAATAACTCAAAATCCGCAAGATCAGCGTTGAAGGCGGCAACCGCTGCCATGAAAGCGACCAAGGCTGTCTATCAAATCAAGGCTAAAAGCTACTCCGATGCTAAAACTACACCGAGGTTGATCAATTCAGTGATAGACAAGACGAACGCTCGGTTCGGCAAACTGTGAATAACATGGTTGATCAGCTAAGCACGACGGGCATGGGAGTTAGGAGGAAGATTAAAGGAAGCAGTCTTAGAGGGACTGGTGTTGCTCCATTGGAAGGTGTAGTTCGCCGCGGAAGAACCTATAATCTCAATGATATTCAAGGTTTGGCCACCCCATCGGCATACATCTATCGTCAGTTGGGTAGTAAGTATATGAGAATTCCTGATCTTGATGCCACCCAATCGTCGTAAATGTGGTCCAAAGCGCATAATCAGTGATCCGCTACATTCAATGATTCGAAGGCTTACATTTAAGCAACATATCGATCAGACAGAGTATGACAAGCTCAGTATTGATGACAAAAAGCTTTTCAAGGAGATTCTCACGAATTACTCATCTTCAGTACAATTTCCATAATCGGGTTGAGGATCCGCTAGAATCTCTAAGAGCTGAATATGATAAGCTAAAAGGGGAGCTCGAACTCGGTAATGATAATCCTTCAATCATCAAGCAACAAAAATCGCTTAGTGTGGATATGTACAGCAATCGAATGGTTGATGATAAAGCGTTCAAGGAAATTATCACGCGACTACTATAGAAACATGTTCTTCTTCAACCCCCGAATTATTTCCAGCTCAAGCGGTAGCTATGGCTATAACGCTGATCTCAACGTCACCGAGCTTAAGGCAATCATGAAGAATCTCATCATATCATTCATGACCGCCCACCGAAAAATCAGGCAGCTGTTTGGGCAACGGATCTTGATAAGTCGCTCAAAAAAACAGATGCAACGACGCAGACGGAAGGTGGAAAAGTATGGGCTTACGCAAGTAAGAAAAAACTAAAGTCGTCAAGACTTTCGCAATTTAGCGTCAGCTTTTTAAAGAGAAATACCTTCTCTGACAAGGCGATTCTTGTATCACTTATAAATCTCTAGTTGACTGATACTTTAATGATAGCGGACTCACCTTTAGCATTTTGCGTAGGGAGGAAAACGCTACCTCCCAATACCACAACTTGATCTGCCCGCAGAAGTGTCGATCCAACGATTTGACCTGGTTCATCAGTCGTTAAATTAGTTTTTAGCGCTTTGCTTGGTCCGCAACCCATGGTTACTAGGACTCTGGTCTATACATTACCGAAGATATTTTTTGAGAACCAAGAAGCGGTGTATGGTTTTGAATTATGGGTAGGTCCATGTCTCGTATAAAATCGCTGTTTTCGTTCAATACTACCATGGTCGTACTTACTGAATGCTCTTAATGGCGTGCTGTCTTGATACTGTTGATAAGGCTCACCATTCCGCTTGATACCACCAAAAGATACAAATCGACCATCATCAAACACAGCATCATATTTCTTGTCTTTTCTCTTCGAATACGAAATGCAAATGACATGTCTATATTAGAGATGATACTTTTGCTTCCAATTCCTCAATTCGATCCAAAATATGTTGAACCATTTTCATGTTGTATGCAGCAATCCGACTGTAATCAACGTTAAGTTGCGTTGTGGCAAGTTCAACCGATGGGGCTTCTCCTTCCTGAATATCATCGCGATAGAAGACACTGATTAAATTGGTTAGGTGGGCTGAGACAAGGTCTTGAGCTATGAGGCCTACCTCTTGACCAGGTCTGTCTTCCGATTCGATCCAGTCATACAAAAATACATCACAGTTACCGTAGAGACGCTTAATGCGTTCGAGTGGTGCATCTTCTTCAATCGGCGGTCGTTCGTCATCGCCATGGCTGTACAGGCGATGTATCCTCCGAATATAGCCGTCACCGAATATGTAATCGGACCAAGAGCTGATTCTGTAGATCCAATATCTGTTCTGAGGCGATACATTGTCGTTCCGCCTGCTTCAAATACAAAATTGTTGCTGCCAGGGACGTGCAGCGGAGCGGAAGGACTTGTAGTACCAAGACCAAGACGGTCTGTCGTAGTTAGGATCATCGACGTCGAGTTATTGACCCCAAATCTGAGGTCGTTGTTTGTGATATTCCCGATCCATGACGCGTTGCTACTTGTGAAATTAGCTCCATTATGGACTTCGATTTGGAACTGGACGGGAGTTATGTTTGATCCCGAAAACGTAAGCATTCGTGTATAACTGCCTTCCAGATAGTCAAAGTCCGAGCCCTTTATCGAGAAATATTCATTCGTTGGTGTATAGTGGATACCAAGCTCTGTCAGCGATCCTACTGTTGTTATGTTTGTTTGGTTGTCATATGCTAAGAACCCATGGATGAACCCGCTACAATCGATGTTTCCGTTTGTATATAGGCTTGATAATGACAGCGAGCTCGGTAGTCAAAAAGCTGGAGAGATCATAATACGTCGAACCCTGTCGTAAGTTCGTACAGCTAATTGGACTTGCCGATAACATATTAATATTTGCGATATTTAAACTCGAGTCGCATAGTAAGAATTAATTTGCCGTCGCGCTACCAAAACTAACTCCGCTTATGTTCTGAAGAAGGCTCAAATCGTACGTATTCCCGTTCTGGCGATATTCTCGACAATCAATGTAGCTTGACTAACTCGTGATCGATATGGACCGCGATGATCCACTAAACGATAAATTTCCAGAAATGGTAAGACCTGTTAGAAAGCCTAAAGAAGTTATGTTAGGTTGAGAACCGGTTTGGATCGTTCCAGTTAGGTTAGTGGCACTTAACGATGAAATGCCTGAGATATTACCCGAAGCACCGAGAACGAGAGCGGATCCTATCGATGCCGTTCCGGGCATACTCCGCTAAGGTAGGGTGGTTCATCCCTGTAATCATCCTTGCTCAAATATAATGTTTGCGCATAAGCATAGGTTAGATAACCACTCGAGTCTAACGAAAGATAGAATGCAGGATTATAGATGGATGATTTTAACTTGGTTGTGGATATGAAAAACCAGAACTCATTTTGTTTGATTCTATATAGAACAAAACGTCATCGATTCGATGTCGCTTAAACTCAATGGTAAGACTATTGTCTCGATGGCAGACAATAAGCTGTTCTGGAACAATATCCGCGCTCAGACCGGGTACAGCCCTCAGTATGTTGAGAAGCATGGTGCTGAAATTTTTCTGTACCCGGATGCTGCTTAATCAACCAAGAACAGTGCTACGGTCGCTGCTACTGGAGACGGGTATTCGAATAACACGGCTATCTCTACCACCTTCACCGCCGGTACTATTTCTGCTACGGCATCAGAAGCAAATGATGGTTTTGTTAAACGTCTTCTTTCAATTCCTCCAAATGCTGGAGCTGACTCATCTACGTCGTGGCCGTCTACTGGTGCTGCATCTGCCACCACTACCATTGCTAATCAACTTGGTCGCGGTGCGTTCGTAGCTGGCTCTGGTACAGCTGGTGCGATTATAGGAACGTGGAACTATATGTTTAAGATTAAGCTTACTGGTTTACATCCGATTTTCAAGGAGCTTTCTTGATCTTATGGCTAACTACAAATTCGTCTTCGTTTCCGCGTTAATCAGGGTACTGTAGCTATTGATATTGATAGCTCCAGTAGAATGACACTAACGAGTACTACACTTTCGAGCGGTAATACCTGTCCAGTAATGGTTGCTTCTGCGACCAGCCCAAACCCTATGTATAGTACAATTGCTGGTGTTGGTTCCTTGGCCGTTTCTTGGGGTGCTGTTGTCAATGCGCTTGAGCCTACAATTGATGGAACCTACATGCCTTTCACTTCGTCTCGTCTATTTGTTCCATTTGTTCATCTCGAGAATCCTCAGGCTATCATCTCGAAGCCGGTAAGGAAGGTCCGCTACAATGACTGCTATGCTCAACTATTTTACCAGCGTGCTGGTATTGGTAAGCAATCGACTCAGGTTAATGTTGCATTTGATCTACAGCTATCTGCATTTGTTAAGAACTCTAAGTATGTCATTCTTCTTCCATTCGCTGAGCAGACTGGTAGTGTTGCTTCTGCGGCTGTACAGCAATTTCAGAGTCCTTTCGACTCGGCGCCATGGACACTCCACCCCGGTAGTTCGATTCGAAACTTCAACGTGCGCATCGGCTCGCAACAATGTTTTGATATTAGTCATGACTATAACTTCCACCAGTTCGCTAATGAGGAATCTAAATTTGCTTCGATTGACGGTGATCTGTCCCCTGAGGTGGTGAATGGACTGCTTGACTATCAGACGTGGTCGCTAACGAACCGTGTTCTACTTGCTGATGTTAGTCGTCTAACCGAAAGTGATGTTCCACAGGCCATTCAGATCCAGGGAACTAACGCTGCATGTCAGGGTACAAACATGATTGTATTGGTTGTGAGTGAGCAGGAACTAACACTGGATCGCTTAACCGGCAAAATTTTAGATTTTAACACGGCTTAGTTTTGGATTGAAACAAAAAAGATATTTTCTTAATGAACCTCTGAAGCCTCGACAAGCTTAGGACATTTCTCAATTACGAATGGATTCTTACGGAGCCAATCAATACAATGAGAGTCGATGCGACTAATTTGCTTGAGTGTCTTACCCTTATACTTTCCCCAACTCATCATATACGAGTTATCATTGCTTAGAAACTTGGAGTGGAGGAATATCTTGATTTCCTCACTAATATTGACACTTGGTTGGTTGTGCATCCAGCGACAATAACCAGGATCGGAATTGAATACTTCTTCGATCGGCGTTCTTGTTTTCCCAAAAGTTAGTTCGTTCGACATGTTATTAGTTATGTGTATCTATACACATAGGGTCTTTAACTTTTTCTTGAGAACTAATAATTTAATTCTGAAATTCAGACGAACCTATCGGCTGTACGCTCTCAGTGGTCGAGCGATTTTGAAACTACCCTAAGATCCAAAAGACGTTGTTTACGCTCTCAGGTGGTCGAGAGGTTGCGTCGTCAAAATAAGACCTGGCCCGAAAGAAGGTTCCAGGATTGTTCTCGCTGGTAAAATACGGAAAGTAAAAAAACTGCCCGCGTAATGTGCTGTATAATACTACTGTCCTTCTTGAAGTGAGTGAGGCGGAAGTCGTGACTGCCACCGCGGCGCATAATGTGCTGCATCATTAGCTGTAGCGTCACGAAAGTCTTGTTTAGTGTGGTAGCCTTCGTAGCCTCGAACGCTAGGTGTACCCCCTCGATGAGCTCCTTGACGTTCCGTGGCAGCGTTTGAGCAAGAACTTCAACCGGTCCTCCTTGTGCTTGGCGGTGAGCAAAGGGCGCGTTTGCTTCAGTGCGCGACGCAGGTACCCCTCCTTGATGAGCTGCTGGATCAGGTAGCAGCTCGTGTTTGTAGCTAGATGCAGCGTCACCTGGTTCTTGCGGTCTGCTATTGGGACCTCGGAGATAGGTTGGCACAGATCGCGACGACCCACTCTCTTTCTCCCCCGAGCATTTGCCCTAGACTTGACAGTAGCTGCTTGGCGGGGTCCCATCGACACGAGGCCTTGGTGCCAGATGCGCGAGACAACCTTGCGGCCGAAGTGCAGCTGGTCCGCTATCCACGTGATGTCGCCGTGGTCGAGTCTACCTCTGTTGCTGTGAAAGAGGAGGGTCTCCCAAATGGCTTGTCGTTCCTCGTCAGAAGCTTGCTTCATCGTGTGTGGTGTCTGGGGCTGGGAGTCTTCGTTTTGAAAATGGGCGCGAAATTCAAACTGGACCCCGGACTCACCTGATGATGTCGATGCACGAGGAATCTATCAATTCAAGCAGGGATCGGGTTCAAGGAGGTATAAGTTATGCTAATCCTTCGGTAAGGTTCGATCGGTCGTTATTTTCCGAATGCAGGTAGTACTAGTAGTACTAGTACTACGTAGAAGTAAAAATTAAGCATATTACTACTAGTAGTACGTCGTAGTAAAGGAAACAAAAAGTCACGCCATCGTACTACAGTAGTAAAAGTAGCAGGACTTTGGTTGCCTTGACTAGTATGATTTCTACCTCATTAGTAACTTCTTCCCTACATCAACTGGCCCCGTGCCGGTTCGTTCTCAGCCTTGAAGTTGAAATACATCAGATCATTCCGAACACGAGTCGAATCATAGTAAATGCACGGATCCAGCCTTACTTGAGTTTAAGCCTGTATTTTAAGCGCATTTGTTTAACCGGGGTCATCGATCTCATTGTAGACTTACCAAATGAGGTCCCTCCTCTTGTAATATCATCGATAATAGCGTTCCATTGTCATCGATAATATGCGATCCCTGATTTGATATGTTTCCTCTTCAAAGTTCGCGGAGAATATTTGTAATACTATTTGCTCGAGGGGATAGCAATCACCGATTATTCATTCAAGCAACAAATTTATGCATTTTTTAAATTTGTTTTCTGCTGTTCAGTAGCCAGTAGTTTAGCTGAGACACCTGGAAGCATGAAGGAAGTGCTTTTCAGATAGTGTGTTATCATATTTATTCCATCTCAATCTCCTCTTCTGTGACTTGCTTCTCACAGAAACCTTATCGAGGCTCAATCACTTGCCACCGGCACCAGATGTTAATTCTTCCGCGATATCACCCAAGTACCGGCCACCAACCAACCACACTTAGGGCCGCTTTTTACCCATATCCATTAAAATTTGGAATGAAAGGTTTGTGGAGACCTCACACACTAGTAAACTTAGGTGTTCTCGACAGTTGCTTCATCAAACGTCAATATAAGAGTGGTTTTTCGACTGTACACTTTCTGCTAGTGGCTCATGACTGAGTGACCGCCCTTTATTGAGTCCTTGATCTCATAGTAGGTTCTCTACTAATTATCGAACGCCGCCGTTCGGAGTTGCGTCAGAAACAGTTGTTTGTCTTGTTTTATCACGTGTCCGTCGTTGGTCAGCTTTCCAATGAAAATATTTTAATAGACACTGGTATATTTCAAAACGAGATACTACCTGTATGTAATCAATTCATTTTCATTCGTTGATATTTAGGAGTTGCTGTCATCGTTGTAGCCCATTGCCAGTTATACGGCTTTACCATATCCACAACTCCCTACTTTGTGTATTGAGCTTAGAGTCTGCCTAACACCGCATTGCTGGATTAGACAGCCCCAGCAACAGGGACGCAGTACTGGAACTTTTCCTGAACTACTGCCAGTACTTAAGAATGTCAAACTAGTACTTAATAGTTTCATTCTATAATCTGAACTAATGCAGTACAAGTAATGTATTACTATCGAACTAACGTTCGCAGACTACAGTATTTCTTCCTTCACCATGTCCACACGACTTACCTCTTTGCGGTTCTGTCTCATTAAAACTTGCATCTCGGCTCGCTCGTTGTCTGTGTTCTGGTCCTGTAGGCTACAGGAGCTAATTGGGCACACTTATGGCATATGCCACTATTAAGAAGGCTTGATCTCAACCGTAAACCCTCACGTGTCCTTCCTTCTGGATCTCGGGCTGTAGAATGAGCAGTAGAACAGTACTGAGGCGGCTGCGCAAACTAATGAGTACTACCAAATCAGTATATTGAAAATCACGCAAACTACTGGAGTACTGGAGTAGAAGTACTGCTACTGTAGTACTATTCTACTGGCCAAGACAGATTACTGCTAATCCCTGCCCAGCACTTCCCTGTTAGTATATATCTTCAAGAAAACTAACGACAGCGCCAGCATTGATCCGACGCTCGGGCTCGTAGGCACACATGCGAGTAACCAACTCCCACTCGCTGTCCCTGAAGCCTTTCGGCCGCTGCGGGATCGACTTCTTTTCTGCCACTTCATATTTCACCGCCGAGTCCGACATTTCTTTCCCCCACGGAAAGTCTCCCGAAACAATCTCAATGATGCACATACCAAACGAAAAAATATCCGAGGCGAGAGTCGGCGGTTGCCCTAGAATGCACTCAGGTGCTTTCCAACGGAACGCACCGAGGGCTCCTTCAGTACTATCGACGGCCACACCTGCGCGATTTGCAACCGAACTCAAGCCAAAATCTGCCAGCTTTGCCAAACCGTCTTCACAAATCAGGATATTGTTGCCCTTCAGGTCACCGTGCACAATACTGCTGTCGTGAAGGTGTTTCAACCCCCGAGCTGCGTCTCGGATGGAATCCCACGTTTCCCATTGACCCTTACCTTTGACGAAGGAGCAAATTGTTCCCCCGGTTGCCTTTTCACAAACGAAGAACGGGTGGCCTTCATGACACGCGCCGTACAACTTGATCAAGTTGACGTGGTTTAGCGAAAACCACAAATTGGCTTCTTGACGAAACTGTGCCCGATTTGTACGATCCAGTTGGTCCGTCAGAACCTGCTTCACCACTACGTTTGTGCCAAGCCACTCCCCGTAGTAGACAGCGCCGAAGGATCCGTCTGCGATGTGTTTGCCCAGGCTTACCTCGTAGGGAGGGATGAACCAAGGAGGAAGATCCATTGCTTCTTCCATCTCGGTTTCGAAAACTTGAGCAGCTAACCGGCTAGGTGCGGAGCGAGCACCTACGTGGTTCGCAGCTTCAAATTGGAGTAATGCTAGTGCTTCTCGGCGGTTTGCCTCATTCACTTGGTTCAAGTACGTTGTCGGATCTTCAAGATGTGCTTCTAGGATGTTGTGCTGCTTTTGCTGATTTTGTTTCCACTTAGGCTCCCAAAGGTGCACCGCCGACTTCTTGTTGAGTAGTGGTGAGCTGAAAATCAAACGATCGATATCATGATGAATGTTGTAGTTCTTACCAGCGACTGTGCGAGCAGCGCACACACTAGCAACGATGCTTTCTGTCGGGTACTCGTTCCTGTCGAGCATATCGTAAAAGCGCAAGAGAATCTCGCCGAAGTTTTCAGCTAGTGATACAGGAACGGCATCTCCACACACTTGCAGTTGTTTGTACACATCCAACAAGCGTGCGTAGACTGGTTCATTCACGTCGCTGAATTCGGGAAATTCTGCGCAAAGCTCCTTGACGTCATCGAGTGTGCCTTGGAGTGTTAGGTCAAGTGATTGGATTCTGTAGGAACTCACGTCCGCTATAGTAGTAGCAATATCTTCGTGCTCTCTTTTAGCTGGCCCTTCATCACTGTCACCAGTTTCCGGATCCGGTTCTTTTCTAGCGAACTCCTCGATCTGGTTAATGACTTCCGACATGCCGATTCTATCAGCCGATTTCGCGGCGCACATGCTCACCAGTAGATTCCACTGAGCTTCGTTTAAAAACTTCGGTCGTGCATCTGGAAGTCGCCCAGTAATCGACGGCGCCGTTAGTGAAGCTTGATCGTAGTCGTACTTGCATCCTGGTAACAGCAAGATCTCGAAGATGCGGTGCCCAAACTCTCGCACATCAAACGCAACTGATGGATGGATGTCATCTCCTTCGCGCTGCGCCCAGGTGTCGTAGGAGACGGTATATCGAAAGGCTTCTCCGATGGGCACGAGTCCGAGCCCATACATAAGACCCTGTCCACCAGTAATCCTGGACGCGCGAAGGTACCAAGAGGGGAAGAAGCTGTGGGCAAATCCGCGCTCGTGAACATACCTCAGCGCTCTCGCGCACCCTAGAAACTCTCTCCAAGACGGATGAACATCCAAATTGCTCGCCTCGTTCATGATAGCAGGCTCGCCAACATGACAAGCGCCGTAGATCTTGAGAATGTTAGGGTGATTAAGCTCTTTCCAGATGATGGCCTGGCGGATGCAGTGCTCTTCACTTTCCATCGACATCTTCTCCGAAAACGCCCATTCACTTTCGGACGTGGTCAACCAGCTCGGGGACGTGACAGAGACCACCCCAGTGAGATTCGCGACCGCATCATACACGGCCGACGTGACGTCGAGCTCGCGAGGGGTCAGCAGGTCCCCGTCCCGGTCGAAGCTGTTCTTGAGGACCACAAGCGTCTCGAGTTGCTCGGTCTCATCTCCGACTTCGGTCCGCAGCAGCTCCTCGTCCTGTAGCAGCTTCTCATACTCCCGGACTTGTTCCTCTCGCTCTCGCTGCAAGCGGTCGTTCCATTCATGTCTGGCCGGCGTGTCCAGCAGTCCGAGGATGCCCAGCGCCGCCTCCGTCGCGTGCTGCAGCACTAGCACCACTTCTCCATGCACCGCCAGTCTCGACAGCAGACGCTTCTGTTTCTCCACAGCGTCAAGTCTCTTCCTCAGCTCCGACGCACAGCGCACGATGGCGGTGGCGTCCGGTCGAGTGCGAGCCGCCCGCTTCAGCTCGTTCACCAGGTGATCGCCCAGCGCCGACTCGGAGGCCGCGCCGGCCGAGTGCCAGCGACTCTGCTCGTCCACCTCGGCGTCGATCCACAGCCCCCACGCCACAGACATCACGCTCTCCCCCTGCAGCTTGAAGACTGAGAGGTGCACGCCGCATAGGCCCTGCAGCTTGTACCCAGAGAGATATCAACTCGCTCATGTAGCCAGAGAGTTATCAACCTGCTCATGTACGCAGCGCTGGAGGACGAGAGCCCGCGCGGCCTGCGAGGCCTGTGCTGCCTCCGATGGACGTCCAGCGCCCCGGCCATCAAGCTGCTGAACCTGCAGGACGGCGAGCTGCTGTCGCACCCGCTGGTGCTGCTGGACGGTGTGGTGACGGCGCGGGGCGACGATCTGTTCGTGGCCGCACGTCTGCACGACGAGAGTGCGACGTTGTGGCCGGTGGCTAAGAGCAGCGGCCGCTTCAAGGCGCTGGTGCTGCTGCCGAGACCTGGGAACTTTGTGGTGTCGCTGGAGGTGGCGGGGGCGACCAGACACGTCCGCGTGGAGTACGCGCCGCCGCAGGACACGCCGTACCAGGTCAAGTTCCACTTCCATCGACACCAGGACGAGCAGCCGGAGCCTTCGCCGGAGGATCACGAAGCGCTGCAGAAGCTCCGGTTCAATGTGTTGGTGCTGCAATTGGCAGTGGCCGAGATGCTGCGAGCGGCGGGGAAGCGACGCACGTTCGCTCTGCAGTTGGCAGCGGACGGACTGCCCGAAGTGGAGATGTTGCAGTCCTGCTCCTTTGATGGGGAGGACAGGATTGATAAGGTGTCGGAAGCCGTCGAGGAGGACTATAACGGCGTCGAGTTCAAGCACGTTATCGTGACTGAAGGTGCTGGGGGCAACAAGTGCGAGCAGGGTGAGGATATCGCTATCTTCGACAGTGCAGGCCTGCAATCGTGGCCGAGTTGTTTGAGAGAAGTCTCGGCTAGCTGTCTGAGTGGCCAGGCTGATGAAAATGCTAGCTTTGTCTCGGGCATTGACGAGCTCCTGCACGTACTTCTGAGCATGTTCGACGAGAAACTTGCTGAACATCATCCATTCCACGTCAATCGAGTACTGTGTGCCTACGAGGCAGACCCGAACTCGACACTGGACAGTTTTCAAGAAGTCGACACTCAGGGCTGGCTTAAGCTGAACTACACGGCTCTCCGTGAGGTGAAAGAGCATGGCAGTCTACACTTAAACACCAAGTCAGCTCGGAAGCTGCTTCAATGTTCATGGATCTGGAGCCCCGAGACAGTTCGAATGTACGGTCCTGTCGGTACGAGTAAATGCGAGAGTGACCTGGATATCCTCGAAGAAGTTGCAATTTCTGCCGAAATGGATCCGGATGAAGAGCTGCAGGCTGTGTTCCTGGATGCCGGAACGTCATTGAACGACATTCAAAATTTCTTTCGCCGAGAAATAGCAAGTCGGGGAGAACTGCGGTCCGAGCGCAACGACGATTGGTTTGTGCTAGTCGATGGAGAGTACATTATGCGCGTCGACGTGTGTGCCTCCTCATGGATTGAAGGGATTCAAATTCACACCAACTTGCGTTCGTCGCGCTGGTACGGTAACACAAGTGGCCAAAAGCACGAATTTAAAGGACCTCCAGGATGGTACGTGGCGACCTTCTTCGGCTCCAGCAGTGATTCTCACGTGATGACACTTGGCGTCAAGTGTCTGCCACTGTCAGCGCCTCTAAAAGCTCGCTCCGAATGGCCGAAAGAGTCCCCGCACAACGATTGTCCTGTCAAGTTCTTTCCGGCAGCCGGAAAGGCTTTGGAGCACGGCCCTAAGACGCAATTTATCATGATGCCGGACATCATTGCAGCTGTGGTCGTTCGCTGTAATACGTACGTCGAGGCTCCATTCCGTGTACTGACGCCTGATGAGGTTGATGTTAACTGCAGAGATCCGACAGCCTACCACTCGAACGACCACGTGTTTGAGCTCTTCCCAGGCGAGCAAATCACAAAAGTTGAGACGTCGAGCGGTCACTACTTGGACGCTGTACGCTTCACGACAACGCAGCGTGTCAGTCCGTGGTATGGAAGTGGCTACGGAGTCGACAGCTCCACGGTCGAGTGTCCTGTTAACCACGACGTTTGCGGCTTCCACGGCACGCACGGAAAGAAGTTCGTGGGTGCCTTGGGGATATTGTACCACGCCAAAGCCATCCCTTCTCCGTCGCACGCAGAAAAAAATGGTCGACACGCATTCGAGCGCTCTTTAACTCGTTGAAAAAGTAGGTGGTATCGTGCCAACTCGTCTTTCCATCGCGAGTAGCAGCCTAGCTGTAGTCCCGAAAAAGTTATTGTGCCTAATAAGCACGTAAAAGTAGGGAATATGCATTTGAGTTGCTGGCGACGGTGTCCACAAAGGCCATTGCACGTTGAAGCAGGTCATAATAAGCAAACAGCAGGAGCTCCAGCAACTCACAGCCATGTGCTCTCCCCACCCTCATTTGTTCGCACACCAGTTGCTAGGGCATCGGCTATTCAGCTCAAATGTCCAATGCTGAGGCCATGGCTGATGCGACAAAAAACACCCTTGAGGAGCTCACCACAGCATTCGAAAGTCTCCCTGCTCCTCACTTCTTCGGTTGGAGCAGCGGCACTCTGCCAAATTTCTCGGGAGAGACTAAGGCATGCCAGCGACCCGGTACATTTTCGCAGACCTCGACGCTCTGAACCAAGATGTGTGCACGTACATGCGCGCGCACTCGAAAGAGTTTTCCGAAACAGAGTTGGCGAAGCACTCGCCTATTAGTGCGCAAAAGTTGACGGAGTTGTTGTCGCGATCGGACGGAGCGACCAAGTATTTTCATGGGAGCTATTACTACCTCAAGCTGAAGGATGTGGAGGCCTTCCGAGCTGCTGGGTGGGATATGCGACCGAAGAGTGAATCAAAGTATCGGACCTTGGGGCATTTGCCAAAACCAAAGCATACTCCTGAAGGAGAGGACAGCAAGGATACATTGAAGACGCTGGTACTTGTGGCAGGGAAGCTAGCTGCTTCTGTACTTCACCGTGTCAAGACGTATTTCGACGCAGGGTGGTGTGTTCACTGCTACTGCTTCAAAGACCGAGACGACAAGGTATACGAACGATTGGCATCCGAGAATCCTTCGCGTTTCCAGTGCATATACCTGGATGATTCTGTCAGGAAACTACTCAAGGAGTTGGCTGCTGACAAGGACACATTATTTACAACTAGATATTTGCCGCGTACAGACTACCGTCGCCATCCGGCTCTAGGTGATATGGTAAAGGTCCCTGGAAGCTCAACATCTAACCACAAATTGGCAATGTTGTATCAGCATATTCACGCGTTACAAAGCAAGGTTCTTGAAATGGAAACCGAGTCGGCTGCCAACCAATCTAGACAGCACAAGGATTTACTGATCCAACTTCAGCTGCAGAAGATCGCCTTTGAACACCGGCTAGCTAAGCAAGACGAGAAATTCCAGAAGCGATTGCGAGAGCATCGCAAGGCCGTTGCATTCATGCGGAAACGTCACGAACAATATGTAGAAGAACGCGTAGGGGTTTACTCGAATGACGTAGCTTCAGCTTTAACAAACCTCGGGGAGCTGTCAGAACGGGTAAAGCGAGATGTATGCGAATACCAAAGAGCTCGACTGGATGAAGAGCTTAAACGCTGGCGTCATGAAACGACCGGCTACTACGTGTACAAACCCAACACCAACAATCAAGAAGAGCCTGTAAATTCCACGCTGCTTGATGCAGTAGATACTGTTCTCCGGCAGAACGGAGTTCCGACTGGGATCAAGAACTGGCGAGTCGCACTAATGGTGCTGGTGATCCATAAGGTCACAGCGTGGTTATCTTCTGCAAGCTTTGGGATGGCCTTGATGGGCGTAGTTGCAACCGCAGTTGCTATCATGATCATTGCGTTGTGCTTTGCCGACGCCGGTGAGTGACCATAACGGCAACGATTTCAGAAAATGCCTAATGGTTTACTTAAAGTACAAGTTTTGAGTATAAGTGGACTTAGACTGTATGCAGTTTTAAAAGTAAAGAAGTGTTATCCCTTCCAACTCTTACTCTCCGCCATCTTTTCATCTAGCGACACTCCGTCCGACAGAAATCGTCAAAGTCGTATTCACGTGGGTGATCCAGGCGTTTTCGAACGCGGGTGTCTACGCGGACCGACCTTGTACGTTCAGACAGCGCATACGGGGACGCAATACAGATCGGTCTCGATCTCAAAATGTGTTTCTGTTGCCATTTCTCAAAGCTGACGATTCTGGAATGATACTCGATAAACGACCATACGCTGAGATGAAGTCATCCCCAATTACTTCTAAGAACGATATAGTGGCAGTATACAAAGAAGCAACTCTTGTTCATCAAAAACGATATGAACTGGTAGTTAGATTTCTTAATAGTTAAAAAATTATTGACGGAGAAAGTCTTGTCGAGGACTGGAAATGTGAAATTAGGGAGCTTATCAGCGACGTAGAACAACGTAGTTCGTCCAGTTATTCTCTTCTGCTGTCTTCGTGGTCATCCACAGAAAGATAGAGACAACAGCAGCATATAAGGCACATAACCAGAATCGGGACTGCTCCCTCGTTGAAACTTCGGCCCCCCATACTCGTGCCCCTATCCCTCTGTTTTGCTCGAAAGCTCGTAAAAGATCATGACGGTGGTGACTAACCCGACAGAGGCTACGAGTCTTCTGTGAGTTGTACTGGTAGCATCTCGATGTTTGCGTAAAGTGTGTTCGACATCCCTTTCAAGCTGGATGCGCGACTCCTGGCAATTCTTTGCTTGCTTCTGCAGTGTCTGGCTGAAGTTATCTCGGGTTATCTCCAGTTCATTGTCATATTTGTTCATGTCCTGATCAATCCTCCTAATCAAATGGTCAAGTGTGCGAGTGAGTGTTTGGCATCATCTAGCTCCGATTGCACGGAGCCAATGGTAACCCTAAATAATCGCGCAAGGCTGCAAGTTCAGTTTCAGCTCCAACAACGCGTCGCTCCACTTCCTTCTCGTACTGCTCTTTTAAAGTTGCTATTGTATTTGCAGGTGCGTCCTTATTTTATCTTCGATCAACTGGTTCTCAACGTGGTTGTGCTGCTCACAAAGCCGTGCATGAATTGCTTCGCGTTGATATTGTTGAGCCAGAATATCTTGCTGCCTAGTACGCAGTGTCGCCAAGTCTGCTTGCAGGGCGATAGCTGACACCTGGACTTGATGCATTTGCTGTCGCACTTCCATCAAGCTCTCGCGTGCGCAGGTATTGTCAAAGTCACCACTTGTAAAAGGTCGAGTGGCGGCACTGGTTTCGGTTTGAGACACCTCCGTATTGGTGGCAGCAGTAACACGTTCAACTTTTTTTTTTTGCGTCTTCTTTAATGTTAGTAGCTAAGCGCATAGTGTTGCCAAACGTTCGACGCTGACAGAGTGCGTGGTGAACAAAGTCTGCAGTAAGGTATGTAAACTGCAAAATGACCTGGGCAACAATATTTTTGAGAAGAGTCAATTCCAAACCCTCACTCATGGTTCAGAAAATTTTTTTTTCTTTGTTCTTCCAAGCTAGAATGAGGTGGCGACTGAATAGGAGTCCGTCTATCAAATGGATCGACCTAATGACGAGAAATGAATGTGATAAATGCATCAGTCGTTCTAAGGGATACATCCTTATCCTTTCGCGATTGAGAGACTAAGTCGTGCCAATGAGATGCAAAATCCATGTCCTTTTGACGACCGCATGTTGTCCGCGTATTAAAGTGTCAAAGCCACCTAGAGCAGTTTGGCTGTGTCTATTGTTCGAACACGAAATCATTGCGGCGTATCTATCATCGCTTCGGTTAGCTTTTATATTTTTGCGTGCTAGTCGAAAAGTACATAATAGTATTTGCCCAGCCCTGCTAGACACCCCTGCTGCAAACTTCATCATGCTCATGTTCCCTTATGCATTCAAGTCATCTACGATGTACCACTGCACACCATCCATCTTCTTGTCGCTATCCTGGGATGTTGCCACTTCGGATCTCAGTCGGGGCGTTCCACTTGCACAACGCTGAACAAACGGGCACGTTGGTATAAAAGCGTTGAAATCACTCCGCGGAATGCAAGCGCACTGGGTTCAGCATCTAGATTCACGAGGCAATGCGTTACGCCACGCGGAGCGAAGAGATACAAATGCACATGAACAACAAGGGCCGTAGCCTAGCGACCATTCCCCAATTTTCGCGCTGGAGACCAAGCTAAAGAGCTTAGACTAGTTGCTATCACCACTGCCGTCACCGGTCCAATTTCCTCCATCGTCATGGCTTTCATCCGCTCCGTCGCTCTGCTCGCTGCCTTGGCATTCGCTTCGTCGACCGCCCAAGACGACCCCATTGTCGGTGGCTACACTGAGAAGACCGTGACCAGCGAGGACCTCGCCATTTTGGCGCAGGCCGCGGGCAACGCGACCTTGTACGACGAGGACGTGGCCACCTTAATCTGCCTGCTGGACGTCGACGGCCTCGAGACGCAGGTCGTGTCCGGCACCAACTACAAGTTCCACGTCGCGGGCTGCTCTGTGGGCTCAAAAGACCAGTTGGGGGACTGCCACGACCAGAACTGCGAGTCCTCCAGCTACGACATCGTCATCTACTCGCAGCCGTGGACGAACACTCTCGAAGTGACGTCCATCACCGAGACGCACTTGGCGTGTCGGTAATGCCACAAGCTTCACTGCCAGGCAGCGCCAGGAGTTTCATCGACATCAGAGGTGGAGGCGTGCAACCACCGTTAAAAAAAAAAAAAAAAAAAAAAAACGACAACGGTAACAAGTTGCTGCTTTGCATTCTACACATACGCTTTAATTGGCAACCAAACAAACATGAACGGGAAGTAGCTACGATTGCTACGAGTGGCGCGTCCACCTTGCAGTGGGCAACACTTTGATGGAAAACGCTTGAAATTACTTTGTCTTGGCGGTAAGCTCATGCTTTTAACTATGTTTCTTGTCTCTCCCTTGCCACTGCACCTATCCTCGTCTCGGGCCACTCGTTGTGCACGAGCCCGTCGACACGAGACATCAATAACACGCTAGTGCTAGTGATGGGTGATAAAGGGTTAAATGTTGCCGACAGAATGGTTTGGGGGCGTCTGCTTGATGAGTTCGTCTCGAAGAAGTGGAATATTGAGATTTTTTCGTGGCTAGGCAGTCTCAGCGATGAGTTCATTAGGGCTCATATGTCCTGTGGCGACCAAGTTTCACTGTTCGCTCTTTGACAATACTATGCATGATTTTGTTTATCTCAAGCAAGACAAGGTGGCTGGAAACAACAGGAGTGCCTCTGACTTACGAGCAGATGCACCCACCTATAGTCTAGATGAAAAAACGATTGCGAGCTCTAGCGAAGGCGTGTCACCACTGGAGCAACAAATGCGTCAAGTGCAGGTGGCGTTTATTGCTCAGCAGGCAGATCTCGCAGTAGTTCGAACCAAGCAGCAAGAGGCTTTTACGCAGCAGCTTCAACTGCAAGAAAAGAAGTTTGACCTTCGTCTACGCAAAAACACAACGAATTCGATGCCGAATGCAAGCAACTAGAAAAGGAATTTGAGGCGAAGTTGCACAAACAACGAGATGCTACATTGCTCTACAGAAGAAGTACGAGGAGGAAGTGAAACAGCGCATCAACGAGGTCGAGAAGGGGGGAGAGACGTTAAGAACTCAGTTGACTCTTCTGCAGGCCCAACGACGAGATGATAACGCTTCACAACGCCAAAACAACTGTGAGATCGAAGGCCGCCTTACCGAAGCCGAACAACAGGAAAAGGATCTGGACACAGAGTTGAACGAAGTCAAACGACATGTTGATTTTATTCAAGATGCCATTGCGAGGATTGAACGCAATTTGAACGTGCACAATGCGCAGCTTCGTCGAATTTCGGATGATTTTTGCTCTGGACTGGCAAAACGCGATAGAAAAAAAAGAGACATGCTTCAAAATAGGCTAGAAGACTTTATAGAGACACGTCTTCGTAAGGCTCAAGATGAAGCTGAGAGAGCTCGCAGTAAGCTTAAAGATGACATAATGGGTGTTGTCTTCACAGGTGTCGGTGTCGTCGGATTTGGTATTTGCGTTGCTACAGCTAGCATGCACTAGGTGCCGAATGTAGAACTGAATAAGTACCAGGAGCCGATCGAAGAACTTTACAAGTACAAGGAACCGAACGTAGAACTTATGGGTAGAGTCCTACTGCTCATTTTTGCCGTTGCTTTAGTTGGTGGTTGTCTAAGATGCTGCTGCTGCGGATAATTAAAATACGCAGCACTGCCTTAACGTGGGTCGAAATGCTTGTGCAACGCAGTCAAGCAGAAGAGCAATCATATCATACATGTATCATGTGTACGATTAAAACATCCAGCAAGCTTCAATGATTGTCTCGCTGACCGTTTGGCCAATTTCCATCTGCCTTGGCATCCTAGATGTTTCTGACTTCAGTGTGCACTCTCTTCCCCACCACCAGTGTCCACCTCCAGAATGGAGTCCATTCCCCTTCGAGAGCTTAAAAGTCCGCAACAAGCCTCCACTAAAAGGCCTTTCAATGACTTCAGTTTAAATGCAGCCAAACCGCTTCATCTTCGCCCACTTGGACACACTTAACCAAGACGTCCACCGGTTTATGCGGGCGAATGCGAACAAGTTTTCAAGCAAAGAACTGGGCGAGGAGTGCCCGTATGACCCCCACAAGTTGACCAAGTTCTTCTCAATTTCGGATGGGAAATTCTCTCAACTTTATGGCAGCTATAATGAGTTTCCAGCAGACGACGTCGAAGCTTTACGATCTGCTGGGTGGAAATTGCAGCCGAAGAACACACATTAAAATTATACTGTGGGGCTGGAATGAGTTGAGAGGTGTCACGATGAGGAGTGATACTTGGAGAACTTGGTTTTGGGGTGCTGGAGCTACTGGCTTGGCAATTATTTTTGCTCGTGTACAGGAGTTCCTTGACAGAATCGTCTAGTTTCGTCAATGTAATCTTTCCTGGATACGCCTTGAAGGCACGCAAAAACTTTGTGTTAAAAGACTCTTTCCACGAATGAACCTCGATATACCAGCCGTTTGCTAGGAATTTCGTTAGTAGCTGAGTCCATTTTGTCCGTTCAGACACGGTTTGTCCTCTGTTTCCAACCATCAGTACTAATGTTTTGGAAGTAGCAGTGGGTGTCGACAAGATCAAGCTTTCTAGCATTTTCACCTGTGCTGTTGTCATTGCCGACGGCTGTTGTTTACTCATGTCCCATCCAAGCCGAGATAATTGGTGGGCAACTAAAGGGTTGGTTGATGCGTAAATTGCCATTTGACGAGGTTGGTTAGCTTGGCCATCTTTACAAACCAGTTTGGTCACCGCCCTAAAGTTGATTCGGATGTCCCACCCTGTTTTGGCATTAGGGACTTCTTTGTAGAGTTCCCTGCTTTTTACAATTGTTTGAGCGATAACATCCAGGTCCATAACAACAAACCGCGCGGGTTTGCCCTCGGCAGATTTTGGGGTGACGATTCCTGTGGTTTCTCCGCATAGTTTGAACTTTCATGTTTCAGTAAGAAACTGATGAAACGATCCATGTAGATAACCCGTAAGTTCAGCGGGTCTTTCAATCGCAACTGGCCTACGTTTTTTCCTTGATTTCGAAAGCAGTAGAACTGCACGTTCCAGTCAGCTTCAAAATATTTGTCCAGCTGCACCAGTTTGGTGTCAGTCAGTTCACCCCCCAGGAGCACCAGCGTGTTGGGATCGTCATCTTCTCCACCCGAGAGGTTTTGCCGATCAAGCAGCGTGTCCACCGCCTCGAGTCTGCGACGTGTGCGACGCCGCACGTGGACCACACAAACTAAAAATACAGCCAATCCAGCGCGCACAATCCCGCATTATCCTCCAATCGCATTCGTCCGAAGCGAATTCCAGCGCTCCAGTCAAACCCAAGAGGCACTCAGCTGTCAATTGCATCGCTAGGAAGTGCGTCACAAGTCGCTGCAGCTCGACATCTCCGCAGCAATGGACGAGGAAGGCCCGCAGGTTGGTCCCCAGCGCCTCAAAACGCATGAAAAAGCTGCAATCGTCACTAAATTATCGTTGCAACGGCGTGTTGCTGCCGAAAAACGCGCAGGTTCGCGTGAAGTTCGTCACGAAAGACGCGGCCATCCGCGTGACGGAGACCCCGTTCGCCGTGCCCACGCGGCTCAACCGCCGAGGGCTCTCGCAGGTGGTCAACCACTTGCTGGCCACGGGAGACCAGCCGCGGCCCTTCGACTTCCTCATCGACGGGCTGTTCCTGCGCTCGTCGCTGGACAAGTACCTGCAGGCCAACGACGTGTCGGAGGAGGCGCTGCTCACGCTCGAGTACGCGGAGGCGCTGCCCGAGCCGCAGAAACAGAACGGCAGCGACCACCCGGACTGGGTCAGCGCCGTGGCGGCGCTGGACGACCAGCTCGTGGTCACGGGCTGCTACGACGGCGTGCTGCGGGTGTACGACGCGCAGGGAGAGTGCAAGGCCTCGGTGAGGGCCCACCAGGGCGCCATCAAGGCAGTGAGTGTCGCGCCGAGTGCAGGCAAGAGCGGCGAGTTTATCATCGCCAGCAGCGGCAAGGACCAGCTCGCGCAGCTGTGGCAGTATGCGACCAAGTCCGCTAAGCTGTCGCCCATGGCGGCGCTGACTGGCCACCTCAACAGTGTCGATACGGTGCAGATGCACGCGTCGGGCAAGCGCGTGGTCACCGGCAGCTGGGACAACACTGTGCGCGTGTGGCAGACACCTAGCATCTCCGAGGATTCAGGTGAACAGCGATCGGCGAAGAAGCACAAGAAGACGGAGAATGGCGCAGGTGCTGTCAGCTTTCAGCAGCTCGAGGCGGAAATCGTGCTGGTTGGACACACGAGCTACGTGACGGGCGTGGCTTTCCGTCCGAAGACCTCTGAGCACGATGAAGATGTGGTTGTGTCGGCCGGCAGCGACCGCACCGTTCGTCTGTGGGATCTGGTGACCCAGTCATGCTCGCAGTCGCTTGTGGGCAACCGCGCTGTTTCGGACCTGAGCGTGAACGCGAATGGACTTGTGCTTACTGCTCACCCGGACCATTGCATCCGCTTGTGGGACCCACGCGCTCAGCAAAGCGGTGACAGTATCGTTCAGCGCACCTTCCGTTCGCACAAGGAGTGGGTGAGCTCGGTGGCCTGGCACCCGGACAGTACCAACAACGAGCACCTGTTTGTGTCTGGCGCCTACGACGGCACGGCCAAGGTGTGGGATGCTCGTAGTACGATTCCGCTGCACACTGTCAGTGCTCACGAAGGCAAGCTGCTTGGTCTATCCTGGCGGAACCAAAGCAACGATGAGAACAACGTTGCTTTCGCCACGGGCGGCGAAGACAAGAAGCTGAACTTCTTCAGCGTGTAAGGCAGATAGAAAAAGACTGACATGTTTTTGCTTGTTTCGACTTCGTTCAATGCTTCGTTTCCCTACCTATGCCCTTAAGCTCTCACACGAAGCTACGCTACTTCTTGTGTCTGGTCTATTGCAAGGTGAGGCTCATCCGTTGATCAAGCGAACTTTGCCGGGTTTCTACTTTGCTTCTGCTTCACGACAGCGTCGACAAGCATACGTTTATTCCCATGCCAGCATCTTCTCGAGCTCCTCAATGTCGTCTGCGGGGGCTTGGGTAATAGGACGCGCATAGTACTCCTCAATTTCGGCGAGATCCTGCTTGCTCTTGTTGTCGTAGACGAAGTTAATTGCGCAACCCTTGCGGCCAAAACGACCCGTACGGCCGATGCGGTGCAGGTATGTCTCCGGGTCAGGTCGGTGGTCCCGCGTGAGAGGAATGTCGAAGTTCACGACAAGCGACACACCCGCCACATCAATACCACGGGCAAGCACGTTTGTGGTGATAAGCACATTGGTCGTGCCGGCGCGGAACTCGTCAATAACTTGGTCACGCACTTCCTTCGCCATGTCGGCACCGTGCAGAATACCAACAGAGTGACCCTTTTCGCGCATAGCCTTTGTCAGCTCCTTCGCGGTCTCACGCTGCTGCACGAAAATGACGCACTTGCCGATCGACAGGATGGCGAAAATGTCCGACAGCACCTGGAACTTGTTTTCGCGGGTCTTGCAGTCGATCCAAAACTGCTTGATGCCATCTAGAGTAAGCTTTTCCTTCTTCACTGTGATAATGTTGTGGTCCGGCACCATCTTCTGGGCAAAGTCGCGCACGTCGTCGGCGTACGTGGCCGAGAACAGCAGGTACTGGCACGCGCGGTTCTTAATCAGCCGCTTGATCGTCACCGAGCGTTCGCGCATGCCGTCTTCAGCAACCATCACATCGGCCTCGTCCAGCACGAAGATCTTGACGTTGCGGGTGTCCAGCTGCTTCTTCTTGATCATGCCCTCGACCTTGCCGGGGGTGCCGACGACCACCTGCGCCTTCAGCGTCTCGCCGCGAGCCAGGTCGTTGCCGGGGATGGCCAGGAACGTCTCGACGCCAATGAACTTGCCCATGGCGTTCACGACAGCCATAATCTGTCGCACCAGCTCACGAGTCGGACCCACACATACCGCCTGCGGTGCCTTGAGGTTCACGTCCACTCGGTACAGCATCCCCAGCGCGAAGGTGGCCGTCTTGCCGCTGCCACTCTGCGCCTGGCCGATGAGGTTCTCGGGCGGGCTGCAGCAGCGAAAAATAGCACCGTCAGCAAAAATAGTACTGCGAACTCCGCACACTGCACGTACTCGGCAAGGATCAGCGGCAGCGCCACGGACTGGATCTTGGACGGCTTGGCGAACTTCATGTTGTACACGCCCTTCAGCAGCGGCTCGGGCCTGCACATCCACCACTCCACGTGTGTAAGCAAAAATAGCGTTTCCCTTGAAAGGCAAAATATTACTACGCACAGATTGAGCTCCTCGAAGGTGACGGCCGAGTACAAGTTGGAGTTGGGGTCGTTCTGCAGCACCTCGAGCTCGGCCTTGTAGTCCTGGTCGTCCAGGCCCTGGCCCAGCGCCAGGATCTCCTCCAGCGACTGCGTGACCTCTTCCACGGCCTCCTCCGCCTTGGCGGGCGCCTCGGCGGCGGGGGCGGGCTCGGGCTTGGCGTCGGTCTCGCTCATATTTCGCCGGCTTATTCGTTATGAACCCACTCTCCCTCCTTTTCGCCATTCAAACCGACATGCTGTTTCGCAGTTCCACGGCATCTTGCGTTTTGTATGCTGATTTGTGACATGCTGGACGTCAGGTCTGACCGGGCACTCGCGCGGGGGAGCTGCTCGCCATAATCAGAGCGTGGCCTAATCATCATGCTGCGCTTCGAGGCTGCGGACGGCGGCGTGGCGCTCGACGGCCGGCGCTTCTTCCTCAAGGGCGCGAGCTTCTTCGGCATGGAGAGCGACATCTGCGTGCCGCACGGGCTGTGGGGAGGGCCGGAGTCCACGACGCTGGCAGCGGTGGCGCGGCTGCTGCGCGCGAACGGCTTCAACCTGGTGCGCGTGCCGCTGGCGGTGGCGGCGGTGGCGGGCGACGTCGAGGTGGACCGCTACAAGATGGGCAACGAGGCGGCGCTGCTGCAGCAGTTTGAGGGGAGGACGCTGCGCTACTTGGACGTGCTGGACTACGTGGTGCGCGAGCTGGCGCGCCACGAGCTGCTGGTGCTGCTGGACGCGCACGTGATGCAGCCGGCGGGCGCCATCACGCCGCTCTGGTACGACGACGCGCAAGGCTGCTCCGAGCAGGTGGTGGAGCAGGTCTGGACCACGCTGGCGACGAGGTACGCCGATCAGTGGAACGTCCTGGGCGCGGATTTGAACAATGAACCCCACGGAGAAGCGACGTGGGGGTCGGGAGACGTGAGGACGGACTGGCGACTTGCCGCCATGAGGCTGGCGGAGAGAGTGCTGGCGGTGTGTCCACGCTGGCTGATCTTTGTGGAGGGGGTGCAGACGACGAGCTGCGATGCCGGACATGAAATGCCGTGCTTCTGGGGAGAGAACCTGCAAGCGGCGGGGAAGAACCCGGTCAAGCTGGGTGTGGACAAGCGACTGGTGTACTGCCCACACGCGTACGGGCCGGCGGTGGCGTGGCAGCCGTATTTCAACGCGGAAGACTTCCCGAGCAATATGCCGCGTGTGTGGGACGCCCACTTCGGGTATTTGAAGCAGCAGTCGGATGTGCCGCTGGTGATCGGCGAGTGGGGCGGTCGCCATGCGAACCCGAAGGACTGGACCTGGCAGACGCGCTTCGCCGAGTATCTGCAGCAGATTGGCGTCAGCGGCGTGGTGTACTGGTGCGTTAACCCGAACGGTGGCGACACGGACGGGTTGTTGCGCTCGGATTGGCGTACTCCAAACGCAGAAGCTTTCCAGCTACTGTCGCGCTTTGCAGGCACGCCCGTGCCGGCCCCGCCCTCGTGCTGAACAAGCAGAAGTACGTCAGCATCATACGTCTCCTATCTTTAATGGAATAAAAAATTGGGCGGAAGGAAGTCTAGCATCAAACGTTTAGTGTGAGATGCTCATCCAAACCTCGTGCTTCCAAATGCTCCCAACAACTTTACGAGCTTCATTTTCTTATGCCACATTGCATGCAGCTCCATATTTATCAAATGTCCTTCATGGCGCCTGCGACAGGCATCTGCGTCACTAGCTGCACTCGCTAGTGACTTCAATGTCGGCCCTGCGCCCTTTCAGACTTTCCCTAATACATACCGATGGCCTACGAAAGGCACCAAAAACTCCGAAAACTCTAGACCACCTGATGGTCGATGTTGTGCGTGAGCAGCGACGACTCCGTTGGGGCCGTGGCCTGGTAGCGAGGCGAGCCACACACAGTGCGGGTCGACGACGGCGGTGACAGCTTCTGGTACTTCATACGACGAGCACGGGTGCGGATCGCAATCAGCAGGAAGAAGAACACGCCGCCAATCAGGCCCAGAACCGTGAAGTTTCCAAATGAGGTAGAGGACGCTGACTCTGTGGCGCTCACCACGTTGTTCGAAGTAGCCACGGGCTCGATATGGCTGCTGCAGTCGGTGACAACGTCGCCTTCCGTCGCCAAGGAACCATTGCTCCAGATGTTGGTCAGCAGCGACACCGTGGGTCTCGCACGCAGCACATTAGGCAACGCCGACGCATTGACCTCCGGGTCATCCGACGTCGCGCGCGAGGCACTGAAGAGGCCAAAGTACTCTTCCGATAGGTAGCCCAACGGGAATTGGCCGTTCTTGACGAGACCGAGGTTGTGTTCATCCGGGTTGCCGGCCTTCCACCACTCGTCACTGTATTCGAACACAAAGCCACCAACGATGGCCTGTTCGTCCAGACCGTCGGTCTTCTGGAAGTTGTTCTGCATGGCCAGTGTCTGCTGCGTCAGCAAGTCCGCCACGTAGTTGAGCTGCATGGTGTCACCGATTCCCTTGTCGGACGCGTACGGGTACCCGTACTCGCTCACCAGCAGCGGCTTGCTGCCCGGCACAGCCAGGAACTTGGGGATCACGGAGCCGGGGTAGTCCGTCTGGTAGACGTTGGAGCCCCACATGTCGACGTCCGCTTTGAACTTCTCTCCGGCCATGAAGGTCTCACCACCGTCATCCACAAAGGTGGTCGTGATGATCTTCTGGGCGTTGTTGTTCTCCTTGAGTCCTCGACGGACGGCGCTCGTGAGCGCGTGGAACTTGCTCCAGAAGGTATTGTCCTGGATGACAGTGACGCTGTTCATCTCGCCGCCGATGGAGTAGCCCATGACGCCGGGGTGGCCACCTGTCTGCTTGGCCATGAGGTAGTACTCCTTCACGAGGTGCTGAAACTCGGGGCTGCCCTCGGGCAGATCTGGCTGCATGAGGCTCTGGTCGATCCAGATGGAGAAGATGGTGTAGACCGGGTCCACGTTGTTGTTGAAGGCGGCGTCCAGGAACTGCTGGTGCTGCACGTCGCTGTAGAAGTCGTAGGTCTTGACGGCGTTGGCGTTCATGAGGCGCAGGTTCTGCAGGTCGCGCAGGAAGATGGTGGGCTCGCCCAGCATGTCGAGGCGGCCGGGCTTGCCGATGGGCGTGGGCGCGTAGTTGACGCCGCGCACGAACAAGTTGCGGCCGTCCTTGAGCAGCTTGCGGCCGCAGGTGGCCCACTGCGTGTTGGGCTGGCGCTGGGTGGCGGTCTCCATGGTGGCGACTTCGGAGGCGAGTGCGCAGAAGCTGGCAAATTGTCGAGTGAGACCAAGCAGCAGGAGCCCGCGAACCCCACGCACGTACGTCGCGAAGCGTGACGTGCTCTCGCTGTCACAACACGCGCTAGGTTCCAAAATCGAGGACGACGGAGGTCGCGTGCCGAGATGACGCTGGACATAGCAAAAACAACGAGAGATAGGGGTGACTACCCCCCCGCGATCCGGATGGCTGATTGTCGAGGATTTGTTGCGGAACAAGCGATCTTGAAGCGATATCATGGCTGCACTCGCCTCCAGGCAGCGTTCATTCAGCCTAAACACCGAATTCGCTTCGCCTACGGCGGCGTGCAGGGCTGCGAGTCGATGTAGTTCACTTGTGCGTGAGAGAGCTGGGAGATTTAGACTGCAGGAAGATCACGCAGGCTTGCGTCGGGCTGGATCCGGCGAGGCCGCTGCGTGATGACTGAACATGCGCGCGGTGGCTTCGCTGCGGTAGGTGGCTGTCTCGAATCCAGCCTGCGCATATACTGGCAGCGGTGCACTGCGACACACAGCAACAGAGGGCAAGTGCCAGCCTGAACGCTGCTGGCAGATGCAGGCGGCGCCGAGTATCTTGGGAATTGTATGGCCCATGTTGAAGCGGATGACCGTGTCAAATCCGGGCCCCATCGTAAACGCCCTGTAACCAGACCGGCCGGCAGTCACGGCATGGATGCATTTTCTGAGCAGATCTCGCGTTCCTTCGCCGCGCCGACAGCTCGACGCTGCGTTCGTCGAGGCGCACGTGGCAGGGTTGGAGGGATACAGCGAGGATAACTCAACGCGATCGCACGCCGTTCTCGGTGTGTGCAATCGATGAGCCAGGACTCGCTGTCACACCGTCCATTACCGCGCGGAGGATTCTCCGCCACCTCATGTCGGGATGCTTGTCCGCGCCAAGCCTGTCGTGCCCACCCATGCCCAAGCCACACTCCATCCTTTCACGCTCTGCCTAATGCCGCCGCTTCTGCTTGTTCTCGGGGTGCTAACGTTTTCTTCAACGGCCAGAAGCTTGTGCTCGTCAATGCTGCCAATCTTGCGAGTCATTCTCGAGCGCGCTAAACCAACGTTTGATTTCGTCTGAATAAATACTGCTGCTACTGCGAGTCGGGCATGCATGGTACTCGATGCATTTAAAATTGCTACAGCGTCTACGTTACTTTCAATTCTACTTCTACTACTTGTTTCAAAATACGGACTTGGGGGATATGCAGGCCGCGCCGCGGAGTAGGGCGACGCGCGCGGCCGACGTCTTGGGGGCGGGGGCGAGACTCGCTCCTTAAGTTAGATGGTGGTGGGTGGCGTGGTACGCAGCCACTGCCAGCCAGACACCTCACACGGTGCTGTGCGAGATCTCGTCGATGAAGTGCTCGAGGAAGAACAGGTCTTCCTCGAACAGGTCCACGGGCGTGTCGGACGGCTCCATGTCGATGACGGGGTTGTCCACCATCATGTAGTCCACGGCGGCGTCCATGCCGATGCCGATGTCCAGCTCGGCGTCCATCCACGAGAACATGGCGGCGTCGTCCATGACGGCGCTGCTGCTACCCGTGCCGAAGCAGTCGATGCCGCGCGGGCTACCCGAGTTGGGCGCGGGCGGCGCGACGACCACAGCCTTGGGGTGCGTGATGGCTCGCGGGATGGCTGCGGTGGCAGCAGCAGCAGCGGCGGCGGCGGTAGGGCGCTCGGCCTTGACGACCACCTCGCGCTTGGCGTCGGCCGCGACCTTGTGCGAGCGGCGCGAGCCGCTGCTCTTGGCGCGCGGCGAGGCGGAGCGGCCCTGCTTGCGGCGCTGCTCCATGCGGCGCTGGTTGGTGTTGGCCTTCTGGCGGTGGTACTCGCAGAACTTGTGCAGCTCGCCGTTGCGCTTCTCCACGCGCCAGCTCCAGCACTTCTTGCTCGGGTAGCCGCACAGCAGCGGCGAGCGCTTCTGCTGTGGATCGGGCACCATGGCGGCGGCGGGCGCCATGGCCAGGTGCGGCGGCAGCGGCTGCAGCATGCCCGCGGGCGGCGCGGCCGCGTGCCGCGCGAACGAGGACAGCAGCTCGCCGCTCGAGTACGTGGTGGTGGTGACCATGGGGGCGGAGTGGGGCGGGCGCAAAATCGCAAATGGCTGCGTGAGCCGCAGGCTCCGGTGGCTCGCGCAGGGGGAAACGTGGGCAGCGATTTTTCGCCCGCAACTGAGCGGAGCGGCGCCTTCCAGCAACGGTGCAAGCCCGGAGCGGCTCGTTTGAGAGTGGCACGCCCGGCTTTAGTGCCCCGGTGGCGCCGGTGCGATACGCGGGGCGCGGCCGCTCCGACGCGCGGAGCGCAGCTGCCGTGTGGGGCGACTGCGCGGGCTCCGGCGCTGGCCCGAGGGGTCCGTATCGCGCGAGGGCACTGCGTACAAGGCTGACTTGCTGGCTGGAGCAGCTCCGGTGCCGGCTCGTCTGACGCCGCGGCGGCTCTATGCGCCAATGAAACCTTGAAGCCGTGGGACCGGAGCCAGCCAATCGCAGGCCGCTGAAATGGGCTCAAAAGGAGAGAGGACCCTATGTCCGGATCCGTAGGCAAGTGCTGGAAGCCGGCTCGGCGCGCGGACAGCGAGGTGGTGGCGCGCGGACAGCAAAGGCGACGGCGTTCCGAGTTTACTATAATAGAAGTGTCTTGGCTTTATTCGTTCAGTATCGTGAGCTGGTTCTGACTGTGCAGGAAACCGTATTGTTTGCCGCACCGCAATGGTGTCTAACTTGGTTTGCGGTAACGTCCAGCTCGTCTCCAGCACTCACTGCGGCTAATAACATTGTGCAGCAGCGCCAAAACAGCAAGAAGCTGCACTACACAAACGTACCAGCCACGGCATGAAATCACCTCGGTGCACATTGGAAGAAGCAAGTTTCTAAAGCTAACCCAGCATACGAAGCCAGTGAGTTTCGATTTATACATTGCACCCCAGCTCAGTTACACTATACGTACACCAGAAGTTTTGCACACAAAGCACATCCTAGCTGTTGGCGTGGAGCGTGTGATCGAGATTTGTTTGACAGGAATTCCTACAGAAAATACAGACTGCCAAGATCGGTATGCAATGTTTTGCCCACTTTCCTACGGATCAAGGCATTTGTCCGTCTGAATTAGGATACTGCGCGCAGCATTAAACGGTCCTGCTAGCAAATTTGAGTTTGCTTCTGTTTGCTAGCGCGACTGCGGTAGACGTCGCACAGACTGCCGCTCGACGGCAGCAGCGGCCCGCCAATCGAGCGTGCCTATTTTCTGCTTTTTGGGTACTTTTCCGTAATAGTATCGGCCCCGCGCGAGGATTGGCGCATGGCGCGCCGACCATCCCCGAGCTCGCTCCCGCGTGAAACCACCGCGCCGCCATCGGCACCAGGACTTCGCAGAGCTTCCGCTGCAGTCGCTGCCCGAGAAGCCTCGCCGGCCCGGCCGCTCTCCGCCGACGCCGCCGCTGGCGCTGGCGCTGGGGCGCACGCCAGCGTGGCCGCTCCGCCGACTGTCCCATGCGAGCTGACCACCACCCAAAAGTGTCGATATCACTGCTCAGTTAATCCGGCCGGAAACAGCTGGCGGCGAAACCGAGCGTGGCGCGCGTTCGCCGGAGACGGGCGCGCGAGCTTATTCCGGCGGAGACCGTCTCGCACGGCGGCAGCCGCGTGGCGAGCGTGTGTCGAGGCTCGGCGCGCCGCCAGCGGCCTCGGGCCCGGGCAGCGCTCGCCGATCGCGAGGCGGGGGCCCTGCTGACGCGCCTGACGCGCGAACGTTCAGCGGTCCAGGGGGGGACGAAAGGAAAGATACGCGATCTTGCGCGGTACCTACTTTGCTCTTGGCGCGCGTTACATAGACCGCGTAACGGCCTGCTTGGAGCCACAGGTGCGCGCGGGAGAGCCAGGCCACATGGGTACCTTCGGCCGCCGAGCCACTTTTTGCAGCGCCGTCCTTCTCGGCTCCGGCCTCTGCCCCGCCGGCGGCTCCATGCTCGGCAGTCTGCTCCCCGCGCGGAGGTTTCGTCCCCCTCGCGCGGCTGCGCCCGCGGTCCGCTCTTCTCGTCTTTGCCCGCGCGTTAACAGCCCGGCGCAAGCAGCCAACTGGTCCGCGCCATTGCCGCAACGATTTGCCGCAGCGCGGCGGCCGATCAAGCGCGCGTGATTGCTGCGCCGACGGCCTGGCGAGCGGCGAGCGGCCCTAAGCACCAGTGACGCCCGCGAACACCTCGGTGCGGCAGCCCCGCCACGCTGACAGGCATCTGCGGTTCCGTGGTTTCGGAAACTTCTCGACGAAATTTAGACAAACAGGGCGGTGTAGCCATCCGGCATGGAGCGCGGCGGCCTCGACACGCAGCTTGCCCCGCCGGCGTCCGTGACCAAGTTGAAGCGCGTCTGCAAATCGACCAGCGAGTGACACGAGTCCGGACGCATCGACTGGACGCAGCCTGCCTGCGGATACCCGCTGCTCTCTTGCCGCCGCTAAACAGTCTGAGAACACGCCGATTGAGCGGCGTCGGCGTGTTGCTGCAGTGGCAGCCGAGTCGAAACGCTGGCGATGAAAAAAATAGCAGAGTTATTATGCATTTGAATCCCTTCGGCCGGCCTCGCAGAGCCGATCTATTGTACTCGTGTTCGTCACCACGGTTTGCCTAGTACAAGTAGCCGCTGTGCATGATCGGGTCGAGCGCAACGGGCTGCGGGCTCACCTCCAGCACGGTTGCCCAGATGGACGGCGCATCTCCAGGCGCGCTGGGGCTCGACCACTCGGCCTTCGCGGCCCAGTACTCGTGATCGAGCTCGGACATCTTCCTCCGCATCTCCCGCTGGAAGCCCTCGTTGTTGAGATCGACGAAACTGTCCACCTTCCCTCGGAGCTCCACTTGGTCCGGCGCCCAGTGCAGCCACGCCGATCCGCCATCGCAGTCGCTGCTGTGATCGCCGATGTTGCTATTACTACTGCGTTCATCGGCGCCACCACCATCGCCGGCTCGGTCAAACGGCAGCATGGTCTCCGATCGCGTTGATACCATTTCTGCTTGGATCTGGGACTCTGGCTCCGATGTACACACCGACGGGTACGTGATGCTGGGCTTGGCGTGCCAGGACACCTGGCGTTGAATGGGCTTGAGGTGGCGGTACGGCTTGGGACGCAAACGCTGCTTCAGTTGCTTCTTGGAGCGCGAGGTGGGCGGGCGCGGCAGCGGAGGATACGGAGACACTGGCGAAGCTGGAGGAGGCGGTGGAGGTGGCGGCGGAATGTAAAGCTGCGGCAACGGCACAGCAGGAGGACCACGCGTCATGGGCGGCCCCACGAACAGGTACAGACTGTTGAAATCCATTGAGTCCGGCCGGGTAAATGCTTGAATGAGGAGACTTGAGAACCCCGCGTCTTGAAGACGGTCTTCCCGCTGTTTTTTTGCAATAGATATCCGAGACGTTCACCGTAGGTACCTAAAGCATTTCGCATCAAGTTTGCGCTGTGCAAAGGCTGACCCTGCAAGCCTCTCGCGCGTGAAATGCGCACTGGGTCGCTGACTGTTGTAGATCCTGCTGGCAACAAGTGCTAGGTTGCTGGAAGCAAGGCAATACACTCGCTCGACCACAGCTCGCGGTGCAGACGCTAGCTGGCGTCGCCGATGCCTCTTGCTGGTCGTGTTCGGATTCAAGAAAGCTTTCGTGTCGGCAATGCCGAGTCGGCATCCCTGGTTCGCAAACGAGGCGTGGGGCCATCGGACGATCCAAGTTTTCACCATCGAGCATGCAAACAAGTTTTGTTATCGTTCTGCATCGTGCAGCAAGACCTTGTGCGACAAGAATCAAGCGCGGTTGGAAATTTGGCAGGCAATCTTCAAGACCGCGAAGCAGGACAAGTGAAACGTGGGGACAAACCTCATTGCTGAGACCGAGATGGCGGCAGATCGCATGAGTGGGGGCGTGCATATCGCTGCTGTTCTTGTATTGCTGTCTCAACAGTCTGTCGAATTGCGCATACAGTGCTATAACGCACGAAGACTGGTTGATTCTTCTTGTTGATACCTTCTGCAGCTTGTGGTGCAAGACTCGAAGCTTGCCTTGCATCACTTGCTCCTCTTGGACGCTCGTCTTGGACGCTGCGATCGCAGGGGACACTTTGTCCTCCATCCTGACGCATGCTTGTCACGGAACTCGGTCGACTAGGAACTTTCCGCGCGAATCTTCAGGAAACTTCTTGGTGAGCGGCAAACGGTGCATGTAGCCATCTCGTCTGACTCACCATCGGACCGGCAAGTCCTGCACGCCGCTCGCAGTCGTCTTCAACTCCCGTGTTGAAGCGGTCCACCAGAACTGACACGGCACAAATTCACAAATGTATTCTGGGCCACCGATTGCCACACTTCAACCGTGTGTGCTGTACGTCTCGTGGCCTCTTGCTTTTCCGTAGTCGCGCGCGGCTCTCATTTGTCTGCGCGGCGACACCAGCTCCGGGCGGAATATATCGTCACCTGATCACGAGCTGGATTTTGAGCGTTCCGCGCTGCGCTGCGTGAGCCAATGCTGCCTCGGCTCGCTCCAGCGGGTACACGCCATGAATATACTTTTGCACGTCGATCTTGCGGTCTCGTAGTAACCTCAGCGCCCACGGAATGGGGCCACACCGGGAGCCCACCACTCGAAGTCGCTTGCTCTGCACCGCTCGAACGTCCACCGACGATCGCTTCGCAGAGCATGTCGACTTCATAACCACCATGCCTCGCTCGCGCACCAGTTTCAGCGCCAGCGCGATGCCGCCAGGAGTTCCTGTGCTCTCGACGCACACATCGAAAGGCGCTGTCTCTCTCGCTATCCGATCTGCGAGCGCTGCCATCTCGGCGTCGTCGCCGCTGTTCAAGGTGTAGACGCTGTTAACAAAATGCTTTGCTAGCGCCAGCTTCTCGCGGTGCTTTCCCACGAGTGTGACGGATTGGGCAGCCCCAGTCGCGTGGAGGACTTCGGCTACCATGAGGCCAAGCTTGCCATCTCCAAGCACCACTACGTGATCTGATGGTTCAATGACCTGCTGTTCCAAAATGCGGCACGCAGCCGCCAGAGGCTCAGCAAAGACTGCATGAGAGTCCACAACACCATCGGGCACCTCGTACAGATTCGCTAGCGGCAGCGTAATATACTCGGCAAAGGCACCATCCTTCTGCACGATGCCGAGGCAGGATCGATTGGGGCAGTGGTTGCGGCGCAAGACCTCTTCTCGAGTCAATGTGTCGCCGCTGTGATTGCGCTTTAAGCTGCAGCGCGCGCAGGTGGCACAGTTCGCCGCATCGCAGGGAATATTAATCTCCCCAACAACGCGCTTACCGATCCATATCCGTCGTGTCTGCTCGTCGTTTGTGAACTGCGCTCCAAGTTTCCGCACAATGCCCACAAACTCGTGTCCGAGCGCGCCCTTAAAGCCTGGCTTGTAGTTATCGATCATCTGCAGGTCTGTCCCGCAAATACCTGCACGTAACACCTCGACCAGTGCCTCATCAGGCGCTGGCGTTGGCACGGCAAGATCGCTGACCAGCTGCGGGGCCAGCCCATTGCCTTGCAGACACAGACCCTTCATAAGGCGCGGCTCCGCCGCACCAGACCCCATAGCACTTAGATCAATGGAACGACTGGTTGTCGAATTATCACCTTTCCCAAGATTTGATCCCAACATGCTGAGCTTGTGGAGCTGCTGCGGCTGTACGATCACCTGCGGCATTTTGAATTTCGGGTTCACGAGCGCAAGAAACTCTCGGAACAACTGGTTCTCCAGTGCCTTCATCGGGATCACATCAGAGCGCAGCCAGCCCACGAAAGCGTCGTTGTGCTTGGACTCGACCTGCACAATTGGAGTTGCGTTGCTGGTGTCCACAATGTCGGACATTTTGCAGCGTTTCATCGCCCCTCCGGATGGTCCGTGGGGGACGTAAGTGTCCTTCAGCTGGACCACCGGCTGGTCGTTGCAAGTAGCTTTCCAGCTCGCGATCTCCGGGTCGTTCTTCATGGCTTGGTTCTTCATGGACGGCGGCGACTCGAGCTTTCTGTTGGTGAGTGCCGGACTGTCCACCCTGAAGACCTGCGGGTGGTGACGGAACAGGTGTCTCTTGAGACTGTAGACCCTGTTGCCCATGGTGACTTGGCAGAGCGTGCACACCACATGTGCCTTTTCCGTAGTTGCAATTGGCCCGACGTCCGCGGCGCCGCCGGGGCTCGCGACCAACGGCGCTACAAAAAAGTCTCTCGGACTCGCGAAGGCTTGTGTGGCCAGGAACGCTGCGGGAATGTTCGAGGTGGACGTCGCGGCTGACGGCTTGTGCACCTCCTCGTCCAGCTCGACCTTCTCCGGCTTGATGGTGACGTCGGCCAGCGCCGAGGTGGCGGCCCAGAAGCTGTCGTCGCTGGCCGTGGGCGTGGGCGGCGAGCTGATGAGGTTGGCAATGCTCATCTGCTTGCTGGGCGCGCGCACGGCCCAGGCCGCGTCCTCCATGTCCTCGTCCTCGGCGTCGTCGTTGAGGATGCTGCGGCGCTTGCGCGCAGCCTCCAGCGGCGCCACCTGCCCCGCTGCCTGCCCCGCGAAGGCGCCGGCCGCCAGCTTGCGCTTCCTGTCGGCCGGCGGTGACGCCAGGCTGCTGGCCGCGCTGTCGCTGGAGCTGCGCCGACTGCCCGCGCTGCCGCCGGCGCTGCCGCTGCCCAGGGGCGAGGCCATCGCCATGGAGCTCGCGTCCTCTTGGGGATCTTGCACTCTGATTTATACTGCGCCTTGCGCCTCAACGGACGCGGGAATGGCTACCTTGTGTGCCGCAACGCAATGTAGCCATCTCAGATGGAACTCTGCTGCGGAATATGGGTAGCTGTGGCTATGCCACAGTACAGTTTTCGACCTGCACTGGAGACCATGGAGCCTGCCGCCGTTGATGCTGCGGCGACGCCGCGCCACTTCCTCATCCTGAACAATGTGCAAAAGAACAAGAACGTCAAGAACATGCTGGTGAGCGCGTCGGCCTTCGGCGTGCAGGAGGTGTTCGTGGTGGGGCAGAAGAAGTTCGACCTGCAGGAGCAGGAGCCGTTTCTGAGCACGCTGAGCTGCCGCGTCACGCGTCTGGCCACGCTCAAGGACTGCCGGGCCCACTGCCAGGCGCGCGGCATCCGCGTCGTGGGCGTGGAGATCATGCACGACGCGCAGAGCATCGCCGACCGGCCGTTCCGAGGAGACACGGCCTTCATCATGGGCAACGAGGTGCGACGCGTGACTGGCTGGCGGGAGAGGGCTGATGGCGCTGACGGCAGTGGGACGTGCTGGTGCTTGGTGTGTGCAGGGCAGCGGCATGAACGCGGCCCAGGTGGCTATCTGCGACGACTTCGTGTACATCCCGCAGTACGGCGGCGGCACCGCCTCGCTCAACGTGACGGTCGCCGCCTCCATCATCCTGCAGAGCTTCGCGCTGTGGGCCAAGTTGCCAGTCGCTGGGGCTGCAGAGTGAGCTGTACATTAGTTGGAAAGCGAGATCAGCAGAAGCTGTTAGACTGCACACCGATGTATTGTTGGGGTTTACACTGGACTACACTTGCACTTGCACTACAGCACCACGCTCAGAGCTACTAGTAATAGCCGGAATAACCGTAGTCGCAGTGCTTCTTGTGGCCGTAGCGACGCTTCTTGTCATGGTCGTCCTTGCAGCCTCCGTGGCCATAACCAAAATCGTAGCTGTCACCGTAGCCGTAAGGCTGGCCGTAGCCAAAGTAGTCGCCATAGCCGTAGCTGTAGGGCTGGCCGTATCCGTAGGAGTAGGCATAGTTGCTTGGGTAGTAGCTTCCACCATAGCCTCCGCCATAGCCATAGCCGAAATCGTTGCCGTAGCTGCCGTAGCCGTACACGTTGTAGTCGTTGCCATAGCTTGGGTAGCCGCCACCGTAGCCGTAGCCGTAGTCGTAGTCGCCGTGACGCTTGCCGTAGTCATCGCCATGCTTGTAGTCATGGTCGTCACAGTCGTCGTCCTTCTTATGGTGATCCTTGTGCTCGTAGCCCTCGTGCGCATCCGCAGATCCGCTGCTGCTGCTGCTGCCGACAGTCGTTGACTCGGTCGGTGCTGGAGTTGGCGCGGGATCGTCCGCCTTCACGAGAACTTGGCCCAGTGTCGCGACCGCACAGACACCCGCACCGATCGCCAACGTCTTGCCGAACTTCATGCTTGGGTTGTGGTAGTTGAGAAGGACTTGCTTGGTTGCTGGAAAATTGCAGACTGGTCGATTTGGCAGGAAGTCGATCAGAGGGCAATGCAACACAGTCTGAGCCTTCCTCATCACTTCCAAAAGGCTGTAGTACGTGGTTGATGGACATCGCCCCTGACTAGTGTTCACTAGTAGTCACTACCCGAGCGACGACTATGACAGCATACTTATAGTGGTCGTTGATGTTGATCCGGAAGAAGTCTCACATCTGTCGGAATGGATTTCTGGACATACAGGTTTGAACCTTTGGTTTGAAAACTCTTGACCCGAGAGTCTGCGTTCAATCACCAACCTGACCAGGATTCCGACAATGATAGTGTTGAAGTGTGAGACTACCTCGCGAGAGACTAGTCTGAAGAAGACTCGCCACTGCTGTCGTGTGTGACTTTGCCTGGGTTGTGCCAGCCATCGTCGTTGTCGTTGTCGTTGTCGTTGTAGCCCAGCGCTCGAGAGCTCTGCATTGTTTGGTCTCTCATTCTTCATTTCGCCACATTCTTCACAAGCAGCAACTAACCAACTAGCCAACCAACTCTCCGACTGCCCAGTCCCCAAGATGCACTCCCAGCTTCTCCTCGTGCTCGGCTTGTGCGTCACCGCCTCGATCCTGCATTCGGCCAACGCCGACGCCGTGCCAGGAAGGGCACCGCGCCGTCACTTGGGATCCAAGAACAACTACGACTACGGACACCCGCGCAAGCACGACCACCCGAGGAAGCATCGCCACGACAAGAATCACTATCGTCGTCGTCTGGAAGACAAGAATCCCACGGAGTCCTCCGACTACGACTACGGCCACGATGACTATGGTAGCGATGTGTATGGCCACGACGACTACGAGAACAAGGGCTACGGCTACGATGACTACGATTACAAGGGCTACAGCTACAAGAGCTACGGTGACTGCGACGACTACAGCGACGGCTACTATGGCGGCAAGGACTACTACGGATACGGCAAGGGCTATTCTGGCAGCTACGGCTTTGGAGGCGGCTATGGCTACTACCCGGACTACTCCTCATACGGTGGTGGCTACGGCTTTGGAGGAAACTACGGCTACTACCCAGACTACTACTCGTCCTATGGTGCAGGCTACGGCTACCCCAGCTATGACTACTCCAACTACGGCTACGGCTACGGCTACCCGGGTAGCTTTGGCTTCCCCGGCTACTTCGGCTACGAAGCAACTCCGGCTGACACGGCGGAGGTTGCGAGTCCTGCCGAGGACGATGCCACCAAGTCGTCGAACAAGAAGAAGGACAACAAGACCCCGTCGAAGCCCAAAGCCAACTCTGCAAACAAGTCGAAGGACAAGTGAAGAAGCAATCGTTGTGACGTACACGATGGGTGCCAATGTAGCCCACGCAAATGCTGTAGCCTGTAGCGTAGACAAAAGGCTGTTGTAGCAATGCAGCGTCAATCGATGTCAATGTTTATCTCTTGCAAAGACTACAAGTCTGGAGAGTGGTTGCTTTTCGCACAGACACTACCTTGATGGAGGCATCTTCCGCCACCAACGCGTCCTCATTTCGCCACCACGACCAATGCACTCACATCTCCTTCGCCATGAACTCCTCGTAGCTCATACCGAACAGCCTCTGCACGTCGCGCTCGATGTCGCTCTTCGACACCTTCCAGCCCGTCGCGAACAGCTTCTCGTACATGTCCACCAGCACCTCGCCGATCACCTCGCGCGAGTGGCTCCACTTGTAGATCAGCTGGTCCAGCACGCGCGCGTCCGAGTGCTGGCTCGTGAACGCCGTGCCCAGGATCTCGATGCGCATCCGCGTGAGCTCCTCGATGATCGACGGGTTGTTGCAGTACCACCAGCAGCCGTACAGGTGCAGGTTGCGGAACTTGTTGGCCGTCACCGTCACCTCGTGCTGGTTCACGCGCGACAGGAACGTGGCCAGGAACTTCACCTTGGGGAAGTTGCGGCACAGCTTGATCAGGATGTCCACGTTGCTGGGCTTCACGCCGTCGCCGGCCACGCCCAGGCGAGCGTTGATCGGACGCACGCTGTCGAACTTGAGCGCGATCGGCAGCTTCTTCTCCTCGGCCAGCGGCAGCAGCACCTGCAGCAGCAGCTCCGCGCCGTTCGGCAGCTCATTCGCGCCGCTCGCCGGAGCACCTTCGTCCGGGTACTCGAACGAAATGGGCACGCTCGACATGAAGTACTCGGGCTGCATGATGTCGATCCACTTCTCCAGCAGCGCGCGTACGCCCGCCAGCGAGTGCGGCAGCTTGAACACGTCCAGCGTCGGGCCCATGGACGCCCAGTCCCCCAGCAGCACCTGGTCCACGCGCAGCGCCGAGCGGAAGTACTTGCGCGACCACGCGGGCGGCGGCGTGTTGCTGGCCGGGTCGCCCAGCCAGTGGCGCGCTTCCTCCGGTTCGAACGGGATGTTCGTCATGACGGCGTACTTGAGCCCGGACAAGCGGAACACCGTGTCCACGTACTCCTCGGGGTCCTGCTGCTTAAACCACGCCTGGATGGCGCGCAGGTCGCGCTTCGCCACGAGGTGGTCCAGTCCCAGCAAGTGCAGCGTCGTCAGCACGCCGCGGCACGCCTCCGACACCGGCGAGCGGTCCACGAACAGAGCCTGCCAGATGAGACCGGCCTGCTTCTCCTTCGAGTACGAGTTGAACTCCTCCACCTGGATGGGAGCCGTCTGCAGGAACTCGGCCACGAGGTAGTGGTAGGTCAGCAGCTCGTTCACGCCCCACAGCATGAGCTTGCCGTGGCTTGGAGGAAACAGGTGCGTGTGCACGTCGATGACCTGCACGCTGGCCACGGCCTCGCGCACGAAGGTGGCCACTTCTTCCTTGGTGGCGAGGTACTCGCTCGTCTCGTGGTTGCGCAGCACGTCCTCCAGCGTCTTCAGTGCGGTCTGCTTGCCGGACACGAGGCGCTGGTATAGTGCCGCGACGTCGGCGGCGAAGGACGCGTAGGCGTCGTTGGTGAGGTCGAATCCCTTGACGGTGCTGAGCACGCTGGCAACAGCGACGCCAACACCGCTGGAGACTTCGGAGGAAGACTCTGCGCGAACCGACTTGGGGAAGTCGTGACTGCTGCTCTTGCTTGCCTCGAAGACCTTCTGGCTAACGTTCCACAGTAGCTTGGCAGTTTGTCCCTTTTCGCCATCGAGGAATTCATACTTGCCCGTAGCGATGTTTGCACTCAAGCCGTTTGCGTAGATCCAGGTCTTTTCAGTTGTGGAGTAGATCGGGGTACGGTCTTGAATGGAGTCCATGGCACCAACATAAACGTTAGTGCGGTTTTCCTTCCTTGAGTCAGCTTGTGTTGGTGTCAGGTAGCGTAGGATCACAGCCGTCGCGAATGCCATGAACACGCTGGGGCGGTACGTCTCATCCTTGGTCACATTGGCCTCCACACTGCTAAAAAGTCTAACTCCGTACTTCAGCATGGCGTTCTGGCCGACCCAGAAGTTATCCAAGCCAAAGTGCTTGTGCTCCACTCGTCCCATCCACTCGTCGTAAGTGTGCTGCGCTTCATCCTTGCTAATGCCACGCGCCACAAGCGATGGCGCGATGTCCTTAGCGTACAGCAGATCCAAAAACTGTCGGACCTCCGGGTACTTCAACACATCGCACGTGGTCTTCACGCGAGTCAGGGCCAATAGATATACCATGGCCGTGTGCACAGCATTAGCGATGCTGAGCTTGAGCAGATGGTCTTGTTCGAGCTGCCCCGCAGTCGTGCGGATGTGCACGCCCGGGAGAGCACTCAACGTTTTGGCATCCAGCACTCCCTCAAGATCTTCAATCACCAGCGTCTTGGTCGGCCACGGCTCCGTTAGCGGCACCAACGAGTCACCCGCCCGATGCGACGTAAGGCGATCCACCATCGTGTTGTGGAAGTGCACCTTAGATGCCACGTAGGCTCGGAACGGGGCAAGATCACTCGGCTGACCCTTCCACTCCGTCTCCAGCACGAGCTTCTTGATGGTATCTCCATTCTTCGGCAAGTTGTCCGTGTTGACGACCGAAATGACGTTATCTGCAGCAAACACGCACATACAATCAGCCCTGCATCCTCACAGTTCATACAGGCTCGACGTACTGGGCAGCGTCTGGAAGCTGTTGTAGAGCAGCTCCGTGAGGTCCACGATGGCCGGTCCCCCCTTGACGATGCCGCTCTCCGTCACTCCGAAGCCGATGAGCTTGAGCTTTGGCAGCTTGGACGGCAGCTGCATGAAGGCTTGGCGGCCCTCAGCGTCTCCCAAGGAGCCGACAGCCTCCACCTCGACGACCTCCGTCTTCACACTGCCGTCCTTCTGGATGGTGTCCACCTCGTACTTGCCCTCCGCCTTCATGCAGGCCGAGGCGAAGCTAGTGCCTCGAGTCTGGGCCACCACCACATCACTCCCGGCAGCTCGAAGCGTCGGCACCAGCACCGATCGCTGCACAGTTGGCACATGACAATGTAAAGGATCCGTTAATGCTCAGAGGAAGATCTCGACGGATGGAGCTGCGCACAACGCACGAGGAAGCGGCCGCTGCCGATGCAGACGGCGTCGGTGGCGTCCGAAAAGGCCGCGCGTCCTCTCAGCGGCTGGAACATCTTGTGTCGTCTCCTTCTGCTTGGGCTCTGGCCGGCGATATGCAGAATGACGTCGTCCTTCAACCACGACCTGCGTCAGTATCTCGAGGCGTGCGTCGCGCCGCGAAGATGGTAAAGCGAAGGTGCGAGCCTTGCGGATAGCAGTGCTGACGTACTTGCCCCCTGTTTTAACAAGCGGGAAAGCTGCTGGCAGGTGATGATGCAGCAGGCGATGGCCGCGATTTGCCGGCGCAGCGGAGTGCTGGGCTTCAACGTCACGTCGGCGTGAGGAGTGATGGAAGTTGGGGCGGCCTCAGCTCGAGTTGACACGTCCGCGGCCTGCACCACCATGGTGAAGCCTGCGTTGAGGATGCAAAGGCATCAGATAGGCCAGCCGCTCAGGTGCATCGTCCACCAAGTGGCGAGACGAACCTCCGCCTGTCCTGCAGCTGGAGGACAGCAGGACAGGACGCCCATCGTGCGCCATGCATCTGCTTCAGCTTTGACACGCGTCACACGTCGCAGGTATCGCCTTTGCCGGGGCTGCGCTCGCGACCCCACGTGTGCAGGGAGGACGCCCGACACTTTCGCATCTGCAGGGGACCGACATGTTCTCGCCACTCCGAGGTGCCGCTTTTTCCAGCAACACGCGCGCCGTCTGCATCGGCAGCGGCCGCTTCATGGTGCGGCGAGTTGCAATGCGAAGATTTTTTGGCTGGGAACTTTTTTTCTTGAAAGCTCTGACGGTTGTGAATCATGCGCGTGTTGGTGCTGCAGCGAGCTGTGCTGGTGCCTGTGTTCCGAGCGCTCGACTCTGGTGTGGTGGTGGCTCAGACGAGAGGCGCGAGCTTCGCGGCCTCCTGCGCCGCTGCAAAGGGCAAGTACGAGGTGGACACCATTGATGCGGACGGACACGTGGACACGACTGTGTTCGAGCTGGAAGGTAGAGCTCTTGATTTGTGTTAGTTTGCAGGTGAAGCAATGCAGTACTGATGGTTTGCGTGTTGTGACGAGCAGCGGTGGGATCGCTGGGTGTCCCTGAAGGCCGCAAGGCGTTCCTGGAGCTGCCGGCGAAGCTGCCGCAGCTGAAATACGTTGGCTTTGGCGTCACGGAGGCTGGGCTGCAGCCGAACACTCAAGTCATCAAGGACTTGGCGGAGTTCCTGCAGCGCGCTTTCCAGGCCATCCCAGGTTCGGTGTGATGACTCCTGGTGCTCGTCGGGTGGAAGCTTATGCTTGCAATTTTGTTGTGGCCACAGAGAACGACCTGTCCATTATCAACACGGACAACTTCCCGAACAACGGCGACCACATTAAGAAGCTCGTGCTGGAGCTGGACTGGGTCAAGGGGAATGACTCTGCTGCGTTCCGAGCGTACTTAGATGCCAAGGTGCACTTCCACAACACGATGGTGGATCGTATCACGAACCACCGCGCTGGAGACTCGTTGGTCCCTCTCACGGAGCCACTCCCGGCCAAGGCCATCTCCATCGAGGATCTGAGTGGGGTGCTGGATGCTGGCAGCCTTCGAAAGCTTCCTGGTGTGCACGTGCGTACAAACAAGGCCGAAATTGCCAAAGACTACCTGCTCAAGTTTTCCCTTGGCAATGCGGTGAACTCAGCGATGGTGTACCTGTTGGCACTTTCGCGACAGCGCACAGCAAACCAGTTCCAGAAGTTCCCTATCATCAGCGAGTATCTCGACGCTCTGTTTGAGAAGGATATCCTGCCTGCGTTGGTTGCCGGTGATGTGGCCGAAGAGGAAGCTCGCAAGTTTTATGCTGAGTGGCTTGTGCGCATGAAGCACCCGCACTTTGGCCTGGACAACTTCTGGGTCTCTCAGAATGCGCTACTCCGGATCTACGTGCGCCTGCTGAACTCGGTGAACACCAACATTGCTCACAACGAGAACTACCGTCCAAGTAAGTTCATGGCATTTGCAACCGCAGTTGCATTGCGCTTCCTAACGCCATGGCAGGCTGATTCGAAGCGTGATGCCCCGACCATTTTCGTTGGTCAAATGGACCCCATCCAGAACGGAGCGCCGATCTTCTCGCTCACGGAGAAGACATGGAACTACGACACTGGTGTGACCGCCAACCTCTCGACAGGAAAATATGAGTTTGATGACGGCGAAAATGGTCGTGTAGCTCGCTTGCTTTGGCGTGCTGGACAGCAGGTGCTCGAGGCAAGCAAGAGCAGCAGTCACGACTTCCCCAAGTCGGTTCGCGCAGAGTCTTCCTCCGAAGTCTCCAGCGGTGTTGGCGTCGCTGTTGCCAGCGTGCTCAGCACCGTCAAGGGATTCGACCTCACCAACGACGCCTACGCGTCCTTCGCCGCCGACGTCGCGGCACTATACCAGCGCCTCGTGTCCGGCAAGCAGACCGCACTGAAGACGCTGGAGGACGTGCTGCGCAACCACGAGACGAGCGAGTACCTCGCCACCAAGGAAGAAGTGGCCACCTTCGTGCGCGAGGCCGTGGCCAGCGTGCAGGTCATCGACGTGCACACGCACCTGTTTCCTCCAAGCCACGGCAAGCTCATGCTGTGGGGCGTGAACGAGCTGCTGACCTACCACTACCTCGTGGCCGAGTTCCTGCAGACGGCTCCCATCCAGGTGGAGGAGTTCAACTCGTACTCGAAGGAGAAGCAGGCCGGTCTCATCTGGCAGGCTCTGTTCGTGGACCGCTCGCCGGTGTCGGAGGCGTGCCGCGGCGTGCTGACGACGCTGCACTTGCTGGGACTGGACCACCTCGTGGCGAAGCGCGACCTGCGCGCCATCCAGGCGTGGTTTAAGCAGCAGGACCCCGAGGAGTACGTGGACACGGTGTTCCGCTTGTCCGGGCTCAAGTACGCCGTCATGACGAACATCCCGTTCGAACCGGAGGAAGCGCGCCACTGGCTGGGCGACCCGGCCAGCAACACGCCGCCGCCCGCGTGGTCGCGCAAGTACTTCCGCTCGGCGCTGCGCGTGGACCAGGTGCTGCTGGGGGACTGGGCGTCCATGGGCCCGACGCTGGACGTGTTCAAGCTGCCGCACTCGCTGGCGGGCGTACGCGCGCTGCTGGAGAAGTGGATCGACATCATGCAGCCCGAGTACTTCATGTCGAGCGTGCCCATTTCGTTCGAGTACCCGGACGAAGGTGCTCCGGCGAGCGGCGCGAATGAGCTGCCGAACGGCGCGGAGCTGCTGCTGCAGGTGCTGCTGCCGCTGGCCGAGGAGAAGAAGCTGCCGATCGCGCTCAAGTTCGACAGCGTGCGTCCGATCAACGCTCGCCTGGGCGTGGCCGGCGACGGCGTGAAGCCCAGCAACGTGGACATCCTGATCAAGCTGTGCCGCAACTTCCCCAAGGTGAAGTTCCTGGCCACGTTCCTGTCGCGCGTGAACCAGCACGAGGTGACGGTGACGGCCAACAAGTTCCGCAACCTGCACCTGTACGGCTGCTGGTGGTACTGCAACAACCCGTCGATCATCGAGGAGCTCACGCGGATGCGCATCGAGATCCTGGGCACGGCGTTCACGAGCCAGCACTCGGACGCGCGCGTGCTGGACCAGCTGATCTACAAGTGGAGCCACTCGCGCGAGGTGATCGGCGAGGTGCTGGTGGACATGTACGAGAAGCTGTTCGCGACGGGCTGGAAGGTGTCGAAGAGCGACATCGAGCGCGACGTGCAGAGGCTGTTCGGTATGAGCTACGAGGAGTTCATGGCGAAGGAGATGTGAGTGCATTGGTCGTGGTGGCGAAATGAGGACGCGTTGGTGGCGGAAGATGCCTCCATCAAGGTAGTGTCTGTGCGAAAAGCAACCACTCTCCAGACTTGTAGTCTTTGCAAGAGATAAACATTGACATCGATTGACGCTGCATTGCTACAACAGCCTTTTGTCTACGCTACAGGCTACAGCATTTGCGTGGGCTACATTGGCACCCATCGTGTACGTCACAACGATTGCTTCTTCACTTGTCCTTCGACTTGTTTGCAGAGTTGGCTTTGGGCTTCGACGGGGTCTTGTTGTCCTTCTTCTTGTTCGACGACTTGGTGGCATCGTCCTCGGCAGGACTCGCAACCTCCGCCGTGTCAGCCGGAGTTGCTTCGTAGCCGAAGTAGCCGGGGAAGCCAAAGCTACCCGGGTAGCCGTAGCCGTAGCCGTAGTTGGAGTAGTCATAGCTTGGGTAGCCGTAGCCTGCACCATAGGACGAGTAGTAGTCTGGGTAGTAGCCGTAGTTTCCTCCAAAGCCGTAGCCACCACCGTATGAGGAGTAGTCCGGGTAGTAGCCATAGCCGCCTCCAAAGCCGTAGCTGCCAGAATAGCCCTTGCCGTATCCGTAGTAGTCCTTGCCGCCATAGTAGCCGTCGCTGTAGTCGTCGCAGTCACCGTAGCTCTTGTAGCTGTAGCCCTTGTAATCGTAGTCATCGTAGCCGTAGCCCTTGTTCTCGTAGTCGTCGTGGCCATACACATCGCTACCATAGTCATCGTGGCCGTAGTCGTAGTCGGAGGACTCCGTGGGATTCTTGTCTTCCAGACGACGACGATAGTGATTCTTGTCGTGGCGATGCTTCCTCGGGTGGTCGTGCTTGCGCGGGTGTCCGTAGTCGTAGTTGTTCTTGGATCCCAAGTGACGGCGCGGTGCCCTTCCTGGCACGGCGTCGGCGTTGGCCGAATGCAGGATCGAGGCGGTGACGCACAAGCCGAGCACGAGGAGAAGCTGGGAGTGCATCTTGGGGACTGGGCAGTCGGAGAGTTGGTTGGCTAGTTGGTTAGTTGCTGCTTGTGAAGAATGTGGCGAAATGAAGAATGAGAGACCAAACAATGCAGAGCTCTCGAGCGCTGGGCTACAACGACAACGACAACGACAACGACGATGGCTGGCACAACCCAGGCAAAGTCACACACGACAGCAGTGGCGAGTCTTCTTCAGACTAGTCTCTCGCGAGGTAGTCTCACACTTCAACACTATCATTGTCGGAATCCTGGTCAGGTTGGTGATTGAACGCAGACTCTCGGGTCAAGAGTTTTCAAACCAAAGGTTCAAACCTGTATGTCCAGAAATCCATTCCGACAGATGTGAGACTTCTTCCGGATCAACATCAACGACCACTATAAGTATGCTGTCATAGTCGTCGCTCGGGTAGTGACTACTAGTGAACACTAGTCAGGGGCGATGTCCATCAACCACGTACTACAGCCTTTTGGAAGTGATGAGGAAGGCTCAGACTGTGTTGCATTGCCCTCTGATCGACTTCCTGCCAAATCGACCAGTCTGCAATTTTCCAGCAACCAAGCAAGTCCTTCTCAACTACCACAACCCAAGCATGAAGTTCGGCAAGACGTTGGCGATCGGTGCGGGTGTCTGTGCGGTCGCGACACTGGGCCAAGTTCTCGTGAAGGCGGACGATCCCGCGCCAACTCCAGCACCGACCGAGTCAACGACTGTCGGCAGCAGCAGCAGCAGCGGATCTGCGGATGCGCACGAGGGCTACGAGCACAAGGATCACCATAAGAAGGACGACGACTGTGACGACCATGACTACAAGCATGGCGATGACTACGGCAAGCGTCACGGCGACTACGACTACGGCTACGGCTACGGTGGCGGCTACCCAAGCTATGGCAACGACTACAACGTGTACGGCTACGGCAGCTACGGCAACGATTTCGGCTATGGCTATGGCGGAGGCTATGGTGGAAGCTACTACCCAAGCAACTATGCCTACTCCTACGGATACGGCCAGCCCTACAGCTACGGCTATGGCGACTACTTTGGCTACGGCCAGCCTTACGGCTACGGTGACAGCTACGATTTTGGTTATGGCCACGGAGGCTGCAAGGACGACCATGACAAGAAGCGTCGCTACGGCCACAAGAAGCACTGCGACTACGGTTATTCCGGCTATTACTAGTAGCTCTGAGCGTGGTGCTGTAGTGCAAGTGCAAGTGTAGTCCAGTGTAAACCCCAACAATAAATCAATGTGAAAGATAATGAGGGATTAGTTGCCTATGTCCTTGGGTGCGCTCTTGGAGCCCATGGCCTCGATGGCCTCCACGGGCGGCCTGATGACGACACCGGCCTCACAGCACGCTCGCGCAACACCGCGTTCTCCGACAGGAAGCCGTAGCCCGGGTGCACGACCCCGACCCACTACGTAGTATTATTTGCAAAAAGCTGTATTAAGCTTGCATTTTGAAGCATTATTGCCCCAAAGAACTTTGTGAAGTTGGTTCAATGTTAAATCACAAATCTAACAAACAAAAAGGCAAGACAATGAAAAACCACAACCATTCTCTGGATGGCTTACCTGAAGAATAGAAACGAGCTTTCAAGACTGGAACCTTGCATTTTTCAAGTCTGAAGTCAGGGAAAGATTGGGAACTTCAGCAATTCCAGCGCAACGAGCGGCAGCCGGAGGCGTATGGCTGCGTGCTTGGGTATCCATGCCATTCAACCCTTGCCTAAAATTTCTAAGAAATCTGTGAATAGTTAAATGTTGCACATTATGGTATTGTGGGGTTTGCAATCTGCATCTTGGCTCGCTTTACATTCTTAAGCAGGGCACGCATAGTAAGCACATGTAATGACAGGTATTAATCCGTGCTTTCCAGGATTGTAGCCGCGATATTTCTGCGGGGTGCATGATCGGATAAATTATGAAAATCCCATTCACAGGTAGCTTATCCCCACTAATTGCTGATTTACGTGAGAGCAGGTGCTCCTTAGCATTTATTCATGTTCCTGAAACACAACTTATGTAAGTGCCAGCCCTGGAGTCTCGATACCGGTGTTGCGAGTGATGTTTCTGATAGTCTTAAAGAAATACCCGTTTTGATAGTCAAAACCTTTTCTGGACTGGTTGAACCCATGAAAACATAAAACTGAAGTCTGCGCCTACGTACAGTAGAAATCATTAGAAGATTGACTGGAGAATAAAAGCACGTGACTTACTTACCGAGATGAATCAATGATATCTGCGTCACATATATTAGTACGCTGATTAAGATCGTTTGTACCGTTCCCACATGTGTCTCCAGTACGAACCCAAGTTGAATAAATGGAGATACTCCTAAAGTTTGTTTTAAGATGATAAGCGAGACAATCAGAGATACAAACTCAGGTGAGCTGTAGGCAAGAACATTTAGAGTGGACTAAAAGAGTTGATGAGTAGAAACATTGGTCATGGAGCCGTAAAAGATTGCGTTTGGCAAATAAAAGAGGATGATGCGATAGATGGCTACATTGACAAAACAATTTGTCAGAAGATGCGGATAAAATAGACGCCAAAGCATATCGTACCGTAAACGATAGGTAAAACCACTTCAACGTATTCAACAAGCACAACATACTCGGTAATAAAGAGGACGAGAGTACTCATTTTAACAAAACGCGCACGCTCTTCAACTGAGAAAAAAGATTTGATATCATAACAGTTGTAATTCTAGTCGCAATCGGCTTAAATCCCTCGACCGATGAAGTCTTTTGCTTCAAAGTTTGTACTGGAACAACTCGTGGTTTATCAAATAGGAGACGAGTGCCTCCAGTTTTGTTGGGCAAGGACGAACTTGTCAAAGTTGGATTTTTCCCCTCATCGAGTGATTTCAGGTCAGTAGACGAGCTGTATTCATAGCTTACAATCCTTTCAATTGGTGTTTCATTGTTCGTCAATATATTTACAGAGTCTTCCTTATGTTGTTTCCTCTTGTGCCCCGTTGAGCTTTCATCCACAGCTATAATTCTTATTGCCAGTTGAAGGAAATTTTCTTGGGTGAATGGGTGACCTCGTGGAATTTTAGCCATCAACACCTTGACGTCATTCAGCGTCGCCAAAACGTCTAGCGTAGACAATCACAGGTGCGCCAGATCGATCCCCATAACCAAAGCAGTTAATGTCCATGAAGAAGCGCTTTGAAGGGCATTCGAAATGTAAAGAGCATTAAAAACCTCTACAATAAAGATAACTGATTGGGCTTCAGATCATCACAATCTGCCAACGCGCGACTAATCCAGTTCTTTGCGATTAGTTTAATGATTGGTAGCAGAACCACAAACAGAGCTTGATTTACGCCTGACAGAGTGACAAACCCGTAAATATAAATTGGATAGACGAAGGTAAGTGCAACTTGACAGTTGATCACCAATATTTGTTGTTTGACTTCCTTCAATAAGGACGGGTCTGTTCGCGCCTGGGGCCGAAAAATGAGGATGAACCCAATTGCCATCACCAACACATCAGACACGGTAGTAACCAGTATGCCAAAAGGAAGCGGAAATTAGGTCACCAACCTAACGGAGAACATGGAACTAATTGACACAGCTGCTGCGAGCAAATCAATGAATCCAACTTGAAGATATCCAAGTATGGCGCGGGGTGCAGCCTCACTCAAACGTACTAGGAACGTGGCATTAATGAGGAACGCCACTGCTGCTTCACGAATAAAGAAGACCCAGTTCTTCTTCACGCCAGCTTCGGGCGGCTCAAGCGGCGGTAATTTTCTTAGTACACTTAAGAGGAGGCACGGTAGGGGAGTGAGCACACAAAGCAACAGCGCTCGGGAGGTGGTCAACTGGTTAGCGTAAAATCCAAGTAGCTTGAGGCGTTCTATTGAGTAGTGACCTTGAAACTCCACTTGGACAGACATTCATGCTCCCCAGAGTCGCCGACCGTAACATTTTACCAACCCAATCATGCATCCCTTGTCGTCCCTGCATCCCTAAATGAGGTTTGTTAAATAGACCTCACGTCCAAAAGCGGCTGTCACGATCGGAATGGACAGGGATCATCAGGTGAAACGGCGGTGACTTGAAGGTGGCGCGCACCGGTACAGCGTACCACCGCCGGTTATTTCATCACTGCTCTTATCACTTCACATTCGTCGGCCGCCGCGGCATGGAGAGCTTCCTGAGCGACGCGGGGGACGAGCGCGCGCAGGCGCAGGCGGCGCAGCACTCGGCGTTCTTCGCGCGCTTCCCGCACCTGCGCGAGTTCTTCTGCGGCGGCTCGGCGGCGGCCATCAACATCGTGGTCACGTTCCCGCCCAACAAGGTCATGTTCCGGCAGCAGGTAGTTGCGCCGTTGGCCGCCTTTTCCGCTGGCTTTAGACGCTGATTCGGCGCGTTTTGGGCAGTTGTTCGGACTGAATACGTGGCAGGCCTTCGAGAACGTGCGCAGCGAGGGGTGGGTCATGCTCTACCGAGGAGTGAAGCCCCCGCTGCTGCAGGCCATGGTGTCCAAGTCCATCATGTTCGGACTCTACAACTTCTACGACGAGCTGCTGACCGCACATTTCGGAGAGCACCGAGGACTCAATTTGGTGGCTGCGGGCATGGCGGGCACGTCGGAGGCGGTGCTGGCGCCGTTCGAGGTGCGGACAGAGGAGACGTGGAGCAGAGATGGAGGCTGATGACGGGTGGGTGACGTTTTTTGGCCTGTAGAGAGCGCAGACGCTGCTGCAGACGCCAAAGTTTAATCGGGAGATTGCGGGCGCCTACGACGCGATGGTGCACGTCAACAAGTACGGGCTGAGAGAGCACTATCGAGGGCTCACGGCCATTTTGTGTCGCAATGGACCGGGAAATATTTTATTCTTTGGACTGAGAGGACCAGTAAGAGACTTGTTCCCACGAGGAGAGTCAGCGGCAGCGACTATGACCAACGATTTCATTTGCGGAGCCATGCTCGGCGCAGTCATTAGTACTTTCACCTTCCCGATTAACGGTAAGTTTGCAGGAGGCCTATTCGTTTTGCCGCAATTTTTTTCTGATGCGGTGCTTGCTTGCTTGCTTGTGGAAATAGTGGCACGGACACGTATGCAGAGTGTGTATGGACAACCATTTATTGGTCCATGGGAGGCACTGCAGCTCACATATAAGGAGAGAGGACACAGCGTGAAACGGTTGTACCGCGGTGTCCAGATGAACTTCTTTCGGTCGCTTTTGTCGTGGGGAATTATCAACTCTACATACGAGAAGCTGAAGTCCATCACATGAGCCTTGTATCGATGACACAAAAGCTATCAGATCCACTTTTGAATAGAGTCTTCACTTTAAGCTTATTGACGACCTCGTTGCGTAGTCTTCACCATATCCGATACAGGAAGTACAAACAAAAACGGCAAGAACCTTTCATCTGCATGTTATGGATAGATAAGACTGCGAAACTTGTGTCCTAGGTGGTAATTACAAAACGCAACCTTGATTGACAACACTCAGTTGGGCAGGCTCACTAATGTAATAAGCAGGGCTAACTCCCTACCCATACAGGATTCCTGCGGTTGAGAGCCGTTTGGTGAGGATCCTTACCATGGAGCCTGACCCTAGCTGAAGCAACCTGCATAAAATTGCTGCGGATTTTAAACCAGGTCTACGAAGACTTCAGTAATATTCAATTAATCAAAACTGTGCTCCTATGTACAAGTCCCGTGGTCGTATGTATATCGCATTCGTTCATGGGGCTAATGAAAATCTAGGTACATCAGAGTTGCTACCGTTAAACTAAAAAGATCGATGCAATAAATCCTCAACCTTCTTTAGAAGAACAGCGGGCCACTATGCAGCCGGGCAATCGGATCATACACGCACATATTTATCAATTTGGGCTCTAATGGACGTGATAGGATCTGGGGTTTGCTGGGTCAGTTTCGTACATACAATCCCAGGATGCATACTTCTTGAAGTACATGATGACCCACACGTACGCCATCGTGAACAAACTTAAACTGTAAAGTAGTAAGCTGTACGATTCCTGGTTTTGCTTCAAAATGTGGCGAGGCCAGTAACGTGGTCTATTGGCGAGTCATACAATTTCCTCTCAATCGACAACAACCGGACAAGAAATCTGACCTAAAGACGTTCAACAATGCATCTTAAGTCACTTCCTTTTAATTGCGATCGTCGTGCCCATTGCATGCTTCGGCTCCGTCGCTACAGCCGAGGACTCGGTTCAAATCGATTCTCTTGTTGCCGAAACGAAGCGTGAACTTGCCAGCGATGTTCACCGCCACCTTAAAGGAGTGAAAGAAGTTACTAGCACAGAAGAGGAGCGGGGTATCACCACCCCCAGCTTCGGCCAAATTTTCGGCGTATTCAGGCTCCCTAAGTTGGAATTTTTTTTTCAAACTTCATGAGCCTCTTCCTCCGCGTTCATCCTTCCAGCAGCGCAAGGTACTTGCTGGCCTGACTCGGTGGTTTGCCCGCCTCGTTCAGAGCTTGGAGGATTCTGGCCCTGAGCTCCATGACCTGCGTCTGCTGCTGCAACCTGGTGGTGGCCTCTCTGGACGCGATCTCGTCGGCCTTGAGCCGCAGCCTCTCGCGACGCAGCGCCAGCTGCTGCTTCCACTGGTCCACCTCGAAGTCCAGTCGCCGCGTCTCGACGGCCAGCAGTTGCAGCGCCACGACGTCTTCCTGGTTTATTTCCTCCTGTTTCGCAGCTTTTCCACTTTTCTCCTCGGCGTGTGACGCCTCCTCGGCCTCCGCCGCGTGCGTCTGCGCGGCCGACGGCTGCTCCTCGTCTGACACGCTCGTGTCCGAGTCGCTGAAGTCGTCGTGCGTCAGGACCAGACGCCCGTCCGCCGCGCGCCGCACGTGCATCTTCTTATCGGAAAGTGTATTTTTTGAGTAGGTAATTGTAGTTTTCGACTAGTTTTTGCTAACTGGAGAATACACAACTGAAGTTGCATTACTAAAGGAGGGTATTCAATTGTTTTTATTTGACGCTCTCGACCTGCAGTGAAGGAGGAACAACTCCGTCGCTCGTTTTTGAGAGTTACATGAAGTTGTTGGGGTTGCTCTCGTACCGCTTTCTCGCCCAACGCAAGTAGAGGTCACCAACCTTTTTGCCGAACTTTTTACGAATGACATTAGCCTGCTTGATCAATGGAAGCTTGGAAAAACCTTCAGACTTAGGGAGCCTGAATGCGCCGAAAAATTGCCTGAAGCTGGGGGTGGTGATACCCCGCTCCTCTTCTGTGCTAGTAACTTCTTTCACTCCTTTAAGGTGGCGGTGAACATCGCTGGCAAGTTCACGCTTCGTTTCGGCAACAAGAGAATCGATTTGGACCGAGTCCTCGGCTGTAGCGACGGAGCCGAAGCATGCAATGAGCACGACGATCGCTACCAAAAGGAAGTGACTACGATGCATCGCTGAACGTCTTGGGTCAGATTTCTTGTCCGGTTGTTGTCGATTGAGAGGAAATTGTAGAATGACTCGCCAATAGACCACGCTACTGGCCTCGCCACGTTTTGTAGCAGAACGAGGAATCGTACAGCTTACTACTTCACAGTTTAAGTTTGTTCACGATGACTTACGCTACGTTTACGTACAAGGCGTGAATCGTCATTAATTTATCATGGGATTCTCCGTACTTTCCGGGTCAGTGACCCGGTCACCCTAGAGACTTTCTAGGATCTGCAGAGTGCAGTCTTTTTTGTGGCAAACATTACTTGGTTGGCTTTCTTGCCTTCTTTACCTGCGAGTCATACAGACAACCAAGCCAACTAAATTTGGCCGGTGTCTACAGACTTTACCTAATTGTTTGTGACCCAACCCCAGAGCTCACGTGCTTCATTAAACTCTAACACTGCAGGGCATGACCCGACAGCAAGTATTTTCGCTATGAGTAGTTCAGCATAACAACACTGGAGATTCAGATGAGTTGCCGATTCATCTTCTATTGTAAAAGTGAATACTTCGAAGTATATAATTTCATCGGGTAAGATTAAAACCTCAATTACCCCTGGGTACTTCTGTGAATGCATTCTATAAACGACCACAGCGCTAGGACTTTAGCACCATGCGAGTAGAAGCGTGTGGTGTGTATTACGTACGTGTCATAATCTGCAACAAGAAACGCTGACCCCATCACTAGGAAATTCCTGCTGCAATATTAGTCACGTTGATGACAGCGCCTCACGGCAACCAATGCAACTCGTTGCTTAATAGAGTCTTTAAGTAGACTAAGATAAAATTATAATTGTCATAGTGCCTTACCTAATTACCTTGGTTGGTTTAGAGTGAACACGGTGCTCCTGAGGAAGCGTTATTCCACTAAAAAATCATGTACTGTATAGCACGGCGCTGTTATCGGTGCGAGCGATTTACGAAGACTTCGTTTGCTTTCAAGTAGATTTTAGCAATTTTAGTCGTTCACCAATTTCGACGTCGCTGGCCCCAACGAGAATCATTCGCTTAATGATCTCGGCTCGGATGCCCATTTGCTGGACCATAATTTCATTCTGAGCTAAGGATTCTCGATTTTCGATTTCATGCTGTAGCAGCTCCATCTCACGCTGCTGTAACTCGTTTTAATCCACTTGAACTGCTCAAATGCCAGCTTCTTAGCGCTAAAGAACGCACGTTTTCGCTCTATATTCGTATCGTTGTCAATGCTGCGAGGAGGGGTGAGCAGAGGAGGAATGCTGCCTTCTACTAGAGACGGATTTTGGTGGTCATCACTGTGAGGTACACTCGAAATGCTGGATGCTTTGGCGATGGCAGGAATACCGTGATTGGTTAGTCTAGATGCTGTTATCAAAGCTTCTTGGCTACTGCTGGGTGAAGCTGGAGCAGGAGAGCCCTGGCTACTATCGGATACAGTTTAATGAAGTTGTTTTTTCTCTCGGGCGTGAACCGAGAAAAAATGATCTTCTTCGTCAGAACTTAAGCCATAATCACTGTCACTTAAATTGGGCTGGCGCGCATGACGAGAATTGAGGAGCTCTTGACGCTGAGATACCACTTGAGCAATGGCAGATCGCAGCGCATCCGGGACTTGGAAGCGCTGTTGGGTTAGAACAGCTTGCACAAGCGGCTTATTTGGAAGTTCATCATATGTTTGAGAGTGAGCCAAGGATGTACCAATATCTAGATGTGTACCTGGCGCCTGTACCTCTTGAGAAGATTCAGGTAAGACATGAGTTACGCTCTGAGGTGCTGGAGAGCCTTCAAGTTTGCTTTTAAGTAAAGCTGCGCTTTGCACAGCCGCTTTTTCGTCTTGTTGATCGCCAGAAATCTTCAAGGAGTGCGCAGATTTTGGGGCTGGAGAAATGTCCTGTACAGATTCTGGTCTTGGCTGTGGTGGCTGTTCTGCACAAGCTGACGTTGCCGACATTACGCCAGTAGGCTCGGCTAACCTTCGTGGAGGCGTTTGCGTACTCACTGGCAATACATCAAAACTGTTTTGTTGACAGTTGGCAGTATTTTATCAAAGTGCTTAAGGTCTCTCTGTCTGTTTGAGCAAGGTATTCTGCAGAGGCTTTCTTGGCAACTTATCTCCGTCGCTCGGTATCGTCGTCCATACAAGTCGTGACTTCTTCAGAAGTCGCAGCAGGCCCCGCTTTGGATAAGGCCTGAACCTGGGGTGCGGATTCTTTAGTTAATGCAGTATTTTGGCGGCTTGCCTCCACACATCTCACTTTCCTTTGAAGCCAGGGAGAATCCTCTTCATCACTGTCCCCAGATCCCGATATTCCAGACCTCCATAATCGCCTTCCAACTTTTACACCCCGAAGGAAACTGTCGTCACCTTCTTCGTCTTCATCAGAAGTGAGCTCAACCGTGCGGGGTACATTGCTTCCTTTTTTCTTAAGTAGCTCAGATCTCGGCCGCTTTTTCTCGTACTCCTCGGAGTTATTAGGAATTAAATCCGAGAGGGCTTTTCTTGCTCCTGTGGTTTTGCCACAGCAATTTGTTTTTCTTGCAGCCTCTCCACCTTTGTCGAAGCAAGCTGCACTTTGGTTGTCCCCTCATCCTTGCCTGCCTTGTTGTTAGTTGACTTGTTAACCTGCTTGGGGGGCTCAGAAAGTTTTATTCGTCCTTGGGCATCGATTTTGGTACTCTCTTGATTTCTTGGTGTGACGCATTTTTGTCTCGTGTTTGCTGCAAGGGTTGTTTTGGCGCATGACTCATTTTCTTTGCTTGGATGGGGTTACCGCTTGATCCCTTATCGTTTGGCAGTCTAATATGCATTGCTGCTCTGATTCTGGGGTCATGGAGCATTTGCAATCTTACAAGTGCCGACACGTTGAGTTCAACTTATCCTCGATAGTTTTAATACCTAACGACTTATCCAAGCCAGTAACAGTAAATCCTGGTTGTGAAGCTTTCTTAGCAGTCATCTTGTAATCCATCAAATAGGCTCTCAGCAGTTCTTGGCTCTCTGCTATTCCATTTAATTCTAGGGAAAGCTGCATTCACCGTCTCAGCCAGCTCAGTCAACGCAACCGTGCTGGACACTCGTAACCCGCAGAAAATTGCTGGCTTGCTCCAACCACTCACGATGGCCCCGTAAAGGGACTTGGGTGTCGATTGCTGCTCCATGCTTCGCTGTCCTGACGCTTAGTTTCAACCCCAGTGCAACCAAAAATGTAAAACACGTCAATGCGAAATGAAACGCACTTCATTGAGCCAACGAAATAACAACCGAATGCACCAATCGTGCAATCTGAAATCGGTTGGAAGTTTCATAACCTTGATCTGGTCGATATAACTAGAGTAATCTCAAGCGCTCAGCGATGTCGGCGACGCTAGCACCAGCAGAAATCATGGGCTGGATGATGTCAGCACGAATGCGCATTTTCTTGAGTTGCAATTCCTGTCGGGCAAGAGACTCGCGGGCCTCCATTTCCCGGCGCAGTAACTCTAACTCGTAGTGCTGGAGTTCATTCTCGTGATGCCATTTAAGCTGCTCGAACGCCAGTTGCTTTGCCTTGAAGAACACTCGCTTCTGCTCCAGATTTGACTGTCCACAAACGATGCGAGGCCCGTCAATTAGAGGTGGAAGGAGGCCAGCCGGGGGGCCTGAGGAAACCATAGTGCGTTGACCGTGGCGAGGTGTATTGGAAGGTGTCGAGCTGCGTTGTTTTTTGTGGGGCGCACTTGATTTTGGTTCAGGCAAAAGGAGAGTTACGTCGCTCAGCTCAATGTCGCTGTCACAAATGAAGCGTTCTTGTGTCTGAGGCTCTTGGGACTGAGATTGCGACTCAGCGTCAACCCTGCGAGACAGCAACTGCTGACGCTGCAAGACAACTTCTGCAATTGCCGACCGCAGAGCGTCCGGTACGGAACCTTGAATTGATTTCTTGCCTTCTGTTGACTGAGGCGGTACGGCATTTTTCGGAGCACGGTCTCGCCGAGCAGCAGGCTTGTTCACCTCTGGCTGGGCCTGATTAGATGTTGAGGTAGATGTCTGTGCAGATTTTGATGCTGGGGCCACCTTGCGGACATAGTTTCCTTTCTGTCTTGGCGACTTTTTATCAGCGTGATGAGTATTAATGTTTAGCACATTCTCGTCATTCAGTGGGGAGTCTTGCGGTTCATCAGAGCTGGCAGTTTGCGTTGTTTGGGTGGGTGTTACGTCCGATACATCCAAGTGCTCGGCCGACTTGACGCGCCGCAATTTCTTCTTGGATGGAGAATCACCTTCTCCACGCGACTTCGCAGGTGATGGAGCTTCTCGTTTTCTCGCTCTGGTAGATCTTTTCAACGCTGGAAGTGCATCCTCCTCATCTTCATCGGACGTGAGCGTAACCAAGCTCGGCACTGGCACCACCGCATTGTTCTTCTCCTGCAGCTTCTGCTCACCACCATCCGTCCTCTTCGCCGCCGTTGCTTCCTTCTCACCATGAGCCAGTTCCGTGAGTTCCTTTGCCGCCTCCAGCTGCAGCTCCTTGTCCGTGGGCACGTCCATCTCGGTCACGGTGGACTCGCTGCTGTGCTCCTGGTCCTTCCTGTCCGCCTCACTGTTGTCACACAAATTGCTAAAGTCACTCTCGGGCACCACGTCCTTCTCCCTCTCGCGGCGCTGCGCGTCGCTGAGCGCGAACGCCAGCTTGACGTACGTCTGCGGGCGCTTGTCCCTCTCCCGGGCGCGCGCGTGCAGCGTCTGCAGGCGGTGGAAGTGGCGACACATGCTGTCCAGCTTGTCTCGCACCGTCTGGAAGCCGCTCAGCCGGTCGCGCGCGTCCAGCGCGAACTGCGGGCTCGCGGCCGCCTCCGCCGTCGCGCGGAACTCGTGGAGATAGTGTTTGAGCATCTGCCGCGCGTGGCGGCCGTCCCAGTGCGTGCGCGGCAAGCTGCGATTCACGAAGGCCGCCAGCTCGTCCAGCACCGCGTCTTCCGCTTGCACGTCGCGCGCGGGCGCGCGGCCGCGCTGCGCACTCGGCGAGAACGGGGTCGACGTCGTGACGCGCAGGAAGTTGCTGCCCTGCTCGAGCCACGTCACGATGGCGTCGCGCGCCTCCATGACGGCGTCGGCTGGATAGAAAGAGCGGTTTTGAGATTGAAGCGACACGATGGACGAGGTGCTGCTGGCTGTGGAGAGCTCGGACGCGCTGGTGGCCAGGCTCATGGCCTTCTGCAGTCGAGGTGAGGCTGTGCAGGGGGAAGCTGGCGAGGTGGAGACTCACGACGTCGACGCAGAAGAAGGGGAGAGCAAGCTGGCGGCCTTTGTGCGACGGTAGGTGGCAGCTCGCGAGGATGGAACGTAGTAATGACAAATTACGCTGCGCACAGGAACGCGGACAGCTTCCGCGGAGTTGAAGCGGACGAAGAGCATGGACATCAAGTGCATAACCTCTTTCGAGTACGGTCATGAAGGTAAGCCTGCGAGGACGACGCTCATGTGTTTTTTTTCGTTGGCGTCGTCGTTTTGCTAGCGCTACGAGGAATTGTTTGAAGACGTCGTTGAAGGCTTCCTCCGTGAAGAAGAGGTGAGCTTTGCGTCAGCTCTTGTACCTCTCGACGCAACAACTCGGAGCTTACGGTCTCCCTTGTCGACGACCATGCAACATGCAACTAGCTTACACCCGACGAGTTCTTTGCGCATTGTCGAGCGTTGCAACGCAGTTCCAAGCACGAGGACGCAACGGGGAACCTGCAGCTTCTGCTCTCGGCGCTGGATTTCGAGGCCTTCTGCGAGCTCATGACGCAAGAGGCGATCCAGACGCAGCTCGCGCTCAAGGCTGCAGAGGACATGGGGCTCTGACGACGCACGACGGTTGTGCAAATACAAGTGCTGCTTGATATTATACCCAATTAGTTTCAGCTTGGTGCTCTCTGTCAGCATCTGCGGCATACATATACAACATACACACTACGATGGTCTTCCATCTCTTTAGGACGGGCGCTGCTATCCATAAGATATGCACACAGCCTGCCCGCCACTTACAACGGGGCTATTTCCAATGACAGCCCTCGCTCTAGAACCCGTCCATGTCAGCAAGCTCGCGCTCGAGCATTTCCTTGTCGCTGTTCATGGTCAGCTCGTCTAGCTCGATGTCGTCCACGTTCATGTCGGACGGACGAATCTTCGGACTACCGTGCGTCAGACTGTGCTTGCGCATCTGGTGCAGCGCTGGCAGCAGGTCCGAGCACTTGCGCGTGATCCGCTTCCGGGGCTCGCTGTCATCCGTGATGCTAATGGCAGACGCGCGCGTCTCATCCATCCACGGGTGAGCCAGAATGCCAGAAGCGTCGAGACGCTTGATGCGATCCACCGTCAACAGTTCCGACACTAAGTCCTTGGCCTCGTCGGACACCTCGTCCCAGTACGGCGACTCAAACTGGTACTCGGCCTTTACCACTTTATCCAACACGGTTGCGTGGTTAGCGCCAGGGAATGGCGGGTATCCACACAGCAGGATGAAAAGTATGACACCGAGACTCCAGCAATCCACCTCGGCTCCGTACGGCTCACCCTGCACCACTTCAGGGGCCACGTAGCCTGGAGTGCCACAAGCAGTACCCCTACGCGAGCCGTTCATCGGCCTCGCAAAACCGAAGTCTGCGATCATCACCTCTGCGCCAGGCGCCGAAGTCTTCAGCAAAATGTTTTCCGGCTTCAAGTCACGGTGAACGATTCCACGCGAGTGAAGATAGTCAATTGCGCTCGCCAGCTTTCGCATGAGAACGCGAGCATCCTCCTCCGTGTAACTTTTGCGCTTAACAAGATCGTCAAACAATTCACCGCCGGTGCACAGCGGAGTCACAATGTAGTAGTATCTGTCCTCCTCGAAGTAGTCTAGCAGAGGAACAATGTTCGGGTGATCCAGACTCGACATGACCTCCACCTCCTGCTTCAGCGAGTGCACGTCTTGAGATCCCAGGCTGGCCTTGGCAATGCACTTAACAGCAACTTGCTTCCGCGTCTCACGGTGAGTCGCGATGTGCACTACTGAGAAAGCACCCGATCCTAGCTTTCGTCCAAGCTTGTAAAATCTGTGGAAAGACGCCAGGTCGACGTTGTTCAGCGAGCGGCAGCTTTCGCTCGATTCCACACTGCCTGCTGAATTTTGACGCACTGCGTATGTGGTAGGGGCTCGCAGGGTGGGAGCCTGACTGCTTGGTTCTTGTCCTGACGACACCGTCTGCAGCGCCTTCATTACATTGGCATACGCAGTCTTGACGTGGGTTGTCCAGATGTGCTGGGACTGCTCTAGCTTTACTTCTCCCGCTGTCGCGATCAGCTTCTTAATGTACCCGCTGTTCGCGCCGTCCTGCACTTCGCCGAGAATCTGGTCCAGAATGTACACCATTTCGTCCTCCTTCTTGCAGTCGTGCATGTCCCGGATCAAGTTCGCCAGCACGGGGAACTCCTGCTCCACACTGCGTCCAGCCTGCGACGCAGGAGACAACGCAGCTGGGCCGCTGACCGTGGCTCCGCCTTCTCCCACGAAGCCCATGGACCTGGCGGACGACGCGCTGCCCACGACCTTCTGTCCGTAGCGATAGTTGCTGTACTCGTTGTTGACAATGTAGTTGAGGATGCCTCGTCCGAGCTTGGCGGGGCTCTCTCCGTCGATCCAGCGCTGCAGCGCGCGCATCCAGCGCTGTCTCTCGGCCTCCTTGCTGGCCTGCAGGTAGTAGAGCACGACCGGTCCGTCGTCCAGTCGTCTCGAGTCGAGGTTGCTCTCCTTGCGGTGCTGGAAGCAGTTGCCGCCGGTGCTGCTGAAGGTGATGGCGCTGCGTCTGGTGCCGTCGCCGCTGTCAGTGCCCAGCAGTCCGAGCCGCCGCGAGCGCTTGCGCGCCACCAGCACGAAGCAGAACGGGTGGTGCTTGAAGGCGTCCGTGGCCTCGACGCGGACGGCGTCGGCGCGCGCCACCTCCATCTTCAGCAGCTTCTTCTCCAGCGCGGCCAGGTCCTTCTCCTGGTGCCGCATGCTGGCGGCGTACGGGTTCTTGCGGTAGACCTGCAGCGCGCCGCGCGAGAGCACGAGGTGGCGCGGCAGCCACGTCTTGAAGAACTGGCCGCGCTTGCTGAGCGCGCCGCTGAGGATGACCTCGTGGCCGTTGGCGGCGCTGCCGCCGCCCGTGCTGCTCAGCGCCGTGCGCACGCTCTCGATGGTGCCGAGGTGCTGGAAGGCGGGCGCCGAGGCCGGCGGCGCGTGCGGGCGCGCGCGGCGGCTGTCGGCGCGCGCGCCCGCCAGCTTGCGCCGCTGCGAGGCCGCCGAGGCGCGCGACTGCTGCAGCAGCAGCGCGGTGGGCGGCGCCGAGTCGCGCGGCGTCTGCATGCTGCTGGCTTCCGGCGCGCTTTTTCTGCGGGGAAACTATGGAAATGGCGGTTGACAGGTCGAGCGCGGGCGGCGCGGGGCCGGTGTCTGTGATAGATGATATTTGGCGGTATGAAGGGATTGGTGTGTGGAGGTTTTTGCATAGCGAGATGTTTGCGGTAGCTGATGAACGGTGAGAAATGGTTTATCGCGCTGTGGAGTCGCGGGTGCGGGCTGAGAAAAGCAGCTGGGAAACGCTTTAGAAAGTTTACGATATCTTGGGCGGAAAGACAAGCAGGACTGCGCTAGCGCATGCCGCCGTCAATTGCGGTCAAGTTTCAGCGAATGACGACGCGGGAATAAGGTGAGGCGCGCGCGGATTGGTCGGGGAAACCTGTCGACCAGCATCGCGACTAGGGCCCGCCCGCATAATCGGCAGTCAGACGACGCGGCTGCTCTGAACACTGCAGCCTAATCAGCCGGGCCATTTCGCCGTAGGACAGCGGCGCGGACCGCCATGCCAGGCTGGGCAGGGGGTGCGGCAGCCAGCTTGGCGCAGACGGCAAGGCCCCGCCACACGGCATCAGCGCATCGGGCGCAATGCACGCGCCGGAAGAAAGCAAAGCCCGATCTTCAACCGCTCGGCGGCTCTTTGCTCCCTCCAGTGACTGATTCCAGTCATGGCCGGCGATGGCCTTGCGGTCGCCACCAACGCGAGGTCTGTCGCCATCGATGCCCGCCGTGTGGCGCCGTCGCCGCTGCTTGGTGTCCACAGTCTGTTCGACGGTGGATTTTTTTTTCATGCGGTTCGCACATCCGAGCAGAGCTGCTCGGGGTCAAGTTGAACCGAACTTCAACCAGGCGTCCTGGAAGCCGGGCGGCATCGGTGGTCGCGGAGTGGTGGTCATGCTTGCACTTTCACTATTGGTGTTAACGGCTCGCTGCGCTCGCTGCTACTAGCTGCTCGAGCTCGTCATCCTGACGAGCGCTGTCTACCTCCGCCTCGGGTCGCGGCTCGGCTTCTTCAGGTCGGGCTGGCCCGGCATGCTCAGGAGGCCTGGAGGTGGAACGCCGCCTCCCGGTGGTCCCGGAGGAGCGCGTCCAGGAGCCATGGGCGGCCACCCGTTCATGGGCGACGGAGGCATACCTCCGCCGCCGCGACCGTCGTCCTCGCGAGCACGCTTCATGCCTGCAAGAATGTGCGGCGGCGGCGGTGGAGGCACCAGCAGTCCGGGACCACCTGCAGCGGGAGGTGGCGGAGGCATCATCCCCCGCGGTCCGTACCCTCGAGCTGAGTGCGGTGGGGTGGGGCCGCCACTGCTCGGAGCACCCGTGTTCACGGACACACCACCCGGACGAATCTGGTTAAGCAACGCACTGATGGTGCCGTTGCCGTCCATCGGACAATCCTGCTTCCAGTGGCCCTTTTGGCGACACTTGTGGCACGTGTACGACGGAGGCGGCACCTTCGGCTCGGTACAGTCTGAGATGTAGTGTCCTGGCACGTTGCAGCGCTTACACAGGTAGCCCTCTGGAGGGATCTTCCGCTGCATCTGCCCGCTGGGGTTGTGCTGGTCCTTCGTGGGGCAGTCCTCAATCCAGTGGCCCTTGGTGCCACAGCGATTGCATGTGTACGACTCGGGCGGCGGGCGACGGCCGCCGTTGCCACGGTTGTCATTGGCAGACTTGTTGAACGTCTGGAAGTTCGCGGCGTTGATGGCGCTGGAGCGAAGACTACTGCCTCCATCGGCCATACCTGGCAGTACTTCTGCTCCGTCAGCACGCATGTGCATCATTCCTTCTCCAGTTTCATGCTCGTTCAGCACGGTCTGGCCACCATTGTACTTGTCATCCATCGGGTCTCCTGGACGATTGCGGCACCAGAACTTGGTGCTGTGATCGTTGCTATAGCAGATAGCGACACAAAGCGAAATAATTAGCTACGTAAATCCAAGCAAGCAATGGAATTGACAGAAAAGCAGGCATACCTTCCAGTCGCGACAACGTGGCCAACCGGGTGCCATTGAATATCCCAAACAGCGGTGTCGTGTGCCTGAGGAATCGAAGCCAGGGCATTTTCTTTACTGTAAAACATTGCAAGTATCATAGTGTTAGTCAACAGGGAACAAAAATGCTTGATGAACCACAACCAGCGTGTACAAACGCATATAACGTACCCAACTTCCCAATACATGAGCGATCCGTCGTACGAGCCACTGACAAAGAGACGCTCATACCACGGGTGCCATGCAATTGAGGTAACTTCACGAGCATGGCCCTTGAGCGTGGCAAACTCCTTGAGCATCCGAATGTCGTAAATCTTAATCAGCTGATCACGACTTGCCGTGAGCAACCAGTTGCCATTGGAGTTCCAGGCCACTTTGAACACCGTGTTCTTGTGTCCGTGAAGCGTGTTGAGACTATTTCCCGACTTGGGGTCCCAGATTTTCACCAAGTTATCCTTACTACCACTCGCCAGCAGACACTTCTGCGGGTGGTAAGCCACACACTTGACGTCCCAGCCGTGACCTGTAAGCACGCGTTCCTCGCGTCCGCTTTCGAAGTCCCAGATCTTCACCGTCGCATCATCTGAGCAGGACACGAACTTGAAATCCGTCGGAGAAAAGCTAAGCGAGCGCACTGCTTCCCTGTGTCCTTGCAGCAGCTGCACGTTGGTCATGCTGGACTGCCAGTACTTGATGACGCCGCCGTGGTCGGCCGTGACCAGCCAGTTGTCGTTGTGGGACCAGACCATGGCGCGCACGGCGTCGTCGTGGGCCTGCAGGATGGTCTCGAAGTTGAAGGCCAGCCCGTTCCAGAGCGTGAACTCGCCCACCGAGTTGCCCGTGATGAGGCGGCGGCCCTCGGGCGTCCACGTGAGGCAGTTGACGGGGCAGCGCTGCTTGTTGGTGGAGCAGCGGCAGAACTTGGTGCAGACGCACGACGCCAGGTCATCGTCCCCGGGGTAGGCCAGCGGCGGCAGCATCTGCTTCTTGTAGAACGAGTGCGGCGGCAGCGCGTGCGAGCGCACGCTGCGCGCCAGCACGAAGCGGCGCTGCGTCACGTAGTTGATGAAGGTGGCGTTCGGGTCCACGCTCTTGCGCACGATGGGCTTGCGCATGCGCTTGTGCGGCGGCACGCCGCCCGCGTAGTGGCTGGAGCCCACGTCGTGGCCGCTCTTGAGCACCTGCGCCGGGTGCAGCTCGCCGCTCTCCTGCATGGCTAATGACTGGGAGCTTTAGGCCTGGTGGAGGGTGTAGGCGGTGGGCCGTCCCACATTAATGTGGAGCACGCCACATTCGGTACATACCGGTATGGGCGGTACTTGAAGCGGCCGCCAAAGGGTGCGATGCGGGACGTCCTGGCGCTCAAGAAGGTGTCGTCGGCGCTGCGGCTGAGCATTCAGAGCGCGCGACTGGTTCTGGGGATTAGTGAAGTAAGGAGGTGTGAGTGGAAGGTGGAGGATGTGATGGACTGAAGTATTGTTGTTGTGAAGCCCGAGCTGGCGGACGAGACATTCAGAAGCTACTTGTTGGATCAGCCGGACGAAGTCTTCGATCGCGTTAAGGCACTGCAGCCGGAGGACATATCGGAGTGGAGTCATGAGCAGATATGCTACTTGATGGACGACGCGGACTATGATCCGGCGGTGGCGGCGAGAGAAAGCGAGTCCGGATTCTTCTTGGACCTGCATGCAACGTTGACAGAACTGAGGAACAGGATGAAGCAAGGTACAGAGCTTTTGCTAGCTACGGATGGAGTCTGTTCGTGCACTAACAGAATATTGTGAAATTCTAGAGCATCTAGATAACAAGTGCCTCTCTCCGACCGCCAAGTACGTGGTCGCAGTTGACGGCAGTCGTAAGTTTGATTGTGGTTTCGCGATGATTGGCAACTTGCATAGCTCTGATGCCATTTGCTTTGTAAACCGCCAGGTCAATCATATCTAGCATTTGAGCTGGCGACGCGACTGCGAAGGCAAGGACGCCTTGTCATTGTCAACATCGATGATGAGCTTGCTGCAAGTCGCCAGCTACCACAGATTTCTGGCGAGTTTATTGCTGAAGGTGCGTACTATTCTATTCTGTCTTCATTAGAAGCAATGCATGACTAATTCAAGGACTATTGAAATATGCAGAGTTCAAGGCACATTGTGCTCGGCTGCAGTTGCCTATCAATCGTGTTACAATCTCCTGCGAGGAAAGTGATGCCAATACTTCCGTCGCGCAACAACTATTACGCGTCGCCGAGCGAGAGCACGCCGACTTCCTCGTTCTTGGAGCCCACGGAAAAGGCGGCCCAGCAATAGACCAAGTACACCACGTACCATGGGAGGTCCTGCGTGGCATCACCTCGATTCCTACGTTGATCGTGCCACCAGCGCCTGTAAACTCGGTGATCAGCAAGCAGTACGTGTTCGTGGTTGCTGTGGACACGTCGATTGCAGCAACACGCTGCCTCAACGCCACACTGAAGCTGATGCGACCAATTGACGTTCTGCGGGTTGTTCACTTCTATGAGAAGCCGATTGTCGGCGAGTACGACTCAACACCGTTTGACTGGTATCACAGCGTCGTCGAAGCCGCCCAGGTAGGTCAATCCTTCACGGCTCAGCAGTAACTTCGGTTTTCACTCTTTCACTCTTGCTTGCCACATACTAGATCAATGGCGTAGTGGACATCCTGCCCATTGAGAGCACCAGCACTGCCGCCCAGAGTTTGCAGACGTACGTGTCCGTCCACGCAGCAGCCTACTTGATCCTTGGCTTGAACGGCGACGGCGCCGAGTCAAAATCCAACAAAACCCACGACCCCCAAGACAACCACTCCGAAATTCACACAGAGCCGATCGAACGCATTGGCCGTATAGCATCCGCCATGCTCTTCTCGCCTCGCTGTGCGCTCTGCCTGTGCCCATAGCTTGCTGTACCAGCATTTCGGTACGGCCTCTCTTACTTGCTGTACCAGCATTTCGGTACGTCTGCCTCGAATACAAGCCCCTCTCGTTCCGACGGTCTTCCTGGCGCATCCTTGTCTTCTTATACCCCGTCATCATCGTTCCTTCCAACTCTTCTCACTAGCCAAAACGCACCTGTAGGAATCCATCCCCCGTCTTCCCCCTGGCCATCTGCTTCTGCAGGGATTTTGGTGGTTTCGCCCCCAAGCGGGCGGCTAGAATCGATCGCACACAGAGCCGACCATGCTGACCCTCGCGCGCCGCTCCGGAGCCCTGGCGCGCTCGTCCGCCGCCCGCTGCGCCTCGTCCGCGCCGGCCGCCGCGTCCTCCTCGGCGCCGGCCGAGCGCGGCAACATCCAGGACCTGCTGGCGGGCAACGCCACGGCGCGCAACGGCGTCGGTACGTGGCGTCTGGCGGCCGCGGCGTCGCCGTCCCTAACCTCGTGCTGTGTGGCGCAGAGTACGTGGTGTCGCGCGTGGACGACCTGGTGAACTGGGGCCGCAAGAGCTCGCTGTGGCCCATCACCTTCGGCCTGGCCTGCTGCGCCGTGGAGATGATGCACTCCGGTAGGACGCACAAGCAGGAAAAAAGCTCTTGGCACGCGAATGATTGACGTCTTGTGCTCTTGCAGCCGGTTCGCGCTACGACTTCGAGCGCATGGGCATGGTGTTCCGCGCCTCGCCGCGTCAGACCGACGTCATGATCGTCGCCGGAACGTTAACCAACAAAATGGCGCCCGCGCTGCGCCGCGTGTACGACCAGATGCCCGAGCCCCGCTACGTCGTGTCCATGGGCAGCTGCGCCAACGGCGGCGGCTACTACCACTACTCGTACGCAGTGGTGCGCGGCGTGGACCGCGTGATCCCCGTGGACATCTACGTGCCGGGCTGCCCGCCCACGGCCGAGGCGCTGCTGTTCGGCCTCATGCAGCTGCAGAAGAAGGTCAAGGGCAGCAAGTCGCTGCTGCTCAAGCTGAGGAAGTAGGTCGCCGCGCTCTCGGGCGGACGGACGCGCCAAGGACGTTTCTCTGTAGGCCGCATCTGTATATGGTTGAGGCACGACACACACAGAAGAAAATGAATTTGGATGAACAGTACAGATGGGGAGCAGGCTTTGCTTGGTGCGCGTACCTCGATGGCGGTCTGCGCTGGTGAATCTCTGGACGCAACCTTCGAGCCGAGTAATCTTGCATTGAAGCTGTAACTTGTCTTGACTCTCTAGGTGTCGGGACTCGAAGCTCATTGGCTTGGATCAGGAAAGACTGCGTCATCTTTATCGAGAGTAAACCGAGACCACGATGCTTGGAAACTCGTGCTGCTCCGCAACTTAATTCAGAGTGACCGGCAGCGTGGAGACTTCTCCTGTTGCCAGCTCGGGCCAGCATACTTGTTTTGACCGGTTGGCTGCAACCTGTACGATGTTCAGGGTTGGTTCAGAAATTCTCCGCCGTGGTGTACCAGCACCAAGCCCATGTGGGCAAGTTGTTCAAGTTGCATGTTGGGTGCGTGCTTTGCACGCCAACAATGATGTCCCGGTGAGCCCCAGCAAGGTGGCAGCATCGGAGATCTCCTCGCCGCAATTCTGTTGCTCGCGATGGATCTGGTGCGTGGAGCTTGGCAGAGATCTGCTGGTGTTTTCTTGGCTTATGACTGAAGTCTGTGTGAGCCGTAGAGTACGTTATGTCTCGCCTGGACGATCTGATCAACTGGAGTCGGAAGAGCTCGATGTGGCCTCTCTCGTTTGGGCTTGCTTGCTGCGCCGTCGAAATGATGCATTTAGGTGCGTCGTCCATTAAACTACACCGCGCGTCGTTCCCCAATTTTCTGATCTGCCTCCCTCCTGCGTCCAGCCGCCTCACGTTACGACTTCGAGCGAATGGGTCTGCTCTTCCGAGCCTCGCCTCGATGCACCGACGTCATGATCGTCGCGGGCACCGTCACCAACAAGATGGCGCCAGCTCTCCGTCGAATTTACTACCAAATGCCTGAGCCTCGCTACGTGATTTCGTTGGGGAGCTGCGTGAACAGGGGCGGCTACTACCATTACTCGTACTCCGTGGTGCGCCGCGTGGACCGCATTCTGCCGGTGGACATCTATGTTCCGGGGTGTCCTCCAACGGCGAAGGCTCTGCTGTTCGGGATCATGCAGCTCCAGCAAAAAAATAAAGGGGAACAAGTCGCTCCTGCTCAAGCTGCGCAAATGAGGCTGTCGTGCGTGCTGGCGGTGGGTGCTGGGCTCGACCGCATAGAGAAGCAGCATCCGTCTGTCCTCCATCCATGTGTAGCATCCGCAGTGGGGCCTCCTGGTAGTCCTGAGGTCAACGAGCCTCGAAGCAACGCACTTGGCATGCGTTCGAGTCCGGGACTTTTTCAACAATCGGTGATCCGAATGATTAGCATTCTTGAATTCAATATCTCATTTAAACAAATCAAAATCAGCATCAGACATCAGAATCATACCTTCAGAATTCAATAGCCAAGCCAAGTGTGTAGTACCAGGTAGTCAACTCAATTTCCTTCCACGTGTAGCATCCGCGACCAGGTGGTCATAAAGTGTCCACCGGGGTGGCCACAATCCGCGCAGCATAATCATCAGGATGATGGCAGACGAGGAAGTATATTCAGACAGGAAGTCTCGACAACGAGGGCACCATAGTGATCGCTAGAGCTTTGCCTTCGAGTGCACCGCCTTTTGCAACGGCCTGGAGGTGGCCGTCAACGAGCACACAGGTGTCAGCGCAATGTGCGCGAGGCCTTAAGGCGCGTTGCAGCGGACTGGACCTCCCCCGCTCTCGCTCGCCTCGTTCCTGGCCGCAGGTTCCTCTGGTGCGGCACCCTTCGGACAGTCCGAGCTTTCGCCCGATTGCAGCCTCTCAGCCTCACTTGATCACCACCATGTTCCGCCTCGGCTCGCAGCTCCTGCACCGCGCTGGCCGCCCTGTGGGGGTCGCCGGCTCGTCGAGGACGCTCCAGACCACCGCCAAGGTGGCCGGAGCTCAGGCTCAACCCCAGGAGCAACTGCAGGTCTCATAGCGCGGCAACGTCGCCGACCTGCAACGGCAATGCTGCCGCTCGAGACAGCGCCGGTAGGTGGCGTCGGCCTTTAAGACTTGGCCCAACAAGCTCTACAGGTTGCTAGTTATAGATTCAGTAACACTCGTTACCGTCAATGCAGAGTATGTGGTGTCTCGCCTGGATGACCTCGTGAACTGGGGCCGCAAGAGCTCGGTGTGGCCCGTTTCGTTCGGTCTGGCGTGCTGTACCGTCGAGATGATGCACGCCGGTACGTTTTGACCAATTCAACTCCGTGTTTGTCAGTCTTTCGTATAGTCACAAATGACTGAAAAGCTTTGTGCATCGTGTTGCTACGATTCAGCCGGTTCTCGTTATGATTTCGAGCGCATGGACATGGTGTTTCGAGCTTCACCTCGCCAAACCGACGTCATGAGTAGTATGACATGGAACATTACGCCCGCAGTTTTTTTCCTTACCGTAATTTACCAACAGAACAAGAACAATCCTGGAACGTTCTTTCGAGGCAGCTGCTATTTCGACGACGCAAAAGCTGAAATGGTCGAAGGGCTCTTGTTCGCTGCAGTGCAGAATGAAAATTGACTTGTTTGATGAAAACGTTTAGCGTGCTACCTTCCTAGCCTAGCACCTACCAAAGTACTGTTCTAGAACTCTGGAAACTTCGACACCAACACTCTCTTATCTTGCGAGTTGCTTTGTACTGTCTGTGACAGAGCAGGTCACGAGCAGATCCTCAACACTCCCCCTCAACTCGCATGTTCTTTGATTCCGCTTGCTTCGCGCAATTTCACTAGCTGAGGTGTTGGAATAGGCTTTGTCAGGTAGTCCGCAAGTTGATCTTCAGAAGCCACGTGCTGTAGCAAGATCGTTTTTGCTTCAACATGATCGCGGACATAGTGTGCTCGTAAGTCAATGTGTTTTGCACGCGGGGTGTATCCGTGATTGGATGCAATACTGATTGCTAACTTGTTATTGAGGTAAACTGTCGTTGGTTTCTCCACTTTGAATCCCATCTCGAGCAGTAAATAACGCAGCCAAACCACTTCCTGCGTTGCCAGTGCGAGTGACATATATTCTGCTTCAGCGGATGAAAGCGCAACAGTGGCCTGGCGTTTGCTTTTGAATACTACAGGCACACCACCGAGCAGCAACAATACTCCAGACGTTGAACGACGCGTTAGCTTGTCTCCACCCCAGTTTGCATCAGCAAAGGCCTCCAGCACAAGATGTTTATTACGGCGAAATTGAATTCCAAGTGTAGCCGTTCCCTTTAGGTAACATAGCACTCGATTAGCAGCATTCCAATGGATCTCGAGTGGGTTGTCAAGAAATTGAGATAAAATCGACAGTTAGACTGAAACCAATAGTAGATACCAAAAGTGGTGTGAAAGCTAATCAATATTACTACTTTAGTGAGCCTACCGCAGCAAAACCATTTTACATTAGAAACCACGAGAACAAAGCGGTTTCTGGCAAGGTTTTCAACGATCTTGTGAAAACCTCTAGATACACTTTCAATAGCCTGATGATCGGGTTTGAAGATATAGAGCGATATGTTTATAAGAATGATGATCCACCATTGAAAAAAAATCTCGAAGCTAATATTCAGCTATTGAATCGAGCCATCCTCGACAATACAAAATCGACAGATACATCAGCTCGAATCAAATCCTCTGAGGGTGTCCAATATCGCGATGACACTTTGCAAAAACTCCACGATGAGTCAAAAGCCGCATTCCTGAAGTATGGCGAACCTCAGTGGAAATACGATGAGGCGAAGCGAGCAATAAAGGGAAATAACTCAAAATCCGCAAGATCAGCGTTGAAGGCGGCAACCGCTGCCATGAAAGCGACCAAGGCTGTCTATTAAATCAAGGCTAAAAGCTACTCTGATGCTAAACTACACCGAGGTTGAACAATTCAGTGATAGACAAGACGAGCGCACGGTTCGCCAAACTGTGAATAACATGGTTGGTCAGGTAAGGATCAGGGGTTAAGAGGAAGCTTCAGGGTCGTGGGTTAAGAGGTGCTGGTGTCGCCCCGCTTGAAGGATTTGTCCGTCGCGGGAGAACATGCAACCTCAATGAGATCCAAGGCTTAGCCACCCCATACATCTATCGCCAGCTGGGAAGTAAGTACATCCGAATCCCTGATCTTGATGCTAAACCCTTGTGATCGTTCAACCCAATCGACGTAAATGTGGCCCAAAGCGGGGAATCAGCGATAGTCTTCAATCCATGATGAGAACGCTTGCCTTCAAGCAACATATTGATCAAGCTTCCTACGATAAACTCAGCATCGATGATAAAAACCTGATCAAGGAGATTCTTGCAATTATTCATCTACAATACAAATTTCATGATCGGCTTGAGGATCTGTTAGAATCTCTAAGAGCGGAGTATGACAAGCTTAAAGGTGAGCTTAAGTTGGGTAATGATAATCCTTCAATCATCAAGCAACTAAAATCCCTTAGTGTGGATATGTACTTTAATCGTTTAATTTCGGATTCTGAGTTCAAGGATTTTATCGTCCGTTTGATTTAGAGATGTTCTTTTCTAATCCTCGAATTATTTCCAGCTCACCTGGTAGCTATGGAGACAACGCTGATCTCAACGTAGCCGAGCTAAAAGCTATCATGAAAAATCTTTCTCTGCCGATCTTCCCGACAATCGAAGTAGCTTGAAGTGCCTGTTATCGATATCGAGCGGGATGATCCACTGAACGATAAATTTCCACCGATCGTAAGACCTGATAAAGAGCCGAGAGACGTTACATTGGGTTGAGATCCGGTTTGTAGCGTTTTGGTAATCGTAGAAGCTCCAAAGCTATTGATTTCCGCTGATATTGCCGGACGAATCGAGAATCAAAGCTTTGCTATGCGAAGCAGTTCCCGCTATTATTTTTCCGCCAAGGTAGTCCCACCTGTAATCATCCTTACTCAAATAAAGTGTCTGCGCATAATCATAGGTTAGATAAGCACTCGAGGCTAACGAAAGATAGAATACAGGATTATAGATGGATGATTGGAAACTTGGCTGCGGATATGAAAAACTGGAACTCATTTTGTTTAATCCTATATAGATCAAACGATTTAATCATGAGTGCTATTCCTGACTTCGGGCTTCGATTCCGAAAAAATTCAAGTCTGCTTCGATGGGTGATATCCCCGCATTGGATATGAATGCAACAAGATAACTATCGATCACAGAGAACTGCGTATTTTGAATTCACCATTTCGATTCATCAGGATGTTGGCAGGCTTGATGTCTCAGTGAACCATTTCGCAACAAGATAACTATCGATCACAGAGAACTGCGTACCTTGAATTCACCATTTCGATTCATCAGGATGTTGGCAGGCTTGATGTCTCGGTGAACCATTCTACCAGAAGTACTAGAATGGTTGTGCTCGGTCCAAGCTTTTCAGGGAAGAAAAATCTTTGTATGTTTATTCTCAAGCATTCTCCTCAGGTATTTGCTCATCTAACTATCATTGCTCGTAATCCCCATTAGGAGCTTTGTGAGTATCTCCGGGATAAGTTGGAAGGATTCATCACATATGCTGACCCAAATAGCCCCCCAAGCGTTGATAAAGTTCGTCGGACACCGATGAGTTCTAACAAACCGGAGCTTGTTATTATAGATGATTACAGCAATGATAAGCTACTTCAGAAGAATATCTTCTCTCATTACTACACTAGAGGTCGTCATCTCAAATTGAGCACCATATTCCTATGCCACAGCTACTTTGCCACTGATAAGATGATTCGGTTGAATTCAGAGTATGTAGCGATTCTAAAAGCGATTTCGAAGCGTGATTTACAGATGGTTGTGAAGGACTTCAACATCAAAGGCGTTGATGAACGGTCAATCGTCTATACTACAATAAAGTCACGGAGCGCAAAGGACAGATGTTGTTTTGTGATTCAGTTAAAAGTCAGCTAAGATATAACTTCGATCGAGTCATCGATCCAAATGATTATGAATACATATCATAACCAATTTTGGAGATAATCATATATACATAACCGCAATGTGTGCTTCGTTTGTTAAACTCGATTCCACTAACCTCGTTCAAGATGGATACAACCGCACATGGAAATACAGCTTCCTGGTAGTGCTGCCGATTTTAAGGACGTAGCATGCGCAGTTCAATCGATTTCGATGTATAACTCTGAATATAAACGCCGCTCAGTTCTGGAACAATACCTATAAAATTGAAGTTCCGACCGCTGGAACCACATCCACTGTATCTGTTAGCTTACCTGATCGACTTTACAGTTATACCGATATTAACCAAAACATTGAGACAGCTCTCGTAAACGCTGAAGCGTATTTATTCCATCCATCTGGTGAAAACGTTTTCTATGTTCAACTAACAGAAAACATCGTTTATTATGCTGCTCAGTTCGACTTTAGCGCTACTCCAACGACACTTCCTACGGCTGGTGGCACTTGGGCACGACCGGCAAGTGGTGTTTATTCCTCAGGCGGTACTGGACTCCCTACGACGACTCGTGTCCCACGCCTAATCATCGATAAAGCCACCTTTGGTAAAGTAGTAGGATTGACTGCTGGTACATATCCTTCAGCGTCTGCAACGGTTTCAAGTGCTCAGCTATCGAATACTATCCCACAAATTCATCTTACATCGTTCGTTGTGATCTAATTAAGAACGAGTATGTTGCCTCTGGTGATATTCTTAGTGCGTTTGATCGTGGTGATGCTCAGGTCGGTCAGATCATTTCATACAAACCGAGTCAGTATGCCTGGATGAACTGTCATAATGAAGCGCGCACATCAATCACGATCTCAATCTTTAATCAGAATGATACAAAGCTATAGTTCCGCGACACTTCAGTGCTTCTGCTTCGTCCAAAAAAAAAAGAAAGTCGAATGACTAATTTTTTTATCCAGCTCTCATAATCGAAATGATCCTGCTTGCATATGCTTCTTGCGTTTAGCACGCAAAGCGGCCATCTTAGCCTTCATTTCAGGTGATCCTTTCGCTGGTTTCTTCTTAGGTACTCCTACACCATAACGTCTCTTTACCTCACCTCGAATCGATTTGATCAGGTTCTTATGCTCTGGCTTGGTTGCTTTTGATAGTAGATACTTCGCCCCCGCATCGACCGCATCGGTTAGAACCCCCTTACGCTTAGCGTAGGATAGTGCGCGCTTAGCTCCTTTCTTAACATCAGACCAAAATACGTCCATATTTTTTCTCTACATCGCTGTCAGAGTCGTATATACCAACTCCTGTGAATGACATTATAGCTGCTCTTGCAGAAATTCCTGCTTGGGGGGCTCCAAACGCTGTCGCAAGAGCTGGCACTGCCACATCCAGCCCTCTACTGAGCAAACCGCTATCTTTTTAACGAATTTGAAGGCACGTGATAAACCCGATTTGATTTTACTCCAAATGGATCCTCCTTGTGGTCGCTTATAACCCTTCTTAATTTTATGTCTGGTGATGTCAAGACACACACCACGACCTGCCTTGCGAGCTTTGATCACCTTCTCGTAAGAGGTTGGATGAAGATGAATAACAGAGCCACTGCCCTTGAGTTGATCGGCTGTCAGACTTAGCTTACCAGGCTTGAGAGCTTTGGTCAACTTGGAAGCTGGTACGTCGCTGGAAATCGTTAATTCACGATACATGTTTGCTATATAGCTTAAAACATGATTTATAAAAAATTTGTTAAGTTTAGATCTTTCATATCTTTGAATAAATTGGGCTGGTTGTGTTGCTTTGCATAGAGCCATAGGATGCAAAATGGTCCACAATAGTCTCCATAAGTACCTTCGAACTGTTTTGGATTGTATCGCCCGATCCCGTACTTCGTAGGTGCTGCTTCTCCCATTGAATCGAAGTATTCACCATTGTGAACACCCGTCCAGTGTCCTACATCCATATTGGGTTGTCGTAGCAATATCAGATATGAACCTTTCTTCGGAAGCGGATGTGTGATCTCACTTGACTCAAAGATATCATCGAGATGAACCCCAATACGCTTGGCAAGTTCAATTAGATTATGATCGCATGTGATAGGCTTGACGAGCTCCATAATAATTAATTTTAACAAAACTATATTATTCGAGATATAGATTCAACGATGTCTGAAACACAAATTTTTACGACCAATACCTTTACCAGAGCTCGCTCAAGAGTGATCCGGAGATTAAGGTCTCCTCTGGCAAGCGCGTTCCTTTTGTTATCGATCTTAACCAGGGATCATATCAAAACGGTGTTATCACAATCGATGCTACGTCCCAACTTAATGGAAGTGAAGGACTCGCTTGCCTTCGTGATGCTTACATTATGCTACCATACAAGGTTTCGATGAAGAACACGCACGCTACTAATGCTCAGGGCGCAGCCAACCGATTCTGTGTTGGTCTTAAGTGTGGCAACTTTAACGTCATCAATTCGATGTCGCTTGAACTCAATGGTAAAACCATTGTCTCGATGGCAGACTACAAGCTGTTCTGGAACAATATCCGTGCTCAGACCGGGTACAGCCCTCAGTATGTTGAGAAGCATGGTGCTGAATCGTTTCTATACCCGGATGCTGCTCAATCAACCAAGTACAGTAGTGCGACCGCTACTACCGGAAACGGGTATTCGAATAACACAGCAATCTCTACTACCTTCACCGCCGGTACTATTTCTGCTACGGCATCGGTAGCAAATGATGGTTTTACTAAGCGTCTTCTCTCTAACCCTCCAAATGCTGGAGCTGACTCATCTACGTCGTGGTGGTCTACTGGTGCTGCATCTGCCACCACTACCATTGCTAATCAACTTGGTCGCGGTGCGTTCGTAGCTGGCGCTGGTTCACCTGGTGCTATTATGGGGACGTGGAACTATATGCTTAAGATTAAGCTTACTGATTTACATCCGATTTTCAAGAAGCTTGACTTGATGGCTAATCCACAAACTCGTCTTCGTTTCCGCGTTAACTAGGGCACTTCAGCTATTGATGTTGATGCATCGAGAAATATGACGCTAACGGGAACAACATTATTGAGTGGCAATGTATGTCCACTAATGGTTGCTTTTGCGACCAGTCCAAACCCAATGTACAGTGCTCTTAGTGTCGCTGGTTCCATTGCAGTTTCTTGGGGTGCTGTGGTTAACTCCCGCTTGAGCCTACAATTGATGGAACCTACATGCCTTTCACAACTTCTTAACTGTATGCTCCTTTCGTTCATTTGGAGAACTTTCAGGTTATCATCTCTAAGCCCGTTAAGAAGGTTCGATACAACGATTGCTATGACCAATGGTTCTACCAGCGCGCTGGTTTTGGTAAGCTCAGCTTAATGCTGCATTTGATCTTCAGCTTTCGGCTTCTGTTAGAACGCTAAGTATGTTATTCTCCTTCCTTTTGCCGAACAGACCGGCGGTTTTGCTTCTGCAGCTGTCCAAGAGTTTCAGAGTCCTTTCGATTCGGCTCCATGGACTTCACCCTGGTTCGAGCATTCGCAACTTCAACGTCCGCCACCAAACTCGCCTCCCTGACGCTAAACAAACTGCTCGGCTTGCGGAATCCATCAGATCAGCCACACATTTGAAAGACTTATTGGCTCGCAACATACCTTCGACATCAGCCATGACTATGACTTTCACCACTTTACTAACGAGATCGTTAAGATTGCTTCGATTAATGGTGTTCTAACTCCCGAGCTGGTGAATGGTCTTCTTGACTATTAGACGTGGTCTCTAACTAACCGCGTCCTTATCGCTGACGTTAGCCGCCTGACGGAGCGTGATGTACCTCAGGCTATTCAGGTTCAGGGTGTCAACGCTGGTTGCCAGGGAACCAACATGCTTGTATTGGTTGTGAGTGAGCAAGAGCTCTCCTACGATCGTCTAACGGGTGAAGTTCTTGATTTTACCACTGCTTAGATTTGGATTTAACAAAAATATTTTTGTTTAATTAGGCTGTATAGCCTCGACAAGCTTAGGACATTTCTCAATTACGAATGGGTTCTTACGAAGCCAATCGATATAATTAGAATCGGTGCGACAAATTTGTTTTAGCGTCTTACCCTTGTACTTGCCCCAACTTATCATATACGAGTTATCATTGGTTAGAAACTTGGAGTGGAGGAATATCTTGATTTCCTCACTAATATTGAGACTTGGTTGGTTGAGCATCCAGCGACAATAACCAGGATCAGAAGTAAATACTTCTTCGATCGGCGTGTTCTTGTATTTTCCAAAAGTTAATTCGTTCGTCATGTTATCGGAGGTATCTATATACATAGCCACTTTAATTTTTTGAAAATAAATTAATTTTGAAATTCAGACGAAACCAACGGTTGTCTGTTCTCAGTGGTCGAGCGGTTCTAAAACTACCCTAAGATCCAAAAGACGTTGCATACGCTCTCAGGTGGTCGAGAGGTTGCATCGTCAAAATAGCACCTGGCCCGAAATAAGGTTCCAGGAATGCTCTTGGTGGTAAATTACGGAAAGTAAAAAAACTGCCGGCGTAATGTTCCATGTCATACTACTGTCATGATCGTCGCCGGAACACTTACCAACAAGATGGCGCCCGCGTTGCGCCGCATTTTTGACCAGATGCCCGAGCCCCGCTACGTGGTGTCCCTAGGAAGTTGTGCCAACGGAGGTGGATATTACCACTACTCGTACGCCGTTGTACGCGGTGTCGAACGCATCGTACCAGTCAACATTTACGTTCCTGGTTGCCTCCCAACGGCCGAGGCTCTTGTTTCGGTCTGATGCAATCAGAAGAAAGTGAAGGGCAACAAGTCTCTGCTGCTGAAACTAAAAAAGTAATTGCTTGGCGGTGCGCTAGTGAGGTGAACACGCAACTAGCTTGGCGAAAAGAGCTGCATGTGTTTCCAAATTCGCAAAACAAAAATGAACAATAATACACAGGCCAGAAATGTACCATTTTTTTCTTCCTCTTGTAGTGGTCGGTTTGGGTGTTGCGGTTAACGAAAACTACGTTTCTCGAGTGACAGCATTCTTTGGCGTCAAATGTTAAAGTGCTGCCGCTGGGTAAGGGAATACCAACGTCATGACGCCATCCTGGTGGTACCTTTTTGCCGTAAGCTTTGAGCTAATGGCAAGTCCCCTTTGAAGGATGCCGTTCATTTACAAGCATACCTCCTCGTGTCAAGATCACGTAGGTCTCCACAATGCCAATTCATAAGTGTACTTGACTTCACCCAGTATTGATTCCACCACATTTTGCAATTATGTTGAGGTGGCCATCAACAGCGCGTTTGCACGATACGTGTCCGCGATCACGTCCTTGACCTCGATTTGTGACAAAGTTGTTGGACGCCATTCCCGACTGGACCTCTTCAACTTTGAACATGCTTCACTCCCTAGTCCCCTCAAATTCCTCTGGTTCTTCCCTCCAGCTTCAAAACTGAGAAGTGTGGGTAACTCGATCGTCGGGATGTTCTCAGCTGCTGCGTTACCAAAGAACCTCTGTGATTAGTCCCGTTCCCGGTTGCTAAAACTTCTCGGGCGCTTCACGCAAGCGTTACGGCGCATGGAGAAGCCCAGATGCAGGAGCAGGAGCATGATCCTGTTGCACAGCGCGGCAATGTTGGCGACCTGATTGCTGGAACGCAGTAGCTCGCAACAGCGTTGGTATGTCATATCCAAACTTTCAGATACTTCGCATCACCATTCACTCCGAAGGCACTAACAACCTTCGGATTTTTGTTGTGGTGACACCATAGAGTATGCCATCTCTCGCTTGGACGATCTAGTTAACTGGGGTCGAAAGAGTTCACTTTGGCCCGTCCAATTCGGGCTCGCTTGCTGCGCCGTCGAGATGATGCATGCCGGTACGATTTCTTTTTTTTTTATTGCCCAGATAACCTGTGCTCACTCTTAGCCCCTTCAGCTAACAATTAAATGACCGTGCCTTGCCCGGATAGCTGGTTCGCGATACGACTTTGAACGCATGGGCATGGTGTTCCGTGGATCTCCTCGCCAAACTGACGTCATGATTGTCGCCGGAACACTTACCAACAAGATGGCGCCGGCGCTTCGTCGAATCTACGATCAAATGCCTGAACCGCGCTACGTCGTGGCATTGGTAAGTTGTGCCAATGGAGGTGGTTACTACCACTACTCTTACGCTGTAGTCCGTGGTGTCGATCGAATCGTACCAGTCGACATTTACGTTCCAGGATGTTCTCCAACAGCTGAAGCTCTTTCTTGTCTTCGGACTTCTTCAGCTCCAGAAGAAGATCAAAGGAAACAAGTCCCTACTGTTAAAGGTGAGAAAGTAATCGATGTAGTCGATAATGGGGGCAATCGCATGCACTAGTACAAGCACAAGTAATCCAAAAAGAGGTTAAGCATGTCCGTGTTCAAAACGATGTCCTTCGCACTTACAGATTCTTTAAAGACTTGAGTGTTATGAATCGAACACGACGTGCTTTCGTTAGTTATCGTTCTGCTCGCCTTGATATTCTGTAGTGCAAGTATTCTGACATTTGCATGTGGAGTGAAAACATGGCCATCAACACCTCCGCGTAAACGCTTGCCTGGCCACCAACATCTCCGCGTAAAGTCTCTAGGCGCTCATTAGCGCTTAGAATGTCTAGTTACTGCGTGGTGGCCATCAGCAGCACTGCATAATTAATTTCAGCCATGAGAGGAAGTCATGCTTTGCCTATTGCATTTTCAGTACCTGCAGATTGCAGGGCTCAATCACCCAACACTTTTTTATTTTTCCTCGTTCCCGACTTTGCAAACCAAGTAAAAGCTGCTGCTGCGCCATGTTGTCTACTGGTCAACATCTCGTGTATCGTCGTCCGGGGGCAACAAAATTTTGTCGACTTCCTTACTCAACCTCCTTTGTTGCAAGAGAGAGCATAAGTCCTGACCAATTGCAGCGGGGTAGTATAGCAGATCTCATGAATGGAGATGCCGCCGCTCGAAACTGCACCGGTAGGTGGTCTGATTACTTTATTAGCAACTTCCATTCACTGCATCTAACTAGTACCTTTGCTCGAATAACGAATCTGCGAGTATGTTGTGTCTCGCCTCGACGACCTGATCAACTGGAGTCGGAAAAGCTCGCTGTGGCCTGTATCCTTTGGGCTTGCTTGCTGCGCCGTTGAAATGATGCAATCAGGTACGTAAAATCTAATGCGCACCGTGCTGTAACATTGCAGTGACTATTTTGTGGCGTCGTCTTTGCCTCCTATTTGCACATCCGTCCAGCCGCCTCACGTTACGACTTCGAGCGAATGGGTCTGTTCTTCCGAGCCTCGCCTCGATGCACAGACGTCATGATCGTCGCGGGCACCGTCACCAACAAGATGGTGCCAGCTCTCCGTCGTATCTACGACCAAATGCCCGAGCCACGCCACGTGATTTCGATGGAAAGCTGCGCGAACGGGGGCGGCTACTACCACTACTCGTACTCTGTGGTGCGAGGCGTCAACCGCATTGTACCTGTGGACATCTACGTTCCGGGGTGTCCTCCAACGGCCGAGGCGCAGCTGTTCGGCATCATGCAGCTACAGAAGAAGATCAAAGAGAACAAGTCCTTACTCTTAAAGGTGAGAAAGTAGCTGTAGCCCCTCCTTTCGAGACAAACAACACAGTTGAGTCTGGCGTGTACATTGAGTAGCTCACTGCTGTATTGCGGAGGTCGTTCTTAGTGGCTCCAAACGCCCATTTGACTGATCATGCCGCTTCATCATTATTCGTTTTCTTATTGCCTTCGCTGAAAAGTTCTTTGCCTTTGAATTGACGATTTTCCGAGAGAAAACCGTAGCTGATAATTGTGCTTCAATTTCTAGCCGGGCATTTAGCTGGATCCATTCATCTTTCAAAACCGAAATAAACCGATCTAGTTGGGTGTACACTCCTTGGGGGCAGCAAGACGTTGTCCAGCTCTTCATTTCCTCTCGAGATGCATTTAACAGCTCATTGAGAGAGCTAATAGAGAAGTATTCGTACAACTTTGCAATAGGCTGATAAGCACTGCTTATTGCTAATTTCCATAGGACATCGATGGAATGAAGTTCACGATTGCAATGGTCCACTGGAGCTAAAGCGTGCAGGAACGCATGGAGAACAATGAAATCACATCTCTCGTTACGATTTGCCCACATCGTCCTTGAGGCAACAGCATAGCAAGCCACTTCATCTAGTGCAGTGCTCTTAGATGAAGCATCTTGCGACACCAAGCGCAGGTCTCTCGCTACGGTATTATCTTCATATTGGTGATGACCACAACACTCACATTGGCGTGACACTTCAAGTACCTTGGGTCTTAGAACTAAACAGCGCTCGCAGAGGTGGCGGTTCCAAACGCAATGAAAAGAAGTAAATGCATTGCGCTGCACCGCAGTACCTTCTTGGTTGGCTTGTGTGTTAGAGTCGATCTTCATAGTTAGCACATACTCCGCTCTATCTTTTTGCTGTAGCAGTTGAATAGCACGCTTTCGCTGCTCTGATGAAAAACTAGTCGCAGGCGTCAGCCTCACGATATTTGAAGTATACATCACCGCAAGATACTCGCGGGTGACCATGTGAGCTTCGTAAATCTCGCAGACGGACCGAACTTGCATTTTTACACGAGAGTAGAGCGAAAAGTAATGTGACAGCTGCTCGAGAACAACGAGTGTCTGGGTTGGTAACGGTGCATACAAATCGACAAAATTCGGGGCTTCATCACCAAGCCAAGAGTGGATTTGCTTGAGAGGAAGTACATCTAGTGGGAGGTTGTACTGTTGAGCGAGAAAGTATAGGTGTTTATCCGGCACTTGCCACGCCCAAATGTCGTTTCGGACCAGCAACAAAAATGACGAGGAAATGTTCTGAGCTGAGCAAATCGAGAAATCGTCGTCGTCCACAGTGATGGCTGCACGTATATGCTTGAGTACCTCTGAATCAAGCTTCTTCATGATGATCTGCTCTAAGCGATCCCTTAACAGTACGCGTTTCCGATATGCTAACAAAAACCACTGCGCCATCCCGTTCTGCCACCTCATTAAACCGGCCGCTTCCCGTTCTGCAATTAACTTACGTCTCTGACTTTCTTTTTTCACATACCACAACCAACTTGACCATGTGAGTTGCATCAACACACAAAGTTTTCTGTTGGCAATATCTTTTGCCCGACGTTTCACCCTTTTCCATTGAAGACTTTGTTTTGCTGTAATCTGTGCCTGAACATCTCGATACAATCTCAAAATTCGACGAGCAGCGTGTGTTTGACGAAGAGAGTATCGTTCAAGCTTGGCCTGCCGGATGTGATACAAACCAGCGATGATTTTGGCACTTGCGTTCCACAGTTGGTGATTACGAATGACCCAGGCGGCGTGTATGCGGTCGTAACACAAATCTTTGGAATGAAGCATTCTATGCCAAGCACTTGTGAGCGCCACTAGCATAACTTTGACGATTAAAACAAGTCTTACCTGGTGTAAATTTGCCTTTGGCGCTGACGCTCTCGTGCCTGCTCCATTCGACAGCGAACACCTCTGCATAGAGCCTGGATGAGTGACGCCGCACGATGGACCACCGGCTCCTGCTCTCCTAATTCTCGAATTTCTGCCTCAAGATGGCCTTTTAACTCCTCGAGCTCGGCCATTTCACCTCTGTAGTATGCAATAGACTCGGCGGCGTCTTCGTGAACGACGTTGGTATTCACTGAAACGAGTTCTTTGTTTGCGAAGAGTGCCGTAGCTTTTTCCTCTTCAGCGATTTTATCACGAATGATGTCGAGGTCAACGCGAATCTGTTGTAGCTCTTGCTGAAGATGCTCACACTTGACGTGATACACTTCCTTATCACTTCGAAGACGCTCTAGCCTAGATTCCAGGCCTGCAAGATATGAGGCGATGTCGACTCTGCGTGTTACATTTTTAAAATGTCGTTAGTAGCATCTTCTTGTAAGATCATTTGCGCTATAACAATCTACTCACTTGTGTTTCCGCACAAAATGGCCACGGAATATCCGTTGAATGATTAAAGCACTCCTTCGAAAGAGAGATATACCTACAAAGGCCAAACATCAGGTCAAGTAGATCGTTGAGAATTATCTCTGAGAGCAACCTTGTCTGCTTCTCCACTTTTGCTCCATCCTTAATTTCGCCATGATACGCTTCTGCAACATGTGCCTATAGGCACAACAATTTTTTATTGATAAGCAAGCTCGGTACAACAACAAAAGACGAGACCTCTAGCTCCATTTTGACCTGCGCCATCGCCTCTGGATTGTCTTTATTCGACCGATTTGAATGTTCCTACAAGCAATGATCGACAAGCAGGAGAGTTATTTTGTTAAGCAAAATATGCTTTTGTAGCTGCGATCGTGTTTATTTATCACCTGAGGTATCGTTGTCGCGGTGACGGCATCTCATCGTTATCCCACCACTTCGTTTCCAGCTGCTCCTGGTGCTTTGAAACAACTAGAACTAGCTGCTTCAACACTTGCCGCTTCCGCGACGGCGCCAAAACCTGACCACGCATGGCGGACACCAGCCGGCGACATCGCTGCAAGTCCTCAGGCAGTGAGCCTTCGTTGTCAGATGACATTCACCTCTGCCAGAAATACAACAACTGAAAATGGCTAAAGGCACGGGTCAAAGGGTTGATTACTGTTATTTCAATTGGTGGACCTCATTATCTGTTTGGTTAACACATTAAACGGATACTCACACGACGATGCATGGGCCCGACGAGGTGCGTGCACTGTTAGTGAGACATTGACTTCACAGGAAGAGTTCGCGCGATGTCATAGCCTCTAACTCTGAGGGAATGCTTGATCGCCTCCTCACATGTCCTCTTTTCGCTCCTTCCACAGGAATCGAGCTCTGGTTGTTTCCATTTAAACGACTGTTTTCGATAGCCTGAAGATATTCTGGTTCGAGCTCTGGTTGCCCAAACTCCAAGTATGATGGTAGGGACGAACGCTCGCTGTCACAATACTCAGACAGGAGATCTGATAGAGATGGAGGCTTACGGTAACGACGCTGAGGCTGATCGTCATTTTGCGTCACCATGCTTTCTGACAGCCCGTTGTTAGGGGCTGACGAGCCGGTAAGATCAGAGTACGCGTCAGCATCGTTATCACGGCCGATAGAGTACGCGCGGATAAACGATGACTCCGAGTCCGTTGCACCTCCACGGAGAGCTCTACCTTGTTCACCAGACTCCGGGAACTTCTTTGCTAGTGAACTCTGCCAGTCAATTTGAGAAGAAGAGTTCGAAGACTGGCTTTCGCTATCATCGTCTTCCACGTGCTGCACGTCCTCCAAATGCAAAGGTGAGAGTAAATCACTTAAGCGGGGCTCCGGGACGTATTCAACACCTTCGTCCACTGGCTGCGAAATGCTATCCTCGGTCCATGGTTGCAGGTCTGCCAATGAGTTCCGAGCGCCATTTTCCAAATCGTCTTTGCGCATCAAGTGCGGAAGATCAATTAGATCCATGTCGCTGAACGTGTCCGAGTCGGCCACTCCGTACATAGAGTTCGGGCGAGACACCATGTTGAACACCTCGCTACTTTCAATACTGCCGTATGTTGCACGAGCTGCGCCTGAGCGGTCTCCAGACGTATCTGACCTGAGGTTTACATGCGTAGTACTTGTTGACTTCCGCTGATAATTTGTAGGAGATGCTTCTGCATGGGTTTCACCAGCTTGGTATTCCGCTTTGCTGCTGTCTGAATCCTCGGAGCTTTCAATCGCCTTAACTGGCAATTTCGGGGCGTCTCTCGGACCAAGTGAGTTCATTTGGAAGGCCTGGAAAGCGCTTGAGGTTAGATCTGACAAATCTTTGTACTCGTGGGTCTCCTCACGCATATCTCGTTTTGCTGGCACATCGCGGCTGTATCTACTCGAAGCAGCTTGTCGTTGGCGTCGTGAGGCAGGTGCTATATCATCGTGGGAGAAAACTTGTAGTGGCGAGCCATAGATTGACGGTGGGCGATCATCACTAACAGTTCGTCGTAAGGGTGGAGGTATTCCTACATCGTAATGCAGCCGACGAGTATCAGAAATCGTGCCTCTGCTGTATGGTCCAGAGTCATTGCTGTGGCTGCGCTCAATTTCACGTGCATACACGTCCATCATCTTAGCCAGCGCCGCCTGTCGGGTTTCCTCGGAGACCTTTAGATTGGGACCGCGCTCTTCTTCGTATAACCTCATGGCAGACATCGCCAATCGGAAGGCTTCGTCCTTATCCTCCAGGTCGTCGCTACGGTGTCTTCGGCGAGTGGTAAAAGCTCCTGCTAGATTTGAATCACTCAGTGACGTGTACGGTGACTCCAATTTACTTCCTGATAGTTGACGTCGGGCAGGCGGATCCGAGCCAGCTCCAATACCAGAAGAGCGAAACCTTGTTGCCACCGGGCGCTCGTACTCAAACAACCGTTCGACGCTATCGTGTGCCATCGTATGTCGCTGTCTCCCACTTAATAACGTCAATCGAGCATTGCGCGCTTCGAAGTATTCCTGAGTACGTCTTTGACGTTCCAAATCATCTTCAATGCTTCGGCCTTCTTCATTACTGTCATGCCTGCTGCGGTGCGCAATGTCACCACGATGACGAGGAATACCACCGTTTGCATATCGATACTCTCGCCCATTCGAGGAAAGTGATGCTGCTCCTTGAGATCCCGATCGAGATCGGCCCCCAGATAAAGCGGACCGTGTTACTCCTCCTCTTCCAGAACTAGATGATCGACCAGATCCATTCGAGCGGAAGCTGGTTAATACTTCTGGCCTTGCACGCCCAATTCCACCATAATAATTGTCTTCCCATTCCGAGCTTAAACGAAGGGAATCCGCTGACTCGTTCCGTGTACTTCCTAGTGCTCGAGGTCTCAGAGGCTGATCATTTCGAGCCTCCCCGTACTCTGTTGACCCTGTAGAAAAATACTCAGAGGAGTGGGTTCCAGCAGCGTGTTGGCGCAACTTCTTCGCGCGTTCGATTAGTTCACGTCGCCTCTGATCCTCGTACTGCAATTGCTTTCTTATCTGCTCGCTCTTGCTCGGTGGCAACCCTAGTTCATTATCACCTTCCATGTCATCATCATCTTCGCGAGGCCCCCTTTGGTGCCGCTCATTCCACGGAGGCAGGTCACCACCAGGGGGCGATTCAACCGGTTGGGTTTCACCAGATGGGCTGTTGACGGCAAGCAATGATTTTGCATTGTCGTCCGCTTGCCGCTGTGATTCTTCCAGTGCCGCTTGTCCTGCAAATTTGTCACTGGCAGTCTTCAGCAACTCTTCAAACTCCTTGTTCATGCGTTTGGCCTCCTCCATGGCAGCGATTCCGTCCTCATCTTCGTTCTCCATATAGTACTCGTGCTCCTCTATAGAAAGCTGTCGGTTCTCCAGCAGAACCATTGACCCTGCCGGGGAATCGTCGTACACAGGATGAATATCGCTGCCCAGAATTTTCTTGGCGCCGGTGTGCTCGTCCGAAATAATTTGACCAGCAGCATCCATCACTGGCACACTAATGCCATACACCACAGACTCTGAGCACTCGACGCAGATCCGCACCTTTTTGGGTCCCACACCCGCGTAGTCTAGCAAAAACTCGTTCCCACAAGGAGAGCACACTACCTTACCGCACTTGCGGCACCGCCGTCGGCGATGGAAAAATCCAAATCGCGTTTCACAGAGCTGGCAGCGCGTTACACTATCCTTTGCTGGCAGTTCCAGATCGCCAAGTAATTTCCCCCGCGCTAGCCGGTGCAATTGAAAGTGTCGATCCACTTCCGCAATGTTCTTGATGCGGCGCTTCATGACCAGAATCTTCATCCAATTCGGCGCATTACCCTTGATGTCCACGTGCAGCGTGTGCACCGCATCCACACATCCCTTCTCTGCCGACTCTGTGAAAATAAACCCTGAGCGGTAAAAGCTGCCACGTACCAGTCCGTGGCTTCTGTTCAGCGGGGGACAAAATGGAAGGCGAATGGAGTGGATACTCCTCACCCAGCCTCGTCGCTTGGTGTTGGTGTCAATGAACTCGTCGTGACACTCAATGTAGCAAAAGTCGCGATGCCGCGCGAGTTTCGTAGGCGACTCGACCGCCGTCCACTTGACAGCAACGTAATGCTTGGGGTTGTCCGGCGTCGGGTTGGCCAGCGTCAGCAGCGTCTTCTGGTCCAGCAAGTCTTTGCCCACCGTCTGCGTGAATCCCGAGAGTTTCTCGGGCGTATCAAGCTTGAAGAAGTCGGAGATCTCGTCGATCGTCGCGCGGATCTTGCAGGACCCGCGCAGATACGTGAGCGCCTTGACGTCCTGTTGCACGTTAGTCCCCGAGCTGTCCACGCCTTGAAAGACGTCCACTCCGTCCTCGGAGGACAAGTGCAGCCACTTCATGGGGCCGTCCTCCTGTCGCGAGTAGTACACCACCTCTTTGCACGCGTGCTTGGCCAGTCCCAGCAGGTATTTGTTCTCCTTGGCGCTGAGCTGCGGCACCGAGAAGAAGTCGTCGGGCAGCGGCAGCTTCCCGGGCGTGTTTCCCTGCGCCGCGCCGCCGTGGCGCAGGTTCACGCAGCTGGCGGCGTTGACGGACACGTCGCCGTCCGGGCGGCCGGAGCTGCGGCCCGAGCGCGACGTGGAGAGCGCCGAGCCGCGCGCGGGGTGCGCCATCTGCTGCCGAACTTGGTTTTGGCAGGAGGCGCCTACACTTTCGTCGCCTGCAGCAGCCGCAGCCTGCAGGGCCAGGAAGCGCAGCCTCGCGCCTTCTTCCCTCCTTGCGTTCTGACGCTGCCGGACGTGCACCATGAAAGAATGGCCCGGCGCTTGCGCGCGCTGTGCACCCGGGCCCATCCCCCTGCGTGTCAAGAAGCGACGCTTCAGATCCGCTTTCGGCCAATCCGAGCGCGTGGAACGCCTTCTGACCAATCCGGGGCGAGGTGTGCAACGCTCGCGGCATCTGTTGTCACGAGACCTATTTGCGCACGGGACAGGCCGGATGGGTCCTATATTTTACAGAGCCCATTCGCACGACGGCAAGTTGGGTGGAGAAGGATGGCGTGGAAGCTGGACTGCGAGAACTTCGAGTGTTTTTGGTGGGGTTTGAGGCAGGTACGACGAGCTGAATGCATTCGAATCGAAGGGTGGAGCGATTGGACAAGGATGTCTGCATGACCTGAGCTGGCTTACTCCAGCAATTGTAAAGAGACTGCTTCGCTGAGAAAGAGAGCACAGAGAATTGAAGCGACGCGAGGCCTTTACTGGGAGGGCGCGCTGTGTAGCTGGCTGCATACTTTGAAGTGACTGACTCGCTAGCACTACGCCTTCAAGGGAACACTCGAGGTAAATCAAGCCTCGAGCGAGGCTTGATTTACCTCGAGTGTTCCCTTGAAAATGATGAATGATGGGATTCATCATTTGTGATGGATGGTAGTGCATTCAAATGACAATACTTGCTTCGTTAAAAGATGCTGCAAATTGTTCAATGGTTTTAAAGTAGCAGGTTCACCAAGGTAGAATACAGGGGAATATTTTTTTTTTTTTTATCTGAAGTTCGACTAACAAACTTAATAGCAGTCCATACCCTAGCTTCTCTATTAACAAAGATACTTTCGCTGTCAATTGGAGCGAAGCTTTCACTGCCAACGTACACCAAGTTCTTCCGAGTGTTGAAGACGCTGGAGACACACGAATTTCACGAATTTCATGAACTACGCTTCGTAAATTTCGTTTTGTGTAAGTATTAGTCGCCCGCACAAGTGCTGCCAAATGGCAGCCAGTGCATGCGAGGCTGGACTCCAGCCTGGAGGACTAAGCCTGCTTACGCACGGCCTTCAAGTTTCTGCTTCGCAGCGCAGAGGACAACATACCGTGTCATGTAATTTAGAGCCCATTTGGCGCCGCCCATAAGCGCGTTTCTCATCTACTGTAAAAGCAGCAGTCACACAGGTGCACCGCGCCAACTTCACCTTGACGAGCGTTCATGTGGCTGGCATGCAGTCGTCCGCCGCCTGGGCCTCATCAGCGTCGCCGCGGCGTGCGGCCACCTCGCGGCAAAATGGAGCTCGCGCGTGGCGGGCGTGCGCATTTGCTAAACGGAGGCCGCCTCAATCGACGGTGCTCGCGATTTGGCACAGCAGACGCGGCGTTCCCGCTCGCTCCGGAGCTTTTGCCTGCATCGCGTGCATCGCGGTGATCAGCGATGTGATGCGGCGGGCGTGCAAGCCGCGATGGCTCGTCGCCGCGAACGAGCCGACCTCTGGGCGCGCAGCCGCCGCCGCCGCGCAGGAAATCGGTCGGCGCTCGCTGCCTCGTCGACGGCGGCGCTCGCCAAGTCGAGTCGCCGGCCGAGTCTCTGCCCCGCAGGAAGGCGGTGTCCACGACAGTGTGCAAGCTTCGGGGTGTTGTGGGGGTCGTGGATTGCACGGCGGCGCCGAGCTGGCTTGCGTGCTGCCGCCCCCACGAAAGAAAGTTCCTGCTCGGCCGACCGACTGGACGAGGGCACGAGTAGAAGTTGAAGCGGCCATCGTGCCTGCACACCGAGAGATTGCTAGTTTCCACACGACAACATATAGTTTACTTGCTATCACTTCCAGTCGAGCTAGACGTCTCGTACTGGGGACTCTCTACATGCGGTCGCTCTCGGCGATCTACACACTTGATCTACGTACGCCTTACGATGATTCCTGCGGCGTGGGGCTGCTGATCCATTTGCCGTCGAACAGAACAGCCCCCACGGCCTTGGTCGGGGTCGCCACGGACGCGCACTTGCAGCTGGGCTTCACGGCACCGTTGTCGCACATGTACTCGGGCGAGCCGCAGTGGTCGCAGAAGCCGGGTCCGCGGCGGGGAGAACTGGCGACAGACGCCACGTCCGATGTTGTCTTGGACGCACGCGCCTCGTTGATCGGAACCCACTCGCCCTGAGACGTTTCCATCAACTCGACGTCCTCGCCCGCAGTTTGGTCGAGAGCCTTGCTCGCTCGCTGACGCATCTTCTTCTGGCGCTCGGCAGCAAGATCGAGCTGCTGCTGTCGCTGCTGCTGGAGATACCGCTCCTTGGCCGCGATAGATGACGTCGAGTCAATTGAGAACTGGCCGCTGCTGGGCGGGTCATCATCGCGCGGCTGCTGGCGATGCCGCCGCAGGTGCTCCAGCTCCTTCTGCCTCTGCTGGATCTGCTGTAAGACCGAGGCATTGGGCTGCCGCTGCTTCGTTGGCTCGGTTCGACGAACGGGGGACTCCAGAGACTGCTGGCGGCGACGCATCTGCTCCTTCTGGTACTGAGCCATTTCCTCAAAGTCTGACTGCTGGCGCCGCCGTGCCTGCTCCTCCTGATAACGAGCCTGCTCTTCAAACTCCTGGAATTGCTGCCGCTGCTCCGGGGTTTGATTGTGTCGCTGGTGCTGGATCTCGTTCGTCGATTCCTGCTTCCAATGGCTGTACAAGTCGACCATCTCCTGCTTCGCGTTGCGGCTGGCTGCTGCCGCCGCTGCCACCGATGCCCGCTGCTGTTGTGACTGCTTTTGCTGCTGCACCTTTGCCTGCGCCTCGCGATCATCACTGACGCGACGTTTGTCCTTCCGCGGAGACGGAACCGGAGATAGGTTTGCTTGCGGCTGCGGTCGAACAGATGGCTGATCACCAGCCTCGCTGGCGCGCTGCTGATCTTGCCACCAACGGGTGAGGTCTGTGGTCGTGCGGATCTCGCCCAAGCCATCGATTGTGTGCTCCTCGTAGTCCGACAGATCACTGTCGCGGTAGTCAGTCGACAGTCGCGCGCCTGCCTCCGCCGTTAATCGGATGACATCTTCTCCTTCGGTGTCGCTGCGTTCCTGATTACTGCTGAGCTCTGATGACATAAATGAAGGGTATCGGTCAATGGGCCGCTTGTGCTCGGGTTGCTCGCTTTCACTTGTGGACACGCTTCCTGCTGCCTGGCGCTGGGGATCCACCTCAAACTCGGGTTCTTCCTTCTCTTCTTCCTTCTCCACAAGTCTAGACGAGGGAATGCGACTTAAGTGCTGCTGTGCCTTCTCGCGCTCTTGCTTCTCCATCTCGCGTTCACGCTGCTCGCGTAAAAAATGTTTTTGAGCTTGTCGCTGTTCCTCTGGAAGTAAGCTCGAGTCGCCTTCATACATCTGCATTTCGTCCCAAAGCTGGACCCGACGACTGAGCTCCGTAGCACGCAGCTCCAAGTCGCGCTTAATCTCCTCTTGCTGTGCGAAAAATGACGCGGCGTCACTGGGGCGGTCAAGCATGGATAGCGAGCGCCGCCTTGGCGGCGGATCAAGTAGACCCGGGTGTGTAACACCCTCCACTTCCGTCGTGGGCTCCTTGCATTTCCTGATAGGGTATGTGCCTGCACGAGTGGTGTGCGCCGTAATATGCGATTGCTTCGCTTCGGCAGAGCACACTGTACAAATCCGGACCTTCGTGCGGCCCACCACCGGTACATCAAGCCACCAGTCATCACTGCATCGCCGACACACGCCTTCGCCGCACTTGCGGCACACATACCTCTTGGACCGCGTCGACATACTGGTGATCGATGCCAGCGTGTCCCTCAATCCTCCAGCGCTCGCAAACTCACGGAAGCACAAGTTACAGCTGCCTCGCGTGCGTTTCTTCGCCGGGATGTCCAAATCGCCGAGCAAGGGGCTGCTACTCAGTCGCTGCTGCTGCAGGAGCTTGTCCACCGTTGCCAAGGCCGCCACGCGCTGCGCCAGGAATCCGGGTTGCAATAGCTCCAACGCCATCCGTCCCTTGAGATCGAGCTCCACCGTGTACGTGACACTAAGCACTCCGGGCTCGTCCGTCTCCACCGCCGTGAGTCCGGACCTGTAGATGCTTGCGCGCACGATGCCGTGCTCCTTCTCGAGCGACGGGCAGCAGGGCAGCTTGAGCGAGTGCAGCGAGCGCACCCAGCCTCTCCTTCCCCTGGCGTCCGTGAACTCCTTCTGGCACTCGAGGTAGCAGAAGTCTCTGTTGCGGAAGAACCTGGAGGGCGAGGCCACGAGCGCCCACTTGACGCCGACGTAGCGGCGCGGCTGCTGGCCCGAGGGCGACACGAGCGTGTAGAGCGTGGCGTGCTGCACCAGGTCGGCGTTGAAGAGCAGCAGGTGGTCGGCGGCCTCGCGGCTCGAGTCCAGCTTGAACAGCAGCGCGAACTCCTCGATGCTGGCGTGCACGTCGTCGCTGACGGCGCGCACGCAGGTGGCGTCCTTGGCCTCGCTGAGGTCGCGCGCGGCGCCGCGCAGCACGTGGATGTTGCCGTGCGCGCCGCGCGGCCGGGGCGCGGGGCGCCAGAGCACGCTGCCGGGCTCGTCCTGCGCCAGCGTGTCCTTGATGAGCGCGTTGGACGTCTCGTTGGCCACGCGCACCAGGTGCTTCTTCATGCGCGGCTCCAGGTCGGGCCGCGGGAACAGCTCGTCCACGGGCGGCAGCGCCGGCTCGTGCGCGCGCGCCGACGAGGCCACGGACGGCGGCGGCGCCGGCCGCGACATGTTGCGCGTCATGGTGTGCGGGATGGGCGTGGACGCGGCCGGCGCGCGCGGCATGACGCTGTGGCCGCGCGCCGCGCGCACCTCGGGCGCGGTGTCCGCGGGCTTGCGCGAGGGCCGCGCGCTGACGCTGCGCGAGCGCAGCCCGTCGAAGCGCATGGCGTCGGCCGGGCGAATGCGGAAGTGGAGACCGGCCGGCTGGCCGGCGTCGTGGCGTCGCGCGCGGCGCAGATCCGGGCGGCGCGCGCCGTAAAACGGGGGCCGTGGCGTCGAAAAGGCAGGAGAGACTGGGCGCTGTATGCGCGACCAGCGAGCCCCGCGGGAGTGGCGCGCGCGCTAAAACAACGGAGACCGGGCGGCGGCACCTGGCCGGCCGGCTGTTGCGGACCAGTGTGTGGTTGCAGCGCTGGCGGATCTGCTGTTGTTGCAGTGTGGCGGCCAGGAGTCCAGCGTGGCGGGTGGGACCACGTCCGGCCCATCACTTTCATTATCGCGCGCCAGCTTGTTTCTGGACGCGCAGTGTGGCCCACACCACGGCGCCGCGTTGCGCGCGTCCAACTTTGACTTGCACCGAGTATGGGCTGGCCCGAGGAGAAGGCGGCGCTGCTGGCCACGATCCGCACACAGGAGCGAGAGGCCGCGGCGCTCGCCAAGCGCTTCAAGCTGCTGCAGCAGACGCTCAGGCAGCAGCAGACGCTGCTGGACAGGTACCAGCGCGCGCTGGGCGTGGCCAGGACGGCGGAGACTTCGGTTGCCGGAAACAGTAGGAACAACATCGAGGAAGTTTTACATACGGATAATGTCAAACCGGCAACGACGACGGAGCCCAAGCTGCATGCGGGGGCTGCGTGGATGAAGAAGAAGACGGCAGGTTCGTCGGATTTACAGACGGCCACTGAAGTGACTGTGCCAAGTTCAGTGAACAAGGAGGCGGTCGAGAAGAAAGAGCAGGAGAAGCCCAAGAAAAATATGTTCAAGTCTACGGAAAAGAGGAAAAGCGCCCGCTTGGCGGCGACGTGGGCGGAGGAGAAGCGCCGCATGCAGAAGAAGCCCAAGTGGCAGGAGGCACTGAGTCGAGCAGCCGCTGATTCAGACAAGGAGAACGTGCGGACGTCGGAGAGCAGAACAAACGACAAGACGGACTTCGCCTATGTTGAAGTTGTACGGAACCGAGAGGAGCGGAAGACTCTGCCTGCTCACGACTGCGTCGAGTGCAAAAAATACTACGACGCTCTGGGAGGCCTCGGTGCTGGAGATGCTGCTGCGCAGAAGAGCAAGTGCTCGCGTCATCGAGCGAGGTTCGAGCCGTACCAGACACCTGATGATTTCTGGAGACTCAGCTTCCCAGACTCGGAACCTGGACCAGGGTCGCCGTCAGTGATCTGAAAGGGACACGCTCCTGTTGATAGTTTTGCAGATCTCGACGTTTGTGGCACTTGAAATGCCATGCGCGTGTTGATTTTCGCGGCGACTTGTCCTATTCGCACTTACGCCCTACACGATTGAAGCCAGGCAATTTGGTCGAATGATGCAGTATCGAACTGTTATCTGCAGCCTATGATGCCATATTGCAACGATCTAGGCTGCTTTTCACGCCATTTCACTACGCCAAGAATGGTTTTGGGTGTTAATTGTTGGTCAAAGCCCCCACAGTCTTAGTTTCTGCTGCCAACACCCACGGATGACATATCTTGAAAAATGCAGGCCTGAGTAGTATCCGACTGGTTGTAGGTACTGTTAGGCAAGTGAAATGCAATTGCCGAGTACAGCGCTGGTGATAACGTCAATAGATAGAGCCTGCTAAATACTATACGGCGATAATACAATGTGTTAATCAACCTGAGAGCCTCATCAGATAAAAAAATTGCCCGTACCATAAGCCATTGGAAGCACCGCTTCGGTGTATTCTACGAGAACAAGATATTCCGTGATATACAGGACACGTGTTGCTGTACTAATGAATGTCACGCGCTCTTGACGACAGAAAATAGTTGCTAGCCCTTGGTCGGGTCTAATGCCTTTCCGGTCTGGTCCTGGACTCACGCCATCATTTTCGTTGCAAATTGCAACGTACTGCAACTTGCAACATGGGATGGCGTGGTTATTGGATAAATCTTATTGATAAAAGGGATCATTTTCTTGACAACACGGTTGCCTCGAGAATCGATACAGACCACAGGCGGTACATCCAACTGAGTGGGGTATTGTAATAAACTAGAGCTTTTGGTTTTGCTGAAGCTTCTATCGTTTCTGCCTTGAGAAGCAGTGAATTACGCTTCATTCCCTGGACAGAACTCCGTAGCCGATCACTGGACTCAGCTCGATCTTCTATTTCCAACAATCTCAAAGCAACCTCGACAAAATTTTCATTGGTGACTGGATGATTACCTGGAATCTTGGACATCAGCCTTTGCACCTTCTTAAGCATAGCAACGGTGCCATGCATGGAAAACCAGAAGTGCAGCACGTCTATGAGCATCAGAGCAATTGTGGTACCAAGTGACGAAGAATTTTGTACAGCTGAAGACACATAAAGCGCATTGAAAACCTCGACATTAAATATAACGACCTCTGGCTTGATATCGCTTTGGTCAGCAAGGTAGTAGCTGATCCAGTGCTTGCTTATTGATTTGATCATCGGCAGCATCAAGACGTACAACAACTGTCTCACCCCAGTCAGTGATGTAAATCCGAATATATACAATGGATAGATACAAGTTAACGCAACTTGGCACATAAATACCATTGTGTGTCTTGCCAAGTCACGGCGTAATCCAGCATTAGACCACCATCGATGGCCCCATACACCCGAAACCATACATATAGCCGAAACCAATCAAAATTGTCAGGACACTGGGTGGGGATGCCACTAACATGCTGAATGGAACTGGAAAGGCAATCCAAACCAGCAAACGCGAATACTGTGAGGAAGGAAACAATACTTCCAACAAAAGCAATCGAGAAAATGTAACTGTGCTCCATCTTGAGCCTTGCCAGACTTTGACTCATTGCATTACCATGGAATAGTCGACGAAGCCTGTTACAATCCAAGCTCGAAGCCAGAAAATATAGTTTTTGTATGGCCCCACCTCAGGAGGGGCAAGAGGTACTGATTCAATTAAAGTTGCAAGAGCGACGCAAGGCAATGGTGTTATGATGCAGAATAATAAAGATCGCCAGCGGCTTAATTTTTCCATGTGCAAATTGAACTGGCGCAGGCGCTAATGGAATAGCAACCACGAGGTTGCAACTTCTGTGCCACGTTGGAGTATTGCCTCCCCCACCTCGTAATTGCGCTCATGAATCCTTTACCGTGGTGAGTAACTCAGAATACAAGTGATATAAGCGTCGATGACGACGGAAAAACAACAGTATATTCTTGTGAAGCTCCGTATTTATATTCTCATCGAAGCAACGGCAAACTTAGCCAAGTGTCGAAGAGAGTGTGGGGGTTGTTGTATCAGGGTGATAAGAAGGATAGTTAACAGAATACTGGGCAAATTGACAAGATGACTATCTTTCATGCATGTGTATGGCTTATGGTCAGTCTATAAAACAAAACCAGAACTAGATAAAAATGAGCAAACATAGCATGATTAAGTATTGCGGCATGTGCTAACTAGAAATAGCTGCAGCATAGGTGAGAAGTGCACTGTGTATGGTGTGGTGGAAATGAACGCATCACGCAAAATTACGAGCATCCTTCTGTCTGGGCAGTCGAGGCGCAAAGCAATTAGTCATGCGGCTAGTCACGCAAATCGCTTCCGCTCAAGTTTAAACGGTCTCGCCATAGAGATTTCGAACGCACGCACGGCAAGAAATCTATCGCTCGGTTTAAGTACAAGAATGGTTTGGATCAGCTGGGTCATGATTGTCGTTATCTACCGTTCAACGCAGCGTATTTTGCAACCTTAGCCTATATGTATTACTTTTATATCCTCGCCGGAGATGGAGTACAATGTTCAACTGATGAAATTAATGCCATCATATTAGCAAATAATCGTACTGGTAAACTAAAATTTATTATAAAAAAATTAAAAATAATAAATATAAAATAAAATTTAATAAAAATTAAATTTTCAAATTTATATAAACCTTTTGATAAAAAAAACCAAATTAATAAAATACTTAATAAACGTTTTAAAAATTAAAATATAAATATTTCTCGCAAGAAAACTTTTATCATGGCATTTTTGGTGTATCTGTACGGGTATATCGCCACGGTCAATTTTCTTAACGCTCTCGAAATGTTGGTTTGCTCTAGTGGATTCTGACATCGGCGAAAAGGATGGTGTTGAGAACACACGCCAATTACCGACGAGATATCAGCGCTTTAAACTCTTCGTGTCAGGGCTGGAGCGAGCCGTTAGCTCCCGTGGGGAGTGGTTTGACTTAATTTTACCTCTACAAGATTTGGCAAAAGTGGTGGGTCATACTCGTTATCGTTGCGCTTATGCCGCTATGTGGCGTGTTTGTACTTCTATCAGCGATCTTTGCGTCTGGAGTTTTTTCTTTCAAGGGAGTACCTGCGCGCTTGGGTGCAAGTTGCGCATGTATCCGTGGTTTAGAAATCAATGCGCTTGTTCAGTTATGGAACTTAATTGTTTCGAAAGAGATACTACTGGCAACGAAAATGAGGTCAAAGCGATGTTGCAGTCTCTAGACTCTACTGTACTAAATTCGCTCATTATATCGCACTGTCATGGGTTAGTGATTCTTGAGGAAATCCGCCGATTCAACAGGCTTATGACACTCGAACTGTACAATTCGACCGTTCTATCTTTGACCAGTAATGCGTCCTTATCGCTTCCATTCCACTCGTTTCTCACAACAGTTTATATCGTGTGGTCTCAACTAATTGGCGGGCTACCAGAAGGCTTGACGACAGCTTTATCACCGAATATCATCGATATTGAATTCGTTGCGTCTAATCTCGGTGGATCGTTGCCAAGTGATTTCGATGAGAAATGGCCGTCAGTCACGATGCTTTACGTCGAACACTGTGGGCTTTAAGAATTTCCTTCGGCCGTGACCAGCATGGCGCTCACGGATTTGTCTTTTGTGGACGATAACATTTCAGAGATTCCCCAGAACTTGACCCTGAGCGACAGCACCATGTATATTATGCTGGATCGAAATCCACTGAAGATCATACCTGAAACCTTCCAAGCGCTTAGAAATTTAGACTACCTTACCGTTCAGTACACCAACATCACATCGATGCCTCGATGGCTTCAAAACCTACAGGCTGAAGGTGCTCCTATTAATTTTCGAGCTACGGGGACGCCCTTCTGCCGTGAAGTGCCACCGCAAAGCCAGGATACAGCATTTCCACGGTGTGCGGAGGAAGATTATAGTCATGGCATTTTCCCTCTGGCGATGAGAGACGAGATGCGGGCGATACGGACTGAATAAAGTGGATCTAGAATTACGTTTCGAGTAGAAATCAACGCGAGCATTCTTGGGAGTGGAGCAGCACCGCAAAACCAAGGCCTCCGAATATGGCATATTTATTTATCAAGTGTTGTGGTGATAGATAAATTATCATATCTGGGCACAGTAGTAAATATGACACTTCATAACTAACCAGATAAATAACTCCACTACTGAAGGCATTGTAGTTTGTTAGAACCGCACCACTTAGTAAACCAATTTTTTTATGGGTGTCCTTCAGAGTATACTATGTAGAATTTTGTCACCTCCTCGGGGTCTCCCCGTTCTAGAGGGCAATGAAATATCTAGCAAAGAGAATTTCACGCATTTGTCAGGACCCAGGACAAGAAGCTTCCGACTGGAGTCTTAGGATTGAAGTATCGGGATTTTGTGTTCTTCATTCTTCATTACAGAATCCGCGAAAGATGGCGATCAAGATTTTCTGCGTTGTCGTCGGTGTTGTGGGTCTCCTGTCGCCGGCAAGCCCCCCACAGCAGTGGACGTGTCCATGAACAAAGTTGACGAGCGCATGGCACCACTGGAGAGCAACTGGTTCGACAAGGTGCAGGTGGGCGAGCTGGACGCCGCCTTCCGGGCTTTCCTCGAGGTCTACGACCCCACACTCTTCCCCATGGACGACACCTGCAATCCGCACAAACCTTCGCCGGCGACGCCGACTTTTGATTCAGAAGGCAGTGGATCCTTGGTTTCTCCTCGCTCAACCAGCTTCGTTCGTGCTGGACCAGCAGGTGCAGAGCAACACGACGATCCTGTTCGTGAACCTCATTCAGGTGTCGCTGGTGCACCACAACTCCGACCTGAGCTTCCAGTTCGCGCCACTCAGCCCGACGCACGCAGCCAATGCGTCGCCGGCGTCTCGTCCATTGGCCGATGACACGCAAACTCCTCGCCGAAGCAGCAGCCATGACCATCCAGCGCCCCCGCATCCTTACGCAGGGGTCCACAACACATTCTGTCGCGAGTATCTTCCTCCGTAGAGCGTCCGCTTCAACCTCACGCGACAAGAAGCGACCATGGCGGAGACGCGTCCTCCCTCCGTCCCACCGCCGCCGCCGCCGCCGCCGCGCCCGCGCTTCTCGTGGCGCGTGTTCTGGTCGTTCACGGGCCCCGGCTGGCTCATGAGCATGGCGTACCTGGACCCGGGCAACCTGGAGGCCGACCTGCAGAGCGGCGCCTACACGCGCTACCGCCTGCTGAGCGTGGTGCTGCTGAGCACGGCGCTGGGCGGCGCGTTCCAGGTGCTGGCGGCGCGGCTCGGAGCCTGCACGGGGCGCCACCTGGCGCAGCTATGCCGCGCCGAGTACCCGCGCGCTGTGTCGGCCGCGCTGTGGCTCATGGCGGAGCTGGCCATCGTGGGCAGCGACGTGCAGGAGGTGCTGGGCTCGGCGGTGGCCTTCGAGCTGCTGCTGGGGCTGCCGCTGTGGCTCGGCTGCCTGCTCACGGCGCTCGACACCTTCACGTTCCTGGCGCTGCACCGCTCAGGCGCGCGCTACCTGGAGCTGCTGTTCCTGCTGCTGATCGCCACCATGTGCGTGTGCTTCTTCGCCGACTTCTCCATGAGCGGTCCGGACGGCGCCGAGATCGCCCGGGGCGTCGTGCGCCCCCGCGTGGACCGGCAGGACGCCGAGCAGGCCGTGGCCATGCTGGGCGCCATCATCATGCCGCACAACCTCTTCCTGCACTCGGCGCTCGTGCAGCAGAGAGGCGTCGACCCGCGGGCGCCGGCGCGCGTGCGCGAGGCCAACTTGTACTTCGCGCTGGAGGCGGCGGTGGCGCTGCTCGTGAGCTTCCTGATCAACGCGGCGGTGGTCTGCGCCTTCGCCAGCAGCTTCTTCAGCAGCCAGTGCTACGCGCTGGGCAGCAACCCGATCTCGAGCTTGTACGGGACGGGCGTCCAGACGTCGTGCATCCCGGCCAAAGCGGCGTTGAGCTCCGGGAGTGCCATCTACGACGCGTTCTCGGGGAACGTGTGCGTGTTTGGAGGCTCGAGTCGCGTGTTCGGCGGAAACATCACGGAGGAGATGATGCACACGCTGCGCAAGTGCACGCCGTGCTACGTGGATGGACGAGGAGACGTTGGCGCTGCGATGGCGCTCGGAACTCCGCCGACGGCTGGGTACTGCCAAGAAATCGGTCTCGCAGAAGCTGGTGAGGCTGTGCGTGAAGCGCTGGGAGGATACGCCAAGGTAGTGTGGGCGATCGGCTTGCTCGCGTCGGGACAGGCTTCTACGATGACCGGCACTTACGCCGGGCAGTTCGTCATGGAGGGCTTCTTAGACATACGCATTGCGGCCTGGAAACGCGTGGCGCTCACGCGGTCGGTGGCACTGGTTCCGGCTGTGATTGTAGCTCTCATCAGCCAGCACCGACAATTCCAGAGCGACCGCTTTAATGAGCTCCTCAACGTGCTACAGAGCGTGCAACTACCCTTTGCGTTGCTTCCGCTGCTAGCTTTTACGACCAGCAAGAGGCTCATGGGACCACATTTCGTAAATGCTCGATGGGTCGCGGCATTGCTTGTTGTCGGGACAGCGCTCCTCTGCAGTATCAACTACTCACTCGTGTACGATATCCTCCTCAAGAATCTCCCGGACCATTTATCAACAGTGGCTTGGATTAGTCTCACCGTTGTCGCGGGGCTCTACGTCGCGTTGTTGCTGTTCCTCCTACTAATCTATCCGTCAGAAACGATTGTTCCCCACGCGTCAGCCTTGGACTCGACGCTGTTATCTGCTGATTCACGTAAACCTCGATCAGGAAGTGTTGAAGAACCATTGCTGGGAAATACAGGCGTTGTTTGACGATCTTGATATTCGCAATACTTTCGATGGAGGAAGCTACTTCGGCATGGCCACCGTACCTGTGGAGATGCTAGAAGCTGTATGACTCAAAGATACAAGACTGTACGTGTCCATCCTGTACAGCTCTGGTTTTGGCAAAGTCGGGTGCTGTACGAGCTCGCCAACCTGACTCCGGTATGCGAGAGCTGTATACGTGCTTTCGCGCGACCAAATCGAGAGGGTGTATGAAAGTCACGAGGCACTGCGATGTTGTTTCGGATAAGGTACATGAGTCGTTTGAGATTGAGGTTTGCCTCAGTTGTTACGCGTCGTATGTGTGTTCCGGGTATATTCAACTGCTGCTGCAGAAGTTGATGTTAGGCGGCTCTTTTTAGTGTGATAACTACACATTTCTACCTCTCTACTTCTGCTTGTGCGTTTGCTGAGTGGGCCTTTTCTAAATTGTTGCTTCCGCTTCCTGGTATTGCTGGCAGCATTGCCACCACCAGTTGGCTCCTCTGCTCCTGTTACGTACGCAAAAACTTCGGACGCGATCTGCCGCAGCTCCGAATTCGGCATCACTTCCGATAAAGCACCTGGCCCACCGCCGTGCTCCAGAGGCAAACTGGCCGGTGCCACCTTGAAGGCAGTTGCATCGAAAGCGATGTCGGACCAAACGTTGCAGAAGATCACGTGTCAAGGCTTTGCGTACGCACCGGGACAAGAGGAGGAGGAGGAGCCAGGGCAGGAACAGGAGCAGGAGCAAAAGCAGGAGGAGCTCGCTACGACCACGTCAGAAGGCGACATCCACACTGATAGCAACAGCAGCAACTCCAGGAAGCGAACCCAGCAATCTCCGGAAGGACCACGAGGCGCAAGTAAACGCGTCAAAACAACCACGGAGTAGAGCTTTAACTAGCATAGCAAGACCAGTGGCAATGATTTACCATTCCCCTTTTCGTGTATGGTCATCACAACCAATATCCTTTCACTCCCTCGGTATTCTCATCCTCGGCGACAACGTTACTTGGTTGCTTATGAAACATTGGGATCAGCAAGTCAGCTCCGTCCTGGCCACTCGGTCGTTCTGAGAAAGGCAAAACAAAACTGATTCAACTTTAAAGGCTCATGGCATTGACCTCCTCCGCTCCGCTCGCATAGTGTTTTTCTTGCTGTAGCACATTCATATTCATGCAAATGACGTCACGGTTAAGCAGCAAACTTAACGGGTTCACATCCGCAATTTGTGGCCGCTTCATGGCGGTTTTTGTGCTTGTCGTGTTTTCTTCCACATGTACCAACATCAGCGAGACCTTCGCCTTCACTTCTTTGGTCTTCTCGTCCTCTTCCTCATCGGTTGCCACACTGGACACATTACTTGGCTGTTTCCAAAACATTGGAATCAGTAAGTCGGCTCCGTCGTGGCCACGCGGGAAAATGCCGGCAGCTTGACGCCCCAGCAAACACCACAACGTGTCCTCGTTTGGCCCCAGAATCAACTGCACAAAATGTGTAAACCCAATGTGCCAGTCTGTCCACTGCGACCGCCACTCCGAAAAGGTACTCTCGGTCTTTGCATTAGACTCCGTCATTCCTTCGCTCATTATTGGCATCTGATCAACGCCGAGTACGTCCAAAAATGACTCCACAGAAACAAACTCGCCGATAGCATCGACACAATCGGTGAAGCATCGGCCCTTCAGCACGCACGCATCCATTGCAAGCAGTAAGATGCGAGCGACCATCTCGCCAACCCCGCCCGTGTCGAGGGCGTCGTCCAGAATCAACTTCTCCAGCTGCTGTAGAATATAATCGGATAGACCATTGGATTGCGCGTACCAGACTTTCATGGCCCTCAGCGTCAGCACCAGGTCCGACGCGTAACTACTCAGATAAGCCTCGCTGTCGTAGCTCACATACGCGAGGACCGCGATAAAATCTGCGATGGCCCGCGATGCAAATGGTGATGTCGAATTCAGCCGCACACCTAGTCGACACAGCATCGACGCAACACCGAACAAGGTATCTTTGTTGTAACTATCCGAGATAGCAGGGTTAAGGCCTAGTATCAGCTTCATCGCTGCGAGGTTGACACAATCGCTTTTACCTCGCGAAGTCAGACCATGTTGAACAGCCAAATTGGTGAAAGTGTTCGCCCACATCGGACGACCCATGCGCTTCAACGTGTTCCAAGCCTCAGTATTGCTGTCAGCCACGACAGCCTTACCGGAAAACAAAATTGCGGCAACACCAAAAAAGGTGAGAGATGTACTTACTCCAGACAGTACTCCTATCACGACAGCGTGCCATCTTCATGCCGAGCCGAGGAACATTCTGACCCACTTGAAGAGCCATCGACCCAACCATCCAGCACGTCACGGCCCAGACACGAATGAAGAATAGCCAGTTAGAGTATACCCGGTCTTCCGGCGGTGCAAGAGGAGCAGACTCAATCAACACGGCTAAGCTGAGGCACGGCAATGGTGTCGGGCAGCATGATATCTTTCATCACAGTATTTGCGGTTGCCGTCTGGATTGTGTTCCCGGTCCCTTTCAGCATGCTTGTGGCGTCTCCTCCTAGTACATTAGTAGTTGTATTCGGTTTTGGGTACGCATGGAGTCGTCGCTGGAGCGCCGATGCCAGGCTTCGCCACGATCTCGTAAGGCATATGAAGGTCTTTATGTGGCAAGTCGCGCTGACTTTCATTTATCCGCTGGACATTTTTGGGTTTTCCTCACTGAGCGGTATCAGTCAGACACTGTTTGTTCTGATGCTACCCACTATTAAAACCGTTGGAGAGGGTTGGATCAGCTACACGCTTGCCGACCAGAACGACATCAAACCTGAAGTAGTTATTTTCAACGTTGAGGTGTTTAACGCTTTGTACGTCTCTTGTGCTGTGCAAACTCCACGTCACCTGCCACAACAGCAGCACTTATGCTGGTGGATGTGCTACACTTTTGGTTTTCCATGGTCGGCACAATGGAAGTTTTCAGTGAAGTGAAGACACTAATGGCTGAGATTCCACCGAGCCATCCTGCAGCACGCGAGAGCTTTGTTCAGGTTGCACTACAATTGTTGGCGATAGAGGACCGTGCGGAATCAAGAAATCGACTACGAAGCCAAGACAGTCGACGAAAACGAGATATGTTGCTTCTCAAACTGGCTCCAGGATCCTCTAAAAGTTTAAGGAATACCTAAGCAAACAGTTTCTTTTCGAGCCCCGAGTCGGACACAAGTACTGAAGTCGACATATAATAGGCTGCATGAAATACCTATTTTAAAGTGGATCATTATTAGAGTAAACCAGGTGTATCCGCCAAGCGCTTTGCGCAGCATCATATCACGTCAAAAGTAGTCACTGCTCGGTCAGGTGCAAGAAATGAATTAAATACTGCTGGGTCAGGGACTGGAGATGATTTTTTCTCGTCAAGAGCGTGCTGCAATGATAAACACAACAACGCGTGTGATGCATATTACAGAGTACCTGATTCTTGTGGAGTACACTGAAGCGGTTCTTCCAATGGTTTACAGCGCGCGCAGTTTAGGCTTCAATGAAAAGATTGATGCAGCTACTAACACATTTTATGTGAAGCTTTGTATTTAGTGATAGCATTTCAAGTCCCCAACAGAGTGTACATTCAGTCGTTTGATGGACTCTCTAGCGACCAGCTTTATACAAATGCGGGGTTTGTGCTAGCGTACAGCATGCTGGAGCTGATGTCGCTAGTATAGCAATGATGATTCTGAAGCACACTCTTGGGGTCTCATCCCTTCACCAACTCGGGTTTGTCACAGGCGACAATGATACAATCAAAGTTAATGTTATGGTTTGTGTATATCATGCAAGTCCCACTCGTTCATGTTTATACGTGCTCAACTGCGTCATAGGTTACTGGTGTACTGATTTTCTATTCTGTAGGCACCGACTTCAGCTTTAAGGTTAAATGAGCTACATGAGCCTATTCCAGAATTCGGGACGCGGGTTCGTGAAGATATTTGGAGGGATGGATGTTATTGATGATCTGCCGAGGGCCTACCTGATTTTAACGACGCCAAGAAAAAAACAGCTTGTAGAACGCTTATGGTTCGCATCGCGCTGTTTGCACTTCGAATCGGATGGATGGCTTTGTGCTTATGCGATTTAGGCGGATTAATGGACAAGGTTTTATCCAGTCTGTGCGTAACACATGTTACATGGCCGTTCGATCATCTGGAGAGTGCTTCTTCAATGCAGCGTCCCGTTATAGTGGTGATGCGTTCACGCCGATGCCTCTCCATGATGGTTAGGTTGGATTTGTCTCGAAGAAAACAGGAAACATGTTGACAGTTGATGATTGGGGAGAGGTATGGTGGGGGGATTGACGACGGCGTGTCGATGAGGTGGGAAATTGTGTCTCGCTGAATTGGAGTTTGATACATTATTCTCTACACCGTTTTTTTGCGTTTAGAAGCCCACCGACATGCACTTCTTCGTTGTTCAAAATATTTTTGGCTTTTTCTTACGTTTTCATGCTAATAGTGGTTAATTTCATCCTTGGCATTCCTAGCTTTCCTAGTTACTAATTGTCAGACCTGTAGACGACAGCAGTATCGATATCATGTCGACCGACCAGATTACGAATTGGCTGCCGGACAGCCGGCGACGCCTTTGGGCAGCATGGATATCTGTCCAAGTTGAATTTCAAGGACGGTATTCGGTTGAGAGACTCCGTCAATTAGAAAGTAATATGAAAAAACTAGGTTCCGTGCGAATGATAGCTGCATGCCTTCTACTAGGGCAATTATTACGATGTAGTGGTGCTCCATTTTCAGCCGTGCAATACTTTGGCTCATCTGTACCATCGCTGAATAGTCCACGACGTACGTTACAATCCAGGCTCTAATCCAAAACGCGTAATTGTTGTATGGACCCGCAGCGGGAGATTCAAGTGGAACAGACTCTACCAGAGTTGCCAATGCAAAGCATGGCAGCGGCGTCAGCAGACACACGATAAGAATGCGCCAGTACCTTCCCTCTTCAGTGTATGTATTTAGTCGGCGTAACCGCTGAATAGAATAACATCCATGCGGCTGCAACTTCTTGGCGAATGGCTTCCAGCACGAGAAGATGTCCATTCTTTTCTAATCTTTGACTGATGGTTGCAAAGGTCCCGACCAAATTACACCTGGTAAACGACCTGCAAGTATTTATTTTTATGTACTACCAAGTTTTGTTTTCGTTCAGTGCGGGAACTTGGATACATTTGCTAGCATTAATAATGGCATTGTTTGCGTGAGTGTGCACGATAATATTCTTGTTACAATTCCGTTAAGACTTGCCTCTTCAGAAACCGTGTTTTGGACAAATTGCTGCGACTCTATTCTACAGAGATTTGAGGTAAATGCGAAGCACACGTGTATAAACGAGAGCAGGAAGCCAAGCCTATCCTACACAGCAAAACTTATGCCTGATAGCTGTCGCTAGACTACATCGCTGACGTCTTATCGATTCCAACCTCCTCTTCTATTGGTTGGCCGAGTTGGTCAGGCGCTTGGCCTCAAGTTTGGCCACCACTTCAGCCTCTAGGCGCCGAATGTCCTCCATGGTCAGACCGAACCACTCGTCCGTCTGGCATTGCGCCTGGCGCAACGTGTTGTGGAAAAGCTGCCGCTGCTGGTCACGAATGATTTTCTCCGCCTACATCATCATAAAAAAGTGTTAGCCGGCGCAATAACTGCCATCACACTTTGCTGCCTCTGTACCTTGCCCTGCACGCCCCAGTAGTCGAAGTTGATGCGCACCACCTTGTAGCAAGTCATGATCGGATCCACAGTCTTCATCCAGCCCCGAGCCAGCGGCCCACGCGACGTCTTCACCGACTTGTACTGCTCCACAAACAAATTAGCACAAATATGTAGTCATATTAATTAATCAAAATGACGAACCGTAGCTGGGTCGCAGTCCTCCTTAAGCGTCTGCTTTGCCATTATCTCGGCAATGTCCAATCTGGATAAATTTTGCAACGGCATCGATAAGTAAGAAAAAAATGGTTGCAACATTTTGCAGCACTTTAGCAAAAATGCAAATGGTGACGTACACTTCGACCTTGCGTTGGCTAAGCTCGTTGTTGCTCATTGCCAGTGCGTTCTCCGAGTCCCCGCGGTCGGCCTTGTGCATGGACTCGATGGAGATGTAGAACTTGTGCTTGGCCAGGTAACCGTTGACGATGACGGTCACGCAGTGCGGGTACGAGTTCCACGCCTCCTCGATGAGCACCATGCTGTCCTCGGGACAGCTACACAAAAAAGTAGGCCAGCGTCAATGGCAATGCAAAGCGCCCAATTTCATTGCAAAAGTGTTGCAACGTACAAGGCGGACACAAAGCCCGGGATTTTGGACTTGCAGTAGTAGTGCTTCCGGGTGTACTGCCCCTTGTTGCGCGGGATGACCCACCCGGAGATGCTGGACACGCCCATCTGCAACACACATCAAAATGGGCACCGGGTCAGCGGCGCAAAAGTCGCTGCGACCCTTTTTGCGTCGGCGCGAGGGTCGGAGCGTACGTGGCCGTCCGTGTTGTCGTAGGGCTCGTTGACGAGGATCTCGACGCCCTCTCCGTCGCCCGTGAGCTTCTCGCTGGCGTTCACCACCATGTAGAGCTGCGCCACCTGGAACTCGTCCACCGTCATGTGCAGCGGCACGCGGAACTCGTGGATCAGCACCATTCTCGCGCGTTGCGGGGGAGAAGCAAATGGCGTAACGAGCCTGCCATCGCGCATTGCAAAACTACGCAAGCGCATGCCCCGCGCCTCTCTGCTTTGATGCTTCAAGCGGCTGCCACGTCGGACAGTTGAGAAAGACCCATTTGCACGCCGAGCAGCCCCATTTGCACGCCATGGGCAACAGCGACAGCAAGAGCAAGTTCCGCGAGAGCGTGTACAAGCTCAACAACGAGGTCATCAGCAGCAAGAACCTCGAGTTCTGGGACAAGCTGTGGCGCATCCCCACCGTGGCCGAGGAGATCTTCACGCTCATCCAGCCCGACGACGTGCGCATGCTGCGCCACCAGCAGCCCGAGAACCTGGCCACGATGCTGCGCCAGGCGGTCTCGCAGATCGTGCAGATCGTGGACACGCCCGTGCCAAAGTACTACCAGCAGGCGCTCAACTGCGTGCGCGTGCTCACGCGGCTCGTGCCCTTCATCCTGGAGGAGGGCGGCGACGAGTTCGTGGAGGAGCTTTTTTGGAGCAAAGAGACCCAATTTGCGCCCGAGGGCGAGCAAGAAGACGAGACCAAGGAGGAGGCCCCTGGCAACGAACCCCTCGCCAAACACATGATTCACGCAATTATGGGGCTGCTCTTTTTGCCAGAGTTCACGGTCTCCATCCACGCCTATAAGGGGTACGGGGAGGAGCGACGCAGCGCAACGAGAAGTGGCCAAAGTACCACCTCCGGCTCGCTCGTCTTCCCCTCGCTGCTGTGGCACTCGGGAGTCGGCTATCCCGATGCCAGTGTGGTGAACTCGTCCAATTACGACAAGAACCGCAAGGAAGTGCTGGCGCTGCTGTTGACCTGCTTTTCCAGCATTTTGTACCAGACGGCGGAGACCTGCAGTCAGTGGAAGGACAGATTTCTTGAAGTTGCTACGGCGCCCGACTGTCCGTTCGCGCCAACGCTGTTTTACTCGCTGCTGAATATTGTGGTGTCGTACGATCCCGTGGGCTGGGGGGTTCCTTACGCTGGATCGATCGTCTCGGACGACCGAGAATTGCTGGTGGACCTTTCGCTGCAGGTGTTGCTGGTGCTGCTGGACTTTGGCCAGACCACGGAGAAAAATATGACGTTGACATCCAAGCCCCAGCCTGGAAGCACAACGCCAGCTGCTAAGCGTCGCTCGTCGTCCGTGACCTCGCGATCCTCGAACCCGGTCTTTGATGGAGTCCCGAATGTGTATCGCAACTTGCTCGCTTCGCTTCAGAGACCTGAAGACTTCCAGCTGATCTTCACGGGACTCTCGCGTCTGCTGAACAACTATCACCAGTCAATGAGCACGCTGCTGCCGAACTCGATTAAACAGATCAAGTGCCACCAGGAGCTGCTTGTGCTGCTGTGGAAGATGTTGGACGAGAATACAGAGTTCTTGCACTACGTGCTGAAGAAGGCGGACGTGAACCAGCTTGTGGTCCCTCTACTGTTCCTAATGTACGAGGGAAGACAGGAACCAGCCAAGGTCGGCATGATTCACATCTGCACGTTTATTCTGCTGCTGCTGAGTGGTGAACGCGACTTTGGTGTGAATCTCAACAAGCCCTTCAACAACCACCTTCCGTTGGACCTGCCTCCGTTTTCGGGTAACCACGCGGACCTGCTGATTGTGTGCTTGCACAAGATTATTGTGAGTGGATACGAGAAACTCAACTCGGTGTACAACTGCTTCCTTACGATCATTTGCAACATCTCGCCGTATTGCAAGAAACTGAACATGGTGTCGAGCGTGCGCCTACTGCGCCTGTTCAAACTCTTCGCGCAGCCAAGATACCTCTTCGACAACGAAGCAAACCACCACTTGGTGTTCTTCCTACTCGAGACCTTTGACAACATCATTCAGTACCAGTACGAGGGAAACCAGCAAGTCGTGTACGCCATGATCCAGAACAAGAACGTATTTTACCAGCTCAATGACCTGCAGCTGCCACCTATTCGAGCCTCGACTGAAGGAAAGAAACCTGCTAAGAAAGAGGGCGAAAGCACCGACGAAGGACAGCAGCAGGATCAGTCTTCGGAAGGCGAATTTGTCCCCACGGTTGAGTGGCTCACCGCTTGGAAGAAGAAACTACCACTGACTACAAGCCTTCGCCTGCTCCAGCACCTTATTCCGCAGCTGGAAGATGCGTGCCAAAAGGCTGGGGGAAGTCTGGATGAAGATGCGATGCTGTATTTCTTGCGCACGACCACGATGGTGGGACTGCTTCCGGTGCCGCACCCGATCGTGATCAGGAAGTACCAGATCAACCAGTTCACGCACCTGTGGTTCACGACCTTTACGTGGGGTGTTATCTTTTTGCGCAACCAGGTGCTACCTCTCTTTGACGGCGGTGCCATTACCCTGTTTACCATCAGTGTCCTATAAGAAGAAAGGTACACGAGAAAGATCTGCAGTAGGAGATAAGTCGACCCGCGAGCGAAGTGGGCAACAGAAAAAGATGCGTTAAATCAAACAGCGATTAGATATTTCAATGTCTTTGTGTGTATATGCTTCCGCACAGCAAAGGGTGGGGGTATTGTTACAACTCGAGCTTTGTCGGGACCACCCTAACTACTTGGAATCTACTCTCAGCATTGCTTTAGGAAATGCTGGACGCCACCGTATTTTCTCAATCACGGCATTGGGACGGACAGGAAGTGAAGAAGAAACTTTTCCATCTTGTCAGCGCGTTGAGCCGCATTTGCTTGCGCGATCTCGACATCGTGTGCGTTTCGACGAAGTCGCTCTTCAGGAACGAGCAAGCTGGATTGGTTGGAACTGGCACTGGACACTGTCGAAGTGGTAGAAGACCTTGAGCCTGGTGGGTTGTGTTCCTCTAGTGCCAATACACGACCAACACCAGAGTGGGTTAAGTCTCGGCCGAGGCTGAGTCTGCATGGTGACACAAGACATCGGCCGAAAACAAATGACAGCTTCTCGGGAGTGAGCTTGTTAGTGGCGTTGTGCTTCAGAACTTCTCGTAAGAACGATACCAAGTACACGACCACATTGTATCGAACCGGGGGCAATGCGTCTAGCAACGCTCGACATCCTTGCGCCACGTTTCCACTTGCACTTGCGGCTACCAGAGCTTCATCCGGCACTACGTTTTGGCGCAATGCTTGTAGCCAGCGAACAAGTAACTCTGCCGTAGAATAGCCGCTGTGTTGAGGGAAAGGAGCTCCAGTATCCAGGGCTTCACGCAGCTGGACAATTTCCACTTTACTGCCTGCCTCAACAAACAGGTTCTTTTCTTGCATATAGTTTTCATAAATGTCGTTCACCATTCGCCATAACTCCTTGGGTACCTTCTGCGAGTCACTGGATGTTGTGGGGCTCGGTGGTCCGTTTGGCACCTGGGGACAAATTAATGAGTTTGCATCGACGCCTGTCGCTCCACCGACCCAAACACTGAACACCGACGCTGCCGGTGAGCGAGACGCCGTAAATTTTGCTTGCCGGATAGGCTCCGAGCACGACACCAACTGCTCAAGTGAGCTACCGAAGCATGAATTTGCGTACTGTCCCGATACTACTAGGAAATAGTCCCGTCCGTTCTCAACTCGCAAGATCATAGTATCATCCAGGGTGTCCTCTCCGCTGGTGAGACCGTGGGCGACAGTTTCATCCACAAGCGCAGTGATGCGAATCTCCATTTTATCCCTCGGCGGGATCATGCCAAACATGGGTGCAACGTTCAGCCAGGGCTTGCATATCGTGACGTCCTCCAGTTTTGGAATAAAGCGAAAGTGCGCTACAACGAGTCCAGTGTTTTCGATGATCACTTTTTTGCTCTGTTCCACGCCAAATTTTAGCTGAGAAAAGGCGAATACACCGCTGCTCATTGTGGCACCATCTTCCTGAAGCAAGCGAACCTTAGGCATATTTTCGTTCTCCCACTTGTCAAGCTGCATCATAATATCACGGATCACTTCATTTTTCTTGGATTCTACTTGGTACTTCACTTGCACGTCAAAGAACGCGTGCACCGGCTTATGATCCGATAAATCTAGGGCAGGTACAGAGTTGTAGCTACGAAGTTTCACATCTGTCGGACTTTTCGCTTTCCACAGTACGCGATCACACCATGCTGGAGCGCGCAGTTTCTTTTCAGGTCGCTTTTCGTACTCTGACGTGCCTGCCTGGAACTTGTACGTGGGAGGAAAGGAAAGTGTTCCTTCTTCAAAACCGTTCAGGACGTTTCCACGTCGTCGTTCGAGCGTGAGTTGATCGTGTTTCACGAGTTCGTCAAGATTGCCCCCGCCTTCTGCCAAACGGAATACTTCTTCTGTCGTGAGAGTGTCTTGGATGCGATAATTCAGATCACCGATCCAGAAGACGAAGTCATGATTGAGAATAGACGGCTCGCCGGTCCAAATTCTGCCACTACCACAAAAAACCGATTCAGCCCTTGCTCAACAAGATAATCCTCCCAGTGCGAAACGTCATCTTACCTCATATCTTGGACTGGTGCCGCTCCATCCTCTCCATTCTCCCCAAACTGCACCTTGCTTAATATATTCAGATAGTCCGCGTTCCTTCCGGCCACGTTCTCTCTGTGCGCAGCCAGATGTGCACACACGAAACAGAGCGTACTGCTGTAGAACTTCATCCTGACCGCCGCTCCTCCCTTATTGCCCATGACGCCCATGATGCCAACTCCAGCAGTCGCTCCCTTGATCTCCTTCACATGGTCCCAGTGATCTGTCCTCACAAAGACCAGCAACAAGATCCCCACCAAGTGCTTCTCCAGCACCACTCGGTACTGCAGCGGCGCGTCCGTTGCGCCTGCCGCAGGTGCAACGTGGCGGTTCAGCGCCGTGAGCACCGCTTCTTCCCACGCCGAGCTGCGTTGCACCGTCAACGTGCTGTTGACTACCACATTAACGGCATTAAGATCCACGATCTCCTGGAAGCCGAGCGCCACAATGTCCGGCGGGTTCTGCCGAGCTTCAGCTGTCGAGGGCTGCAGCCAATGCACCAGCTTAAAAGCTTCCGCCGGCGCCAACGGTTTCTTGGCATTGACATTCCACGTGCCCGTGACGACGCGTGTGGGACGGATATCCATGTACGCAGCCTGACGCTGCAGCAATTGCTGCTGGATCCAGTCTTCGCGGATGATCGACATGACCACCGGGTTGTAGTACTTCCCGTTGGGCTGCTGCGCGACCGCCGGGTCCATTTCGCATCGCGCGCCTAGAGACGAGGCCATCGCGGCAGCTGAGGGCAGCACCGCCGCGGCGGAGGGGAGTCCTCGGGCGGCCATGGCGGGAGGTTACGTTGGCACTTGACGCCTTTTGGCGTCACGCAAGGTGGTACCGTGCAAAGGAGTCTCTAACTGACGTTATATCACTTTTTTTTTATTTTGCGATTTGTGATTTGTGTGACACTAGATTAGTGTCTTTCATTTCTTTCTGACTGAAACGAACTTTTACAAGTTGTTCTCAGACAAAAGAATCCCCTAGGAAGCAGCTAGGCGACGACTTCTTGGGCGATGGAGGGGCGCAACGGCAAGTGGGTGAACGTGGACTACACCAACCGCATCATGGAGGAGTCGACGGCGCTGGCGCCCGCAGCTTCCGGCGCGCTGGAGGACCTCACGGCGCTGCTGCCGACGCAATCGACGTCGACGACGTCGGCCGAGCCGCAGTCGGCCATCCAGGTGGCCGTGAGCGAGCCCGTGAAGCAGGGCGAGGGCATGAACGCCTACATCTCGTACAAGATCAGCACCAGCACCACGCGGCCGCAGTTCGCCAAGAGCAGCTTCTCGGTGGTGCGGCGCTACAGCGACTTCGTGTGGCTGCACGCGCACCTGTCGGCCATGTACCCCGGCGTGGTGGTGCCGCCGCTGCCCGAGAAGCTGCTGGTGGGCCGCTTCTCGCCCGAGTTCGTGGAGAGTCGCCGCCGCGCGCTGCAACTCTTTCTGCAGCGCTGCTGTCTGCACCCGGAGCTGCAGCACAGTGAGCACCTCACGACCTTCCTGGAGGCCAGCGAGGACCAGCTGCAGGCCTTCCGGAAGGACCCACGACATGCGGCTCCTAACGCCCAACGCGGCGTGTTGTTCCAGTGGCTGGACGACACGGTCAACACCATCTCGTCCACGCTTATCCCACCCACCACGAACTTGCCAAAGACCCCGGCAGACGTGGAGGTGGAGGACATGATGGCGTACATTGAAGGACTGGAGCCGATTATGACGGGCTTGCACAAACATGCTCATGGACTCACGAAACGCGCGAGGGAGGTTGCTGACGGGCTCTTTGAGTTCGGAGTGTCGTTCACGCTGCTGGGAAAGTCTGAGGAGAACCCGTCGTTGCAGGAAGGGCTGAGTCACATTGGACACTGCTCCGACCAGCTCTCGATCTTGGCGGCTGAGCATGCTGAACGCGAGGCGCTGCATTTTGAGGAACCGATCTTTGACTACATTCGGCTGGTGGGAGCTGTTAAGGCTGCGTTGCAGAAGCGTAATGAAGTTCGATGCGCGTACGGCGCTGCAGTGGCTGACCTTGAAGCAAAGGAGGCTGCGCTGGCGAAGCTACTCAAGCATGCTCGAGGAGGCTCATCGGAAGAGAAGGTGCAGCTTGCTGAAAGCGAAGTGCGGACGGCGCAGCAACACATGGAACACGCCAAGCTGGAAGACGACATTGTAACAGAGCGTGTGCTGCGTGAAGTGGAGCGATTCAAACGAGAAAAGCTGGCGGACTTTAAGCACATTATTCTGGATTACATTCAGATGCAGATCGAGTACAGCAAGAAGGTGGAGGACAAGTGGCAGAAAGTTATCCCGAAGCTCTCGATAATTCATGTGGAGAACAGCGGATCTCCTTTGGCATCGATGAGTCCCATCTCGGAAGTAGCCACTAATGGGACTTTTCACCAGCAGGAGGCAACGACCACGTCGCTCGGTCCCATGATCCAGGAAGACTACATCCCGTCCAACGGAGATTTGGCTGATAGCCTCTCGGATCTGACACTAATGGCGAACGACGACATTGGCCACGACCCGTACCAGCAATCGCCTTACGGATCCCGCCCGATGGAAGATTCCAATCCGGATGTATCGCTGTAGTGGGAGGATTTCCCAGCATGGACAGAACGTTGGGTATTTAGTCACTTGCAAGACTGGATTATATTATTGTGGTTCCTGTTCCTCTATTGATTGGCTTCTGTGCGTCGTTGACGGCTAGTATTGCGCTGAGCCAGCGCCGCAGCGATCTGGTCGCGCGAGGGCAAAACCCAGCGTGCATAACTGTCCTGATAGCGGAGCTCTCCTGCAGCCTCCTTTCGATTTTGCATGAACTCGGTACCATGATACAGCGCTACGCCAGCAAAGACGCTGAGAACGGTGCAGAGCACCAGCATAACAATCTGGTTGCCTGAGAGGCCTATCAGCGTCATGAATGAAAGTGGCTCGAACTTAGATGACGGTAGAGCGCATGCAGCCTCACCACTTGTTGCATTGGAGCCAACCGTGAGGTTCACCGGGTAGTCTGCATACAAGTACAGGTTGCATGGGCCATAGGCACCCACACTGCTGCCGCGAGCTATGCGCATGTAGCCGTCCTCGCCCCACATGGTACCCCACGTATTGCGAATGATCCAAAACTTTTCTCCCGCATCCGTCTGACCGAAACCTACAACAACTACGGCGTGATTCACTTCATCCCCGTCACTGAGGCAATCTTGTGCATCGTAGATACCTCCCGCATAATGGCGGAAGCCATCGCCTGTTGCATCGATATTTGCTGTCACAGGTCCTCGCGTCACAGCTCGTAGCAGAGCCTGCTCACTCCCTGGTGTCACTACCTTGTAGTCTGACACGTTCTGCTCCCATGCGACGGCTACCTCAGACGTAGTCAATGAAGGACACTGCGTATTGGTCTCGTTCGTCGCCATCACGTATGGATTCACGCTTCCGCAGGAAAGCCCGTATGGTTTCGCAAGATGGAGGTACTCGTACGTGAGGAAAGGCATGCCACCCGAGCACCCCTCTGACGAGCTAGTCATGTTGTCTTCGAACTTGCTTCGAATATGGTCTAGTGGAGCTGAACAGCTGAGTACCTGTTCAACACTTAGTGGCGACGCCTGCACGTCATTCTCAATAGCATACCTCGACTCTACCACCGACACTCCCGCAAATGCCCAACAACTGCCGCAAGTGCCCTGATTCTTGATCGGCGTGATGTATTTACCTCCATCCTTTGTGGTCCAGTCCAGCTCCGTCGGTACCTCAATATCATCTCCGCTGTCCTCACTGTCACTAGATCCAGCATCCAGGTCAAAGCTGATCGTAACCTGTTTGCCTCTTTTGCCTCCGTGCATTCCCCTCGGTTGTTTCTTCTTGTGCTTTGTCCTCGGCGAGTCTCTGTCCGGTCTCGACGACAAGAAGGCTCGATACTGTTCGTCCGTCAAGTCGCTCAGCTCGTTATAACCCATGAAGTATGACTTCTTGCCTGCTTCATGCTCTGCATTGCCCTCGTCCACCACTTTCTCCGTCCTGGCCAGAGCCTCTGCTCTCGCCTCATCCGAGACTCTCGTAGGGCCCAACAGCGCGCGCCGCTGTGTCCGCGTCTGTGCTCGATACATTCGGAGCTCAAACCGCTCCACCGCATGCATACTGGCTGCTGTTGCGTCCTGCAGAGCTCCAAGGAGCAGGAAGAGCTGGAAAATGCGCATTTTTTAGTCTTTGCGCAGAAATGTCTTAACTGGAACTCGGGCTGCGGAAGACCCGAGAAGAGGTGAAGCAGTCGAGACACAAGATGAGCGGGGGACTGAGCGCGATGGAGAGACCGAGCAGCAGCGTCAGGCCCTCGGGAAGTGGCGAGTCCTGCGGGATTCTTTGGGGCATCGGGCGGTTACGAAATGGATACTTTGCAACTGATACGGAGCAATCATTCCGGTAAAGCCTGTCGAAGGTGGTGAGAAACCGTTACATCGGATTTGCGAGGGGACTTGCAAGAGATGGCTACATCTTGTGCATCCACGCGAATTTGAAGCTGAAGTCGGTGCCTAGGTAGAACACAGTAAATAGAACGTTAGGTTGACTGGGGTAAGCTTATTGCATTGGTGCTTACCGTGATGAGCCAGTGGTACCTGCATCACGTAGATGAACAGAGTTGTCTGCTTGGACTGGATCAACGAGGCTTGCGTCTACAGCACGAAAGCTAGTTGGCGCAGCGTGGAAAAGCCCAGCATACGCTTCAGCATGATAAGAGCAACGATAAAGGAGACTAACTCGAGGAGCTGTACAGCAGCACATTCTTGATGGAAGAACGGAGCTCTGAACTGGACATCTCTGCCAGCACAGGGTAATACGCTCGGTTGTGCATGTTACAGTATCGCTTGATGCACACCTGTTCATCCAGACACGGAAAAGATTAGCATTAATAGCGGAATTAGCACATTCAGCATATTTAGTGAGTTAGCGCATACTATAGGCGATTGGTAACACGACTTCCGCATATTCAATTAGCAAGATGTACTCAGTGATAAAAAGAACACGAGCGCTTCGACGAATAAATAAGGCGCGTTCATCAGGTGAAAATATAATTTTAAGTCCAAGTGAAGCTGCAGGACTTAGTACGGGTTTCAAATCCTGTTCTGTAATTTCTGGAGTAACTCAAATTTTCGTTTTGACCAAGTTTGACTCTGAGGTGGCCGAATCGGAAAGACTCGTGAGGCTGTCTGCGCACTATTTACAAGATTTAATTCGCTAGGTTTTATTGCATTAACGGAGTTCTTTACTTGTATTTGAAGCAGTCCCTCCCCCAATGTGGAGGGCTATAGTATATCCTCGATATCGAGAAGCCTCATTGCCACTTCAACAAAGTTTTCCCTCGCAATAGGATGATTACGCGGGATCTTAGCCATAAGTCGAGACGCTGGAGTCGCTCAACAGAATAACTGCCTTGAAAATCGACTTGAACGGAGTTCCAAGCAGCCCTGAGCCACGTACTTGCGGTTTTGTTCAGCATGCTTATTGACTTCTTCTATCTGTCTACTGGCATGAAAAATATGTGATTCACTTTAAACAGGTCTACTTTTAGCACTAATGCTGAACCGCATAAGAAATATTTGGACAGTGCTTTTCATTACACATTATTGAAACATATTTAATTAAAAAAGTAAAATAAATTATAAGAAATTGATGTCGCAGTGCACGATATGGTAGGTGTCAACAAATAACATCTCAACCTTTAAAAGCTCGTGTGCACCAAACCGTCGGAGGCTGTGGCTACAGCCCCAGCAATTTCCTACCAAAACTATCTTACCATTGATATCCATAAGAGTTAGAGATACAGTCACAACTACATTTTAGCTGAGCATACAGTACAGGTCTCCACCAACGTTTCCACCCCCGTTAATTCATTCTTAGCAATGGCATGCTTTGCATCAGAATTTGCCAGTGCCAGTTTGTTTGTTTGAACCGTGCACAAAACACTACTGAAGAACATTCCGAAAGGCGTATGTATATCTGTAGCCGGGTGTCACGTATTTTTATTTTGTTTCTGCGTTTATCCAGCTCAATTTACAGCTCAGATCGAGATGTACTAAGGAGACTTGCATAACACTGGAACGGTTTCCTGGTGCAGTTGAATGAAAAACAAACGGGAACCACGTTTGTATCATGGTGCTTTGCACTGTCAACACTTGAGGTTTGCTCTTCCTTTAGGTTTAATGACTTCATCACTTTTATCGCTTGATGAGGTCTAGCGTTTGGTGTTAGATCAGTGGTTTGTTTCAAAGTATCTTTGAAACAAACCACTGATCTAACACCAAACGCTAGAGGAAGGGGGATTGTCGTTCTAGGATTTGCTGCATGTGGAGCCTACATGTATGCCGCGCGCCTTGCTTGTTGCTCACCGTTTTGGGGTTATAAACTGAAAAATCCATGAATAACGGGTTTGAATGCGATTAATGCAACCAGGAAAACTTAAAGCTGAAGTCAGCACCTTAGTTCGTAGAAAAGCGTTAGATCGAGCAGTAAGAAAAACAACTAAGTGTGTGTCAAAACGCACCAATATGTACCAGCGAAATCTGCATCACATAGATGAGAAGGATAATAAGTTTTCCTTGAATGATACCGCTTTGATTTTCGAGCACAAACGAGAGTTGACGTAAAGACGAAAATCCCAGCGTGCGCTTTAGAACTACAACCGAAATCAGGAGTGAGAGTAATTCCAATAAGCAGTAAATTAGAACATGTGAAATGGTTGTTGACAATTCAGAGCTGGAAGCACTGGCTAGTTCAGGATAGTAAGCACGGTTAGGGAGGTTGAATACTATCACATGATGAGCACCTGTAGACGAACAGAATGAGTCAAAATGCTTTTGAACTTCACCAAGGAGGTGGCAAGTAGCACCTACAGTAAACAAAGGGAAGCACCACTTCAACATATTCAACCAGTACTAAGTATTCCGTAATGAAGAGAACACGTGTGCTTTCTCGTATGAAAAGCGCACGCTCATTTCGTGAAAAAATCGACTCAAGACCAACAGAAGAATGAGGCCCAGCGCTGGTTTTTGATCCTTTTATCATGCGTGATGGTTTATGCTCAGTATGCAGCCATCGCGACAGGCTAGCAGGATAGATTCGGGTACCACGCGATAGAGGTCGAACTTGACCCAACAAATCTTTATCATCCTTGTCGTGATCTAGTTCTGATATTCTGCTGGCGTTGCGAATTAAGCCAAGCGCTTTTGAGCTTACCCATTCTTCTACATGCGTTCTCCAATTGGGGTTCGAAGCATCAGCGAAATGGCTCATAGTCCTTGTCATTTGCTGGGTCTCGATATCCAGCAAGCGCATCGCTATTTGAACAAAATTTTCTTTAGCAACAGCGTTGTTTTTCGGGATTTTGGCCATTAACACCTTTACTTTACTTAGAATATCCATAACATCGTACATTGAAAGCCAAAAATGTAGGAGGTCAACCACCATAATTGTTACTGTGGATGCTTGTGTGGACGTTACTTGCAGAGCATTCGAGATGTATAAGGCGTTGAACACCTCCACATTGAAAATGACGGCCTCTGGTTTTAAGTCGTTATGACCAACAAGAGCTCGACTGACCCAGTTTTTTGCTATTAGCTTAATTATCGGCAATACCACCACAAAAATCGTTTGATAGACTCCTGTAAAAGATGTGAACCCAAAGATGTACATTGGGTAGATTAGTGTGAGCGTTATCTGGCAATTCAACACTGCCGTTTGCTGTTCCATCTCCTTCTGAATAGATGGGTTTGCCTGAAACTGTGCACCCCAGAAAATCGCGAAACAGACCCCGTACATGACGACCGATGGCGGTGAGGCAAGAAGCATAGAAAATGGTACCGGAAAGACTGTTGCTGATGCAACAGCGTACAATGTACCAACAGCCGCACTTGCCGACAACAGTGCAATGGTTAGAATATGTCGGGGTTTCACTACAAGTGCAGGTACATTTCGGCCCATTTGAAACACCAAAGAACCAACCATGAGACCTGTTACGAAGCCAAAGCGGATTAGGAACACCCAATTCGCTCGAACACCGTCTTCTGGAGCAGCTAAGGGTACGGCTTCGACCATAATCGCCAGAACAAGACAAGGAAGAGGTGATAGGAGACATACTGCCATCACGCGTAGAAGATTCGCCTTTTCCATGTATGCCTTCAGTCGACTCAGTCTATCAACTGAATAGCGCCCGTGGAATTCAACTTGAATCGCCATCCAGGCCCCCCAAAGCCACCGAAAACAGTTCCACAGTTTTATCATGGTGTGACTCGACAAGAGAATCGATGAGACTAACAACGGTTAGTCACTAACCTTTATCTCAAACAGGAGAAATTCAGAGTCGCGCGTCCTATTTACGGCCACCACAACTAGCCCCCAAAGAGCAATTTAATTCCCAAGACCTCATTGTTATTTTTATCACAACTTCATTTCTTGGTACCGCTTTGCACTTCTTGATATTGATGGCACTGGTGCAATGCAAGTCAAACTCAAAATTCTGTAAAACGTAGATGGGAAAGAATGTGCGGTTTGATCGGATCTTTACTGGGGACGACATGTCCAAGACTATGCCGCCGAGGCTACCATGTACAGTCCTCTCCTGTGTGAGCAATACTATAGTTATGGGGAAAGGGGGGGCAGGATAGTGCCGTGTCGTATCCTCGTATAAGAATACAAAACTGAAGAGGTACCCGAGATCAAAAATCAAAATCAAAATTGATCAAAATTGCTGCGAATGTCCATATAAGTAACGAGACAACTTAATCGTTCGGCAGAGTAGCGTCCGTGCTACTCGACTTGAACAGCAATCCATGCTGCCCAAAGACCGTCAAGGCATCCAGGTTGGGTTACTTCAGCCGACATTATATCGGGATAAGCACGCCGCGGATAACGTGTAGCACTCAAATGAACTTGCGAAAGTGAGATTTATTCCAGCTAACGATGGCTGTCTCTAGCTAAACTAATTGTGGTAACAACTTTATGATTTTATTTTCCAACCAAAGACCTCCGGAATGCAGCGATCCCGTTTTTAAGTTCTTCATCCTCATCTTCATCGTCGTCGTCATCTTCATCTTCGTCATCTGACGAGAAGGCGGGAATACTTGAAGGAGAGGTGGGTGGTGCATCAGTGATCTCATTGTGCGCTTCAGGTCGTAGGCGATGGAGGCGCGAGGCAAGCGCGCTGTTGATTTTCTTAACAGCTTCAACTTGGTCTCTTGATTCGCTCAGTGAGTCTTTTAATTGGTGCACAGTGCGCTGGAGCTCGAGGTTCTGAGCCGCAAGTCGCTTTGCCCCTTTGTCTTTGTCACTCACGCTGTCAAGCATCCCTTTCATTTCAGCCATTTCATGTGCCGAACGTTCCGCTTCGGCCTTGACCAAAGCGAGCTCTGCCTCTAGACTGCTACGTTCCGCCAGTTGAGCTTCAAGCTCGTCGAGAGTCCTATTATTGTTTGCCCCTACAAGCTTGCGAAGCTCCTTCGACAACTCCATCGACTTTGCACGAAACATGTTACGTTCAGCAATTAGATTCACCTGGTCATTCTGGAGTTGTGCAATTTGCGCCTGCTGATCCTTAATCTGTTGCTGCAAGTCAGCAGCAGTGATAGTGGCGACATTTCCAAACCAAGCATCGCGCTCCAACCCGGATCCAGAGAAACCAATAGTATCTTGGCACTTATCCCCATCCATGAACTCGGCCTCTGTTTGGACTCCCTGGTTCATAATCTCTGACGCACGTTTTGCTGATGTACTGGAAATCTGCTGCAACTCCTCTCTGCATACGATATGCCGTTGTTCCTCATCTTCCAGCTTCGCACGCAAACTTTGTATCTCACGTGCTTGGGAATCGCATTGACCAGGATACTTTTCGAGCTGTCGAATTTTCATTTGTTGAAGCTCTATGCGATTATCCTTGACCTCTAGAGATGCAGTGATCTGCTTGTTCTCTTGTTCTGCTGTCTTTAAGAGGACAGACATCGAGGCTAGCTTTTCTCGAAGCATCGCAAGTTCTTTTTCTTGAGCGGCCAAACGACCTTCAACGAAAGAATTGCGAAGAGAACTGTCATTGCTAACAGAGTTCGAGCCTCCAAATCCATTTCTGTTCAATGTGACTGCCGATCGAGGTGGTGTAGTTGCTGGGGTGGTGACGTCTGACCCTCGGTCATGTGTTGACGGTCCAGGCTCGTCAGGCTGCAAACCAACCAAATCGCTGAACCGTGCACTCGAAATGGAGCTCATTGAACCTTCACTTTGTAATCGAGAAGGCCGCGTTTTCCCAGCTGCTGGTGAGGCTAATACACCTGAGATTGGAGTTGATATTGTCGTTGGTGACCCCGCACTGCTCGATGTATCTCCTGTTGCAGCCGAATTACTTGCTGGAGATAATGCCCCCGATGTAGATCCAACAGATTGGGATGCTGTTAATACAGGGGGTAAGGGCACTGTTACGGAGAAGGCCGGGTCCATGAACAGGTTTTTTTCGTCACTTTGAGCTTGTTCTTCTTGCTCAGGCGTCAACACACGAGCCCGGAATTTACGAATTAATAGCGTCAAAATATCGCGATGTTGCCTGTTTTGGGCCACTAGGAAGAAGCAGGATAAAGATTCAAGTTGTTGTTGTCGTTTCTTGAGATCACAAACATCACCTTCGCGGTTTCCTAAGAAGCCGCCAAATTCTTGGACCTTCAGTGTAAACCGTAGTTGATCAGCAGGATCAAGTAAAACTTGAAGAAACGCACTATAGGCGGCTTTCACCACGACACCACCTTCATCTTCTTCCTCCGATATTTTAACAAGAAGTACAGAATCGGCTAGGATTTTAATCTGGAAACTGTCGAGCTCGTTACTAGCTAAAGTAGCAGAGAATGACCCTGCTCCAGCTTCAAGGAGCACGTCAACCATGTTTCCCACTGCTGGATCCAGAACCAATGGTTGAGGCATCTCTACCACGCGTTTAAGCTGGGGAAAGCGTAGTGATTCACATTGCAGTGAAATGATAGCACCGACGTCATCAACGGATGCAAAATATGGGCACCGGTGAACACCTTTGATCTGCCGAATATCCACATCCGGTGGTATTTTACGGAACCACGTAAGTGCAAACTCATGTATGTCCTCATCCAGAACACCCACAAACCTCCCTCCTGTCGTCACGGCCATAATTGGTGTTGAATGCAGTACATCAGCATTTGTATTCGCTGGAGTTTTGCGATGCCGTCCTCCCGCTGAAGCGCTACTATGCGGCTTCAGCGCTAGGTCATTCATCCAGCCTTTCACCACGTTTCGATCTTCTTCGGGTCGTGACGCCTTATTACCCATAATACGAAACAAGCTCTTTACGCCGTCTGTACCCGAGTTTCGTACTTTGCCTAACGAAATACCAAATTTTCCTGCATTTGGTTCTGAAGTTGTTGAGCTGGAAGATGGAGAGCGCGGAGGAGCATTTCCAATATCCGTCCCGCTATTTTTCTGGTCAAAGGAGCCTGATCTTGTCATCTGGCTTAGTCTAGCACTCCACCCTCCATTGCTAGATGGCGACACAGGAGGTAACGGTCCGCTCGAATGCTTCCTCTCCAAAGGTGTCACCTGTTTCTGTTGCTTCAGTTTATCGTGTTCCTCTCTGTTTGCCTGGTAACACTGAAAAGTCAAGGTCAACGGGAACGTTGCATCCTTCGCCGTCGTGATAATATCTGCAAACACCATGTTGGTCACATCCACCGCATTAATCGCCACCAGTTCGTCATTCGGAAACACTCTCCCCGACGCTTCTGCATCTGCCGTCGACCCGTCAGGTTTCCTCCTAAATCCTCTAACCCGAGCTCCCGTTCCATCATCTCTGGAGAATAAATCCACGAACAACGGCCCCGCCTTGGGGTACACCACGTGCACCTTTTGCACAGCTCCTCTGGGACTCTTGATCCCTGCAAAGTCAGCCATGCCGGCCAGCAAACTCTCTCCAATAGACATAAACCCATTAGACTTGTCCAGAGCCGGTCTCACTGATATCGGCGGCGGTGGCGGCGCCACGCCCGCTTTCTCATTATGAACTCTCAGAGCCGACTCTGAGTGTGCTGGACTGGCTGAAAAAGCTGCTTGAGGTGTGAAATTCACGGCCGGCGAGGCCACGTCCAGTCTCAAGTTCCCGTCCGATTGTGTGCGTCTGCGGGCGTCCCAGAAGCCGTGCGAGGGCTTGTTCGACGCGTCTGCGTCTGGTATTTGCACTGGCAAGGAAACTGGCGGCACGGCGGCCGATACGGCCTTGGTGCGGCCGACAGAGGCGGGCGAAGCGGATTTGAGAGGGGACGCGGCGGACGAACTGGGCGATAACTCGACTTCCAGCGGGTTCTGCGCGTCCGCGAGCACGCCGTCGTCTTCCGCCGCGTCTCGCGCGTCCAGGAAGGCCGCTTCGTCGTCCGAGGACCCGTCGTGGGCCATGCTGGGGGCGCCGGGAGGTGGCGAGGAGGCCGCCGGGAAGGATTATTACTAAAGTGAACCCACATGTATCAGATAGAGAGAACTGTCATGCGGCATATGATCGGAAGGAGGTTCCTGGATTTTGTGGGTACTTTTTGTGAGTGGTCTGACGAGTGCACTTTTTTTCTTTAACTTTAAAGTGTTGCCTTGCACAAGGTCGTCAAACACGCGTTAGTACATGTACCAGTGCCTAATTGCAATTCAGCGTGTCGATTTACTAGTACTAACGGTTCCAAACCTCATTTGTCTTCGTTTCTCCGAAAACTAAAATTGGAGTTTCTGGTTTTTCGATTTACTAGTACTAACGGTTCCAAACCTCATTTGTCTTCGTTTCTCCGAAAACTAAAATTGGAGTTTCTGGTTTTGTAGTCGCGGCAAGAACTTCACGAATAAACCAGTTGAGATGATGGAGCAGCTTCGGCGTGCACGAAATGCCGTTTGGGAAGCATGGATGTCGGTTCAAGTGGAGAATCAAGGAAGTTACTCCGTGGAGAGGTTGCAGAAATTGGAAAGCTACATGGTCGACTTAAGTGCAAAGCGCGTTTTGTTGGTCTGTGTGCTGACACCGTTCCCGTGCCTTGCACTTAGTTTGCTCAAAGAGGTACCGCCCTTGGCTCCGGCTGAAGATGGCGTTTACAAAAACGGTGTATTTTTTGCTCGAGCGTGGGGGATTCTGTGCTTCATGGGCGTATCAGCCTTAGTTCAGATGGGTCATGGCGCACCACGACTAAAGCTCACGAATTGGCAAATCGCCCTCGTTTCGTGGCTGGCAGCAACTGTTTCTATCGCATTTATATTCGGCCTCTGTGCGTTCACGGTATTCCCTCTTCCGTTTGGTTTACTGATTGCAGGCCCACCATTTGTTCTCGTAATTGGCAGTTGCTTTACGCACATTTCGGGGAAGCGATGGCGGTCAAATCCAGCACTGTTAGTCGAGGTCAAGCGGCAACTCGTGGTCTATCAATGTCAAACGACACTCCCTTTCGTCTACCCGTTGTATATACTTGGCTTTGTGTCACTCACAGGTTGGGATCAAATTATATTCGTTGCCGTGTTACCGATTATCCAAATTATTGCGAAAAACTGGATTAGTCGCGCTCTAGCTGACGACAACGATCAAAAGCCTCAATGTGTCATTTTCGTTGTTGAAGTTTATAATGCCCTGTACGTTTCTAACGTTCTTCAGACAGCAACGTCTTGGGCTTCTACTGGTGCTATTATGGTGGTGGACTTGCTTCAGTTCTGGGTGTCGATAATTGATATTGTCGGCATTTTAGACGAAATGAATATTCTAATGGCTAAAATCCCTCAAAACCATCCACTTGCAAACAAAACGTTCGTACAAGTTGCGATCTTAATGAATAACAAGTCCAAACGATTATCTCAGATAAGCGGTGATGCCTTAAAATCGAACTTGACTGTTACCCACAACATCCACAACGTTGATTACAGCAAAGACAACTCAGCGCGTCCTGAAGCCAAGCTGACAAAAAGTCAAAGTGAACACAAAATTTTCAAGAAAAGTATTTTACGAAAACCTCGCGTGTCCCCTATCATCCCGCCGGCAATATATAACAAGATGCATTCTGAGAGTAAAAAAACTGCTTTACCAGAACTGAGCGTGATAGGAACTCCCGAGGATTCTCATTGCGAACTAGAGGGCATTTTCTCTGGAGAAGAGCGCGCTATGTTTATTGAAAAGAGTGCTCAAGTTCTCTTCATTACAGAGTATCTTGTGCTGGTGGAGTATGTTGAAGTGGTTCTTCCACTTGTTTATTGTATGTACTATCTGGAACACGATTTCCATTACCTGTGTTGGACTATCAACTCACCGTTTGTACTGTATCATGCCAGGCCTGCATCAACTCATTCTGTTCCATATGCACAACAGTGCTTATTATCCCTCCTTAGCAGGGATCTCGAGGGACCAGTTTTTATCCAGAATGCATAGTACGCTTTTGTACAGCTTATTTGAATTAGTTTCGTTCGTAATGCTGGTCTTGGTGCTCGACCGTAAGCTGGGCTGCTCATCATTACAACAGTTGGCATTTGTTCTAGATACCCAAAAAAACATGGTACAGACGAAGTTGAATTTAATTTTTGTCTACATTATGCAGGTGTCGCTAGCGCATCACGGTACGTTAAGCAATATTTTATGTGGTTATCCAAATGGAAATCAACATCAAACAGTATACCAACTGTCTCATGCACATCAGGCGCTGATTTTACATTCAAGTTTTCGTGGCTAAGACCAGCTCCAGCATGATATATCACCATTAGGAATGTTCCTTTCTTTAGTGCAAATGCCACAGCTGTATATAAGAACTGAAGCCCACGTTAATTAAGATTATATTGATTGTAGTGATGCGATGTTGTAGTTTGCTCAAAATTAGCGCCTCATAATTGTTTCGACAAGGACTCGACTCCTTTCGGTACTTAAATTTAAGACGGGTCAACAACGACACTTGTAAATAACGACTAACAAACAAAACCTTGATCAGCTCAGAAAATGGTGTAGTCGTGCCCTGGAGGCATGGAATTCGTTACACATTGAGTTTCAAGGATGTTACTCCGAGGAGGGGCTTTGTGAGCTTGATTCGCATGTTCGTCAGCTCAGTGCAGCACAAATGATGCTGATTTTTCTGCTGACACCGTTGCCATGCCTCACGCTCAGTTTATTAAGCGAGGCTGTACCGATACCGCCCCACAGCTGGCATCGTACAAAATTGTTTTTTCTTCTTTCGAGCGTGGGTTCTCACCGGGATAATTGGGATTGGTGTATTCGTGCAGATTGGTCAAGGAGCGCCTCGATTGAAGCTAAGGGCAAATCAAATTATTTGCATCGCTATCATTGCAGCGACAATTTCAATAGGGGGTTTCAGTTTATCGTTTCTTGGGCTCATTTCTCGGCTCATTCCTTGGACTCATTCCTTGGGCGGTTCATTCCTTGCACGCCCTTTCAACGATGTTGTGATCGAGTTGATGAGGGTACACATGCTGACAGTCAAAAGTTAGTCTTCCGCCGAGAGCAGCCCACGCGAATTTAACTCTGCAGAACGAGTCCAAGGCGAAGGTCGGCCAGCGCACCCAGAAAGGGACTGGTGAAGAAGTAGGGAACACGCCTACCAACATCGCTTCAGCTCGACGCTTCAATTCATTGTTGTTGTTGTTGTTCAGTAAGCGGAGATTAAGTTGAAGTTGGCGACCTGTACTTCATCCAGCTTGGGTAAGCTGCACAGACTTCTGCTTGCAGCTGGCCGACAAGCTGTCGAGGCTGAAGGTCACAGAACTTATGATGCAGGTCGTGCGGGTGCAGCCGCGTGCATAATCGTCGTGCTCACCACGGTGCGTTCCTTGACAGAGCTGGGGCAGCCGCCTGGGCAACGTGGAGCTGGCGGTGGGGAAACCCTCCGACGACCGCAGAGTTTCGATTATGAGCCAAACAAAGCAATTCTGTTCTTTACTTGGCCACCCTTGGGTCGAACGATAGCTACTCAGCTTCGCAAGAATCTCAAAAGTACCTTTGCCGACAAACAGCACTCATTGTCGTGAAGGTTACTGAGCAGTGAAGATGCACGTCAGATCACACAACGCTTTTGCCCTAAACTGAATAGCGCACCGAGCACGATAAGCGTCATGGCACGCACCAAGAGTTGCCGTCAGTGCAGAAACCAGGGGTGGCAACTACGTTGCTCGAGCGCTATCGCAACCTGTCTAATTTAACGACCTTCGGCATCTTTTGGACGTTAAAGTCCGACAGCAGCATTGTAATGCTGAGTACCATCAAACTTACTCATAGAGAGCGAGAGGTGTCGTGATGGCGATCTGCGCATCGGAGCGGTGTCAGATTTTATAAACTGAAACGCCTCAAAATGAAAGATGAGGTTCATTCCTTGGCTCATTCCTTGACAGCAATTTCACGAGAAATTATAAACTGAAACCCCCTAATAGCATTCATTATCATTGTGTGCGCCCTGACCGTCTTCCCTATACCGTTTGGACTCCTCGCTGTTGCACCACCGGACGTCATCGCGCTTTCCGCGGGTTTCGTTTATGTATCGGGGCCATTATTTCGAGCTAACCATTGTTATGGAGCGACATCAGGCACCAACTATCCGTATTTAATTGCCAGACAGCAATGACGTTTATCTATCCTCTTTACATTTATGGTTTTGTATCCCTCAGCGGTATTAGTCAAGCCATTTTTGTTCTAATTCTACCTGTCATACAACTCATTGCTAAGAATTGGATTAGCAGAGAACTTACAGATCACCATTATATGAAACCTGAGACTGCTGTATTCTTTGTGGAAATATTCAATGCTTTGTACTCATCGAATGCGCTCCAGAGCACATCGTCTTGGGGAACCACTATGCTTATCATTGGATTGGACCACATACACTTCTGGCTCGCCATGTTTGACATTATGAAGCTGCTAGGTGAGTTAAGGATGTTGATGAAAAAAAATACCACGTGGTCACAATGTCTCGAGAGTAAACTTTATCCAGATTGCAAAACGCTTGCTGGATGTTGAAACCGAAATACTTCCTCAGCAAGAGTTACAGAGTGGGCGGGCAAGCGTATGGGTGCGGTTGACTAACAAGCTGAAGGTAGTTGCTCCTGCACACCGCCTATGGTGAGCACAGCAAAGGTCCAAAGTGGAAACGATCTAGAAAACCTCGAGTTTTCCCTTTCCGCCCACCACACCATAGACGTTGGCAAAGAAATTCTCATCTACGCACCCCATACCTTGAAGGTCCTGATCCCGCTATCAATTGTGCATCATCACTTGGAATCGAGGCGATATTTTCCAAAGATGAGCGCGCAGGATTTGTTTTGAAACCTTGATTTCGTAAGCATGACCGTTGGTTGAGCGAATGTGGGCTTTGGAAATACTGTTTTAGCGATCGCTACGCGCGATAGACCAGAATATGTAATCTTACAGTGTAAGGTAGTGTAGTATTTGCACCGATTCGCATATTGTCAACCGTAATTGGTGTCCTCGAATGCATTACAAAAAAGCAGATTGCTATTTTTGCGTTTGGCATGGTCGCGCCAAGAATGAAATTGCACATTGTCGACACAAGAACACGGGAGTAGACATGTGTCGGATGACAAAATGGCTGCGAGGGATCGGTCGGCGACTCTGGGGAACTTGGATGTCTGTCCAAGTAGAGTTTCAAGGTCACTACTAGGTGGAACGCCTCAAGTTACTTGGAGTCTACGCTAACCAGTTAACCACCTCCCGAGCGCTGTTGCTTTGTTTGCTAACTCCCCTACCGTGCTTCTTCATGAGTGTACTGAAGAAAATCCACTGCTTAAGCCACCCGAAGCTGGCGTAAAGAAGAACTGGGTTTTCTTTATCCGCGCAACTATCGTGACGTGCCTCATCAATGCAACAATGCTTGTACAATTGGGTCAGGGTGCACCTCGCGTCAAGCTTAGTAATGTTCAAGTGGGAGTCATCGCGCTTCTCGCGGCAGCTGTGTCAATGAGCTTCATTTATGCCATTTGCTCAGTTACTTTCTTTCCGTTACCATTTGGCGTACTTGCAAGTGCTCCGCCTGACGTGCTAGTGATGGCAATCGGGTTCATTCGCGTATTTGGCCCCCGGGTACGAGCTGATCCGTCGCTTTTGACTGAAATCAAGCAGCAAATATCAGTGATCAACGGTCAGGTTGCTCTTACTTTTGTTTACCCACTTTATATCAACGGATTCGTATCTCTTACAGGCGTAAGCCAAGCGCTCTTTGTACTTTTTTTCTACCAATCATTAAACTAATCGCAAAGAACTGGATCAGTCGCGCATTAGCAGATTGTGATGATCTGAAGCCCCAATCAGTTATCTTTATTGTAGAAGTTGTTAACGCTCTGTATGTATCGAACGCCCTTTAAAGTGCTTCTTCATGGATATTAACTGCGTTAGTTATGGGGATCGATCTGGCGCAGTTTTGGTTGTCTATGCTTGACGTGTTGGCGACGTTGAATGACGTCAAGGTGCTAATGGCTAAAATTCCTGGAGGTCACCCATTAACTCAAGAAAAATTTCTGCAACTGGCAATAAGAATCCTAGCTGTGGATGAAGGCTCAACGGGGCACAAGAGGAAACAACATCAGGAAGACTCTGTAAATATATTGACGAACAATGAAACACCAATTGAAAGGTTTGCAAGCTATGAATACAGCTCGTCTACTGACCTGAAATCACTCGACGAGGGGAGAAGTCCAACTTTGACAAGTTCGTCCTTGCCCAACAAAACTGGAGGCACTCGTCTCCTATCTGATAAACGACGAGTTGTTCCAGTACATACTTTGAAGCAAAAGACTTCATCGGTTAAAGACACCAAGCCAATTCCTAAAATTACTATTTTTTCAGATGCTGATGATATTAAATCACTTTTCTCGGTTGAAGAGCGCGCTCGTTTCATCAAAAAGAGTACTCTGGTGCTCTTTATTACCGAGTATGTTGTACTTGTAGAATATGTCGAAGTGGTTTTACCTATTGTTTACGGTACGATACACTTTGCGGTTTATATTAACCGCATCTTCTCATTTTGTCAACCGTGCAGCCATCTATCGCATCATTCTCTTTTATTTGCCGAACGCTATCTTTTACGGTTTCATGACCAATGTTTCGACGCATCAACTATTTCAGTCCATTCTGAATGTTCTCGCCTACAGCTCACTTGATTTTGTATCTCTGATCATCTCCCTTATTATCCTGAGACGTACTTTAGGGATCTCTCCGTTTGTTCAGCTTGGGTTCGTGCTGGAAACGCATGCAGGAATAGTTTAAACGATCCTCATCGACGCGTTGTTATACATCACGCAAATACCTCTGGCCCACCTCGGTAAGTGAAAACTAGAGTCTGACTTTTAATTTGAAGTACGTATATTCTCACTCTACTTCGTGTGCATATTCAAAACCAACTTAGGTGCCGACTTCAGTTTTAAGTTTCATGGCTCCGGTCCAGCTAGGAAAGCAAAGCAAGTGCATCGGAAAATGCATAACCTACTTCTGAAGTAATAATTAATCATCGCAAAAAGCATTTAAAAACTAAGTATTTAGAGACTATGACATACGCACACAGTCGAGTTCGCCTTTATTTTCGAAAGCTATCTCTTGATGTAGCTTGCTGGCATCATCCTGGATACGATCTGGAAAGGTTTGCACGTTTGACAACCTCGTTTTTTCTTTGCTTTGATACCGAAGACGACAAATTGAACTACTAAAAGTAGTCCACAGCGTTCGAACTGCATTCGGGTCTCTAAGTCTAATCAAGGTAGTGCATTGGGTTTTGTTTATCTAAGCGTTCTTCTTGAGGATATGAGGAAGAGCTAACAACTGCAGCACCGCTCATACCACACTAGCTTACATCTGGATCTTGCTGAGATACTGCACCAGACACAAATTGTTGTGCAGCAACTTCTGCAGGTGCTGCCACTGCTGCTGTTGCACTGCGCCTAACTCGTCCACCTGGGCCAACAGCGCCGGGTCTGCCACCAACAGCTCCTCGTGCAGTTTCAAGAACCGGTTCAGGTACGCTTGCAGCACTTGGAAGTCACGACGCGTGCGCATTTCCTCACGCAGGAAATCCAAGAACCAGCCCAACAGCTTCTTGCCTTCCTCGTCAAAGTCGCCCATGCATAGAGTACTCATCTCAACATCCACCGCAGACGCAGACAATGACTGCATGTACGCTGCCACCTCGTGAAAACGCGAGACTACGTCATTATCGTCCTCGTCTTCCTGTACGGCCTTTGCCAGCAGTGTTGCCAACTTGCAACGAGAAGTCACCATGCCCTCCGTCTTCACAATGCGAGAACTGGGAGCAGCCTCCTCTGTGTCATCTTCTGCCTCCGCGTCATCGTCACCCCATGCCTCGTCGTCGTCGCCAACACCCCAGCCGTCCATAGCAACATCCTCTTCATCCTTTTTCTCGGCTTCCTTCTTCGCCTCAGGCGCTACCGGCACGAAAGTCGGGTGCACGTCGTCCTTGCGAGCGGTTTGAAGGAAGAACGGAGCTTGTTCCGGAGCCTTTGGCGGCTCAATCGGTTTGTTACGCTTCTTGATGAGCTCCAAATTGAAGAGAGACTGCCAGAATGCTCGTGGAGCCGTGGACAGTGTGATGAGCGACGTGTCCAGCGGCTCTGAGCTCTCTTCGCCCTCCTCTGTCTTAATGAAACTTTCGTGTTCAGGCTCGACCATGCTTCCCACAGACAGTTGAGGGTTGCGCTCCGTGCCAAACCCGAGCTGGTCGTTGTTGTCCACTTCATTTAATGCAACCGGCATGTCCATCAGCACAGGTTCCGTCGGCTCCGAGTCTAAGAACACGTCCGTGAAGAAGCTCCGGTTTGCCCACAGAAAGATGCCTACATGTCCAACGTGAGTTGTAGCCAAGAACTCACCCGTGGGCGACACGGCCAAGCCGGTCACAGGCTTATGGAACTGAAGCCAATCCACACACTTTCCAGTTGGGATATCCCACACGCGTAGCGATGCATCGGCCGACGATGAAAACAACCATCGGGCATCTGAGCTGAACGTCATGTCCGTCACACGGTGCGTGTGGCCGGCAAAACGACGCACGAGCTTGTGGGTCGTCACATCAAAAAGACGCAACACTTGATCATCGCACGCCACGCACAGCATATTACTGTCGCGGTGTAGCTCCATCTGGCTAATAGGAGATCCAACGTCGATCTCATAACGCAGCTCGTGTTTCTTGAAGCCCCAAAACTTGAGTTTACCGTCGATGCCAGCTGACACCAAAGTTTCGTTGAGAGCATCAACTGCCACAGCGCTAACCGGCCCATCATGAGCATCAGCAGCAGTTTTTTCAGCTTCGTCGTCCTGTAGCGCCGAAATGTCCGTGCCGGGTAGAACCAACGAGCGGATGATCTTTGCCTTCGGGGTGGAAGCCACTGGGAAGGACCCGCGCGGTTCGCCAGATTGCATATTGTATTGGAAGATGGAGCCGCCAAGACTTCCAACAAGTGCGTAGTTGCCGCACGAGCTAATAGCCACACTCGTAGCTTGTGTTTTCTTACGACGCAGGTCCTCTACGCTACCTGAAGGAACACGGTTGCTAGGATCGAACTGTCGGAGTACCTTTTTGCCAATGGCGCGGTGTTCAAAACGCCACACGTAAGCAGCGATCTCGTTTTCATGGCATGTGATCACATTAGCCCAGTCGCGCGCACGTGTTTCCATTGCAGCGAACTGCACAATCGGTGGCAGCTTTAGATCTTCCACGCGAACATTCAAATGGCGAGCCTTTTTAAGTACAGGGCCCTGTGATAATTCTCTGCTTTGCTGTTCACGAGCCGTGTGAAATACACGGAAGGCACGATCCTGGCCAGCCGACAGAATCTGGCAGCAAGTACCATCAGCACCATCTGCCATCGTAGCGAGCGTGTTGTTGCCGTAGTAACGAATGCGCGTAGGCGGCGCACGATGGCCTTCGCGAGACTTGAGGAGGCGGGCGGTACCGCCATTAAGATGGTCGAAGATCCACAGCTTGATCGAATTGTCAGTGCCCGACGACAGCAGCAATGGCTCGTTCGCCAGAAACTGCAGCGACACCACCGCACCATCGTGTGCACCAGTAATAACCGACTCCAAACGCTTAGTCTGCAAATTCCAAACAGCAATGTCTCCCGTCCGCGATCCGGACACCACCAGCGGCGTGGTCGAGGTTCCTGCATCTGTCCGGAACGACATCGTCGTGATGCCGCTCTGCTGTTCCTGCTTGAAGTCCATGACTCGCTCATCCAGCTGCAAGTGGTGCACCATGAGCCGTCCATCAGCCAGTCCGATGCTCACCACATCCACCGCCGGACTCTGCTCCAGCGCCGTGACGGCGCTTCCCCACCCCTTAAACTCGTAGATGCACTTCATCTTGCGGATGTTCCACAGCTGCAGCGTGCCTTCCTGCGACCCCACCAAGATCTTGTTCAGGTACGTGTCCGGGTGCAGCATGGTCGTGGGCGTGAAGCCCTCCGGGAACGTCAGCGTGTTCACCAGCTCCATCGTCCTAGTCACATCAGTCCCCACAAAGCATCAGTACACCACCCACCACCACCACCGACAAAAGTCAACTCACTGCAAGTCCCAGATGAGAATGGAGCGCTGGTCATCCAGCGAGAAAAGCACGTTGCCCACTGTCATCATCTGCTTCACTGCTCCTTGGTGGCCCAGTAGCGTCTTCCAGCGGTCCACGCGGCGCCAGACCACGATCTGGCGCCCGCAGGCCGTGAACGTCAGGTGCTTCTTGGGCTGCACGGCCAGCGCCGCGATGCGCTTGGGCAGCTGCGGCGACACCAGCACGGGCGTGAGCTTGTCGCACTTGTACACGGCGAAGGACTTGCCCAGCGACGCCGTGGCGAAGCTGGCCTGGCCCATGCCGTACCACACAATGGGTACGTCGTCGGCCACCACGCCGATGGCGCGGAAGGCCTGCAGCACGCGGCTGTTCTGGCAGCGCGTCAACTGGTCGCTCGACATGTTGTTTTTTCCAATTGCAGACTGCGGAGGCTGTGGGGCGAGTTGGAGCGTGCAACTTGCAGCGATGGAAAGAGCGCGTGCAGAGCTTTGTGGTGAGCTGCGGATCACGGCGCGAAGACGAGAACTCGCGGCGGACGGGGCGAGGCAAGCGCGGCGCAGGAGTTGGTGGTGCCCGTGGCGAGCAGCTCTCCGAAATGACTGGAACCTAGCATTTCGTACTTAGACGGGAACTTTTGAGTGGACTATTTGGGAGGGGAAAGGTGTACCTTTTAGTTTTTTGTGAACATGGATCACTGACGTGGACAATTACGGATGGTCCTCTATGCTAGTGGTGGGGGGTTGGCGGTGGACACTTCGGTGGGCAAGATGTGGATGGCGATGTACCTACTCGGAGGTTTTGCGCACCTTGGTGGCTCGTTCGGCTTCGGCGGCGGCGGCAGCGGCATCGCCGGGAGCCTCGGCGTCGCCGTACGTCAGCGCTCGCTTCTCGCGGGTCTTGCCCAGCACCTTCCTGGCCAGCTCGTTGTCCCAGAAACGTTCAGCGAGCTGCTTGCCAAGAGCCTCGCAGTCTTCACGCGGGCCGGAGATAGTTTCTGCAAGAATTAGGATAAAGTGAGCACAATACCTCCGTAACGAACGCAGTCAAGCAGACGTACCGTGAACACTCTCCTTGCCGTCGCGGGACAATACTGTCGAGTTCAGCGTAAGTGTGTCTTTGTCCAGTGTTGCGCTCACGCCCATCGCGATCTAAAGCAGAAGCCGGAAAATGACAATCGAGTCAGAAACCATGCCGACACGTCATTACCAACGCGACGTGTAGACGCACCTGGCAACCTCCTTCGAGGTGGTACAGCAGACTGCGCTCCGCCTTGCAAAGCTGCGCCGACTTTTCGTCTGTGATCGTCTTGAGCATGTCAATGGTCTGCAACGTCACAACAAACCATCATTAACCTCTTTCATCGCCAAACCACCTCGCGCCTTTACTCACCTCCTGGTCATCGGCGCGGCACTCGACGCCAATGCTTCCCTGTCCGACGCCGTATCCGAACGTGTCCATCGGCAGGATCTCATCAATCCTGTCCCCCAGCTCTCCACGTCGGAAGCCGCACGCCGCCACAATGATAGCATCGTAGTCGTCGTGCTCATCAAGCTTGGCCAGCCGCGTCTGGATGTTGCCGCGCAGCGTCTTGATCTCAAAGGTGGGGAACTGGCTGCGCAGCAGCGCTTCTCTCCTGAGCGAGCTGGTGCCGATGACGCTGCCCTCGGGCAGCTGCTTGAGCGTGGTGATGCCCTTGGCCTTGTGCTTGGGGTGAATGACGGCAGCGTCCTCGGGGCTCTCGCGCTTGGTGATGGCGGCCAGCACGAGTCCGTCCGGCAGCGTGGTGGGCATGTCCTTGAGCGAGTGCACGGCGAAGCTGGCGGTCTTGGCCAGCAGCGCCTCCTCCAGGCTCTTGGTGAACAGCCCCGAGGCCGTGGTCGTGCCCAGGTCGCTCAGGTGGCGGTCCAGCACCTGGTCGCCCACCGTGTCCTGCTGCCCCACCACGAAGCGCAGCGCCGGGAAGCGCGTCTCCAGCATGGCGATCACGGTGTTGGTCTGCGCCATGGCCAGCTGCGACTTGCGCGAGGACACGAACACGGTGCGCGGCGGGGTCTCGGACGTCATCTGCGGGGTCGGCGGCCGATTGCGGAGTGTGCGGCTGGCACACGTGCGTGGCAGGTTTGTGTGCGCTTGGTGTGGCGCGGATGGGCGGCGACTGGGCCAATCAGCGGCGGGAACGGCCGGTCGTGAGCCAATCAGCGCCGGCCCACATGGCGCTGGAACGCACCACCCGAACGCTGCGCCGTCTACGATGCCGCGATGGTCGGACAACGCACCCGCAACATGGGCATTGTATCGATCGTTATTGTACAGACTGCTGTGTGCAGTGGAGGTGCTGGCTGATTCGGTCGAGTTGGGGGTTGACGACTTGCTGTTACTGCCGGAGAGATGCAAATGCGGCGTTATGACTCGTTCGTGCCACGAGCAGGGATACGTTTTTGTTGCTGCGCTCTTGACGCTTGTGAAGTGGGAGTTGCCAACGTCTGCTGGAGGAGGATCGGCAGGCAGGGAAGTGCGGCCGACACCTTTACAGATTATCTTGATTACCAGTAAGGTGCTTGGAACGCGTTCGGGCCGTGTCGACATTTTCTTGGGGTCTTACGCCTCTCGGCTTGGTCAAATTGTTACTTGAAGATTGTTTTGGCCCCTGTGACTACGCCTTGCCTACCTACAGCCGCAGCACTCCGCATATAAATCCCGTGGCCAAACCGGATTGAGTTTCATTTCTGGAGCCGTATCTTCTGTTGCGAAAGCTACGGACGCGGACGAGAAGTTTGCCAGCGAACGAAGTGCGGGTAGCGATCAGAGGGTCGTATTTCAGCTGCCGACATGAAGTGATCAAGTAGACTTCATCTGGATTGCTCAAAGATACATAAACTGCGTTGGAAAGAGCAACAACCTTAGTGTATAGCACGTTGAAGAGATTGCGATATAACATCGCTTCATGACATACCAATGGGTGTTGGAACAAGGTATAAGGCTCGTTGTGATTACGAATTCAAAAGTACTGGAAAACAAAAACAAGAACAAATGCAACGAAAGCATGAATTCATGAGCCCGTTGGCGGGACTGACGTAAACGAGCTCAAACTCAAGTGTTGATGACATCCTGAAGGCTTCTCATTCATGAGCTTGGAGGGTAGTTAGCTAGCTCCAAACCAGCTTAGTCCCAGCTCGATCCAGAAACAGCAAACACTGTTTTTGAGGTGGACGGTGTTGCTGCTGCTACAGTCGACGGAGTAGACAAAGGCAGGTGGGTATCAAACAAGCGTGTCACGATCTGCTCAATCTCGTTAGCACTCTTGCCACACTTGGCCAGCTCCAGTACGAGTTTTTGGCGCTCAGCAACACCAAGCTGGTAGCGGGGGAGTGGTGCAGCAATCGTTTGGACTGTGGCAGCAGTAGCACGAGGTTCAACGATCCCCCATCCTTCACAAATCTGGCGATTCTCATTTGCGCACTTCACGACACCGTTTTCATCACACTGAAGCACGTTGCCCGTATGGCACGACACAAAGTAGAGCGCGCAGTCTTGATCCGTTTCCATCGTGAAGAGCTCTCACTTGCCGGGCTCCTTGGGGTCGAAGATGCACTCTCCAGCCGCGCGGACTTGGAGAAAGCGGCCATTGTACACCGACTTAATGGCGATTTTATCATCGCGGACACGGTGCAAGACCATTTGCTCGTACAAGTCATAATTGCTGTTCATACAGCGCGCCTTCTTCGATCCCAGAGGATTCTGTAAGCTTTTGCACTTAAACAGCGACCGAAGAATCACGGGAACGTCAAATGGAATATCCGAGAGGTCCATTGTGTCGATAGATCTCGACGAGCTTGATCACTTCAACACGTGGCGGTGAATTAGAAAGTGACGAGGGAAATCGCGGTCCGCGGAGCAACGTATCCTCTGTGAGCAACGTATCCTCTGTGACCAAACCAATCGTGGGGCTTTCTTGAGTCGAAAGCATCTAGACTGCAGCTGCTCCGTTTGACTATCGTAGCGGCCGCTGGAAACTTTCGTTCACCTTTTTGCATGGCTAGAGATCACCTTTTTACTTGTGGATCCACGCGAATTTGAAGCTGAAGTCGGCACCTGGGAGGCAGAAGGAAGGGGTGTTAGGTAGATTTGACCACATTGAGACCAGTCCTTACCGAGGTGGGCCAGCCGGCACCTGCATGACGTAGACTAACAGTGTTGTCAGTTATAATAGCCAGCACATTACACCGGCAGTTTTTTTTCTTAGCTTCATTTAACAAGAAGAATACGGCTAACCGTTTCTACTGCGATGCTACGACACAACCTCTCGACCACCTTAGGACGGGAGAAAGCGCCACCACTTCAGAAGTAGTTTTAAATGCTCTCGTCTTCTTAAAAGCGAAAGCCGGTGGTTTCAACGACAACCTCAACCACCTGAGAGTGAAAGCGGATCTTAGGGTAGTTTAGAACCTCAACCAACAACATTCAAACTATACATTGATAAATGCAATAGAAATTTACGCCGGCATATTTTTACCAGCAAGGAATAGTTCAGAGCAGCGTTGACAATGGTGAAGCTCTTCTGTGCTATCGTGGGTACGAAGGGGAGCGTGTTCTCGGTGCGAGTAGACGAGGACGACTCGGTCGATGACTTGAAGAAGGCGATCAAGGCGGAGAACGCAACGACTATCACGAGCGACGCGAAGGACCTGCAGCTCTTCCAGGCGAAGAAAGACGAGGGCCGCGGCGCGTGGCTGGCGGAGGCAGACGTGAAGAATGGCGTGGAGGACACCACTGGCCTGAAGCTGTTGGATGCGGTGCGAGCGAGGCTACGGCGTGTGGGACTGTCGGATAAAGATGTCGGCGGAGTGGATGAAGAAGAAGAAGCTGAAGGGAGAGGTCCTGTGAACGTGCTGGTGGTGGTTCCGGAGTCGTTGGGTGTAGATTCCCAATTGCTCCAACTCCAGGAAGCACTCTTGCAGCATACGTTAGTGGATTCGCCTACGTCGACGTCAGCACAAAGTTATGACTTTAAAGCGAGTCTGATCAGGACGTATCAGTGCGACATGGGGACGTATCAGGACGACATGGAGAACCGAATGCTGCGGTGTATGTTGCTTAACACGGCGCTTCCGTCGGGGTTGGTCATCGCCTCTCATTTGTTCCGTCGGAAAAACGAGTATATATCTCGTAAGCTGATGGGCTTCGATAACATTGATGATGTGAAGAATGGATTGTTGCTATTCAAGCCACTGGAGCATGCATTTGATCACTTCCAGATCAGTTTCATCTACGACAAGGGCAGCAACGAGTTCCGTTTGAAAGTCTTCGATCCTTCATTGCGTCGACAGCGATTGTTCGAAAAGCTGCATCCAGACCAGCGCGATCTTCTGCTTCGAGGCCAAAGACTGTCGAAGCACTGGAAACAACGTGGCCCAAGGCTTGCACCTGGTACTGATTTCAACATTCAGGCAACATTTGGTGACGTCGAAGGTCAACCACTGTGCTTCATGTCTGTGGAGCGTCCCTACAAACGCTGCTTGAACTTACAAGCCCGTTTAGCGCGGAAGAAAGCGATCGAAGCGAAGTGGATTCACCCAGATGAAGACGAATTTGAAGATTTTTGGTCGGGGAAGGAATGTCGTCGGCTGAAAAGATGGATTTCTTTTCCGCACGTGATAGCTAAGACTTCTCAGTTGCCGAGCCTAAGTCCAACGACGAACGCCGGTCTTTTTGGAATGGTTCAGCTGAACAAGGTGGCTACATACTGGATACTGCAAGCAGCAGGATAAACCAATATATTTTTATCCTAATAAAAATAAAGTTAATTATATATGGAGATGGCATATTCAGCCGAGCAATACGAAGCAACAAGGATCGTACTAAAGCAGCGCATAAGCGCTACTATCAGCGCACACGGGAATCTCGCCTTAACTATCAAAAGGGGTATGACGACAAGAATAGAGACCAAATACGGACTCGCAAGCGAAAGTCGAAAACCGAACCTAATACCACTAAAAGAGAACTTAACAACGAAACCGAACTTAGCTAATTAATTAATTTTGTTTTGCCTCATAAAAAGTCAAGCGATATATATATATAGACAATGGGTTGGGTATCTAACCCGACCCCATGTATTTAAATTAAATAATTTTAAAAATATTATATTGGGTGAGATATAAAGTCGATCCTGATACAAGACCCAACACTTATCAGGTCATTTCCATAGGAATAATATCATCAACCACATATAGGCAACATGTTTGCATACGAGCTCGAAGGTCTAAAGAGATTAAATATTGATGCCGTGTTAAGGTGCGTGGTAGAACTGGTAAGATGGTTTATGTTAGCAACGTTTCTCGTCCTACCAACCTGAAGCTGGTAGCTAGGCAGTACAAAATCTCTGTGGCGACTCTGGAGAAGCATATGTCCCCGGACTACAAGTCTGACCCGAAGTTTCGTTTCTACAACGGAAATCACATCGAGTCGCATCTGTATGAAGGTATCCAACCTGCTGAGTTCTACGACAAGCTGGAGAACGTTCTGGCTGGTCAACTAACGCCTTCAAGGTGAACATTGCTCTTGGCTACGATCTCGTAAGCCTAACGGATGGAGATTTTTCTCAGTACTGGCATTCGAATCTGGCTAACACTTACGTATTTAAGTCCTATATTGCTATCAACAGTCGATCCGATATTCGTAAGAAAATTATCTCAGAGATCAGGTCGATGGAGTTGGCAAACACGCTTAACTATCCTAAATCGGGGTAAAAGCTGAAGTCAGATACCGGCTTCAAAATTTACATCAACTTCCGTGAGCATGCACTTGGTGATAGTGCAGCTGTTATCCCTAAGATTATCCGCGACAACAAGCACGTAATCAATTTCCCGAAGACCAACAACAAGTGTTTGTTTCACTGTATCGCGTTTTACTTGAAACAGCAGTAGTATTGAGGGCCCGATTTGATAAGTGTTTTTATAATTTTCAAAATTCGCTTCACTTCAACTTATCCAATCAACCTCTAGAAGACAAAAAAATGAGTCTCTTTTCGTCAGACCCTCTCCAGTACCCCATATTAGCAGCTTTACCCCTTTTTTCATTTCCAACGCACCATACCCTATTAAAACCAAGAATTACACACCCTACAGCTTCAGGTTTGTTCAAAGCACCACACGCAATGAAACGCTAGAAAGGACACGATACAACGCAAAGATAAAACGAAGCACAAACGGTGGGTAAAACACAATTTAACCTCTCCAAACCGGGAACCAAAAGTCATTTTTAAACTGCATATGCAGCATAATTAGACTTCATTTGTATTCAAAAGGTTAGGGGCGGGCTCGGGGAGTGTGCAGGTTTCGGGCTACCTGGACATAGAGGTGCTAAACCGGCCGTAAAATGGATATCGGGTGCGAGTTTTCCAACCGTAAGCTGCATAAGTCGGTAAAACCTGAAAAACGACGGGACCGACTCGGAACAGAACCAGCACGACATCCAGCAATCGATTTCAGAAAATTAGAGATCACAATTTCCCATACTGAAGTGCCTATGATGTAGGTGGGGTGTCACCTCTACATTGTATCGCAAACAAATGATCCCATCGTTTGCATTTTATGCACTATACAAACATGAAGTGAAGTAGATAGGCATTTACCATCTGCCGGAGCAATCAACGGAAACAAAGAAACCTGACTATAAAACAGCATTGTCTCGAACAACTTGGGCAGCCGCCTCTAACTGCGCGTCACCAGGTGCAGCAGGCGACGGAGTCACAACAGGAACACGCGCACGGCTTCGTAGAACAATATGCCCTCTGCTCAGGATAATACCACATCCACATTCAGTTCGCTCACTCATGCCAGCTTTAATCTTCTCTTTGTTAGCTTCAGAATATTGGCGAGCCTTTTCTAAACGATGAACTTCGTTGCTCTTATAACGTTGCTGAACATATCTCGACGTTGCTCATCCGAACGATATGCAGCATTTTTATTTACACATGAGATTTGGTCAATAACGAGTTGTTCAAACTCGTGTAATTGACGAGGGTTGTCGATTTCGTGCTCGGTGATCAGACTGATCTTAAACCTATTAATTCCATGTTCCTGAAAGCTACGATATATCATCGAATGGCACCAATCCGCATTACCATCTTGCCACTGTTTGAAGCCATACATAATGACGTTTGAATCGACGGTGAATAGATTCTGTTGTCGAACCTATATAGATGATGCTCTCATCCGCGTTGGTAATCTTATATACTCGTCCAATCATATCTATATAAAGTCGCTATATTTATTAGAGATTATCGCTTAAATAAATATGATCTTACAAATATACAACTAAAATGGCGAGCTTTCTGAAACTTGATTCGACTAATCCAAGATGGATACAACTCTACTTGGAAATACTCATTTCCTGGATCAGCCGCTGACTTCCGCGATGTTGTTTGCGCAGTCCAAACTATCAGCATGTATAACTCCGAATATATTATCGATGCGATGCAATTCCAAAACACAACCTTCAAGATCGAAGTCCCAACAGCTACAACTACATCTACTATCAGTGTCAATCTCCCTGATGGAATTTATTCCTACGATGATATCAATCGCAGCATTCAGACAGCCCTTGTCAGTGCTGGAGCATATTTACCTGATCCAACTGGAAACAACGTATAGAGGAGATGCAGCAATTGGTGGGCTAATATCATATTAACTCAGTCAATATGCGTGGATGAACTGTCATAACGGTTCTCGCTCTACAATTACTATCAGTATCTATAACCAAAACGATCGTAAGGTCATCTTTCGTGATACCTCGGTCTCGATAATGATGCTACTAAGACTAAAAAATAGTTTAGCTAATGCTTAATTTTTTATCGTTATAATCTAAAACTACCTCCAGATTTACGCATTGCGCGAGTCTTAGCCATGTGATCCTTAGCTTCTTGGCTCCCCTTTACGAATTTCTTGCCCGTCGGCTCGCTAACACTCTAGTGGGGTCGCAATACTCTGCCTACGTCTGAGCCTCGCTCAATGCCGACACCATATCTACGACGAACCTCACCTCGAATAGACTTGATTAAGATTTCATGCTCAGGTTTCGTAGCTTTAGACAATAGAAACTTCTCTCCTGAATCGACTACATCAGTTAGAACCCCCTTTCGTTTAGCATAAGAAAGTGCTCGTTTTACGCCTTTCTTTACATCAGCCATAGTTACACGACCGCCTTCCTTATCAAAATCACTATCATATACACCAATTCCAGTCATAGAACGGATTGCAGCTCTCGCAGGGATGACAGAAGCTGGTTGGCCAGCATATTTAGCGAGAGCGGGAACAGCGAGATCACCTGCGCGAGATAATAGTCCTGAATTTTGAGCGATCTTAAAAGCTGATTTAATGCCTCCCCATACCTTAGACTAAATTGACGAACCATACATACCTCCTGCATTCATATGCTTGAATGGATAGCCAATTTCCTTCTTTGTAATAGCTAGACGCGTACCTTTCCCAGCTTTGTAAGCTTTGACCGCTTTAGCGTACGATTCGGGTGTAGATGTAGTGTAGCTCCGCTTTACTTAGATCATCTTTAAACAGCGATAATGTTCCGGTCTTGAACGCTCGCTTGAGCTTCGCCTCAGGGATTGTTGATGAAACTGATAACTCCTTGAAAATCATGGTTAATTCTATATAATAGTCAAGTTTAGATCTTTCATTTTTGAAAATACTTGTGGCTTACGTTGCTGCTTAGAATAAATCCAAAGTAAGCAAAAAGGGCCGCAATAATCCCCGTAAGTCTCTTGATTTTGCTTTGGGTTGTAGCGACCGATACCATACTTGGTTGGCGCTGCCTCTCCCATACTATCAAAGTATTCACCATTATGAACCGCTGTCCAGTGTCCTACATCGAAATTAGGTGGTCTAAGTAGAACAAGATACGTCCCCTTTTTAGATAGAGGCTTCGTTATTTCACTCGATCCATAGATATCATCTAATATAACTCCAATATTTTTCGGCGAGTTCGATAAGGTCATGATCGCTCGTGATCGCCTTGATAAGGTTGCTCATAATATTTAATCTCGATCAAAGTATATTAGAAATGATATACAGTCAACGAGGAGTGAAACTCAACTATCCGACCAATATTTGTACCAGAGCTCGCTCAAGAGTGATCCTGAGATTAAGGTATCCTCTGGCAAGCGTGTTCCGTTTGTAATCGATCTCAATCAGGGTTCGTATCAGAATGGTGTTATCACTATCGACGCCACTGCTCAGATTTATGGCTCTGAAGGATTTGCGTGTCTTCGCGATGCCTACATCATGCTACCATACAAGGTCTCGATGAAGAATGGCGCTACTCCTCAGACTCTTCCTGCCAGTCGTTTCTGCTCCACTCTAAAGTGTGGCAACTGGAATGTCATCGATAGCATGTCTCTCGAGCTAAACGGTAAGACTGTTGTCTCGATGGCTGACTACAAGCTGTTTTGGAACAATGTTTGCGCTCAGACGAGCTACAGCCCTCAGTATGTTGAAAAGCATGGAGCTGAGTCTTTCCAATTTCCTGATGCTGCTCAGTCAGCTTTGTATAGTTCTGCTACAAGCTCGACTACTGGAGATGGATTATACTAACACTACTGCTTTCTCATCTTCGTTTGCTACAACCGGTCCCTCTGGTGGTGCATCCATCCCTAATGATGGCCTCGTGAAGCTTTTTTGTCAAACCCTCCTAATGCTGGTTCCGATTTCTCTACGTCGTGGCCTTCAGTAGGTGGAGCTGCCGCTTCTACTACTATCTCTAATCAGACTGCCCGTGGCGCCTTCGTATCTGGTGTTGCTACGGCTAATGGAATTATGGGAACGTCGAACTATATGCTCAAGGTTAAGCTAACCGATCTACATTCGATCTTTAAGGAACTCGATTTGATGGCTAACCCTCAGATTCGTCTTCGCTTCCGTGTCAATCAGGGTGTATCTACCGTTGCTGTAGATGCTGCTAGGGTATGCCGCTAACTTCGACTACGCTTTCGTCAGGTAATGCTTGTCCGGTAATGGTTTCTGCCTCATCGACTGGTAATCCCATGGCTGGTGTTCTTGTCGCTTCTGCTGGATTTAGTATCGCATGGGGTGCTGTTGTTAATTCGCTTGAGCTTACTATTGATGGAACATACATGCCATTCACGACTTCTCGCTTATACGTTCCCTTCGTTCATCTGGAGAACCCTCAGGCTATCAGCTCTAAGCCTGTTAAGAAGGTTAGATACAATGATTGCTATGCTCAATGGTTCTACCAGCGCGCTGGTATTGGTAAGCAATCGACTCAGCTTAATGCCGCATTTGATCTACAGCTATCCGCCTCTGTAAAGAATGCGAAGTATGTTATCCTCCTTCCTTTTGTTGAGCAGACGTCGAGCTTTGCATCTGCTGCCCTCCAGCAGTTCCAGAGTCCTTTCAATTCGGCTCCTTGGACGCTTCACATGGTTCGAGTATTCGCAACTTTAACGTTCGCATGGTTCGCAGCAGACCATCGACATTAGCCATGACTACGACTTCCACTACTTCACTAACGAGATCGCTAAGATTGCTTCGATTTAACGGTGATCTAACTCCCGAGCTGGTGAATGGTCTTCTTGAATATCACAATTGGTCGCTACCTAACCGCGTTCTTATTGCTGACGTCAGCCGTCTGACGGAGCGTGATGTGCCTCAGGCTATTCAGGTTCATGGTGTCAATGCGGGTTGTCAGGGAACCAACATGCTTGTATTAGTTGTGAGTGAGCAAGAGCTTTCCTACGATCGACTAACGGGAGAGATTTTAGATTTTACCACTGCTTAGATTTTGTCTAAGATATATATCTTCTTAATTTGTCAATGCTTCGACAAGCTAAGGACATTTCTCAATTACGAATAGGTTCTTACGAAGCCAATCAATATAATTAGAATCGGTGCGACTAATTTGCTTCAGCGACTTGCCTCTATATTCTCCACAAGTCGTCATATACGAGTTGTCATCAGTAAGAAACTTGGAGTGAAGGAAAATTCTAATTCCCTTGCTAATATTGAGACTTGGTTGGTTATGCATCCATCGACAATAACCAGGATCGGAAGTGTATACTTCTTCGATCGGCGTGTTCTTGTATTTTCCAAAAGTGAGTTCGTTTGTCATTGTATCCCGGTATCTATATACATACCATCTTATTTTTTTGAAAAAAATATTAATTAATCGACTGTTATATAAACATGAGACCCCAGCGGATCTGGGCGGATCTGAAATCACCCTAAGATCCAAAAGGTGCTTTCGCTCTCAGGTGGTCGAGAGGGTGCGTCGACTGAACCGTTGTATGCCCAAAAGAAGTTCTAGGAATGTTCTTGGTGGTAAATTACGGTAAGTAAAAAAAAACTGCCGGCGTAATTTGCTAAGTAAGTATTACTACTGTTGTCAGCTTAGACTGGACCATCGAGGCTTGCGTTTCCAGCACGAAGGCTAGTTGGCGCAGCGTCGAAAAACCCAGCATACGCTTTAGCACGATAAGAGCCATGATGAGAGAGACAAACTCGAGTGAGCTATACAGGAGCACATTCTTGACGGATGCAACAAGCTCTGAACTGGACATCTCCGCCAGTGCTGGGTAATACGCTTGGTTGTGCATGTTGAACAGTATCGCTTGGTGCACACCTGTTCATGCAGGCACAAGAACTGTTAGCATTGATAGCAGGATTGGCAAGCCTAGCTTCTTTTTGGCTTACTGTAGACAATCGGCAGCACGACTTCTGCGTACTCGATTAGCACGATGTACTCCGTGATGAAAAGTACCCGAGCGCTTCGACGAGTAAATAAGGCGCGTTCATCACGCGAAAATATTGTTTCAAGTCCAAGTGAAGCTGCAGGGCTCAGTACGGGTTTCAGATCGTTTTCTATTGTCTCTGGATTAACTCGAACTTTTATTTTCAACCACTTTTGATAGTGTGGTGGCCGAACCGGGAAAACTGGTGCTTTAGTTGACGCTCTTCGTTTATTTGTAACAGTACCTAGATGGTCAGGTTTCATTGTATTGATAGAGCTTGCCTCAATTGCCTCAAGCGTTCGAGTAGATCCCTTGCTAAATAAGTTCTTCGAACTGACCCAAGCTGCGATCTCCACGACACTTTGTGCGTGTTGGTAGAGCTAGTTTGCTAGAGGTTTTTAGCATATCCTTAATATCGAGAAGTCTCATTGCCACTTCAACAAATTTTTTTCTCGCAATAGGATGAACGTGGAATCTTTGCCATAAGTACCTTTACTTCGTTTAAAATCTCTACAACATCCAGCATAGACAGCCAAAAGTGTGTAAAGTCAATAGCCATGATCGCAGCAGTCGTCTTCCAAGATGACGAGTTGTGAAGTGCGTTCGAGACAGAGTGCATTGAAAACTTCCACTATAAAAATAACACCCTCGGGCTGAAGGTCATTGTCCGTGTGTTGAAGGCTAACCCAGTTCTTTGCTACGAGTTGGATTATTGGAAGCACAATCACGAAGACAGCTTAATGAATTCCGCTAAGCGAAACAAATCCATAGATATATACGGGGTAGATAAATGTCAGCGCAACTTGGCAATTGAACACGGACAATTGCCGCTTGACGTCATCCCATAAAGACGGATTAGCTCTCCATCGAGGCCCTGAAATGAAAACAAAGCACGCTGATATCATGATGACATCGGGCGGAGCAACGATTAGTAGTCCAAAAGGCAATGGAAAGACAGTAAGTGCGCAAATTAGGTAAATGATAGCGACTGACACGGCGGATGCAAAGAGAGCCGAAAAGATCACTTGCGCAGCAGAGGCGAGGTGCCGTTTGACCCATTTGTACTAGCACATTCCCCCCGATGAAGGCGAAACTAACCATGAGCGAACAAAAAATCGAATACGCCATCTTCTGGGGAGTTCAGGGGTGGCACTTCTTTTAGCAAGCTTATAGCAATACTGGGCAGCGGTGTAAGCAAGAGGATGGCAATGAGCCGCTTCGTACTGAGTTCTGTAGAGTAAGAGTCAAGATGCTGGAGTCGCTCTACTGAATACCTGCCTTGAAATTTTAATCTGGACAGACATCCAAGCCGCCCAGAGCCGCCGTCCGGTGGCTTTAATCGTTTTCAGCATGTTGTCAGAGTTCTGTGAGACCTTGAGGAAAGTGTTCACAGACTGACTCACAACAAACAATTCTACTTTTAGTATAATAAATGTGAAATATTATTCGGCGGCCATTTTTACTACTGCTTTGAGTCTTGTCAGCTTGATTTATTGTCAACAACAAAAAACATGCTAGTACAGCTTCAGACTCATGTAGATGTGCTTTTCCCCTTCATATCACGCGTGCTGGACTGCAAGATATCCTATGTATAATACGCAATGTTTCGGAAAGTCGTCTCCACAGCAGATGCCTACAGTGAGGACATGGCTACAGTCCAGCAAATGGATACATCCTACCATTCAGCATATCCCGCCTTTCACCACCAATGCTGCGTCTGATCTGCCGCCGCCGTGGCGCCACTTCGGCCGCTCGTCTCGCGGCCCCCGCGCCCCGGGTGTCCGATTTCCGTCGCCGACCTGGTTGCGGGGTGTCTTGGCTCTCATCGGGTGCCGGTTTCACCTCCAACGGGGCTGTGGCGGCCGAGGGCGGCGGCGCCAAAGTGACGCCAATGGTGGCGCAGTATCTCGCCCGCAAAAAGGAGTATCCAGGTCACTAGGCGCAATAACCAGTAGTGTTTTGTATCGTTCGACAATAAGAATTGACTGCTGTGGTGGTGTTGCAGACTGCATGCTGCTGTTCCAAGTGGGGGACTTCTACGAGTTCTTTGGGGACGATGCGAGACGAGCTGCTCATGTAAGACCGACGTTGTGCAATTTTTCCACGGGTTGAGTGACATTAGTTCTTGTGCTGGATTTTTCTGATAGCTGCTAAACTTGGCTCTTACGAGGAAAACCAAGAACGCTAAAGTGCACGCGCTGAATGAGATGTGCGGGTTCCCTGTTGGGTCGGTCAACTCGTTCGTGGAAAAACTGGTGTGTATATGTGTGACAAACAAACGGGTCAGGATGTATTGGAATGACTGACGTCTCGTACGAAAGGTGATGCATCACGGCGTGAAGGTGGCAATCTGCAACCAGGTTGAGGTGAATTGTAGCTGCCCAGGCAAGCTTCAAAGAAACATATGTTAACTGTGCGGAATATCTGTGTTACTTTGTTTTATGCTGTAGAGTGCATCAAGTGCTAAGAAACGAGGGTATAATGCTCTTGTAGACCGGCAAGTTGTGCGTATTATTACACCTGGATCTTTGGTGGAAGACACGATGCTCACGCCAAAGGAGAACAACTATTTAGCGTCTCTCTTCAATGATGAAGATAAGTGGGGGCTCGCATGGGCGGACTTGTCGACGGGCGAGTTCGTATCCACAACGTCAACTAGCGAAAAACTTGCTAGCGCGATTCTCCGATGCTCGCCAAAAGAAATTTTACTGCCAAGTGTGTCGGTTGATGCGGAGGCGGAGGATTCTGAGCTGCAAAGAATTGATATGCCCCCAGACGCCGCTGCATTACTGGATACTGTTCTTCCAGACACCTGCATGAAAACATTTCGGCCTGCTAAAAGCTTTGCCCTTCAAAGTACAGCAACAACAACTGGGCGTCAAACTCGTGGTGGATTGATTAAAGCACTTAATCCACCCGAGCAAGCAGCAGTTTCGGCCATTCTCGACTACGTAGATTTTACTCATCGTGGAAGTAGTGCATTGATTCGGGCCCCCCTTCATGTTGAGTCTTCTGATCACATGATCATTGATTCAAGTGCATGGAGAGGCTTAGAGTTGGCAAAATCGCTAAACGGCTCGAAGGCATCGAGTCTACTTCAAACAATTGACTCCACTACAACACCTGGTGGCTCGAGGCTTCTTGCGGTAGGTTTAACTATTTTTCTTTCGATGATGTTCTCGGTCCAGCTAACAACCGATGCTTCATTGTTTCACAGTCTCACTTAGCATCGCCGCTGATGAACCTCAAGCTCCTAGAAGATCGGCTAGATGCAGTATCGTATTTTTATGGCCAGGAGCAATTGCTTCAGCGGACGCGAAAGCAACTTGCTGAAGTGTTTGACATGGAGAGGAACCTTCAGCGGCTTTCGATTGGGGTTGGTACTCCAAAGGACCTAAAGAATGTGGCATGTACGATTGATGAAGCTAAGCAATTAGTGGAACTTGTGCAATCGCATGAGCGTGTGAGGCACGACCGTCTTCCTGACCTACCAGGAAAAGACACGGTTGGTTTACCTGTACTGTTGAATGCATGCTGCAACAGCCTCACCGCCATTGAGCAGCGGCGTGAAGATATCACCAAGGCTGCTGAAGAAATCCACGCAGCACTTAAGGATGACTATGCTTCGCTCAATTCCAAGAGTGGGTTTGTTCGAGCAGGGTATTCCTCCGAGTTGGACAAGTGGCAAACTATTCTTCGCCATGACCCTAAATCTCCCGAAAAGCAAGAACTCCAAGCAAAGTACCGTGAACTGCTCGGATCCACGCGACTTCGAGTTGTGTTTCAGGCAGAAAAAGGCTATTTCCTTGATTTACCACATGACGAAAATGCTAAACTGCTGAAGACGGACAGTGGACGACAAGAACTCGAAAAGCTAACGCTCTTTCAGTCTTTGAAAAACTCGGTGCGATATCGTAGCGAAGAGTTGCGCCAGCTGAACCGTGAGCTTACCGAAGCAGCTGTAGAGGTAGAGCGCGTGGAAAATGATATTTTCTCGTCACTCCGTGACCGAGTACTACAAGTGCGTGACGAGTTGCAGGCGATGGCACACGCAATATCTCAGATTGATGTTGTATGTTCTCACGCTCAAGTGGCGCTTGACCGGAATTTTACTCGGCCGCTGCTGGATAGTAGTTGCGAACTCCACATCGAGGATGGTCGGCACGCCGTTGTAGAAGCTGCTCACCTGCGAGGATCCAACTCACGGGGGATGAGAGCCTTTGTTCCTAATAGTTTGCACTTGGCCGCAGCCCCAGTAGGGTCTTGCTGGCTGCTTACGGGCCCCAACATGGGGGGGAAGAGCACATTCTTGCGGCAAAGTGCGCACCTCGTGGTCTTGGCTCAAATGGGCAGCTTTGTTCCAGCTAAATTTGCGCGCGTCGGGCTTGTAGATAAGCTCTTTTGTCGAGTTGGATCAGCGGATGACCTGGCAGCCGACAAAAGCACCTTCATGGTGGAAATGCAGGAGACTTCGACGGTTCTTACTCAGGCAACCAGCCGCTCGTTGGTATTGATGGACGAAGTAGGACGCGGTACGGCTGTCAATGATGGCATTGCGATTGCTGGTGCTGTCCTTGAAGCCCTCTGTGCGAAGCAGACGCGTACACTATTTGCTACACACTTTACTGCACTAAGTGACTTAGTGGGTGATACGTGTAATGGAGAGCTTCGACCATATCGCATGGAGGTGCTTGAGCATCAAGTCGACGGCCAAACCAAGCACTTAGTGTTCTCACATCGACTCGTTGAAGGTCTCGCATCTCAGTCGTACGGTATCAATACTGCAGCATTGGCTGGTTGCCCCCCTTCAGTGGTTGCGCGAGCGACTGAACTACTGGGAGAGATCACTCAAAGTAGAAATGAAATTGACGATGCCCAGCAACGATTGCAGCAAGCTCAGTGCTTATTGAGTTCTCTTAGTTCGACAAGCGCTCAACTTGCAGCTGGCGAATCAGCAAGTAGTCCCATCGATCCGCAGCAGACTCTTGGTGAACTTCATGAAATCCTGAACGGAAAGTCGAAATGCTAAAGCGCTTAAAGTTGGATGGATCATGACACCTACCTCGTCCCATTTTCTCTTCTTCTCGATTTCCCGTCCATTAAAGTCTCACACAGCTTGCCGTAACGTTGCGGACATGGCGCTTAATCCCCCGTACGATACGCCGCTAATCATGCAGTCAGCTCATGTTTCTGATTGGGACGGCTTATGTCCTGCGAAGCCGCCCATTTTCCTTCACGAAGATTCCGCTGAGGCCAAAGTAGTGCTTCTACGTCACATAGGTGAAGGAGTGGTGGTCATTCGATCGGCAACTGATGGCCAAGAGCTGATTGTTAGTGCAAATGGTGGTTGTTTCTTTGAGTCCCCAATGCTTGGCATTGGAGAAGAGTTTAAGCTGGAGGCAGCTGCAAATGGTTCAACCGTGTTCGTATCATGTCGGACAGGCAATGTGCTTGAAAGCGATACCGACGGCCATCCTCGGTGCGTGGATACTATCCGACGCGGGTGGTTTCTTGTGCAACATGATGTGGTCAGCCGCGTTCAGGAAAGCCCAGTCATGGTAGCGACGCCAGTGTACGAACTATGCGAACGTTGTAAGGACTCCGAAGCCAAAGAACGTCGGGAATACATCTTGAAGTTGCTGACGCTCGGCAAGTCCATGGACGAAATTGACGCTATTCTCCTGCGAATGTATGAGTGGCAAAAGATAACTAGGGGCGTGATCCCGGGTGGAGGCTCTATTGGAAATGAAGTACTCGGAACATCCAAACTTGCCGCTCCCAAAACTTCCGCGTGGCAATGGATGAAGCCAGAGTGATATGCTTTGGCATGACATGCGTGGTGAAGTAATGAATGTTCGCAGCTGTTGCCAGCATGCCAAGAGTACTCTGAAGTTGAAACAAAGAAAAACAAAGCTAATAATGTTTTATTTTGACAGTTTTAGTTGAGTTTCACATTTGCGATGGTGAGCTCCAGTGTCGACAACAATAGCTGAAGTGTTGATCACTGACAAGGCGCAACAATTCAATTGAAAGCAGCTACGTACACTAATGAAGCGGAAGGAGCTGCTAGCAGCCTGCGAAGAGCTTATCAAATCGTTTGACCCGGCCAAGACCACGGTCGATGCTCATGCAACGGAAGAACTTCGCGGATTAGCATCAACGAGTGACCAGCGGTTTCTCCAGCAAGTGCTGTACGGCTCCTATCGGTATCGAGAGCTGCTACGCCCAATGTTAACACTTTTCCTTGACTCGCACTCTAGCCAAGTGAGTCGATCAGACTACACAAAGTTTCTCATCATAGGCTATTTGGCAATGTTTCGACTCGAAGAGCTCGGCACTGCAGCATTTTCTGGTCTAGCATTAGCACTACAGCCTACAAGCATGCACACGTTTATCTCATACATATTTAACACCGAAGAGCTGAAAGGAACGCTGTATGCGCACTGGACGCGTGTTCTTGATGCAGAGTTTGTTGAGACGCAAATTATCAATAAGATGCTGAGATTTAAACCGGCCATTGACAAGCTACTGTGTCAGCTGCATGCTAAAGCTTTTGGTCGAACAAGTTCATCTCGCGATAGTCGAAGCTCTAGTTCGGACACTGCAGCGCTTGATTCCAGCGAAGGTTCCAAAAAGCCACCAACCGTGCCAATTGCTCCCAAGATTACAAAACCAAAGCCTCGGCGGGCGTTGGAACCCATTCGTATACCTCGCGAAATCAAGTCTAACCCTGTACCAGCGTCACTGCACAAGCTTTCACTTGCAAAGCTGCAAGTGCGAGAGGAGACACGTAAGGAGCGGATTAAGACTGAGGTGGCGAACAAGTATGACCCCTCCGACGAATTCCAGTTCGCCACTGCTGCGCGTGGTAGTAACCTGGAAGCAGTGAGAGAGGAAGTCGAGCGCGAGCGTGAGGCAGCTCTGCAATTCGATTTTAAAGCGAAACCAGTTCCGCATGCCAGTACATCAGCAGCAACCGCAGTTAGCACCACTGAAGTAAGACTGACGGCCGCTGCCATTTTACGTGAAGACGCTCTGCATAAGCGCAAGAAAGACCGTGAAGCAGCATTAATTCGAGCTTATGAGTCTGAGCTACGAGACCCTCTCGAATTCTATCGTTGGCAAGCCAACATGCAGCAGCAGGATGAAGCTAATTGGCGTCGGGAGGTTGAGACTCGACGTCTCGAGATGGTGCAGGCTCAATACGATGCGATGGAAGCTGCACGTCAAGCTAAACTCGACAATCGTGAGGTAGCACTAGAAATGAAGGAGCGAGCGAAAAGCAGAGCGGCAGAGCGTGAGCAAGAAGAAAGCGAGCTCATTGAAAAGTATCGGCAGTTAACGGAGGAAGCTAAGCGCGTTCGCGACACTGCTCCTCGCGAAGCTGAGGCTCAAGTCCGAGAAGAAAACGCCAAGCAGCGAGATGCTTTGCAGGAATTCTTGGTAGCAGAAAGAGAACGCAAAGCAAAGGAAGATGCGAAAGAGCAAGCAGCCCGTGAAGACTTAATTCGACAAATCCGTGCTTTGGATCGTGTGCATCGTGAGTACGTCGCAGTATTTGACCCAACCGAGACGGCCCAACTGGGTCTGCTTCAGGAAATGTCACTAGCAGAACTGCGTGAGCGCCTTCGAGTACGCTATGAAGAGCAAAAACGATGGGAGGAGTCCCGACGGGAAGCCATCCTCACCGACAAACAGGAGAAAAATGCCGACCTACTAGAAAAAGCAACTAACGCAGCACGCCGTCGTAAAGCTACAGCAAGCGCAAATGCAACCGCTCGAGCGAAAAAGAAAGCTCTGGCAGCAGCTCGAGGATTGGAGGAACAAGCTATTCGTCGGAAAAATAATATCGAGCTTGCTGAGAAGCTGCAGAGGCAGCGAGAGGAGCGAAAGGAGCAGACTGAAAAGCTGCGCTTGGAAGCTGAAGAGCTTGCAACCAGGAGGCGATTTCTTGGTGCTGCTAAGAGCATGCTCGAGGAGAACCACTTCGACCAGCTCAAGTGTGGCTTTGAGCGTGAGGCTAAGAACCGGCAGGAGACGCACCAGGTTGAATCGATCACGATGGAAAATGTACGCGCTCAGGAGAAGCGCATGAATTCGGAATTTCGTGAGCGGCAGCGCCTCGCGAAGCAGGAACAGGAACAGGAGCGAGCTCAAGTATATTCACGCGCAAAGGAAGACGCAAGAAGGCGCAATCGTGAAGAAGATGAAACATTAAGAGCTCTTGTCCGTCACGAACAACAGCGCTACGCTCATGCCCGCGGCTCTCTGCAAGCGCGCAACATGTACGCAACGAAGCAAACCAAGAGCATGACGTTGAAGGCACGAAGCCAATCCGCCACACGAGCTAAGTCGCATCCAAAGTTGGCAAGCCCGGGCTGTAACCAGGAAGAGGAACTCTCGCAATTTTAGCATCGTAATGTTTTGGCATTGGTAGAATAACTACAAATTTCGTAGTCCTAATGAATCGAAGTATAGCATTTGTGTTGAACAAACATGTATCTACACGGTCTCGACCTCGACGATGTACCGGATGCGCGCTTGGGCTTCTTTGTACACCACAAGTTCGGCGTAGTCCGACAGCGCTGGCTCAACTAACGTGAAACCTTCGGCCAAAGTTGCACTGGTCAAGGTGTTTCGATACAGCTTGACAGAATAGCTGTATGCTGTCTGGTCCTCTGGACGAACTGTAATCTTGAGGGTGGCTTCGCACCATGCACCTCTACCAGCACTTTGTAGAACAGCATCGGCCACTTCATCATCGTCGTTGACTTCATTTGGGGTGTCGCGACTAATCATCTCGATCGCGATCGAGCGCTGTTCATATTGATACTGCACGAAGCGCTCACGATCGTTGCCCGAAGTGCTAACCGTGTGCGTGTCCCCGACTGCGAACGTCTTGTCAGCCACCAACTTGAATAGGTAGTCCTGCGTCTCGGGTGTAAACTTTGGGTTCCGTTCATACCACCCCATGGGTGTCGGATGTGGTTCGGTTTTGGCCCAGACGCTGTCGTACGGGAGCTCTCTTCCTACCTGGATCACCCGTCCTAGGTGCAGCTTGGCTCCACACCTCGGGGATATGAGTTCACCACGTGGATCAGGGTTGTGCACTGCCATCGCCTTTACACTGTCCATTCCCTCACGTGGTAAAGGGTCACTTCCCCACGCTGCTGTCGTTGTTACTTCCGTAGGATTTCCCAGTGAAACCTCGCATAGCAGCATGTAGTGCACCTCTCGCGTCTTGGTTGTAGTCGTGTCTGGCTTGCCATCCTTGTCTAGCGCTGGCAGTGCGTACGGCGCATCACAGTAGTTCAGACTCTTCTCGGCTACGTTGGCAAAGTACAGTCCCTTGCCGTATGCGTAGCCATGGTGAGGAGCCTCGGGTGGAGCTACACGCAGGCCTTGGGACAGAATTCCCATAAGATTCGTGCGCTTCGTTCCATGCCACAGCAAATGCGTTTGCATGGCCCGCAGATCTGGCCGCTCTTCCATAAGAGTATTAAATCTTTGCGTCTCTCCACGACGTTCCACCTCAAACACGTTGCTGATGCGATATCGCTGACGGTCATAAGAGCGCAAGCCACCGAAAAAGTAGCGGTGGATGAGTTGTCGCTCCGCATCTTCAGGTTGAAGAGGTGCAAGACGTACTTGCAACGCGTGATAACAGTATTCCAGCGGGTTCTGGGTCGTCTGTGCTCGTTTTGCCCCCAGTAGCATTTTGTACGTCTCCATGATATCAGCGAGTAATCGCAGGCGTGTGATTTCTGCATTCACGTCACTGACCTGATCAAACGCTTTAATCGAGGACGCCAGCATGTCCTCTTGACATGGCATGATCTCATAGTATCGACTACTGCGCTCGCTTATCTTCTCTGTGAGGGCCTCATGGCGAGTCGCGAGCAGTGCACGCTTCGTGGCTCCCTCGTCGGTAAGATCACCGCTCGCAGTCCCGATTTCCTTAACAAGCTCCTCCTTCTCCTCCAACAAAACACGAATCTTGTGGAGCTTTTCTAGAGCTGCACGCAGCTCATCTTGCTTGGCCAGTGGTAAGTCACCACCTGCAAAGCCACAACTTGTCTGTGCCGCTAGCTGGAGGTTGCGCACATCAGTGATTGCAGCTAACATCGCCATAACACAAGAAGAACCCACTAAGTCGGAATCACGTGGCTCAGCAAATACAGTGCCTTTGTTTGCTCCACCATCCATGTCCTCACGGAATGATCTTGTCACCTCTTCATCAACCTTCGTCGCGTAGTTTATGCGCTGGACGAGGTTGTACTTCTTAGGCATTTTCACAAACTCCCCCGGTGCTCGCGACTCCCAGTTGTTACCGGTTTTACTTCGGAAAACTTTTTTGAACTCGCCCACGGCCTCTCCTTCATCCCGGAATGGCGTGTTCTGAAATTTACCAGTCTCACCAATCCGCCCCCAGTTCGTGAAGAGCACAAATATGTCCTGAAGCTCGTCGTGCACCAGCTGTAGCCGATAGAATACGTTGATCCCGAATCGTCCGTTCTTCACATCCACCTTCGTCAACAGTGCATCCAACTCTGTGTCTTCCCCATTGCCTTCACGATGAACCTTGCTCACCTTACCAACATCGCAGCTGGCATTCACCTTTGGCACAACGCGTGACCGTGATATCTTACCAGAGGTTTCACACGCCGCCAGGTATGCGCTGGCGTCGTCCGAGTAGTCTGGAGCAGCAGTAAACATTGTACTAGAGTCCGAGTCATCAGATTGAATAGTAACAAAGTCAGGGAATGTGTGCTCGATGAATCGGAGCACAAAGTGGGAGCGCTGGTCACGAGCATAATCAATAACGGTCTTTCCAGAGGCATCTCTAACTTTCAGATCACCACCGGCGCGAACAAGGATCGCCAGTAAACGCGTGTTTTCATACGAGCCATAGTCAAGTGGATGTACAGCCATATGGCACGCTGTTAACCCCGCGTTGTTACGCAACGAAAGAGCGGCCTTCACATTTTCCTCTGGAACATGGAGGGAACACACGCGATTCGAAGCAGCAGCTGCAAATATATCTTTCGGTTCAGGTACAGATCGAACTAGGCCAATTGCGAGGCGCGTCTCAGCAACTAAGTTGCGAGCGGCTAGATGCATGTATAGAGTATTTCCTCTACCATCAGCAGTCGACAGTTTCGCGCCGTATCGAAGTAGCAAGGCGAGAGCGTGGAAGCGTATGGGTCCGTCTGGTGTTAGCGCAACGCGTACAAGTGGTGGCATTAAGTCGCTATCTCCTTCAGCTAGTGTCGTGACTTCGCAGGGCTCACGACCAGAACGTAGCAGTTTTTCTTTTTCGTCTGGGCGTTTCCTCCGCTCTAACGCAGATGCCCGTAAACTGCGAAAGCTAACATTTGGATCCACACCGCGCTTCAACAGATTTTCAAACATCGTGAAAAATAAAACTGGTTTCAGGACGGCGAGGCTCTCAGTAAAACGATCCACAAATGCACCAAGAACATTCATTCCAGAGTCGTCAACTTCGTGGATCTTCAGTGAATAGGAAGGGTGTTCCAAGAAATAGCATGATACCGTAAGAAGTTGGTCATCTTCAAGACCATTGGCGCTCAGTTTCTGCTTCAATGAGAACAGCAAAGGGGTCTCACCAGCTACGTTTTTTGCGTTCTCGCTGTTAGCACCACCACGTTGGTGGTGGAGGAAGTCCATCAAGTGAGTGTTGCCCCGCTTGGCTGCATAGTGCAGGGCCAAGTTACCCTTTTTATCTTGACAGTCAACACGCACACCAGCATCCACGAGCGACCACGCCAGCTTCCTCGCAAGTGCGTCAAAACCGTTTTGCCGAGTCTTAGCCAACGAATGTAGCAATGTCTCGCCACGCGAGTTTGGACGTTTCAGGAGCTCCAATCCACCATCTGAGCCTGATTCAAGCACCCCTAAAAGGTTGTTAGCCAGTTGAAACTGCCCACACCGGACTGAGTCCTCGATGGCTTGGCGTCGACAAAACTTTGCACTCAGTAGCATGTGGCAGATACCAGTGAGGCTGTTGCTCACTGCATGGTAAAAGTAACTTCGCGTCTTCACGTTGGACTTCTGCTTTAATTTCGTTTCTGTAGTTTCTAGCCTCTGATGCGACGTCGAAGAAATCGAACGCGACGAAGAGGATGACAAAGCGATTTTCAACTTTCCATCCACAGCTGAGCCACTGCGCAACAGCGTCATAATCGTTGTTTGCCTCTTATGCAAAACTGCCAGACCAAGAGGTGTAAATCCATCACAATCCTGTAGTGCCATGACTTGCTTCTGCTGGATCGAGTCGCGTGATGCTAGAAGTGTCGACACACATACGAAAGCACCGGTGGCCGCTGCAAGATGAAGCGAAGAGCGCCCTAATATATCTTGCGCCATAAAATCAACACCGCGCTCTGCCGCTAGATTTGAAACAGTCTCTACTGGATCTGTCTCACCTCCCGGGATCACTGCCAGGTGTTCACTTAGGAAGGATTCCCGCTTTTTAGCATCGTATTCCTGTACATCACGTATTTGGCCTTCGCGATCGTTTTGGCCATGTGTTCTCTTGTGTGTGGTGTCGTACTTTTCTTGCCAATCGAGCTGCACTTTTATCAATGCAAAATGCAATGCTCCAAAACCAAATTCGTCCTGTATGCTTGCATCAGCACCACTCTGCAGCAGATAACGTTCGACAGCAAAAGATGCATCGGCACTCATGGCAGCCGCGTTAACAGCATAGTGCAGAGGTGTACGGCCTAGCCAATCACGCTGGTTTACAGCGTCACGAGCCCCACCCTTTCCTGCCGCACGAAGTAGCTCTTGTAACAGCTCGAGATCGCGGTTTCGTGCGGCATAATGCACTGGTGACCGATTCTTGGTGTCGCCTACAACGACAGCTTGCGGAGCACTTGCGTCCTTTAAGGCGACTAGTATGGCCGGCTCCGCAACTCCTAACGGATGGCCTTGTTTCGTACTAGGTTCGGATACAACCGTGACCGAAAACAAGTTTAAATGTGAAGAAATTGACCGACCCGCACGAATAGATTGAGTGATATCCACCGTTGAGTACGCAACCTCCCCTGTGTGGACTTCTTTTGCTGGAATAGAATGCCGTGCAACAACAGCTAGATGCAATGGTGTTGCCCCAAAAGCATCGCGTGCCACGAGACTCGCTCCATGGGATAGAAGAGCTCCCACCGTTGCACCATCGTTAGCTCTTAAAGCTGCGTGCAGCGGCGTTTCTTGAGTTATTTTCGACAAACAGTGGACGTCCGCGCCATGCTTAAGAAGTAAGCGCGTACACTGGATGTGCTTGCTTTTAACAGCCTCAAAAAGGGCTGGCTCGAATAGTGTCTTTGTACCGCAAACTCCTGCACACACAGGGTGGCTTTCTCGGTTAAGTGCCGGTGCCCCACTGCTGCGAGCAATTGCGTCGCTGATAGCGAACTCCTTGCAGTTTGAGCATCTCACGGGCGACAGATTACTATCTGCATGATGAGTAAGGAGTACACGTACCGTAGGTACATCTCCCGATTCCACGGCACAATGCAACGCCGTTTTAAAGCTTCCAAGGGCTACGAAGTTAACCAGTGATTTCTCTTTATCTTCAGGACTTGCCGAAAACAGCTCGGGGCGCTTCTCTAGCAGGAGGTGCATGAGGCACTGGGCAGAGTGGTCGATACAGCCATACCATTTCATCCACGGATTCGTCGGTTCACTTGTTAGTTTTCGTCTAGCGATCAAATGAAGTGCTGTTTCAACCTCCACCATGATTTTCGGTTTCTTCTCCTCCTGAGAGTTAGCGTCCCTTGTAGGGTCCTTAGGAGTCGATATCGCATTGTTTCCGTCATCACTATCCCCATCATCATCGTCATCTCCATCGGAACTCTCATCAGAATCGTTGTCATTTGATGAAACAGAACCATCATGTGAGTTTCTTAAGGCCGCACTATCCTGACCAACAGTTTCGACATTACTATCATTTCCAATAGCAACAGCTGCCCCCGCAAGCTCGCGTAAACGTGAAGCTTCCTCACAGCGCACGAAAGCATCTCTTTCGGTCGTCTTCTCAGCATAGATTGCGAGTAACTCAGTGAGGCGAGCATCAATGTCACGCAGTTGTTGCACTTTATCTGGATCCGACTCGCCGTTTGTCGGGATCTCACTGCGCTCATGTTTGGGGTCAAGTAAACGCATCACAGGAGTATATCCATCCGAATCCTTTTCGCACATCATTGTAGAGGTCGTGGAGCTTTTGTCAGCACATTGGCGAATCAGCTTTGGCATCGTTGTAAGCTGCGAAGCGCTGTGATTAGCCGCAACATGGAAGAAATTCTCGTTATTTGGCCTCGTCCGCCCTGATAATTCCAGTGGCCCACTTGCAATTTTGCTGTGGTGGTCGAGTAGCATTTCCAAGAAAGAGTCACCTAGGTTTGTTCCCAACCCCGCAGCTGTTATCCACGCATCTGATCCATCTGAGGACTTCGCATCGGTGAGTACGCCCTTGTGGTTAAGGAGAAGCTTGACAATCTCGATTTGATTCCCTACCATTGCTAGCTGAAGCGGCTGCAGCAACACCGCTTCAGCCTTCTCGTCCTTTCTCGTATCTTCCTTAAAAAGATCGTATTGTGGCAATGCACCGTGCTGAAGCAAAAGGCCAACAGCGTCCACGAAAAACTTTGACAGTTCTTGGTTCCCACTGCTGATGTTACCGTCTTGAGCTCTTGGGGTTTCATCACTGGCACGCTTGATCAGCCGCTGCAATGGAAACTCACCATCCGAGTCGCTGATATTGGGATTGAGTCCCTTATCCAGTAAATAGCAGAGTTGTCCAAGACTGCGGGAGTGCTGGCACTGTAAGAAAAGCATGGTACGCCCTTGTCGATCTCTGAAATCCAGAAATTTATGCTGAGTCTCGCCACTTACTTGACCGAGAATCAATTCTGCACAGGCGCGTCGTTGCTTCAGCAAAGCGCATGCGAGCGGCACGAACCCCCACGCATTTTGAGACCACAACTCAGCCCCCACATCGCATAACAACTGTAAACAGGAAGGCCATCCGTAGCTAGCCGCGTAGTGAACAACACTGTTCTCCGACGTGTCGTAAGCATTGACGTTGGCCCCTCCGTTAATGAGCATAGCTGCCACGCGTGTGTGTCCGTTTTTCACCGCAAGGATCAATGGAGTCTTCTTGAGTTTGTCACCCAAATCCACACGCGCGCCGTTTGCCAGCAAAACTCGTACGCACTCTAGATGACCATTTTGTGCCGCAAATGCTAATGGAGTGGATTTACTTGTACCACCACTCGCGGCATTCACTTCCACAGCACCACCACATTCTGTTACAAGGTATTCTAGGACCTTTGCACACCCGTGCCTCGCAGCAAAGTGCACCGCCTGCTTGCCTCCCGGACCCTTTTCACGGACTAATTTGTCAGCGACTTCTTGACCTCCTCCACCACTCTCTCCAGGTGTAGCAGCAAACCGAAGCAATGCTAGTGCTGTCTCCTCACGCCCGGCCTCCAGCGCACACATCAAAGGGGTTAGTCGGGTCTTGGTACGCCCAAACATGCTACAGCGTCGCTCCAAGAGGAATTGCATGGGTGCTGGAGACTCGCACCCCGCGGCGTAGTGAATAGGCTCAAATCCTTGGTCATCCTTGATAGCACTAAATTCGTCGCCAGCTACAGCCCAAAGCGCCTCTAGGTACTTTGTGTTTGGATTAATTGCTGCCAAATGAAGTGGGCGAAGGCGCGTTTGATACGCCTGCTTAATCGCTGATACGGTGCGGAATGGTGGCAGCAACGGCGTCGATTCATCTTCTTTATCGGTAGGTCCATCTGCGAGGACCTTGTAGTGAAGCTCGTTGAAGCCCCATCCACCATTTTTCTCCAGCGTCTCCACGACCTTGCGAACAAGACGGAAGTTGCCGCAGCGCGCTGCACGGCAAACATTGTTACCTACAGCATAACCATTGGTCCAGTCACCTGTCGGGTAGAGTAGCGTAAGCATTTCAACGCTGGCGCTGGGACTGTGCCAAAGGTAGTCAAGCGACAAGTTCGCTCCTTGTCCTGTGTTGCTATCGGCGAGCAAGGCGTTATTGCCCTCTTTGCCACCACGACTAGCATTGATTGCACGGCGATTATAATCGCTATAGCTACTCGTATGCTGCCCAGTCGAATGGGACGGCAGCGCCACCTCCGGTGCAGCGGCGAGATGCTGCTTATCCACCTTCTCGTCAGTCTGGCGCAGCAACGCCGCAGCCGCCAGATCATCATTGTCAATAGCATAATGCAGCGCCGTCCTCGGCACATCCGCACTGCGCGGGGCATCGAACGTGCTGAGTTCAGCATACACTTCCTTCTTGGTCGTGAGCGTCTTCAGCAGCTTGACGTTTTTCGTGAGCACTGCCCGCACCACCTCCCTATTGGCCGACGCCACGTCGCCACTGAACGTCTCGAAGGGTTGTTTCCCCAAGACTTCCAGATCCTGATATTTCTCCTCCTCCACAGTAGTTCTCAAAGGCGGGATATGCATCGCCGCTTCTTTCTTGCTGAGTTTAGGCGTTTTAGCCGCTTTGGTCCTCCCCGAAGGCGTCTTCTCGTCCGCGACGCGTCTCTTCCTGCCCGAAAGAGACGGCGGCGGACGTTCGTCGTCCTCTTCCTCTTCATCCTCCACTTCCTCCCCAGCCAAGCGGCGCTTGGTGCGTTGCAGACAGCGCTGCACGCGCGCCAGCGACTTGGGCGTGAGCTCCAGCGCCGAGCTGCTGAGCTCGCGCAGATACACGTGACACAGGATGCTGGCCACGTCCACGAGCTCGTCGTAGGCGCGTTCGTAGCGGCGCTCGGCCGTGCGGTTGAGCCACGTGACGTGCACGCTGGCGTCCTCCTGGCCCAGCATGTCCTCCGTCACGTCGTCCTGCAGCTGCGCGAGCCAGAACTCGTCGGCCGGCGGCTCGGGCGGCGCTTCGGCCGTCGCTTTGGCGCCGCGCGGCGAGCGGCGCGTCTTGCGCCGAGGCTGGGGCGGCTCGGGCGCCGCGGCCAGCACCGCCACGAAGCTCTGCGCCGCGAGCGCCAGCTCCCAGTCCTGCTCCTGCCACTTGCGCGCGCGCGCCATGGCCGAAGATCTCGTTTGCCGGCGCTTGCGCTTGAGGCCGCAAATTGCGAAGTGAGCTATTCTGGGCCACAATACTCGGCAACCGCCGGTTGAAGTGCAAGTGGGTACACTTTGAGAGACATGGGTTGAGGATTTGTGTAATTTGTCACTACGACTTGTGTAGAGTGGAAGATGGCAATGGCGATAACTTTCTTGTTGTTGCCTGCCGACTGGATTGAAATGGGTGATTGCTTTAGTGAGACTACGGACACTAAGATGGCTTCGACAAAATGAGGGAGAGTATTGAGTTGGGCGACGTTAGTTTCCTTCTTTGTTGATTGCGATGCCAGCTTTGACGAGGAGGGCGGTGGCTCCAGCGAGACCTGCCACGGATAAGAGCAAGACCCCATTTCAACAACATCTTGAAATCCTTTTTGTTGGTTGACTGCTTCGCCACAATTGATCGCACGGTGTTGAGTTCTCCTCCAGTAAGTTGATTGGGGTTCTTTGCTGCCAGCATCTAAAGTTTGCTCAGGTTTGGATTCTGCTGCGTCAACGACTTACTTTTGTTGAGATCGGGCTTCTTCCCGGAGAGAGAGCCTTGAGTTTGCTGAGGTCGGGCGATTTCTGATAAGTGTCTTGAGCCGATCGAGACCACACTCTTCGTCGTCAGAGGTCCTTACGCTGCCCTTGAGGTAGCGTTGCTGGGTTTCACCAGGTTTGACCATGCTGTTTGCACCGGAGCTGCATACACAGGCGAGCAACAACACAAAGAAATAGGCAAGACGCACGCTTGGAAAGACAAGCAATGACGATGACTCTGGTTCTGCGCTCTACAAAGCTGAATGCGAAATGAGGTGAGAGAGAAGTTATAGCGATTGAACAAACCCAGGGCAATCGTTTATCCTTCTTGAAGAATTCAAAGTCAGAGCTGACATTGCGTTTAAGCAACCTGCAATGATACTGGCTCTCATTGCTGATCTCACATTGAGAAGGGTGAGTTTGCCCTTTGTTGGCAAATCGTCGATCCGCCATGATCGTCAACCCCAGTCGAGGATAAAGAGTCCGTAAAAGCTAACGGGTTTGTCCAATACCGACTGGGTGAGACTGCACCAGCAAGATCACTCGCAGATGCAGCTAAAACAGCTTTAGAAATCGAGTAGTGGCTAAAGCATTCACGATCAAAACGCGATTCGTTTTTTTTTTTTTTTCACTCAACACTGTTCGCGCTCGCAGTGAGCGCCGATGAAAGGCCTTACTCACGCGAACCCTGCACGCTCGTGAACACAGTTTTGCCGATCACCTCAAGGATCTGCGCATTTCTGCGCATCAACAAAGACAGCAGAGACCGTGGCGTCAGGTTATCTTCAGTAGTAAATGATTTGATTAACTAACGTAAAATACCGAATAAAACGCTCGCATACGAATAGAACGCCCTTCTATTAAAACGCTCTCTGAAAGGGCGTTGTATAAAAATAGAACGCGCTAGCTGTGCCAGTCATTTTTTATGGTTGAAGTGCTTCTTAAACGAATGGTTCGACGCGCAAGAGCGACCAGGAGTTGCTTTCTCATTCTCTAAGTTCCAATACCGGCCCGAAGGAAGAGCGTCGAAATCAGTATCAAGCAGCAAGCCATTGAGTGGATTGCGACTGAAGGAGGAGGGGTGCCTTCACGCGCCGAAGCCCACTTTCGGCAGCGTGGATGGCGCATTACAGCATCGTGTTTTCGTCAGTGGTGGCGGGACCGCGAACAGATCATGGCTGAGCACGGTGCTCGCCGACGCATAGTGGGTGGAGGTCGACGACCTCGGTGCTGTTGAAGATGCGCTCGTTGATCTGATCTACGAGAAACGCATCAGAAAAGAGAAAGTATCGCGAAGTTGGATCGCGTTGACAGCTTTGGAGCTGTTTCACCAGAGCCGTACCGAAGAAGAGCACGAAGAAGACCCTATCCGCTTCGTGGCCTCAGATCCCTGGATCAACAACTTCATGTCCCGGAACAATCTATCGCTTCATAAGCGCACCAACCTGAAGACATTGACGGACGATGTCCTAGTCGAGCGTGCTGTAGCATATATGCAGTTTTTAGAGGAACACAAGCCGCAGATAAATCGCGAGCGTACCATTCTGATGGACGAGACTGCAGTCTACTTTGAAGATGCTCGGGCTTACACGGTTGACGATGTTGGGGCTCGCCATGTTGTGGTAAGATCCACGGGGTTTGCTTCCATGCGGATCACCGTTATGCTGGCTGTCACTGCTACTGGTAAAAAGTTACCCCCGTGCCTCATCTGGAAACGAAAGAACCGTGGTTCTATTGAGCGCCTTGGAGGCTGCTACATTGCTTACCAACCTCGTGCATGGGTGGACCATGACCTGTTGCTGAACTGGTTGGACTGGTACTATCCTACCGTGCTACAAACTACCGGCCAGTACGTCGTGTGGGACTCGATGCGTGCCCATATTGGGAAGCGCATCAAGCAGCGTTGTAGCGAGAAATTCATCAAGATGGCTGTTGTTCCGGGCGGGCTTACCCCGTATCTACAAGCGGGCGATGCGGGCATTTACAAGTCCTTCAAGGACAACATCTCTCAGCTGATCGACGATTGGAAATGCTCGGACAAGGTCACGTACACGAAAGGTGGTAATCCACGCCCACCAGAGCTCGCTTTGGTTTCATCGTGGGTTGCTGAGGCTTGGAAGCAGACTCCAGTTGAAGTTGTCGAGAAAAGCGTGCAAGCCTGTGGCTTCAATGATGACTCGAGTGCCTGGCACATCACCAAACACGACGTCTACGTCTCGAAGTTCAGAGCTGCGTGGCAGCTACGCGAGAGCGAGGACCGTGATAGCGATCATGAGGACAATGTTGCTGCACCCATGGAGAATCTTGACGAGATCTTGATTGAAGATTAAGCTACTCTGGCACAAAAAGAGTTAGTTGAGATGCATTCTTAAGGTCAATACAAGGAACTTTCAGAGAACTTACCATTTCACAGTGCGGAGAATTAACGGGGCTTGAACCCGCGACAACCCTGCTCCCTTACGGGCCCTCAATAAACTCAAGCGGCTAAACCGGTTGAGCTGTCGAATGCAGGTTTTGCCAAAATCGAATATAACGCCCAATTTGCACGAGAAGGCGTACTAATAAAATACAACGCGGCGTACTGATCCTTATTTTACGTTAGTTAACGAATTTCTCGTCGGATAGCCTAAATTAACATAAATACCAATGCTCTTAATATCACGAGAGCTAATCTATGATCTTGGAATCTAAATATGACGATCCGCTGTTGCGAGGGTTAACTCTTGGGGTGGGTTAAGACCTAGTTGGCTGCGCAATGAAGCCAGTTGGAATTTACTGAATTTCAATTCGGAGGCGTGCTGGAATAGAAACTGGCAGTGTGTTTTGAAGGAGTGTAGGATCTGGGGAATGCTTGGTGCATTTGCTGAAGTCTCTCGGAAGAAAATATCATTTCGGATTCTCCACGTTGCATGAAAAGCAATCACAGTAAACACCCTCTACAAGATGAGCACAAGATGAGCATTCCGCCGCCAACGTCGTAGGCCAGGTTATCTTCAGCTTTGCCAGAAAAAAAAAAATACTGGCCGTGAGGTGGCAGAAAGCATTGCATGGTCATCGCAATCATGTGGCGAAGATTTATTGCAATACCTTGCCTAAAATCGTGTAATTTTGATGCGAAAGAAGATTTTATATCGAGTGTGTGTGTACATGCAGAAGGTATATATTTTGAAACTGTCGTAGCAAACGTATAATTTAGCTAATGTATAGCTAGTTACTGCGTTTTCTTATATACTTTCAAGTACGTAGTTGGTATCAAACTGGCAATTTGGAAATATTCCAGGAGATATCAATGTATTTGCATTGCTTTCCTCGCATTAACATGTGGAAACCAGGCTTATCTACTGTCAATTCACTGTTTTAGCATTAACATGCACATTGTTTATGCCTGAGCTCAGTAGTAATACTTAGAACATTACGCCGGCAGTTTTTTTACTTTCCGTAATGTACCACCAAGAACATTCCTGGAACCTTCTCTCGGGCCAGGTGCTATTTTGACGACGCAACATGTCGACCACCTGAGAGCGTATGCAACGTCTTTTCGATCTTAAGGTAGTTTTAGAACCGCTCGACCACTGAGAACAATCAACCGTTGGTTTCGTCTGAATTTCAGAATTAATCAATTTTTTTCTCAAACACTTAAAGTGGCTAGGTATATAGATACCGGGATACAATGACAAACGAACTCACTTTTGGAAAATACAAGAACACGCCGATCGAAGAAGTATACACTTCCGATCCTGGTTATTGTCGATGGATGCATAACCAACCAAGTCTCAATATTAGCAAGGGAATTAGAATTTTCCTTCACTCCAAGTTTCTTACTGATGACAACTCGTATATGACGACTTGTGGAGAATATAGAGGCAAGTCGCTGAAGCAAATTAGTCGCACCGATTCTAATTATATAGATTGGCTTCGTAAGAACCTATTCGTAATTGAGAAATGTCCTAAGCTTGTCGAGGCTTTACAGTCTAATGAAAAAAATATCTTTTTTTTTAATTCCAAATTTAAGCAGCGGTAAAATCAAGAACTTCACCCGTTAGACGATCGTAGGAGAGCTCTTGCTCACTCACAACTAATACAATAATGTTTGTACCCTGACATCCAGCGTTAGTTCCTTGGATCTGAATGGCTTGTGGAACATCACATTCGGTTAGACGACTGACATCAGCAATTAGAACACGGTTCGTTAGCGACCACGTCTGATAGTCGAAAAGTCCACTCACCAGCTCAGGGGTCAGATCATCGTTAATCGAAGCAATTTTAGATACCTCATTAGCGAACTGGTGGAAGTTATAGTCATGACTAATATCAAAGCATTGTTGCGAGCCGATGCGCACGTTGAAGTTTCGAATCGAACTACCGGGGTGGAGTGTACATGGCGCCGAGTCGAAAGGACTCTGAAATTGCTGTACAGCCGCAGAAGCAACACTACCAGTCTGCTCAGCGAATGGAAGAAGAATGACATACTTAGAGTTCTTAACAAATGCAGATAGCTGTAGATCAAATGCAACATTAACCTGAGTCGATTGCTTACCAATACCAGCACGCTAGTAAAATAGTTGAGCATAGCAGTCATTGTAGCGGACCTTCCTTACCGGCTTCGAGATGATAGCCTGAGGATTCTCGAGATGAACAAATGGAACAAATAGACGAGACGTAGTGAAAGGCATGTAGGTGCCATCAATTGTAGGCTCAAGCGCTTTGACAACAGCACCCCAAGAAACGGCCAAGGAACCAACACCAGAAATTGCACTATACATAGCGTTTGGGCTGTCCGCAGAAGCAACCATTACTGGACAGGTATTACCGCTCGAAAGTGTAGTACTCGCTAGCGTCATTCTACTGGAGCTGTCAATATCAAAAGCTGAAGTACCCTGATTAACGCGGAAACGAAGACGAATTTGTGGGTTAGCCATAAGATCAAGCTCCTTGAAAATCGGATGTAAATCAGTAAGCTTAATCTTAAGCATATAGTTCCACGTCCCCAGAGCCAGCTACGAACGCACCGCGACAAAGTTGATTAGCAATGGTAGTGGTGGCAGATGCAGCACCAGTAGACGGCCACGACGTAGATGAATCAGCTCCAGCATCTGGAGGGGAAAGAAGACGTTTAACAAAACCATCATTTGCTACCGATGCCGTAGCAGAAATAGTACCGGCGGTGAAGGTGGTAGAGATTGCTGTGTTATTCGAATAACCGTCTCCGGTAGTAGCGGTCGCACTACTGTACTTGGTTGATTGAGCAGCAGCCGGGTATAGAAACGATTCAGCACCATGCTTCTCAACATACTGAGGGCTGTACCCGGTCTGAGCACGGATATTGTTCCAGAACAGCTAATAGTATGCCATCGAGACAATAGTCTTATCATTGAGTTTAAGCGACATCGAATCGATGACGTTAAAGTTGCCACACTTTAGACTGACACAGAATCGGTTGGCTGCGCCATGAGCATTAGTAGCGTGCGTGGTCTTCATCGAAACCTTGTATGGTAGCATAATATAAGCATCACGGAGGCAGGCAAATCCTTCACTACCATTAGCTGGGCCGTAGCATCGATAGTGATATCACCGTTTTGGTACGAACCTTGGTTAAGATCGATAACAAAAGGCACGCGCATGCCAGAGGAAACCTTAATCTCCGGATCACTCTTGAACGACCTGCTAAGTCAGACTACTATCCCACCTAAATCAGCTTTTGACAGCAAGCTTTGTGGAACAAGCATCACCTCTGATGACTACAAACGAGTGAAGTTCGTGTGTGGGTACTATGGGATGAAATCGATCAAGGACCTACTGATCTGGCACAATAACCTCGATGTAGTTCCATTATCAAGGCTATCACAGCCCAGCGTGAGCTATTTATGCGTTTCGATCTGGATATGTTCTCGGATGGAGTGTCTCTACCTGGACTTTCGGAAAAGGTTATGTATCAGACCTGCTTCAACTTCAACAATCTCCAATATCCGGATAAGAAATATGCTAACGCATTTTAATTTCCAGCTAAGCGCTTGGGCGGCTACAAGAGCCAGGATGCTAAGGCACAGCGGGAATTTGGTATGACACTTGATCACTTAAATACATTGCTGCAAAAGCAAAAGTATCTGTGTGGTTTATGCTACTGCCAGCTGACCGCCGATCGCTTCAGCAGATCGTATCAACAACAAGCTTGGACACATCGATGGCAAGATATTGGTCAGTTGTATTAAGTGCAACACCGGCCGTAAGGACATGTCGCTCAAGGAATAAGAAGTTGATTGAGCTCAACTCGGACAGAATGGTGTATAGCATTGAAAAGGAGAAAAATGACATCTACGCTAAGGTGAAAGCCAACATTGCTGGAGGCCCATCTATTATCTTCAATCGCTACGCTAAGCGCAATGAGACGAGGATTCGCAGTGGTAAGCTCTGTAAGAAATTTATTGGATATGATGCTAACGCTCTATACCTATGGGCACTTGGTAATGATATGCCATGCGGGCGATTGGCTACGATCGAGGCTTATGACGGCATTGTCGAGGACATCGTTGCTGATAAGATTCTTGGATTCCTTGAATGCGATATTCAAACCCCAGACCATCTTAAAGACTACTTCAGTGAGATGACCCCAATTTTCAAAAAAAAAACACGCTAATCGATTGTGCTGATAAGAGCGTCATTGGTCATCACATGTAAGTACAACGAGGCACGTAAGCAAAGCCGAGCAAAACCAGCTCGTAAGCTTATAGGTAGCTACTTTGGTGAAAAGATTCTCATTTACGCACCTTTGCTTAAATGGTATCTTTCCCACGGTTTGCAGATCTCCAAGACTTACTGCTTTATCAAGGCCAGCTCTCACAAGGCTTTTGATCCTTTAATGGAGGCTGTATCAAATGCTCGACGAGAGGGTGATGTTGATAAGTCTAAGGCGATGATTGCTGAGATGATTAAAGTTTGTAGGCAACAGTGCTTTCGGTCGATCTGGATGGATATGAGCAAGCACAAAGAGGTCAAGTATGAGTCGAACGACAACGCTATTAAGAGCAAGATCGAACACTTTACATTCCACGGGTTGGAGGAGCTTAATGATTCTTGTGAGATTACGATGAAAAAGCGTTGTCTCAACAACAAGAACCCGATCCATTTATCGATTGCTATCTATCAGCTCGCTAAGCTCCGCATGCTTCAGTTTTACTATGATTACATCGACTTTTACCTCGATCGTTCAGACTTTCAATATCAGGAGATGGACACAGACAGCGGCTATATCGCGTTCATCTGCGAGAACCCACTCAAAGATTGTATCAAGCCTGAACTACGTGAGCACTTCGATGAGCATAAGTACGAGTGGTTCCCGCGAGACTACAACGCTGAGGTAGCCAAGTTCGATCGCCGCACACCTGGACTATTCAAGGAAGAGTGGCGAGGTGATGCAATGGTCTCATTATCCTCTAAGAATTACATCTGCTATCTACCGGACGAGGAACACAAGGTCAAAGTCAGTGCTAAGGGTGTACAGCAGGGACGTGGTCGCAATGTTGACGTACTTAACCCAGATGGTTTCAAGACAGTTGTACGGGACCGCATCATACTTTAAGGAACTAACAAGGGGTTCAGACTTTCGAAAGCAACGAAATCTATCATAACCTATACTCAAACAAAGAGTGCCCTTTCATATTCTACGATAAGCGACAGGTACTGGAAGATGGTGTAAGTACTTCGCCTTTACAAATTTTTAATCCTGATACATTATGTATCACATTATAATATACAAATATGATAGGGCGAATTTATAAGATTATCGATTGTCAAAGCGATCTCTGTTATGTTGGATCTACTGGCAGCGAACTGAGAGTGCGATGGCAAAGACATAAACAAGATTATAAGAAATGGACTGAAGGTAAGTTTGGTGAAGTCAGCATATATCCATATATTCCGCAGCTTGGTATTGAGTGGTTCAAGGTAATTATTATCAAGGAATATGATGAATTCGATAAAACGCACTTAGGGGCGTATGAACAGCTGTGAATCAATAAATTGAATTGTGTCAATAAGATTAATCCATTTTATATCTCTCGATTATCGAAAAGGAAACGATACGAGAATAATAAAGAAGCTCGATTGCAAACGATGAGAAAATGGAGTGTTGAGAATAGAGCTATGAAGAGAGCTCAACAAAATCAAAAACGCACGTGTGAATGCGGTCGCGAATATACTCAAGCTAATAAAAACCGAAATTTACGCTCCAAGATTCAATTAGAGTATATTAAAACTCTTTTTGACGTTAATATACACCATGGACACGCTATTGGAGAAACTTTACTATGATCCAAAACCGGTTTTATCGGCACTCAAGCTCTGTATCAGAAGGCAAAGGAGTTAGACCCGAAGATTACTATCAAAATCGTAAAGGAGTGGTATGCAAACCAGACCGATATTCAGCGATTTCAAGATCAGAAGAAGCGCTTTGATGACTTCAAAATAGCTTTGCACAACCCAAATTCGTGGCAAATACATCTTGCGTTTTGGAAGAACGGCTGATTTTGACTGCTATTAACATCAACTCAAGGTTGGGGTACGCAAAGCTCTTATCAAACATGACGGCAGCAACTGTGTGAGCAGCGCTTAAGGCATTTGTTTACCTTCACACAATTGATATCCTGAAAAGCGATAAAGGAAGCGAGTTCATGAACTCCCAGGCTCAAGAATTTTTCCAAACTAAGAAATTTGAGCACTACAACAACGAACCCGGTGATCATGGAACCATGGGTAAAATCGAACGATTCAACAGGACCTTAACGCAGAGACTAACTAAAATCTCTCCCAAGAAAATAACGCAAAAGCTTATCACCGATGTTATTGAAAACTATAATAGCACGTTCCATCGATCTATTAAAATGACCCCAAACGAGGCCAAGGGTAACGTCATTGGATCAGAGCTGGAACATAATCAAGGTGAAGCAGAGAGAGTTGAGAATGAGTTCGAAGTGGGCGCAAATGTGCTATACGACTTAAGAAGCAGACATTTAGTAAAGAAGCAGCTCGATGAAGCAAAACCATCTACACAATCGTTGGAGTTGATGGATACCGAGTCCAAATTCGTTCAAAAAATGGTCATACCCTCTACAAGGCACCAAACGATCCTAAAAAGGTTAAAACAGAGACTACAGATGCTACTATTAATCGAGGCGATATTCTTGAGGCGGAGAAGACCTTGGATCATAAAAGTATACGCTCTGGAAAGTACAAATATCTGGTGAGATGGCTTGCTAATGAACCTAACTCCTGGGAGCCACAAGATAATTTGCGACTCGTTAACAAAAACAGGAGATCAACGCTTGAAAAGGAGTCTTGGGGTTCAAGAAAGAGCTGACGTAGTTTCACCCCGCGCCATCAAAATGAGTCATAGTTAAATTGTAATTTGTTTTGATAGACATTCTCTGTAATCTTTTGACTCAAGTATATTATTCATTTTTTTTGAGAGTTTTAGAAATATATAACTTGATATATATACACCAACCATAATAATGTGCCCGAACTGTTTAGAATATGAGCGTGAGCTCGCTCAACTCCGGCGTAAGCTTTGGATCATTCAGGAAGTGAGTCGAATCAAGAATGAGTTGCTAAATCTTGATGCAGCGGCGAATTTCTGCAAAAACAGTGAACACCCGTCCAGTGTCCCACATCCATATTGGGTTGTCGTAGCAATATTAGATATGAACCTTTCTTCGGAAGCGGATGTGTGATCTCACTTGACTTAAAGATATCATCGAGATGAACCCCAATACGCTTAACAAGTTTAATTAGATCATGATCGGATGTGATAGGCTTGACGAGCTCCATAATAATTAAGTTAACAAAACTATATTGCTCGAGATATAGATTCAACGATGTCTGAAACACAACTTTCCGACCAATACATTTACCAGAGTACTTCGTGATATACCTAGGACATCGTCACACTTCCATAAAGCCGTCACGTCACATCGAATGATGAGATGTACTCGTACGGGAAACGACCCTTACCAAGACCACAAACACATCTAATTTTGTCGTCGCATTTGCATCCACCCAGATATGTCGTAAGATAGTTATCGTAGCTGGTACCAGCTGGTACATAGTTGCTAATATCGAGCAGTTTCATTTTCGATGTAGCAATGCGCATGTAGCTGGGGTTCTTGATGGCAGATTTAATATTGTCAGTACCAATGATGGCAAATAAGTCGCTCTGAATCAAGTTGATATCGTATCGACCAGAATTGAAGCCGAATACTGGTACCTGATCAATCTGTTGTTTAAGTCTTCCGTAGTCGGACCTTTGCTTACCAAAGCCAAGACTGCTATGAAAGTGGAAGAAGCTGCCATACTTTCCTTCTTTAATCCAACTCTCCACATCAGACATCTTGTACTTCTTTCCAAGATTGAAGCCTGGAATTTCCATACCTGTCAGACCGTGGGCATTGATGATTTTTTGCAGAAGCGACTTATACTTATCGACATTGTACTGTTGGATCTTCACCGATACATCACCAATGTATTTGAACATATCCATAAGCAACATCTTCGGATCGTCATTTACAAAACAGCGCACCTCCTCGGTTAAGCTATCAGCTACGGATACAGACACCGGAATGTGTTCGTTCGTGAAGACAGTGTTCTCCCCGTGTTGAGTCGCGGTAGGCTTAAGGATTGCCTCAAAGTCATAAACAATGAAGTGGTCGATGTAATGGTTAGCATCCTTAATGGAATACTTTGTAAGCAGTGATCGAATCGCGTTAGGAGCTGGCTTGTAGATAGTTGGCTCAGCGGGGAAGCTTTTAATATTTACAGGCTCGCACTGATTTTTCTTGTAATTTTTAAGTCTTTCACCGCTCACGAAAAACCATTTCACGCTTGGGACACTGATACTTAGACTGAAGCATATTGATGCTCTTGATGTAGAGAGCGTGATTCTCGTGTGATAGAATATCCATAGCTTCGTACCCCTTGTCCGACCTACGGATGCATTCTACATTTCCGGAAGCTACATCCATGCTAAATCACGTTAATACCGAGCTGGAAGCAGTCCTCAACCTCATCGAGCTGTAGTAGGTCAACAGGCTTGAAGCTGTTTAAATAGGCTCAATGTATACTTAACCCCCTTGAAAGAGCAGTAGCGCTTGAATGCCTCCTTCACCTGAGTCTGAATTCTGCGAGGATCCTTCTTAGCGCTCGGGAATGTGTGTCAGGCGATGCAGTCGAAGATGCATTTGTTGTTGGTCTTAGGGAAGTTGATTACATGCTTGTTCTCGCGAATAACCTTAGGAATAACAGCTTCGCTATCTCCAAGAGCATGGTCGTGATGGTACACGAAAATCTTGAATGCAGTGATCGCCTTAAGCTTATATCCAGAGCTGGGGTAGTTCAGCTTGCCAGCCAACTCCATAGACCGAATTCGATATTTGTTTTGTTTTTAAAGATATAGTTTCGTTAATAATATCCTTTTACTGAAATTGGTATTATAAGCATGATATACTATTTTTTTTCTTTTTTATCGTATATATCCCCTTTTGAGGTAGATTTGAGGCTTATTTAGAAACCACCTTCTTTCAAATATCCGCCTTGCTGTTGATTGCGACAGGCTTATTGAATACATAAGTGTTAGCGAGATTCGGGTTGAAGTAGCGGGTATTATCAGGATCAGTCTTGCTCACAAGTTTGTACCCGAGAGCAATGTTTACCTTAAAAGCACTTGTCTGAGTCGAAAGAACGTTCTCGAGCTTATCGTAGAAATCAGTAGCCTCGATGCCCTCATATAGGTGTGATTCAATGTGATTACTCTTGTAATAGCGGTACTTAGGATCAGCCTTATAGTCGGGCGACATATGCTTCTCAAGGGTTTCTGTCGACACATTGTACTGCTTCGCCACCAATTTCTTGTTGATTGAATGTGAAAGGTTGCTAACATATACCATCTTACCAGTTCTACCACGAACCTTAACCCGGTAGCTGCTACCCTATTTGACAGCTTGGATATTTAACCTCTTTAATCCTGCGAGCTCGTATGCAAACATATTGCCTATATATCTTTGTCTATATTAATCTTGTGAGAATCGACTATATAATTATCGGACCTTGTATCAGGATCGATTTTATATCTTGGTCATCTACAAAATATTCTGAAATTAATTAATTCAATATTTGGCTTATGGAGGTTTTAAGCCAGTTATTTGAAGCGTGTTGTCGGCGTCAGTCATTGGCTATATTGGGCTTGACTTTTTTTATCTGAGAAAAAAAGTTGATTAAATAATAAAGTTCAGTTTCAGCGCTTTCTGTTTCGTTAAGTTCGGTTCTGGGCTTACGCTTGCGAGCTCGAATCTGCTTTCTATTCTTGTCGTCTAGCTCTTTTGATACGACAAGCAAGCGTCGCGTGTGCGCTGGTAGTAGCGCTTCTGTGCTGCTTTGATACGTTCCTTGCTAGCTTGGTATTGCTCAGGAGAGAACGCCATGTTACTATATTACTAACTTTATATTTATCACGATCGATCAACAAATACTTGGTAATTGAGAAGTTGAAGACACCTTGCTTCCATTAAATTATCAATTTCCTCTTTCCTCTTCCTCTGTTTCTCTTTGTGCTCTGTGAGGGTTGTTGTTGTTGAGGTTGTCGCAGAGCTTCAGTAGCAGTGTGCTCGGTCAACTCTTGATGCTGCACTCCAGCAGCAAAAGTCAGGTCGGTCATTTCTTGTCGCTGAACTTGTAACGGTGTTTCGTCCTTCGCTTCCTCGATCATGTTGTCAAGCTTCGATTTCCAATCATTAATGTTGCGAATATGACAGAATCGCCCCCATCGCAATGTCAACACCAATCATCTGACACACGATAAGCGAGCGGCCAGGAACTGTTAAACATCCTTTTTAGTCGGTTAGATTCTCTACGAAGGCCAAAACAATAATTGTAATAAAAAATGACCGCCAATATGACAGGTACGAAGCATTAAGCGTTAATGATCCACCGTCTGTATCCTGCTCTACACAAGAAAATTAGCAACAGCATATTTAAACAATTAAGGGCGAGAATACGTACGCTTATATTTCAGCGCTCTGGAAGCAGTTCCACCAATGTTAACGCGAATATGACCTGGAACCACCACCAGCACGTGAACATCACCCTCAGCCGGTCGAAAATTCTTTCCGAAATGCTTGTCATTGTTTACCCACAGCAACGGATCCATTTTCTTGAAGCCTTGCGGGGCTCCACTTTCGTCACGTGAAACGGGTGCGCCAGCCTCATCGAGTGTCACACCTGCCAAACCAGCCCCATCCAGCCATCCCCCGTCCTTCTCCTTCGCCAGGAAGGGCTGGAGCTTGTCTGCATTAACATCTTTGAAGTCGTTTGGCTTCTCCACCTTGATCGCTTTCTTCAAGTCATCAACCGAATCGCTCTCGTCCACTCGCACGGAGAAAGCGCTTCCAGCCACACCAACAATCGCACAGAAGAGCTTCACCATCTTTCCTATATCGATAAAAGCAATAGAACATTACGCCGGCAGATTTTTCCGCAATGAATACTTCAGAGTAGCGCGACGCGTCATTAATTGGAAGTCTATGTGACACGCCTTCTTTTCCGCTTAAGTACGCCAGAAACTCTCTCCCTTCTTTCTTCCTCATTACACTCGAGCGGTTCGAAAACTACCCTAAGATCCAGAAGACTTGGCTTTCGCTCTCAGGTGGTTGAGAGGTTGCGTCGTCAAAATAGCACCTGGTCCGAAAGAAGGTTCCAGGATTTTACTGGCTGGTAAATTACAAAAAGTAAAAAAACTGCCGGCGTTATGTTCCAAGTATTACTACTGAGCTCCGGTACCCGATTGCGAGCTCTGATGCACATTTTCATGGACTGAATTGTACCTACAAAAGCGTGCTTCTGTCATAATAACAGCACGGAAAAAGCTGGCGAGGAGTATGGAAGAGGAAGATTTCCAGAAGTTTTGGAATCAACGCAGTTATGGGCCTTTGCTTTTCCTGTATGAAAGAAGTCAAGAAGTATTCCTTTGCCATGAAGTTTAGGGGCAAATCGTTTCGGGGAAATCGGTGTCGGAGCTTACGGTAATCTCCTTGTAATACGCCACTGGCTTACTTACTCTGGCGCGTTGGGTGTTTGGTTTTAAAACGTAGCTGGCCCAATGATCGACACCAATCAAAAGTGTCCTTCCAGTTTCAGTATTATTCCTAAAGCAAAATTCAAAACTAAGGCCTGACTAGCCCCAAGCTGAAACTTCGTTGGAATTAAGTGCCCTTGATCGCTACAGTATAATTAATTTCATTTATTTAACTACCGGCAACCGATAGGTGAGGTATCTGGAGCAGAGTTTGCATATGGATTGACCGCGAAACTATACATACCTACGACATCTCGTGAGTATGGAACCACTCGAGTCCTCCCTCGCGCTCTGAAAGTCTGTTTTCTAAGAACGCATGCCACCTTGCACGACCACCTTTGTTCTCGTACCAGAAGATACAATACAGAGACGCAACTAGTTCAGCAACAGCAGTTATCCATCCGATGACTCGAAAAACAATACTGTGCGATTCGAACATGCGGACCGTGATAAGTAAAAGCGTAGGTACCATAACGAACAGAACAACCAGAAAGAGCACCGCTGTCAGCGGCCATGCCGCACTTGCGAATGCCAGTGCTCGAGCACCATCAAGTATTAGCTTTCGCGTGATTGGGATCGGATAGAACAGGAAAACTCCAAACACGTTGAACCAAAAGTGCACAAGCGCGATAGCAACCGAGTCAGCCTTGCCAGTCACCAGCGAAGCCAACAACGCCGTACCTGTCGTGCCCAAATTCGCTCCGATCACCAACGGGTACACTTGCTCCAGCGTGACGACGCCCAGACCTGCCATCGGAGTGAGCGTGGAAGTCACGACAGTCGAGGAGTGCACGGCGAACGTGATGAGCGTGCCGACGAAGATGTTGATGTATCCGTTGTAGTTGAGCAGTTTGGAAATGAGCTTTTTCGTGGGACCCATGAACACCTTCGCGAGCATTTTCACCAGCGTGAGCAGCGCGCAGACGAGGATGCAGAATCCGATGACGACGGTGACGGCGCCAATGCTGCCGTCACTCATGCTGGAACCCTTGAACGCACCCCCCTTCACGAACGACTGACCGGCACTGCATACAGCTTCACCCGTGGCAACCTTGTAGATCGCCTTCTTGTCCACGCTGATCAGAGTTTGGGTCAGCGGGTTCACGATGGTGTCCACGGGACTGTTGAAGGCGCCGCTGCTCGTCTTCGCGTTCGACATGGCCACCGACATTTTCTCCAACGGATGGAAGATCACTTCGAGCGGGAACAGAACGAACACCGACCACAGGTTGTACATGTCGTGGACGGTGGCGGCTGCCATGGCTCGCTGGAAGCGCGTGCGATCACCCACTTGGCCGAACGCAACCATGATGCACGTGACGCAAGTGCCGACGTTGGCGCCCATGATCACATAGACGCCTTGTCGGATGGTCATGCCTCCGGAGCCCACGAGTGCGACGACAATGGACGTCACCGTTCCCGAACTGTGGAGCAGTGCCGTGGCCACGGTACCGATCATGAGACCAGCCACGGGGTTGTTGGCAAAGTCGAAGGGGCCCTTGGTGTCACATCCAAGAGCAAGTGTGAATCCATCACCAATGAATTTGATAGCCACCATGAAAAAGTAAAGAGCAATTAGTGATGCGAAGGTGTACAGGCCTCTCCATGTGATTTTTTCAGCTAGCGTCTTGTTTTCTTTATATTCCTCGTCATCTAAGTTCTCGGTTTGAACGTTGCTTCCATTAACAACAAGCGAATCGTTTTCAGATGGTGCCAGCAGCTTCTTGCTTTCGATAGTGTTGAAAGCCATTCCTGTGTCAGTTCCCCAGTTTCGTGTCCAAGTCAAATTCAGAAGTGAGGTAAAGAGCTGCAGCCACATATTTCTTAAGTCCCCACCCAGCATAAACTGCAGTTTCGACACTTATTGCCGACAAGGTTACTAGAATTTGGTGACGGCTTTGATAAGTACAATCTCATCGTCAACGTCGAGATTCACCAAAGGCATGCAATATCTAAGGGTGGTTGTCTCTCAGATGAATAACTTAAATACTTGCGAGATTCAAGCGACCAGGTAAGGGGCATACGGCAGGCAGCGGAATAAATAGCGTGCTTTTTTTGCTGTTCAGCTTCACTCCTGGTCGGCTTGTGTTCTCACATAGTCAAATAAGTTTACCACAAAAGGAGCATGGAGAATTAAGGTTGCTCATTATGTTGCAAGCAGCGAATGTGCTTGTTCTATAATTTTCATTAAAAAAATACAAAAATGTTTTGCAAAGCAATTCATTACAACTTTTGGATTGATAAACCTCTTTTGTGAGGTGACATTATACAACAACGCTCACGTTACTGAGTACACCAACATGTGCTCTGCCGGATAATGCGAATCGAAAAATGAAATCAAATAAGTTGCTTATGACAAATTTGTGCTGCCTAACTGCGCCAGCTACGCTTTGAGGAGGGCCTTTGTCTCTAGGCCTTTCTTAAAGGCCTTGACCACGCGCAGGTGCGCTCGAATCAGGGCAAAGCTGCGCATCCAGAGCTGCTGGCCTCGAACTGAAGTCGCTTCCCGGACAACTTCTTGATCAACTTCGCGGCAGATAGCCATCCAACTTGGTGCATTCTTTGTCGAGATCGAGCGAAGCAACAGTCCTAACGGTAGAGAGATGAATCCCATTCCGATGCATGCAAACCATTGACCAACATTAAGCGGCGTGCAGTTGAACCAGTCGCCAGTGAACTGTACCATGACCACCTGCATTGCAACTTGCAGCACACAGACGTACAGGAAGACGCGATTTTTGGTGATACCCGTAAAGATGTTAATCTCATCGTGGATCTTGCGGCAGTTAAGCTCGTTAAACAGCTGCATCCAGACGAATGTGTTGAATACGATCGTCATGTGCACTGTTGAATCGTCTTTGTGGTCTTCGCCCAAATCGTTTACGCGGCCAGACGAGATGCTAAACCATTTTTCGCCGCTAAACACGATAGCCAGCAACAGCACAAGCTGGAAAATAGACTGCCCTAGAATATGCTTGGTCATCTTCTTGGAGATCAACGGCTGCGTTTTCGGATAAGGTTTGCGCTCTAGCAACGCTTGAGTAGGCTCTTCCGTCGCCAGTGCGAGAGATGCAAACGAGTCCATGATCAAATTAACCCACAGCATCTGCACAGCAGAAAGAGGTGACTGCTCCAGCACAACTGCACCGATAAAGGCAAGCATGATTGCAACCACATTCACTGTCAGCTGGAATTGCAGGAACTTGGAAATGGAATCGTAGACATTACGGCCCCACTTGATAGCGTTCACAATAGAATTGAAGTTGTCATCCATGAGGATAATATCTGATGCATCCTTAGACACTGCAGTGCCGCTGATACCCATAGCGAATCCAACGTTGGCTTTCTTCAGTGCAGGTGCATCGTTTGTGCCATCTCCAGTCACAGCGACTACCTGGGGGCCATGCGACACCAGATCACTTTGCATTAAACCAGTCACCAGTGTGTACTTGTCCTTAGGCGATGACCTCGCAAGCACACGAAGCATCGGCCAGATCTGATCGAACTGTGACTGAATGATGTTGCCGTGAGGGTCCAGGACTTTTGAGCGGAATGTCTGCCCATCCATAACCAAGGATCCGTCACCAGGGGTGATAATTCCACATTTTCCTGCAATCGAGCGGGCAGTGGTGATATTGTCTCCGGTAACCATGCGTACAGTGATTCCAGCTCGCTTACAGTGCTGGATGGCACCTGGTACTTCAGGCCGCACGGGGTCTTCAATTCCTACGATTGCAATGCAGGTCAAGTCTTTCTCAACGTCATCGTCTGCCCACTGATTCAATTCCTCAGCTGGAACATCGAGATCGCGGTACGACAAGCATAGCGTACGATATCCTTGTGACGCGTATTTCTCGATCACGCTGGAGCCAATTTCAGTTTTACGCGAATTATTGAGAGTTTCAAGCGATCCATTTATTCCTTGTAGCTGGTTGCACAGTCCCAGGACCACCTCAGTAGCTCCCTTGGTGTAAACTCGGCACTTGGATGGGCCGCGACTAACGACAACGGACATCCGCTTCTTCGCGCTGCTGAAAGTCAGCATATGCACGATCTCATTGTTGGCACGAATGTCGGCATACTCGACGCCGCCGTCACGAATAAACTGGAGCAATGCGCACTCGGTCTTATTTCCTGTGTGCTCAGGCAAACCATTTTCCACCTTTGGTGGTAAAATCTCAGCAGTCGAGTTGATCGCGATACCATTGCAGAGCGCCTCCTTCACAGTTTTGTCTAGTGCTCCAATACTTTCGGAAGCAGACGAAAACTCGGTGTCGCCAATCCAAACCTTCATCACGGTCATTCGGTTAGTGGTTAGAGTTCCTGTCTTGTCAGAGCAGATTGTCGTCGCACTTCCCATAGTCTCGCACGCATCGAGATGCCGGACTAGGTTGTTATCAACGAGCATCTTCTTTACCGAATAGGCCAACGCAATGGTGACGGCAAGTGGCAGTCCTTCTGGAATAGCGACAACCAGAACTGTAATCGCGATGATGAAGAAGCCCAGATAGTCGCTAATGTATGAGTTGCTCCAGCCTTTGTCATCGACAGCAAACTTGTCAATCGAAAAACGAATGGACATGATTACAAACACTAGAAGAGCAACGACTGTGCCCAGCTTCCCAATCAGGATAGTGAGATTGTAAAGTTTTCCTTCCAGAGGTGACTGCGATTCCTCATCACCGTTGAAAGTGTCCTCCTTGTCCTCCTCAGCCTCCTCGGGGACCTTGGGAGTGTCAATTTCAACGTAAATATCGTCTGTCGCATCCTTATTCTCAGCGTTGGCAGGAGCATCAGTGGCACTAGCTTTCTTGTTCGTTGCTGTGCGTGTTCCGTTGATCAAGCTCTTGATAACGCCGGCCTGCGAATTCTCACCGACACACACAACGAGCATCTTGCCCAGGCCTTCCATGACTTTAGTACCCGACAAAAGGAACGGGTTCTCGCGATTCTTCGTAAGGAGATCGGATTCTCCGGTCATTGCGCTTTCGTCCATCTTGAGCTCTTTCTCGTCAAACACCATGCCGTCGGCAGGAATGATGTCGCCGAGATCCACGCGCACGATGTCGCCCACCAGGAGATTCCACTTGCTCACCTCGGTCGGAGCTCCATTGCGGATGACCTTGATCTTCTCGTCCTCCTTAACAGCATTGAGCGAGCGGAACTGCTGCTCTTTCTGGTAGTCGTTCACCGCCGTCACGAGCGTGACGACCACCACGGCCAAGATGATGCACGCGCCTTCGACCCACCCGGTCTCCTTGTGGTCGCCAACAGTGGACGACAGGACAATGGAAAAGATGCCCGAGATGGTCAAGATGATGATCGTGATATCCTGGAACGCGTCCCACATAAGTTCCAGGAAGCTCTTGGCCTTCGGCGGAGGGATGTAGTTCTTGCCGAAAAAGTTCTCTCGATTGCGGAGGTCTTCCGCGTCTTTGCCATCGAGTCCTTGCCGAAGGTCGACTCGAAGCGCAGCGGCGACACCTTCCAGCCCCCCGACACTGTCGAGTTGCTCCGCGATTTTCTCATGTGGCGTCTCGACGAGACGGATGAGGTCTCCCGTCAGGAGCGTGAAGGACATAGCAATCTGCCGGTCCAACCTCGCAATTGGTGCCGGTGGTGACTTGCGTGCCGTCTGTGGTGGTGTCTGCGAATTCCAAAGTGAGCGGTGCACGCTCGCAACAAAGGAACCTGCTCAACGTCTCACCACTATTCCTGGGCAGCGGGCGTAGATACGAACCGGAAAATCCGCATGCACCAGCCTCAAACTAGAGCGTGGGTAAGCTGCTCGTCAGAGAAGCGTGCTTTTCTACAAACAGGTGGCAGCTACGACTGAATCTGACCAGCAGCTCGCTCAGCAGAGTATCGAGAACAGTACGCTGAATGATCGTTACGGCAAGTATAGGGAGAAGTGGCCAGGCGGCGAGTAACCTGGCTGGTTTCGACTAAGCCGCCCTCAATTGAAGTGCCGAAGTGCAAGGCGCCGCTGCTGCTTCCTTGCGGCCTGTCGGTAGGCGAACCAGGGCGGTGAGCGCGTCGCACTGAAACACGCAGTCTGATCACCGGCACGTCGAAAGGGGTCAGCGGCTTGATCGATGGAGCCCGAATCAATAATACGCAAAGGCTTGCACGCCTCCTTTTCTGGTGGTTATCGGACGAAGGCGGACGTTGGATCGCAGCTTGCGAGATGCTGCCGGAGCTGACGACTGGCGCCGGCAGATTCTGTTCCTGTACGTGTTGAAGGAACCTTTGCGCGAAGAGCTCAGTTACATGCGGAGCGAACGACGGAGTGGCGCGAGGATGAGGCTGCTCAAGACTTTCGCGATTGGTATTATCCGCCCTGCAGTTGGCAGCACGCCACGCTGGAACGTACGTTACCACACGATCTTCCTCCGTCTCTCATCGGCTTAATCGCTTTAGTCGAAAGGTTCATCACGCTTTGTCAGCACCGGCACCGCACAACTTGCTGCGTTGCAGACCCCTTCACGCGTGGCTGCCATCACAGTTTCGCTTTCGTTCGCGTGAAGGTTTTGACCAGAGGATAACAACATGCATGTTTGGTCTTGTGGAAGCGAAGCCTAGCGAGCAAGGCCGTCGATGCAAGGCAAGCGAACACTGCTCAGCTCGCGAGGAGGATGAACGCACGCAGCTATACTGGTCAGTACGTTCGAGGATGAGCGTTTTACAGACCATACCGCAAGATTCGTGAGTGAAATCACCTATGGACTTACCAAGTGCGTTGCCGTGGTAAACGGCCCGGCAGAATCTCGATGTGGGGTTCCGAAAATGTTTTCAGCGGTGCCACGACTGTACATCTAGGCAAGTCGTTGTCGACTGCAACGTCTTGTTATCTCCTTGGCCCCTGAGGCAAGGGCGTTAAGTCTGTACTGGACAAGGTCGAAGGCGGGCAGAGCAGCCATAATGCATCATCTCACCTCAATCAGTTCACTTGCGAATTTGCACTCCAACACCAACTTCGACACTTCCATCCAAGCCCGAGCAGCTTTTCAAGACAATGGTTCACCACGACACACCGGTCGAGTACGGCAAGCTGCAAACCCCGGCTGTCGAAGACCGACTCAGCTCGCTCAGCAAAGATCCCCACGATGAAGACACTGCCGAGGAAGAATCGTACCAGAAGAAAACTCTCGCAGAAAGGATTGCGTGGGGCATCTTCTACACCATCGCGTCGCTAGGGGCTCTCTACTTTTTCATGGTGGCTGTCAAGTTCATCGGTGACGGGTTTACTCTTGCTCTTGGATGTGACACCAAGGGAGCCTTCGACTTTGCCAACAACCCCGTGGCTGGTCTCATGATCGGTACCGTGGCCACGGCACTGCTCCACAGTTCGGGAACGGTGACGTCCATTGTCGTCGCACTCGTGGGCTCCGGAGGCATGACCATCCGACAAGGCGTCTATGTGATCATGGGCGCCAACGTCGGCACTTGCGTCACGTGCATCATGGTTGCGTTCGGCCAAGTGGGTGATCGCACGCGCTTCCAGCGAGCCATGGCAGCCGCCACCGTCCACGACATGTACAACCTGTGGTCGGTGTTCGTTCTGTTCCCGCTCGAAGTGATCTTCCATCCGTTGGAGAAAATGTCGGTGGCCATGTCGAACGCGAAGACGAGCAGCGGCGCCTTCAACAGTCCCGTGGACACCATCGTGAACCCGCTGACCCAAACTCTGATCAGCGTGGACAAGAAGGCGATCTACAAGGTTGCCACGGGTGAAGCTGTATGCAGTGCCGGTCAGTCGTTCGTGAAGGGGGGTGCGTTCAAGGGTTCCAGCATGAGTGACGGCAGCATTGGCGCCGTCACCGTCGTCATCGGATTCTGCATCCTCGTCTGCGCGCTGCTCACGCTGGTGAAAATGCTCGCGAAGGTGTTCATGGGTCCCACGAAAAAGCTCATTTCCAAACTGCTCAACTACAACGGATACATCAACATCTTCGTCGGCACGCTCATCACGTTCGCCGTGCACTCCTCGACTGTCGTGACTTCCACGCTCACTCCGATGGCAGGTCTGGGCGTCGTCACGCTGGAGCAAGTGTACCCGTTGGTGATCGGAGCGAATTTGGGCACGACTGGTACGGCGTTGTTGGCTTCACTGGTGACTGGCAAGGCTGACTCGGTTGCTATCGCGCTTGTGCACTTTTGGTTTAACGTGTTTGGGATTTTCCTGTTCTATCCGATCCCACTCACCCGAGAGCCAATTCTTGGCTGGGCCCGTTCGCTTGCTTTTGCGAGTGCGTCGTGGCCAGTGACGGCGGTGCTCTTCCTTGTGGTTCTGTTTCTCGTCGCTCCTGGGATTCTGCTTGGTTTGGTATACATGTGCACTGCTGATAGCGTTGTGGCTCAAGTTTTCGGTTATATCATTGCAGCTGCTGTCGTCGTTGTCTTTGGTGGTCTACTGTTCTGGTACAAGAAGAAGGGAGGTCGCGAAATGTGGCACGCTTTCTTGGAGAAAAAGCGGCTGGAACGCGAGCAGCACCAGGGAATTCGCCAGTCCCTTCAACTTGACGAGGCAGCATAAGGTGTTGTTGAGGTGCTAGGCTCACGCTGAAGGCGGTCTTTTATTTCATTCTCTCATTTGTCCGTCTTTTTTTGTTCATGCTTTTATAATACAAACACGGTATTTCCCAAAGTACTAATCCTACATCTTTAATTTGTTTATCAAGTCAATGGATCTCTCAGTGCTACATGAAAAAGTGGTGCGTAGCTTATTGGTAAGCTGTCTTCCTCGTGCTTTGCGTATTCGCTTATAGTTTATGTTTTAGCGTTGTCAAACTACGTGGGATTCTCGATCTGATACTCTCTAGTGGATGCTACGACTGCAACAGCGTATCAAACTGGTTGCTTACGCATTTCGTTTTTGCATTCATTTCCACGTAAGAAGAAAACTCATTTTTACCTTCGTAGTCTTAATCTAACCAAGATGGCCCTCGCGCGTGTAAGGTGTGTGATGCACCACTTCTTTCGGATTATAGCCACTTAAACTTCCCGAGCGGAATGCACGTATGTCTACCGCATCGAATCCTGAATAGAAACGACGACCAACGTTAGCTCATACGCTTCACTACCGGCACAACTTGAGTTCTTACCAAGTCGACGCAATTTTGCGTCAATCGCCTCAAACTGAGGTACAGCCTTCTCGAGTGCATCAGAGTCGAGCTCTGAGTGCATTCAAGCAACACTTAGACGACGAAAACTGAAAAAAATATAGCGCAAAATATCCCGTTTGTACTTACCAACAGCAGCTTTATTACCCGCCAGAAATCGCACTCGCATGCTCATTTGCGGCTCAAGATGAATTAAACCACGCACAAAATCCTCTGCCTGCTCCACTCGATGCAAGTGTTGCTACAATTTATCGCAATTATTAGTCTCATTCCACAACAAGCATCATCTGTAAGTCATTTCGAAGTGTTTACCTGTGTCGCCTCCACGCCGAATTGCAGCCTCGATCTCAGACACGGCGATGCAGCTGCATTCCAGTTTGGCAGTCCCAGATATGTCGCCACATCTCGCACCTCTTGCTTCGTCAGTCCGCTTAATGGACTAACCACATCAAACTCAGACGCAGCCACCAATCCTAACGCAAAATAAATAATGCATCAATATCATGTAAAAGAAGAAAATGAACTTGGTAAAAATAATGAGAAGCCTTACCAACTCTCGTGGGGTCCAGTTGATCATCTGCATTTGTTCCGTTATACAAAACGGGCTTCAACTTTTGTTCATTTTCGTCGTTGCTCCCCAAATGCATTTGCATTTCCTTCCATGCAAAGTCTGCCACTTGGTGCAGTGTCGAGTACAGCGTCGTTTTGCAATAGTAGCAACTTTTGCCCTTGTTTGCCACGTAGCCCTCGAGTTTGGCCTCTTCCGTCTCGCATTCCCATAGTGGGACGCCGATATGCGATGCGACATCTCGAGCCTGTTGCAATTGCACTTTTGGCAAAGCGGCCGATTTGCCGATGCACGCGGCGCTGGTCGAGGGGAAAACTCGGAACACCAACGCCGCTGCTAGCGAAGAGTCCACGCCGCCGGAAAAGGCCACCACGTTGTTGACCGGCGGCAAGTTGCCCGGCATCGAAAGGACGCGAGCCCCTCGAGCTGCAACCAGTTGCAGAAGGCGATCAACTTTTGTCGCGAGCATTGCAACGTTGGCGCAGAGCTCCGCGATCGAAAGTGGCGTACATGACGAAAAAGTTTGCGCGCGATGAGTGGTTGAATATGCTGTTGGCAAGACAATTTGCAGTCTGTTTGCAAGGTTCCGAATGAACTTGCAAATAGCATGCAAAAGCCTTGGCAACAGCATGCCTATTTTGCACTTCTTGGCGCAAAATGTCGGCGTTCGGCTACCTGCTCGACCGCAGCGTGGGGCTGCCGAGCCGCGACTACCGGGACAAGTTGCACGCGCGGCTGTCCACCGAGTTGCTGCGGCACTCGCCGTCCACTTGCAACTACATTTTCCGCCGGGGGATGCGCGTCTGGAGCTGCGCATTGGACCCCGTGGAGCAGCGCTTTTTGCTCGTTGGCACGTCGCAGTCGCAACTTTTGCTCTTCGACTTGCAAACTCTGGACGACGCCGACGCGAGCCGCAACCCTACCTTCAACGCCACAAATGTACTGCCTCCAGTATGCGCCGTGGGGGCGAAAGCCGAAAGTTCGCAAACGCTGCAGTTTGGCATTTCGATGGTCGACTGGTACCCCGTGGACGGCGGGTTGTGCATTTCCAGCTCGCTGGACGAACACGTCAAAATTTGGGACGCCGAGACTTTTGCGTGTGTCAGCACGTTGCCCTTGCGCAGCAAAGTGTTTGGCGCCAAATTCTCCCCCGTGAGTTCAACCCACGCGCTGATTGCCGCTGCAACTGCAAAAGGCGAGGTTAGGCTAGTGGACATGGAGAGCGGGGCGACAGCGCACAGTTTGCTGGGACACAAAGACGAAATTTGGGTCGTCGAATGGTCCCCGGCGAGTGAGTTTGTGCTCTCGACCGGCTCGAGGGACGGAGAAATTCGCTTTTGGGATATCCGACGATCCGGCGCAACTGCGTGTCTGTTATGTTTAAATCGCGAAGGTAAAGCAAATGTACCGGGGCGGTCAAGTTTGTACACAAATTTTAAAAGAGAGAAGCCAATGTCATTAGCGATAGCTGCAACTTCTAGGAAACGGAGACGGGTAGGAGGTGCGTCGGAAGCTCAGGCGAGAGATAGGGATCGGACGAGATCAAGAGTGGAAAATCACAACGAGAGGATGAAAACGACGATTCATCGACAAAAAAGAAATGATCCGCATGCGACGGCAAGTTCGTCGTTGGCAGTGGCACATCAGGGAGGGGTGACAAGTTTGGCGTATACTCCGGATGGTAGATTTTTACTGAGCAATGGAATGGATGAAAAGTTGCGGTTGTGGAACGCTACGACGGGTGAACATCAGTTTATGAACTATGAAGGGGTGCAAAGAACGCAACCTCGTGCTGCGAGAAATGTGCAGATGGCTGTGGTTCAAGAAGCTGGAGCTTGGGAGAGCTCACTAGTGTTTGTCCCAAACGGATCCGAGGGAGTGTTGTCTTCTTATCGAGTTTTTGGCGAGAGTGGTGCACCACTCGGAAAAGCTGCGGCTCATTATCAGCAAGTTACAGCTTGCGTGTATCGCAAAAATACGCGCGAGATCTACTCAGCAGGTGAAGATGGACTCATCATGAAATGGAAACCTCCACCTGTTGCTTTGTACGCAGAAGTGTCAGAAGATATCGCCGACGAAGCGGTTGTGCAAACTGTCGACGCTGTAGCTGCCGTCGGTGACCAAGATGCTTGGAGCGATGATGAAGAAGAAGAAGCAGGCACAGGCCACCAGTTTATACCACCTATTTTGCGGGATGAGTATTGATGACTTCGAAGTATTTAACGACATTGGGCGAGACCACCGTGATTGGATGCGTGATGGGTAGAATGACGTGGGGGAGGTTGGAGAAAGTATTCCTTGGAGAATTTGGTCGGTTTCTATCTGATCATACTACGAATTTCTCGTGTTACCTTTTCGCCGGCATTCAACATATTTCTGGATGGTACCGACGACGAGCAAGCAGAAGAGCAATATGAATGACCTGCAAGAGCTGGTCTTAGCTGCTTGCGATCCTCCCGAGCCAGTCATGCCTGCTTGATCGATACCCAAGAAAGTGATCGTGACAATGGTCGCTGCTGGCGCCGAGATGGAGGACGTGAGGGGAGAAGATTGCGCATTCTGCGAATCCACGTATACATTCGGACGCATGGAATGTGTACGAAGGCTGGGCTTCTTTACTTGGAGAAGTAGATCCAGGCCTATTTTGTACCGCCGCTCGCGATACGAAGCACAAGTATCTGTCCTCCTAACGCGCTTGGTGCTGACATCCAGGACGAAGCCAACAGCGTGATAAACCACTTCGCCCCCCCCCCCCTCTCATGGATGAATTCGCGGCTGGAATTCCAGTAATTCTTGCGCGTCTTACGCCTCACCCGGCTCCAGCGGCTCCGACCAACATACACCATGCGGAAATTGCTGGGACTGCCTTGGTACGTGCGTTATGCCACCCTGGCCCAAATCTCCCAGTCATTAACGGTCATTAACGGACTGCAGGTAGGACAGTATGTGTGCCATGTGCAGTGCGTTTGGAGCGGAGCGGTTGTCACTATGCCGGTCTTTCGCATGCGAAATCTTCGATTAAGTGGTAATCGTGCGAACACCTTGTTTTTCTTTTCATTATTATTCAACGTCCAAAGGGTGTTGCAGCGTAATTGAGCCCAATTTCGCCCGTAAAGTTCTTAGTGCAGCACAACCCCACTTGCAAAACTTTCAACCAGAAAGCACCAGAAGCGGTCTTACGGATGTCTATGGGGAAGCTTACGAAATAACCAGATAAAATGACTGACTTCAGTATGATTCTCTTACAATTTGCGAAAAATCTATTTTCATACAGTGCACAAGTAATCCTTCAGTTGTGCTGTACAACAAGACAAGCGATCGATCCGTAAAATTAGAGTTGATAAAGAGTGGGCTATTCTCGTCGGCTAATATCACGGTCGAGAAAGCTTAAGCACAGTTGCTGCGCTGTGGTCAATGATGTCGGCGGGTGCTCCACCCGGAGGATCGCTGCTGAGCGCGACAGACTTTTTCGGCAAAACTGATGTGGGTGGCGTAGAGAAGTTCAAAACTGTGGCGTTTCGAGCTCTTCATGAGCAAAAGCTCGAGGAGGAACTGCAGCAAACAAAACAGGAGAATGAACGCCTGAAAGATGTCAATGCCCGAGTGACCCGCGATTTGCACGAACTTCAAGAATCTTTCGATGCCAACATCGATGATCGCGAGAGAGTGCTGGCTTTTAAATCAAAACGAATTGAAGAGCTTCACAACAAACTACGTGAGTATGAAGCTATTAACTCGTCACTACTGCAAACAATTAACGGTAGTGGAATTTCGGAGGGTGACAGCGAAATATCTCGAACTAGCAGCGCTCCTGTTGTGAACATTTCCCCTGTAGAACCCACAGGAACGGAAACGGAGACGCGTGCTAGAATGATGACGTTAATTAACGCCGGAAGGCCTTTGTTTCATGCACTAGACACATGCAAAGAGCAGGAGTACAAGCAGCTATACGAGGAATCTCAACGGCAGTGCGCAAATTTGATCCAAACTGCTCTCGGAAACGAAGCATTAGTGCGTGAAGCCCGACTGACACAATTTAACAAACTTGATAGCGACGCACAAATTAAACAACTTCAGTCGCAGCTTGCAGCAATGGCCCTCGAAAAAGACGAACTGGGACACCATTTAGAGCGGAAGTTAATTCTTGAAAACGACCGTCTTCGTCGCGAGAAAGAAGCTGAGCTTCAGGCTTTTCACGAGTCAATGCGTACCCAGATGCGCATGCAGTTAGATATTACCACCCAGCGTACGGTTGAAGAAAATGAGAGAGTTCAACTGGAGCTGCGTTATCAGAGCACCCAACTAGAGAAGATGATCAAGCAAATGGATGAGCTCAGGGCTGAAAATAAGCGCACAAAGCAAGAAATGCATGTATTCGAAGAAATGAACGCAGGGCTCAGCAAGAAGTTAAAATTCTATGAACAGCTTTTCGCGAAAATGCAACAAAAAGACGAACAACGCTTGAAGCAGGACGACAATCAGCAGCCACGGACATTAAAGTCTCCATTAGGTGCACCTTCTTCAAGACGAACTCCACGAAAAAAAAACCTTCTGTCACTCGCATCGACCCACCAGTCAAAGCCTACCTCTCTAGAATCACCACTTCAATACGAAATGGGCTCACCCAATGCATCTTGCTTTTCCCCTGATAGGGATACCCTGCAAAGTGTAAGGTACCCTGATTTCGAGTTTGACACGGTTGATACACAGAGTCCGTGTCAGCTCAACGCTGTTACCGATGCTCTTGAAAAACACCTACAAAGTCGCGAGTTTACGAAGAAGCAAGTGGTGGCTGTGCTGCGATATCACCAAGAACAGTATCACCGCCGTGAGAGCGTAAGATCACACATTTTTTTTTTGCACTGGCCAGTGTCAGATATTTGGTTTCTTACTTTCTGTTTTCCCATAGCCCCAACTTACGCGCGACGCAGCCAGAATACGAGCTGTACCTGTGTTCAAGAAAAAATTCATGCTATCAAAAGCTTGCTACTCACCGACGAGCTATGGACGGAAAATCAGAGAGCCGCCGGTACGTATTACATGAAACACAACTCATTCAGAAAAAAAAGACATTATTAGTTACGCTTACTGCGTCTGCTACAGATGACTCTAGACTCTTTAATCAAGCAGAAAGTATCTGCTATGTCCTCACATAGCAACAACTCGAGCGATTCACCGATTGATGATGATAACCGGCAAATCCTGCACACAATGTTGCTTCCACAACTCCCAGTAAAAAAGGCAAAAAGCAGGCAACCACCGTCGTTGATCAGTCAAGATTCATCTGCAATATGGAAAGCATCTGCATCACAACATGTCGATTTACAAGTAGATGATTCACCGGCGACAGCAAGGTTTTGATGAATACTTTTGAGAATTTCAGGTAGTACTTTATAAGCCTGAAGGTACTTAAGTTTGTTGGCTTCCTAAGGTAACTTGGACTATCGCGTGTTTCTTTTTGGGTTTGTGTGGGCCACGACCGAGGTAGTTCGCAGGATCTTCTGGGCTAGCATAGCAAAACTCACAGTAATGTTGTGCGTACTTCGACCATTTCCACCGGTCGTGCTTAAAAATCCAATTTACTCAGAATGTAGCGCAAAGTTTAGTTTTATGGAGCTGCATCGGAGTGAGTAAACTACATGAAATGTAACCAGGCGGCGGATTTGAGCAAGTTTGACCACGAAAAGGGGTTTTGAGTATACCCTTGAGCAAATCGGCCACACCAGAAACCTCAGTGTTCACCGTGCCAACTGCGGCGATTCCACTCACTCAAGGCATGCTAGCCTTTTACAACACTGGGCGCCTGCTTCTTGAACACATCTCGAATATGATCCGCGATCGACGATCTTGAGCACATCTCAGATTTGATCACCTATGTATGCTGCCGTTTACTGTCAACTTGGCAGCCTATTTGACTGACTATTTATGTGTCGACTTCGAGATGGTGATTTTAAATAGCATAACAAAATTCAGTCATAACTAGACGAAGCCGATTGGATTCCTTGTCGAACAGCCTAACAACTGTAGGACGTTTAGGTATGCGATATGAACAGTTGGAGCTTTGTAATGCAGACAGAGATCGAGTTTTTACGAGCCTTGCGTTACCGAGCTCCAGGTGTTTGTTGGTATTTCAAACTGCTTTCGGATACGCACTAACAGAACAAGAACCGACAATGAAATGGGTTTTATAAAGCGTTGCTATTATTAATACATGCACGAGATATGCGATAGTTTTCACCGTGAAAGCACGTGAATGCATGCTCAAAGTACGAACGTTATGATTATGCACCAGTATTAGTTCAAGATCCTGGGTGCATCTTGAACAAATAGCTCTCTGGCTCTCTGCATTGTTCATTAATCTCCAGACAGAGTAATCGGCCATTCCGCAATTTGCTCACGAAGCCCAACAACTACTCCCCATTTTCAAGTTCCAATGAGGACGTACTTTATTCTGCTAGCTGCTTTCATTTACAGCACCGGTGTCGTCTCCTCAAGCACGGTCTCGAACAAGCTGTCAGCTATAGTGAGCGACACGAACAATTTGAGTGGAAAGATTTTGACCGTTGGTGCTGGTGGCCGATTCCTGAGAGGCAAGCACGCGTATCCGGATGAAAACAAGATTGCTGAAGATAGTGACGACGACAAAAGAGACGAAGAAGAAGAAAGAAGTTTGAATATGAACTGGTTGAAAAAGCTGAGCCCCAAAAAGTGGAAGTGGTTCAAGCCGAAGAAGGTTGAGACGAAGAAGATCATGGTCGACGGAGAAGAGTTCCGTCCTTTAGCCTTCCTGATGGATGACATTTTTCCTGTTTGGAAGAGGAACAATTATGACTTCGAGCAGGCACAACAGGTCATGAGAAAGCAAGGCCTTAACGACGACGCCATCGACAATATCTGGGGTATCTACCTTGGCCAGCGAAAGGTTGTCTAGGATATTGCATAATTTTATCCATTAACAAGTGGATAGGAAAGGAGATTGAGTTGATTAACTGGTTAATCCTGGTAATACACACTTGGCTTGGCTATTGAATTCTGATGTCTTATGTTGATTTTAATTTGTTTGAATAAGATATTGATTTCAAGAACGCTGGCGGGACTCGAACGCATGCCAAGTGCGTAGCTTCGAGGCTCGTTGACCTCAGGACACGATCGATGCAAAAATGATATTTTGACGACAGCCATAATTGGAAGTAAATTCTGGCCGCGAAGGAAAATCACGATTTTGCCATAATGACAATATGCGCGAACACGGTCTAAGTAACTGCACATTACAACCGACGCTCGAAGTTGCCACAGAATCAGCAAAAGTGTCATTTCACGACGTCCGGTATGCGTTAGTCGTCGCAAAGATTCTGCAAATGCGCCTTTTCAAAATAGTACTTGCAGGATTTCTGTTTACCTAGGCTCAATGTTGGCAAAACCGAAAATTGCTTGACACGCAGATTCAACTAAGCAATACTCCTTCACGTTCTTTTAGAAAACAGTTACTACGGCCCATGTGAAACCAACTAAGTCATTTTATAATTGAGGAATCTCGATTTTTGTCCAGCCAATAGTGCGGATATTCGTGGGGGTCACGCTCGAACAAGAGCGGGATAGCATTTATTAGTCATCGACGGGCTCCATTGTTGTTGGAGCCAGCCCGGGAGTGGTGTGGTGGGTTCACGGCGAGATCTAGAATGACGTAGCTGGAGTTTTAGTTCACGATGCGCACTGATACGCGGTCCTCACGTCCATGTCCTACCGAAAACTCGTTTTGCGTTCCAAAAAACTATCTTTAGTGGAATTCGGACTTTTTGCACAATATTCGAAACTATCTCTTCTTTCGTTAATCTTTCTTTTGTTAACCTTTACCAAAGGCATATACGTCGTATTTTTCTTTAATCTTCACTTGGACGCTGAACGCCTTCAGCTGCATGCAACGTGTTGCTGCCAAAATAGACTTGCTGTTGTGCGCACTAGTAGTATGCAAATTCTTTTCCACCTCAACAACACTGAACAACTGCCGACCCCACTTTGAATGTGGATGATTGCTCGTTTTATAGCTCTAATCTTAGATACGAACTTTATAATAGGGCCTGCAGTCAAAATACTTTAAACCAAACCATCAAACGATTTAACTTGTGAAGGTCATTAGATGTAAGGCAAAAGCCTCCAGTCCTTGGTTTTTATATCTGTTCTCCTACTTCCCGATCACGAAGCAATCCTTCGCAGCGCGGACAACTCCCATGACCTTTGTCGGGTCCTTCTCTCCATTCGCAAACTGCTGCACAGCAGGTTGCGTAACTCGCATGAACGGGTTCGTCGCCAGCTCCTCCTTCACCGTGGAGGGGACGGTCGGCTCGCCCGCCTTCGTCTTCTCCAGCGCCCACGCCAGCTTCTTCCGCACCAGCTCGTTCTGCGGCTCCACGTGCGCAGCGAAGCGCAGGTTGCTCGCCGTGTACTCGTGTCCGCAGTAGATCTTGGTCTGCTCGGGCAGTGCGGCCACCACCTCGTTCAGCGCGTGGTGCATCTCCGTGGGGTTGCCGCTGAAGAACCTGCCGCAGCCGGCGACGAACAGCGTGTCACCGGTGAACAGCGCGTCCTGGCAGTGATACAGCACGTGGTCGCGCGTGTGGCACGGGGTGAAGTAGACCTTCACCTCCAGGTCCCCGAGCTGCACGGCGTCTCCGTCGGCGACTTGTCTGGTCTGGGCCTCCACGGCTTGTCCGGGCCCCCCGATCACTGGAATGTGCCTGTTCTCTCGCGTCTGGACGATGTCCGCCAGCTCCCGGTTGCCGCCCGCGTGGTCCCAGTGCGAGTGCGTGGTGAGGACCATGGCGAGCGCCACCTGCAGCTGCTGCGCGCGCGCGTACACTTTCTCGGCGTCCACGGGGTCCACGGCGGCCGCCAGACCTGCGAGTTCCACGACGTGAGAGCGGCGGCTGGGGGCGACACCCGGGAGCACGTACGGCTGGAGGCGTCGATCAGCAGGTACGCGTAGTTGTCCGAGAGCACGGGCACCAGCTCCACTTGCATGCTCATGGCCGACGTGCTGGAGATGACACTTTGGAGGTCACTTCGGTTGTGACAGGCATGGGTGGCTGAAGTAACGCGAGATGTTGTGGGAGTCGATTCCTGCGCTTGACTACGGGAAATGACAAAGCGAGTCGGTAGCTGGAGGTGGCAGCAGCCACAAGTGATGCAGGCCACGAAAGCGAGCAGGACTGTAGTGGCGGCTAGCAGATTGCAAATGTAGTATTGTATCTCCCTAGCGTGGAGTTGCAGTTTTTGTTTTTAAATGCTAGAAATTTATCTCGTGTTCGAGCTTTATCTCGCTGAGAATCGCAGTCGGCAAAGGAAGGTTTTCCTTTGCAACAACCGCAGAGTCAGAAACTACAGCTAAAACAAAGACGACTAGTTCATAGGATCCCGAGAAATAGCCGCATGTTCAGCTTGTTACTAAACTATTTAGACTACCACACGCTGGCGCTTGTGCGGACTTTCCACCAGGATATCGGTTTCTTCTTTCAAGGGGGCCGAATCCTCCGAATTCGTTGCCTGTTTGTCGGAGATGCAAACGTTGGGAGTGGACGCCCCGTACAAAAGCTCCAGAATCGCACTTATCTCTATGGGAGACTCCCCCAACTCCGCTAATCTCAGTATCTGTTCTCTCTTGACCGCATCTGCGTTCGTCGATACAACCAGCGGAGCCGATGAGCCGTAAAGCAGTCTCAAAATATTTGCAATTTCCGTACTAGATTTACCAGATTCGCGGAAATGCATGAACAACTGTCTGCGCGCCAGCGGGGAGGTATCACTTACTGCTGCCAGATGCTGCAAGTCTGATGCAAGGGGTAGAAAGCAGGTATTTGACTGGATCGGCTTCAGCACAAACCAAGCCCGGTTTACGAATACATAGGGACTGCAACACCTAATATACTTCGGTCCACTGTTCTGGTAGATGCCCAGCGCGTGTTCAGTTCAAATACCACCGCTCCATTATCGTGTAGCCTCTTTGCCTGGAATCCTCTGGCGAAATTGAAGTTGTCAAATGTGCACTTTTCGCCATCCCTCAGGTATTTACCGGTCTTCTCGGAGCTTTGAATGACAAACGTCCCACCTGCAGCCCGATGAAACTCGACAAACATAGGTATCTCGTCGGCAGACCCCAAAAGATGGTCATTATCTATCATTAAGGCCAGGGGACCGAAGTCTGACTCTGCGGTTGTTGCAAAGGAAAACCTTCCTTTGCCGACTGCGATTCTCAGCGAGATAAAGCTCGAACACGAGATAAATTTCTAGCATTTAAAAACAAAAACTGCAACTCCACGCTAGGGAGATACAATACTACATTTGCAATCTGCTAGCCGCCACTACAGTCCTGCTCGCTTTCGTGGCCTGCATCACTTGTGGCTGCTGCCACCTCCAGCTACCGACTCGCTTTGTCATTTCCCGTAGTCAAGCGCAGGAATCGACTCCCACAACATCTCGCGTTACTTCAGCCACCCATGCCTGTCACAACCGAAGTGACCTCCAAAGTGTCATCTCCAGCACGTCGGCCATGAGCATGCAAGTGGAGCTGGTGCCCGTGCTCTCGGACAACTACGCGTACCTGCTGATCGACGCCTCCAGCCGTACGTGCTCCCGGGTGTCGCCCCCAGCCGCCGCTCTCACGTCGTGGAACTCGCAGGTCTGGCGGCCGCCGTGGACCCCGTGGACGCCGAGAAAGTGTACGCGCGCGCGCAGCAGCTGCAGGTGGCGCTCGCCATGGTCCTCACCACGCACTCGCACTGGGACCACGCGGGCGGCAACCGGGAGCTGGCGGACATCGTCCAGACGCGAGAGAACAGGCACATTCCAGTGATCGGGGGGCCCGGACAAGCCGTGGAGGCCCAGACCAGACAAGTCGCCGACGGAGACGCCGTGCAGCTCGGGGACCTGGAGGTGAAGGTCTACTTCACCCCGTGCCACACGCGCGACCACGTGCTGTATCACTGCCAGGACGCGCTGTTCACCGGTGACACGCTGTTCGTCGCCGGCTGCGGCAGGTTCTTCAGCGGCAACCCCACGGAGATGCACCACGCGCTGAACGAGGTGGTGGCCGCACTGCCCGAGCAGACCAAGATCTACTGCGGACACGAGTACACGGCGAGCAACCTGCGCTTCGCTGCGCACGTGGAGCCGCAGAACGAGCTGGTGCGGAAGAAGCTGGCGTGGGCGCTGGAGAAGACGAAGGCGGGCGAGCCGACCGTCCCCTCCACGGTGAAGGAGGAGCTGGCGACGAACCCGTTCATGCGAGTTACGCAACCTGCTGTGCAGCAGTATGCGAATGGAGAGAAGGACCCGACAAAGGTCATGGGAGTTGTCCGCGCTGCGAAGGATTGCTTCGTGATCGGGAAGTAGGAGAACAGTTATGAAAACCAAGGACTGGAGGCTTTTGACTTACATGCAATGATATTTTCAAAGGAGTTCGCTTTAAAGCATTTCAGTATGTCATATTGCGTGATTCCATTTAGAGGGGGCCTTTTGGAGACTACTGAAGTCGAGCTTAGATGGTTCCAATGCATCTGCTTGTCATTCCATCGTTCAACTACCTCTCCACCTTGGCTGAATAATCTCCTTGCTGAATGGGAGCAATGAAACTTCACAGAACCTTAAAGGTATTACAAAAGAACGGACACGCATCAAGAACTATGCGGCTCACCAACATTTTTTTTTGCAGTTGTTATTGTGACCACTCTCGATGCGAGGGGATACTCTTTAAAGCGCGATAAAGTGATGAGTGTCAGCATCCAACTATCCCTAAACGTCGTCCAAAGTAAGAGATATGCGGTGATGAATATCACCAACAGTAAATAAAACGGAAGAAAAGCTATAATAGCACAATGAATATTACGGCGCACGCCATGACCAGACTAAACGAAATAACGTACACCAGCAGATTGGTTCGCAATCTACTCGGTCACGGCTGAACAGGATATCGTCGCGTATACGCACAATCACGTTTGTAGCCAGCCGCTATCGTCTGCCGAGGATGCTGGATTTTCCATCTACAGTGCTGATGATGGCAAGCCTGCAGGGGTACTTTGATGGAGAAGACACAACTAAACTTTTTTTTTCATGATGTACAGTATCCGTCTGCTTCACGTACACTTGTACGAAGTACATCGTAATCAACGTGGAAGAGCACGTACTCCACGCATGTGAAACACTCGAATGGTGTTGTCGTGCGCCATCCTTCGAGGCCGCGTTTTGGTTCACTTGAAATCTTCACGAAGTTGTCGTTTCATCGTCACCCTAGGGTTGAGTCATAATAGGTTGGTTTGATCGAACGCATAAACTAAATTGATTTTGCGGTAGTGGTGATAAGCCCGAGAAGCCCGTCTTAGACTTCTAACAAAGGAAAATATTGTTTTGAATTTGATGGATTTGCTATGTTCAAACGCAGGGCGGACACGAACTCAAAAAAAATCGATGAAGAAAGCTATCGACAATAGTGCAATACGAAGCTAAAGATATTGTTGTTCAACTGAAACATTGATGTGTAGCTTGAGTCGATTGTACACTCGCGACTACTTCAGACAAACCATCCATAATGTTTACTTTATAAGTACAGGCTTTGTACAATAAAAGGAAACTTATGCGGCAGACAACTACGAATTACGAGTCAGCTTTGCACCAAACCATGTTTTAGAGCCATTACAAGCAATGCGTATAATAGTCACTACCTGGTCACCTTTGAGCTGTTTTTGTATTATCTTCGATTAACGAAAAGCTCGTTTTGTGGTGCGTGGTCAACCACTTCATGGCTCCATGCGGTTCTGCAAGCAAAATGTTGCGTTTCCGAAACTTAAAACATTTTGTTTTTCATGCACATCGTGGAGTTATGCAAGCGCTCAATCTTGTGATGGACTGCTTGCCTTTCTCCATATATAAATCGCAATGTTGCGGCTTCGAACACCAAGCATTTCAATGAGACTGACCTAGTTTTCCTCTGGGGCTGTTATTTCTCAACTTGTTCGTCCGTGATAACTGTGAAGAGACCATGTATCTACGACACGTAATCCTAGCTGTTTTCGCAGTTTTTTGCTTTACTTGTTGTGCTGTCTCTATGGACCCCAAGAACGCCAACACTTCAAACTGGAGACCGCTACTGCCGACCCTCTCATCTGCTTCATACTAAAGTGTGGCAAAACGCAGCAAGGAATCAAGCAGCAATCATATCAGGAAACTCGACGTAGAACAAAGAGAGGACAAGTCCGCTCGTCCGGATCTCAGTAACGATGAAGAAAGGGTAAACACTGCAGCGAACATTGTTGGGATGACTGGTACTGCAGCTAAAGAGAAAATGGAGCAGAAGCTATGGCTGTCTATGAACATTACGCCCGGAAGAGTTAAGGACATGCTGAAGGTGGTAAGCAAAGAGGATGCGAACTACAGGCGCTACTCCAGATACTTTTTTAAATACTACGTCAAAAACCTAGACGCACCGATTTCACATCTACCAGAGAAGACTATCGAAGATATCATGCAGGCGAGGTTGTACTATTGGCTTGGTAAATCTCTCACGCCGCCGCAAGTCTTTTCAAAACTGGGATTCACTGGTTTGTGGGCTTCAGCTCGTGGGAAACCGAATTACAGGTACTTCGAACAGTACGAAACAATGTGGCTTGGCGAACAAGCCAGACAAGCTAAGCGCAACGATGAAATTTTTGAAGCATAATTACTCGAATCATCTTTTTAAATTTAGTTATGGCTAGATTTTTGTAGATTAAAAAAGGTGGTCCTAACAGTACAGCATGCACGCCACGTACTCCCGTGTGAAATATGCAGCTAAGGTAAATAGTCAAATCACGCGTTAATATTCGAAGTTCGCTAAACTGACAGAGGGCGGCCTCTGTCGGTTTAGCTTTGGCCGCTAGCTACATAACGACTTCGATTTGAGCTGCTGATCGCCTGTCCTAAAAGGGTTCTGTAAGGCGTATTGATCCCATGCTTAATTTAACCAAGAGAAAAAAAAATGTTTAACGATCAAGGTCACAAGTGAATGAAGATCTACAGAACATTGTCGTGTGAAACTACGTAGTAGTAAGTTATAACGCCTTACTTGAATACCCTCCGATGCGTGCATCCGTTAGTATTTTGCTCTAACGGTTTGATCGGCTCCAGCGATGACACCGCAAGTCCTACGCAAATGCAAACGTCCTACGCAAATGCAAACGTGGAAGCTTCTCAACGCTCACCACATACTGATCACGCTTTGGTTGCTACCGGTACGAACACATTTGACTACAAGAATCGTGGCCTTACAGAAGAAAAAGCATCCACGCTCGGCTCAGACTGCTACAGACAGAGGAGAACTCACACACACGTCTGCATGACTCGGTTAATTCCAGCGGTAGAATTTGCCACCGTGGGGTCCTCCATCCGTCCTGAACCAACCATTTCAGAGAGGAGGACGCAACTGACACGCTGGCAAACCTGTACCTGGCCCTGCAAGCTCTGTAAACTCCTGTGGCCTGTGTGCGCGTCCCGGTCGCCTAGCTGCACCTGCACATCAACACACGCAACCATCGCAGAGCACCAAAACGGGGGAGAACAGTCTGCTGGGCAAGCGATTCCTTCTTATCCGTGATTAGGAAAAATGGGCTGCCGTGGCAGAACCAGCAGCAGCGCCGCGCCGACAAGCGGGCCGCAGTCGCCAGACGAGGCTGCCGCCGCCGTCACGGGCGAGTTCCCCCACGTCCACGGGCGCGGCATCTACGAGCGCGGCTTCTCCTTCTTCTCCTTGTACAGCGCCAGCAGCGACACGCCCGAGACCTTCACCACCTTGAAACGCACACCGGGGATATCACCGACGGCGTGGCCGCGGCGACCGAATCCCGAGATCAGCACTTCGTCGTTCTCGTCCACGTAGTTGAGGCAGCCATCGCGCGGCACGAAGGCGGCGATCTTCTTCGAGTTCTTGATCAGCTGCACACGGCACGACTTGCGGATAGCCGAGTTGGGCTGCTTGGCCTCAATGCCGCTGCATCACACACAGCGTCAACACTCTCCATCCAGTAGGGAAAAAAAGAAAAAACGAAAAAAGAAAGCCGCCTACATCTTCTCAAGGACGATGCCCTTGGCCATCGACGAGCCACCGAGCGGGTTGGCCTTCATGGCCGTCACCGAGTGGCTCTTGTTGTAGGACTTCTGCGCCCAGCGCTGCGTGCGGCGGTGCACGCGCAGCTTGCGCGCGCAGCGAATTCCGGAAGGTTTGTCTGCGCCACACAAGTCACACACAGGTCAGCGGGCTGCGGGCTGCGGGCTGCGGGCGCCGGCGGCACGTACGCTTGGCCATTTTTCAGTCGGAGGAATATCGGAATCTTCACTGAGCCCGAGTGCGAGGCGGGCGCTGGCGGCCGCGCGAGAATGAATGGAGGGCGCGAGGGGGCAGTACCGGCCGCGACGGGACACAATAGGAGAGACGGTGGGCTAGGGCGGAAATAAACGGAGACAAACGTGATTGGACGAAAAGAGAGGCGACAGAGACCTCTACTTCATCTTGTTACAGCTCGTCGCGCGACTGTTTCTTCTTCTTGGCCTTCTTCTTCTTGGCCTTGTGCTTTTTCTTGCCCTTTCTCGCCTGCTTCTGCCCCGACTTGAGCTCTTGCTCCAGCGCGTCGTGCTGCTTCTTCTCGTCCGCGAGGATCTCGCTCAGCATGTCGTCCAGGTCCTCGTCGTCTTCCGGGACGCCGTCAGCGCCGACTGCGACTTCGTGGATGTCCTCGAACGCGCACTCATCGCCGAGCTCCGGCACGGCTCCGATCGGAGCCGTGCCGATGCTGCCGGACAGCACGCTCTTCAAGAACGCAGCCGCGTTCTCCTCGTCGAACAGGCCCACGTTCGTGGCGTAGCGCTGCTTAGAAGGAGAGTACACAGCGAGCGTCGGCATCTGGAAGAGACCCACGCCGAACGCCTCCGCGAAATCCTTCTGGCACTTGCCGTTCACCCACATGAAGTGGAACGGCTCTCTGTTCTGCTTGCTCTGAGCAGCCACGCGAGAAAAAGTGCCCCGCCATCTCGCAAGGCGAGACTCGGGATCGTTTAGCGTATCAACGTGGTCTTCAAAGAAACCGATCGCGCAGATCTTGTTGCCACCACAGAGGTCGTCCAGGTTCTTCTTCGTCACGTACGGCACAAGCGCAGACTCGTCCAGCGACGACAAATCGACATGCTCGCTTTCGGCCTTCGCGTCTTGAGGGTGAGGATACTGGGAGAGCACCTGCAGAATGAACTGCATGACGTTCGGGTATGTATACGGTCCCATTGTCTTCTTATCATACGCAACGACGCCGAACGGCGCAGACGTTGGGTCGTCTGGGTTCGGCTGTGTCGGCACCAGGCACACCAACGACGTACTGGCGGACGGCTTGACAAGGAATTGCTTCTTCAAGTCTTCATCAGCATCGTTAATGATTGCCAGCTTCATTTTCTGCGTAGGAACTGACAGCAACAGCGCCTTCATCATTGGTGGAGTCTCCTTCTTGGACATGAAGAGTAGAATTGGTAGTGCACGGCTCTCTCTCGAGTTAGAAATGAACGCATTCAGATCAGCAGTAGACTCGATTGCGACAGTGAGATCCGGGATGGCAGCAATGGCCGTCTCCTTCGCTTCACCAATCGTTGCAAACGTTTGCGGGAGCACATCACCACGCGTCAAAGTCTTCTCCTCAGTAAGTCCAAGCGGGAAGACGCGAACACCAGGGCCGCCAAAGCGTTCGCACAGCTCCGCTTCCTTCTCGCAGCTTACTGCACCTAAGGCCACAACGCCAGCCTTCCGATGCACTTCCGTCAACGTTTTCTTCCACTCTTCCTCTGTCAGTGCCTGCTCCCTCTCCGCCGCCATGAACTCAATAATCCAAACCACGTCCGACTTCATGACCAAGTCGTCAAAGTCTTTTCCAGAGAAGAACCTGATAAACTTGGACCCGTCCTTGCCCTTTTTGTCGTTCTTCTCTCCGTTCTCCTGCTCTGTTTCCGTCGCAAAGGGCTCAACGAAACCCTTAAGTTCCTGGTACGTCTTGGCGTTCTCCGCCTTCAGCACGACGTGCTCCGTCATGGATCTCAGCACCATCACAGCTGGGAATTCCTCCACCTTGAACAATTGCACAACTTCATCCGCTCCTTCCTCCTCTCTGTTTAGGAACACGAAGTTGAGTCCACGGCCACTGAACTCCGCCGCCAAGGCTCGATACAGCGGCGTCGCATGTTTGTGCTTGGAAATCAGCAGCGCCACCGCTTCCTTCTCTTGCACTGCTTTCTTCAATGTCTCCAGCTTGTCTCGTCCTTCCAGCTCCGTGACGAACTGCGTGGGGACGGCCTGCTTCAGCACGCGCTTGAGCTTGCGCGGATGCTCCAGCAGCGACACGTCCACGCTGGCCGCGTCACGGTACAGCTTGCCCGTGTACGGGTTCTGCTGCGGCGGGTCCTTGTACAGCACGAGCGCCGGCAGCTTGGCCAGCTGCCACTTGCTGGCCAGCGCGGGGCTGGCGGCGTCCACGACGCCGAAGGAGGCGACGCCCGCCAGCTCCGTCTCCAGCTGCGGCAGCGCCGGGTACGCCGTCGTCGCCAGCTGCTCCAGACTCATGTCCTGCGCCTTGTCGGCGGCGCGCAGCACCAGCAGCGCGTGCAGCGAGCGCGAGCGCTCCACGGCCGCCAGCTGCGCGGCCGACGTGATGGTCTGCAGCGCCGCCGCGGGCGCCGCCAGCAGCGCGCCCAGCAGCAGCAGCGCGCGCATTTGTTGCCGTTGCCGATAGTGAAGTCAAGCGGAAGTTGCCGCGTGGCGAAAGATTTTCATGCACTTCTCGAACATGCGACCTTCAACTACATGCGATTGGATGGGGAACGTATGACGGAGCACAGGTTTGACTAGTTGAAGGCAACTTCAACATACACCTACACTTTGCTGTCGGATACCTTCGAGACAGCGAGCCATTTTGCTCCCGACAGGGTTTTGAAGATTTTTGCGCGTGCGGATGGACTGGACGATCACAAACACGTCAAACGGGATGTCAGCCAGGTCCATGGCCTTGGAGTTGGTTCGCGGTGAAGTGTTGAGGGTTTGAGCGAGGAAACGAGAAGGGTGAGCAACCAAGCTCGAGGTGGGTGACTTCTATTGACTCCATCATAGGAATGTTCGGCCTTGGAATGCCAGATGCGGAAGGCAAGCAAGAAGGTCGGGTAGACAAGATATGACTTTATCGTGTTCGAGACCATTTGGATGGATTGCCACTTGGTTCTCTCCAAAAGCCCGTCATTTGCTAAACATGCAGGAGTCGTAATGCAAGGAATTCGCAGCCACTAGATTGCTTCGCTTAGCGGAGGAATCCCAGTGATCGACTTACAGTAATCCCCAAGGTGATAGTTATTGTATTTGCGAGAACTAGTTACTCAGCAATGCTGAGTCAGCACCCATTCCTTCATTACGAGCTTACAGCAAACTTCCTACCAACCGGAGATCCGAACCCCGATGCCCTTCTCCTGCCGTCCCGTCATAATGCGTAGTCACCGCGACTGGGACCCGGAGTGCTCGACACTCCACCTGGGCTTGGCCACCTAGCTACAGCTATTAAAATGTGGCATACTGGGTAAAGCCATATCGGGATAGCTCGGCTGCTTGAACGATAACCTGTCCACGAAGGCCTTGCACCGCGACGGTGATCGATCGAGACATCACCATTTCGCACGAGTCGCCACCTCGGCGCCCTGCAAGGGCCAGTGCCGTATTTCCCTGTTTCAAGTTTCAACGATTTGCCGAGGCCTGTCACGTGGGGGTGGAGGCTGTGCGTTTGATCCCATCGGACTGACGTCAACAGACGCCGAGTCAGCGTCTGAGCCGCCTTGACGGGTGCCGCCGCGGTCCGGAGGTTTCTTGCGCGGCGGTCGCATCCTGAGGCGAATGTGCGGATGAGCGAGAAGTGGGGAGCCCAACATCGCCCACCACTTCAAGCACCCACACGCCACAAGACGGCAGCTGCCACCATTTGTTCCGAGAAGATTACCACTGTCCCACCGCTTCATAGTCGACCCGGTCTATTCCCCCACCTTCACGCACGGCAACCAAGGCGTGAAGCCCCCCGCAGACATCGTGCAACTTCAACAACACACCTGCAACCTACCTCCGCAAGTCGCAATCATGTTATACGGGGGTTGCATAGAACAGTGTCTGTAATGACCCATCGCCCACAGTGCCACGTCACTCTTCGGAATAGTGCCTCCCGCCTCTGTGTGGCTGCTCGCCGCTCAATTCCCCGTGTCCAGTGGCGAGCATGTCGGCGGTGGCCAAGAGCTTCAAGAACGCGTTCCAGGTGCTGACGCCCACGCGCGACTACGGCGTGGGCCAGCGCGTGACGCGCGGCATCTGGGCCAAGTACGCGGAGCCCTCGTACTGGGAGGTGGTGCGCATCCGCCCGTCGCCCGACCTCAAGCACGGCAAAGTCTTCGGCCGCTTCACCTTCCGCGGTGCGTGGCGGCGCGGCGCCGGCCTCCGAGCGCTGGCGACTGACTCGGCGTGTGTATGCAGGCAAGACGGACCCCAAGGTCAAGCGCATCAACGGCGTCTTGAAGAAGGACTGGAGCGTCGTCGAGGCCTAGAGACGCAGGACTGCATAGAGAGCCGTAAGACGCAATACACGGCAGGTATTATGTCAGTGCTCTGTTGGGGCCTCAGGCCAACGCATCGTTGAGAGCCACTACGTTCTTCGTCTTCAGCTTACCAGGTGTCTTCGGTGCAGAGCGTTTCACTTTTTGAACAGCCTTTGCCTCTTCAGGACGCAGCGCAAAGGTCCAGAACACACTTGTCGTTCTGTCAGCAGGCCTTACACTTGAAGCAAGTAAGTTGCAGGAGGAGACGCTTGCTGCATCTGATGCACCTTGCCTGATCTTATTCATCGATAATCAGCCACCGAAGCGTGATACGAGCTGCGGACTTTACGCACATTCCTCAGGAACTGAAGAATCCATGGTACTTTCGTGCTTTAATGCCTGAATTGATTTTCAGCAAAATGGTTACAGCTGAATTGGTCTGCAAAACAAAGGGCTACTACTAGTAGTATCTATCGAAATTAAATGATTGACTCTTGAAGAGCTTTGCAGTCAAATGATGGCTTGTTATCTGCGGCTCTAGTAACTTGCCTTCTGTACCAACCACGAGATACGATTGAATGATGCCTTCTTGAAGCAAATGGAAAAGTGGTTTCACCATTTTGAGAGCCCTCCAGATTGATAGCTACGTGTAATTCATTCTCGAAAAACGACGATCCCAGTATTGATTTTCTAACGATGGTGAAGGTGACTTTCGTGCTGAGTTGCGATCTGGCCGGGGTCAATATCTCCGAGCATAGTACCGTCGCAAACCTGAAGGAGGAAGTCAAGTCTAAGAAAGGCTTCGTGATTCTGTGTAACTCGTTTATGCTGTACGCGACGAAACTCAACGGTACGTGGCTGACGTACGAGGATGTCCGGGACGCGGAGTTTGATGTGCCGAGTTTGCCCGTGCTCTCCTCTCCGCTGGCATAACTTCGTGACATTGGTTTGGGTGATGTTGATGTGGCGGAATTGATGAGGACGAAGAACACAGAGTGCGGAGTTTGCATTCATGCGGTCGTTGTGGTCCCTGAGACGGAGGACACGACTACCAAATCAATGAGACTAGCCGTGCAGATATCCCTGCAGCCGCTATACCAAAAGCTCAAACATGCCCAACAGCAGATGCAGCGTGAGCTAAATCAGACCAAGAAGGAGCAGGAGGAATGCAGCAACAGCTACTACGTGAGCTGGAGTATCTCGACAGGCAGTTTAGCAGCATTATGAGGAGCAAATGCAACGATACGTGGGCATGGAGCAGAAGCTGATAAAACTACAAGACAGCATGGATAACAGAAAGTGTATTAATACCGAAGAGATCAGAAATGTCGGTAAAGGCATTGATGATGGCGAAGAGAGTTCGATCAGCGAAGAGAGCTCGAGCAGCGAAGAGAGCTCGAGCAGCGAAGAGAGCTCGAGTAGCGAAGAGAGCTCGAGTAGCGAACAGAGCTCGAGTAGCGAAGAGAGCTCGAGTAGCGAAGAAAGTTCTTACTTCGAAGACAATCTCGATAGCGACGTGAGTACAAAAGCGAAAGCGACGACGATGGTGCGAGTGACGATGAAGATCGTGATGCGCAAATGCACACGCTAATGATGTGCTTTAATTTGACATCGATCCCGAACAAAAATGTTGTGCACACGACACCAACCGCGCCAGATTTTGAGTGGGATCACCCGACACTAGACAGCGCGGGCCAACGTTCGAAGTGCCTTGCGTACAAGCTAAACAACTGAATGATGTACTCAGTCCGACTGGTGATATATTGTTTCTCCCTGATCAGCTTGCCCAGCTTTTAAATAAGCTGTTAATTATTTTGCTGCTGGTCATGTGATAAATCTGTAGCAACAAGAATGCTGATAAGAGGGGCTACGCTTGCGAAAAAAACGAGAAGCCAGTATCGCCGAGGTTTGTAGGAGATAAGGCGCTGACCGGCGAATATACTGTTATTATGTATGTTTCGCAAGCATAGCGGTCTCCTGGCAGCTCGTTGCTACAGATTTATATTCTCTCAAAAATATTTACAGCTTCACTGTTGACGACATATTACCAATATTCATTTTCGGGAATGGATGAAACTAGCAGAGCCCTTTGCTCAGCATAACATCATAGTACTAAATGAACAGGCACCCCCTTATCAAAACTCGACAGCAAGAGCAAGCGATCGGTATTTGAAGCAGAGTTCGCAAAGAAGCAACGACTTTATTAGACATGGTATGGGTTTATTCGCAGACCAAAAATCTACCCCCTTGCAGTCATCTACTGGTATGTGTAGCCCTGCCCAACCCTCCCATGTTTCCATCTAGCATGGCTGGGCCGTGGGATAGTAGCCCGGATCACTAGCCTTTGTCCACGGCAAGAGCGGTTAAACTCATCCTGACGGGCATCAGACACGTTGCAGCACTTCTGGTTGCCTTTCTTGTCAGGAAGGATGGAGCCGCCTGACGCGGCGCAGGCCTTCTGGGTGAAGTCGGCGGTCAGGGAGCCAGAGCTCTCGTATCTCCTGTCAGGGCGGACTGTCGGAATGCACCGTGACTGATGGCGAAAGTCAGTAAAGACAGTATGTGCACCATGCGTGGCGACTAGTACTTACGCAGGCATCAGCAGAGCGGCGAGGGCAATAACAATCAGCTGGATCTTCATGCTGAGAAGCGTGTTGAGAGAGGGAGCTTGCGGAGGCGGGTGACGATTTTAAAATGATCTACAACCAAGAAGGCACGTGGCGAGTCCTGTGATCATGTAGAGGGCCTCTACTAGAGGCACTGTTGGCCAAGAGACCGTTGTTGATTCTAGAACGCAAGGTACGGGTTTGAGTTACGATCAATCGATATGGTCTAGTGTGCTTCGGCTAGGGGTCAAGTGGGAAATATTCTACAGAACAGCTCCTTAACCAGTCATGATACACTCAGAGATTCAGTCCTGATGTTGTCGGACAGCTTCAACGTAAAGTAAACAATGGGTAATCGAGAACGATGAACATGAGTTGTGATCATGTTGTTGTCCTTACCATTTTATATGAAAGTCCGTCGTCTTCTGCAGTCCTTTACCTATCGATTCAGCGATATCGCTACTGTATATGTATACTCAATATGTGATCGCTGTCAATAGCGTGGAGAACAGCAAAGGAGGGCCCTTTTAGTCGTGTTGTGCTTTTAGTCGTGTTGTGCTTAAAAGCATAAAAGCACAACACGACTAAAAGGGCCCTCCTTTGCTGTTCTCCACGCTATATTTTTTTTTTAGCAAAAAAAAAAAATAGCGATCACATATTGAGTATACATATACAGTAGCGATATCGCTGAATCGATAGGTAAAGGACTGCAGAAGACGACGGACTTTCATATAAAATGGGTAAGGACAACAACATGATCACAACTCATGTTCATCGTTCTCGATTACCCATTGTTTACTTTACGTTGAAGCTGTCCGACAACATCAGGACTGAATCTCTGAGTGTATCATGACTGGTTAAGGAGCTGTTCTGTAGAATATTTCCCACTTGACCCCTAGCCGAAGCACACTAGACCATATCGATTGATCGTAAACTCAAACCCGTACCTTGCGTTCTAGAATCAACAACGGTCTCTTGGCCAACAGTGCCTCTAGTAGAGGCCCTCTACATGATCACAGGACTCGCCACGTGCCTTCTTGGTTGTAGATCATTTTAAAAACGTCACCCGCCTCCGCAAGCTCCCCAGTTAAAAGGTCCATGACGAACTCAAAGCCACACTCAGGATTCCGTAGGCTCAGACTAACAACCTCTCGCGCACGGGTGAACCAGAAGAAAACCCAACTCGGTCTCAGATCGGTCAGCAAACCCCTGAAGAAACGACAATTCTTGAAACTCGTTGTAAAAGGAAAAGTTAGCTAGCAAAGTGACAACAATTGGATGTATCACCGTGAAAACGGTCAGTAGATTTAGTTCAAATTTCCTACTGGATATGCGTTAGCAAGTGTTAGTGGTCGAAGTGACCAGAGTGAATGCCTAGCACTACACTGACAAACTACAACTTGTTCGCCATCAGCTTGAACTTGCGGAAAAACTTGCCCATGGGCTGCAGCATCTCGTCGTGGTGCGGAACGTCCTATCGAAATAATGTTAGTGACAAGCTGTGTAGTTCAATGCAAGGACAACCAGAGCTGGTACCTTCATGCGCCTGAGCCAGGCCGCAGTCTTGGGGAAGTCCGTCTCCACGTTGGTAAGCAGCCCCATGACCTCGAGCTGCACCACCTCGTTGTAACATGACAGGTCGACGACCGTGGGCTTGGTGTTGCTCACGAGGAACAAGTTTCCGTGGCGCAGCCAGAACTCCAAGATGCGGAACATGTCGGCGATGACCTTGTGCTTCTTCTTGAGCATAGCCTCCATGGCGGGCGTGCCGCGGCCGAGGTTGACCATCAGCTGATTGAAGAAGATCTCGGAGCTGCGACGCGTGTTGTGGTGGTGCCAGTTCGTGTACTCATGAATCTGCCAACAGCACCAATGTCAGTAACATCCTCCCCTAAAACAAAACCCACCTCCACTCACTCGAGCTCGGATCTTCAAGTCCTTAGGGCACCATGACTCCCACCCGTGCTTGTCAGCGAGGTAGATCATGATAGCATGGCTAAGCCACAACAGCACATTTCATGATTCCAGACTAAGAAAACACAATCTAAATGGAATTTATACCTCTCGGTGAGCACAAAATCTTCGTCTTTCAGCACGGGAACTTTCCCGATTGGACTCAATTGGAGAAACGCTTCCGTGCGCGTCTCGCCCTTGCCCGGGTCCGTGTACTGGAACTCGATCGGGTGGTCGTTCACTTTGCACAGCCATTGCACTGCCCCCAGGCGGCGGTGAGACCCCGTTCCACATGCAGTTGGCCAGTTTTTCTGCGCGCAACGTACCGGCACGCGAGGGCTGGCTGATGGGGCTGCCATAAAGTCGCTCCGTCATGGCGCGAGCAGGTCCGGAAGAGTCTGGAAGTGCTGTTGATGCATCAATTTGAAGTCTCTGTGCTGGAATGACTGCCGCCAGGTGGAGTGGACCACTGCCGTTACGTGCGCCACACCACGGACCACTTCAACGTGCATGTAGCCAAGAGCTTTGCAACCACTTCAACTGTAACACGGAGTTAATGTGTATTATTACGTTTTCATTTTCAATAATTTGTTTATTTCTTTTCTGTAGTGAGGTTGGTTGAGATGACGGCGTATTATGTATTCTGAGTGTTGTATAGCGGGGGGGGGGGGGGGGGGGGGGGGGGGGGTGACGGATGTCGTGTCGCCTCTTTCGTTCGTAAACGAGCTCACCATCGCTGAGGTGCGCGTTTACCTCGCTGCCGACTTGGAGATAAATGCGTCGGCTCCTAGCTATAGACAGCGGGCTGCGCAGTCTCGCCCCTATTATTAGGGGGACCATGGCAGGTAGGACGCCAGCGCGAGCGCGGTCCGTTTCGCCACCGAGTGTGCCAGACAACAATAGACCGCGCTCGCTGTCTATGGAGGCGTGAGCGTGGCGACCCAGTCGAAGTGCCCCGCGTGAAGAAAGAAGCAGCAGCTCGCAGCGAGACAAGTGACCGCGGACCGGTTCTTGCTTTCTCGTCGCGCGTGGCGTCACGTAGCAACAGCAGAGCAGTTGGCAGCACTTCCCGCTACCGGGTGTCGTGGGGAGACTTGCTTCGCCCCCTCAGGTCGGTGCACTGGGTTCCTCTCGTCACCTCAGGAGATTGCTCTCCTTTTCCAGCTCGTTGCCAACCTCGACTGAGTCTTCGACCCCTTCGACGCAGACGCCGTCCAGGCTGCAGCAATTGTTGGGCACTAGTGACGCCGACCGCGTGCAGAGATTCTCGCACCAATCGGACAGCGGTAGGAGCCAAGACAGCAAAAAGAGAGCAGGAGACGAAGCCAAGAGCTCCCTGACGCTCCGTGGTCGGAAAAAGAAAAGCACACCTGCCGGGCAGGTGGTGCGCATCGCATCCGTCACAACGCGTGGATCGAAGATAGGCGGGAAGGAGGACGAGCGCTCGGCGCCGAAGGCCGTGGCGCCAAGCACGCAAAAGACTGTGGCCTCACTTTTTCTAGGAAATTCATCTGACCCAGCAAAGCAAAAACAGGATGCCGCCGCTGGCGGCGGCACTGTGCCAATGCGAACAACAATATTCGGCGGCAATGGTGGCCATGGGGGTCACCACGGCTCGGAGGCGATACACACAGCCTTAAACCAGGACCGAGCTAACCAACGTGTATCGCGCATTTATCCTCTCACAGATTCAGTATATGTGGCTCAAACGAAGAAAACACCCGTGGAAGTAAAGTTTCACCCGGTGACGAGCACATTCGTGAATGAACCACGACTAGAGAAGTTGTACCAGGTTACGTTTGCACGAGAAAACTCTGCACGATCGTCGCGAATAGCGCTGATTTTTTTCCTCATGTACCTTGTGTTCACTGGATCAAATCTGTCAAACCTACTGTCAAAAGACTCGAGTGTTCGTTCACAGAGTTTTCGGTATTTCTTGCTGGTGTTTATTCCCATTATGCCGATTCCGTTGATTGTCTACATCAGTCGGAGGCGCGCGTATGAAGTGCAATTTCAACGACTGTATACTCTTGTTCTGTTGTGCTGGAGCTTTTCGATTATCGCGGGTGGAATGTTCTCTATGCTTACTGAATGGTACAACTACGTGTCTAAGGACGTCGACATTATCTTGGAAGAACTCGAAATCGCTAATGACGATGACTCGCGCATTTTCTACGTGAACAGTACCTCACGTAGTGACTGGCTGTTCAAATCAATGTCGGGTACACGTGCGGAAGTCCTGCAAGCATATACGAAGGAGATTTTACTGCCATCGGCCACCATGAACATTAATCTGCTCCGATTGATCATGATTTTTGTATTTGTGCCGCTCTTACGAATTGACACGCTGCACTTCGCGATAGTAGGTGTCCTTACTAGTGTGAGCTACATGGTGCTTACCTTAATCTTCTACCCGGTCACAAATTCGTCGCCTTTTATTTTGAACCGCGTCTTGGTAATCTGCTTTCCCATCGTATTTACCATTGCGATGCTGCTTCGGAACCGAGATGTCGATCGTGTAGTGCGTCAAGACTTTCTACACGTATGGGCTGTTGAGTTAGAAGCTGAAAAGGCCACCCGCGAGAAAAATCTCATCGCTGAAGAGAACAGAACGCTGAAACAAGAGCTTGCACAACGTGACAGTGACTTCAATTTGGATCTAACCTCACCACTTCATGCTTTATTGGCTGAGCTAAAGTCTTTCCTTGATACAGTTGATTTGAGTGACGAGGATACTCAGCGTGGCATGGCTATCGTGCGCAACCTTGCACGACTGGATCAGAATTTGTTCGTTCCCGATATTAGTGCTCAGATGAAGTCTGAGAAGGAGGTAGATAACGATACCAAAAACTGGGCCCTCTCAGTCCTGGCACGGAAAGACTATGCCGATACAACTCGTTCGGGTGTGGCGATGTCGCACAGCTCCCATTCTAACTCCAACAGCGACAACCGTCGAAGTTACAAGGACGGCTTAGGTGTAGGAGCTGGTGGAATTGCTGTAATTGCGCCACTGCCTGACATGCCCACGTGGGAAGATCAAACTCTCTCGCGGGTAAAACAGCGCATTCAGCAAGACGGCTGGGACTTGGATACCCTGCAGATCGCCGAGCAAACCGGCAACCGGCCACTTATGTACGTAACAGCAGCAATGTTCGAGCTGCACGAGCTTCATGAGGAATTCCGCGTCGACCGCGTGGTGCTACGCAACTTTTTGTATGTGTTGGATGACGGGTACCTTGCTAACCCATATCATAATAGCAGTCACGCAGCGGACGTGGTCAACTCAGTCAACTTTCTCATTACAACACTTGCCGATGGGCAGATCCGAGATACTCTCACAAATCTCGAATTCTACGCAGCATTAGTGGCTGCTGCAATACACGACTTTCGCCATCCAGGCAAGTCCAACAATTATCTTATCAAGGCAAAACACGACTTGGCTCTTCAATATAATGACCGCAGCATTCTGGAGAGTATGCATCTAGCAGAGACATTTTTCATTATGCGCAACCCACTTTGCGATATCTTCGGGCGAATGAAAGACAAACCGTACCGAGAAATACGGAAGGCCATTATTGAGATGGTCCTCAGTACAGATTTGTCCATGCATCTACAACTTGTCGGAAACCTTAAGGCATTGCTGCTTCAAGAGGCTACAGCTATTCCAGCAACTGGTAGTAGCAACACTGGCGCAGGATTGGGAGCGGCTGCACCCGGTCCAAAGCCCGTCACAGACCCAATGATGATTATGAAAGTAGTCATTAAGTGTGCTGACATTGGCCACGCTGCTAAGAAGCGCAAATTGCATGTGATCTGGTCAGCACTTATTATCGAGGAATTCTTCTTGCAGGGCGACAACGAGCGCGCCAATAATTCTGACATTTCTCCTTTCATGGACAGACACTCGGAGAATAGTGCAAAGGTATGTCTGTTCGTGTGCTTTTCCATTCGGCGATACTGACATTTGTGCTTTGTACGTAGAACCAAGTTGGTTTCTTTGAATTTATCGTGCTTCCGTTCTATGATACGGTAGCACAAGTTATATTCGCGCCGGAGTTCGGCGCCATTCACAACATAGCTAAGCAGAACTATACTTTATGGAAAGAGGCCGACCGCAGACAGCTCTCGTCCATCGTGGCCATCAAGAGCGAGGTCTTCCTGAATGACAAAGTTCAGGTACCATCATAGACCCTCTGGGGCGGCTGCGTCTGGCGGAGAAGGGCACCTGTTCGACCTCTTTGTAGTAGGCAATAGTATAGCATCGTCCACCCTCCACACGCAATCCACATCCTTTTTCTTTCAAACTTGTCAAAGTCACAAATGAAACCTCTACGTAGTCGCCATACGTCACTCATCAGATAGTTCGTACCTCAGTATGTAAATCGCTTCGGGGTAACATCATGAGTGTTCCCTTTGAAGTCCCTGTAATTCTGCAGTCGGTGCGCACGCAGAAAAACTTGCAAAATCCTCCCGGATCAAGGAAGGCCCGATGTCTTGTAGACATCCGCGATATCTACGAGCAGACGGTGCTACATTTTATCCAAGATAACAAAGTCTCGATCCAAGCCGTTCAAATCGGTCATTTACTTCAGGTGTCTACGACTGGAAATTGCGTCTTTGACCCGAAAAGTGACGGCAATTGGGAGCATTTTTCAATCCAAAGCGATATGGATGGCAGTCTACAGTTCTTTCGTATCACACTGGAACGATGCTCCAGTGCGGTGAAAATGGTATTGTAAAGTGTTCGAAGGACAATCAATTCTATTGGGGGTCCTGGAGAATAGTCGAGCTCGTGCGTCCCTTAGCAAGGTAAAAATTGTACCCAGTCCACGTTACATTCTTACGGGTGAGGAACGACAAAAGTTTATCTTAAACTCGCTAAGTGTGGAAAAACAGCGAGCGAGACTGAACAGATTGTACAGCGTCAATACGTCAGCAGGAATGTGCTCGCAAAACATCCTACTCAAGGAAGCCGCAAAAACGTACGGAAACGACGTCATTTTGATCAGCTTTTACGCTGAAGATAATTGCGAGGCCATAAGCTGCACACATAGCGACAACTCTTCTGCGTCGGTGTTATTCATTTGACTTCTCAATTTCTTGAACTGATTGTTGTCAACCATCGATCTTTAAAAATCACCTTCTTTCGAGTCGTTCGAGGCATCACCGTTAGTCCTGAGTACCAGTACCAAAGAAAAAGCTCTGCAGTCCCGCGTAGAATGAAGCGGCTGTTGCCATTACGCAAGAACTAATGCTTGAGCATGCATTTCAAAGTTATCATTTCTGCGCCAGGGGTTGCCTGTGGCCGCCGCTTTATCAGGTTGTAGGCAGGAGAACAAGAAATCCATGACACCAACTACTAGCTAGAGAGCGAGAATAACGACGTCACTCGCTCGCTTACTGGATGAACGCCTTGGCGAGAGCAACGGCCTCGTCAACCTTCTCCACCGTCTTGGCCTGGCCCGTCGCGTTCAGGGCGTCCTTACCGCCGCCCTTGCCCTTCATCACAGCCATGGCGTGGTTCACCCACTTGCGCGCGTCCAGCTGCTTCGACTCGACGTGCTGCTGGCTCACTTGGGTGAAGGCAGCCGTCTTGTTAGCGTCCGAATCGGTACTAAAGATCATAAAGCTGCCAGTCGGGATGATGGTGCTCATGGCCTCGAGCATCTCGCGGCCGAGCTTCGAGTCCGTGCCGACGTCAAACTTCACCACGACAATTTCCTGGCCAGCCTCCTTCGCCTTGGTGGCCTCAGCGGTGGCATCACGAACGCCGTTGGCCGCGCGAGCAGCAGCAGCTTCCTTCTTGATCTTCTTCACACGGTTGACGAGACCATCCACCTGCTTCCGGAGCTTGTCCTTCAGCGGGAGCGAGATCAGAGCCTGGTCGAGAACAGGCTTGAACGCAGACACACTGTCCACAAACTCGTTACCGTCAAGCTTGTCAATGGCATCAAGCTCAGCCTGAAGCTTCGCGCCACGCTCCTCCGCCTCGACGGCGAGCTCACAGGTGTAAGCCGACACGCGGCGAATGCCCTTGGCAATGGCTCCCTCCTCGTACAAGACGAACTTCTTCGCCTCCTTGGTATTCTTCAGGTGAGTGCCACCGCAGAATTCAACCGAGAAGTTGCTCCAGTTGCTGTTCTCCGGGTCCTCAAGCATGGGGGCAATGGGCTGGCCGATCGACACAACACGGACAAAGTCCGGGTACGTCTCGCCGAACACGGCGCGCAGGCCCTGAATACGCTTGGCCTCCGCCTGCGCCGAATCCTGCGTGTACACCTCCAGCTGCTGCTTGATGATGTCGTCACAAATGACTTCCACCTCCGCAAGCTGGTTGGCCTTCAGGGCCTTGTTGTTCGTGAAGTCGAAACGCAGACGCGATTCATCCACAAGCGAACCGCGCTGGTCCACAGTCGTGCCCAACACCTTACGCAGCGCGAAGTTGAGGACATGCGTCATAGTGTGATTGGGAGCAATCTTGCTACGGCGGGTGTAGTCCACCTGGCACTCAACAGCGTCACCGACCTTAACGGAACCAGACGCGATCGGGCCCATGTGCATCACGTAACCGGCGTAAGACTCGACAGAATCCACGTTCAGCTTGAAGTTGGCAGCGCTTAGAACACCCGTGTCGTAGATCTGGCCACCAGCCTGGGCGTAGAACGAAGTCTTGTCCAGGATGACACCAACACGCTCAAAGTCACCGGCCTTTACCTCATCCACGAATTCCGAGCTGGATTCCGTGGTAGTAAAGATGGCCACCACCTTAGCCGAAGTCTTGACGTTCCAGTCGTACTTTGCCATGTCATCCGTCGTGTTAATGTGCTTGCCAGCAAGCGCACTGGTCTCACGGGCCTCCAGGACAAGCGGGCGAGCACCGTTGCTGCCGCCCTTCTTGCGGTCCATCTTGGAGCGCTCGCTCTGCAGACGCATGCAATCTTCGTAGCCCTTAATGTCAACAGTCATACCCTCCTCCTCGGCCATGATCTCAGTCAGATCAATCGGGAAACCCATCGAGTCGTAAAGGAAGAAAGCGTCCTCGCCAGGAACAACGAGGGCCTTGTCCGATCCGGCGTTGGCCTCACGGATGCCCTGCGCGATCTTCTTAAAGCGCTCAATACCCTTGTTCAGGGTGCGACCGAAGGACTTTTCCTCGTCGAGAATGATCTCCTCGACCTCCTTCTGCTTCTGAATCAGCTCAGGGAAGGCCTCGCCCAACATGTTCACCACGACCGGCACCAGCTCCGTGAGGAAGCCGCTCGGTGCGTTGAGGAACTGCTGGCCGTAGCGCACAGCACGACGCAGGATACGACGAAGCACGTAGCCGCGGCCGTCGTTGCTCGGCACGGCGCCATCCGTGATGGCGAACGTGAGCGTGCGCACGTGGTCGGCCACCACGCGGTAGGCCATGTCCTTCTTGTCCGGGTCCTCCTTGCCCAGCTTGCCCGTGTACGGGGCCGCCTTGGTGGACTTCTGGATGGCCGCGAACAGGGGCGTGAACACGTCCGTGTCGTAGTTCGAGTCCTTGCCCTGCAGAATGGAGGCGAGGCGCTCGAAGCCCATGCCCGTGTCCACGTGCTTGTGTGGCAGCGGCACGAGCTTGCCGTCCTGCTCGCGGTTGAACTGGATGAACACATTGTTCCAGATCTCAATGACGTCGGGCAGGTCGGCGTTCACGAGCTTGGAGGCGTCGCGGTTGCCGATGCGGTCGTAGTGGATCTCCGTGCAGGGTCCGCACGGGCCGACGTCGCCCATCTCCCAGAAGTTGTCCTTGCAGCCGAAGGGCAGCACGCGCTCGGCGGGCAGGTAGTTGAGCCAGATGAGACGCGTCTCCTCGTCAGCAGGCAGGCCCTGCGCCTCGTCGCCGCCAAAGTACGTGGCGTAGAGGCGGTCCTTGTCGATGCCGAAGACCTCGGTGAGCAGCGTGAAGCTCATGTGCACGGCCTCCTTCTTGAAGTAGTCGCCGAAGCTCCAGTTGCCCAGCATCTCGAAGAACGTGTGGTGGTACACGTCCTTGCCCACGTCGTCCAGGTCGTTGTGCTTGCCGCCGGCGCGGATGCACTTCTGCGAGTTGCAGGCGCGCACCAGCTTGGCCATGGGGTGCGCCGGGTCCACCTGGCCCAGGAAAATGGGCTTGTACTGGTTCATGCCGGCGTTGATGAACAGCAGCGTGGGGTCGTCCAGCGGCACCACGGGGCACGACTTGTAGAACGTGTGCGGCAGCTGCTGCTGCTGCTCGAAGAACTCGACGAACGTCTTGCGGATGCGCGCGGCGGGCCACGTGTCCACGGAGAAGGGCGCGAGCGCCTCCACGCGCTTCTCCAGCGCCGCCACTTGGCTCATCTTGCGGGACTTGGGGGCTTGCGTGCGGAATCCGGAATGAAGGTCTCGGCGGCAGCCAACAAGCGATCCAGGCGGCCATTGGCTGATATGCGATTAGCTGTACCGCCTGATTGGACGAAAGGGCACACGGAGCAGACTTTACGACACGTTTGGTGTGGAGAACATGGAGTTGGTGTGGCGTACCTGAACGTGTCGAAGCGGTGCGGCAAGTGAAAGCAATGGAGCGACTGCATCAGGAGCTGGCGGCGCTGCCCGGGCTGGAGACGCTGGTAGGTGGTGCGGGGGAGGGATAGTTTGTGGAGGAGGAAGATCTACGTCTTAGCTTTCAGTTGGTATGTGGCAGTCGGCGTCGCAGCTGCACGATCTGCCGTGGAGGACCAAGGAACAAGTGCTCATCGCGCTTTTCCGTGAGGTGGGCGACGTGGTGTAGTGGCAATTTCAGGCGGTTTGCAGGGATTTACTTGGTAAGATGTGGTTGACGGGGGGTGGATACAGCAAACGTCGTCGGCGGAGGTGGCGCGGCAGCTGCAGAGCAAGAGCAGAGACCGCAGGATGGAGCGCAAGGCGGACAAACTGCTGGACGACGTGTGAGTGGAGCGGTCTGAGGCTGCTGAGAACGCTGGCTGACGAGCTGGTGGGAGGTACAGGGACCGTGCTGCAGTTTGGAAAAAGGAGGAGAGGTACAGGGCCGACTTCATGCAAGTGGCGGCGACGGAGCTGGCGGTGAGGGTTCTAGCTGCTGAAAGAGAAGGCTTGAGAGACTGATGATGTGGGCTTTTTGGTAGAGACTGGGGGCGCCCGCGCTGCTTTCGTGGCAGAAGCTGGTGTTCGATAACGAGTGCTGCGCGCAGGCGTTTCGGCTGCTGCTTACAAGGATCAAGTCGACGCGACGAAGTACTGCTAGTGGGGTAACCACAAACAGCTCGTCGTTGCTGGCAGCGAGGTATGCTGCAGGGTCACGACAAAATGGAGGGCAACGCTACGAAGGAGATAATAATGCGCAGGATGACGACGACGACCTTCGTGGTACTGGCGGTTTTTCCTCCGACAAGCATTCTCAACATGAACCGGAACAGCGTACTCGCTTTCCTCCGCTGAAGACAGCCCATGGACCACTGAGTCGCGTTTCTGATGTACGAAAAAAGATAAGCGCAGTTTCTCGTTCAGCCGCTGCTTCTCCAAGCTCAGGTTTAGACTGGAACTTTGACACTACTGTTGACACGCCTTCAGAACTGGATGACAGCGATGGCGTTGGCACAAGTTTATCAACCCCCTCGAGGGACCAGACAAAACGATCATCAAATCATCTTATGGGAGCCGGGATTTCAATTGAGCGGACATTTCCCACCAAGCTACCTTCCTACTTTGCAACAAAGTTTAGGAAAAATCAGGTGCATGCGTTGCAAGAAGAAAATGCCGGGTTGACAAAAGAAAATGCGAAGTTGCGCGAGGAAATCAAGCAGTTAGAGGCGCTGAATGCAGTGTTGCAAGATGACAACAACAACAGTACCCTGCTAGACGATCATTCTGAGTCAATCCAGTTTGCGCAGCGACGAATGAGATTGCTACAAGCTCAGAATGTGCAGCTTCAACGACAAATCAGTCTATTGCAAGATGCACTGCAGGCTCAAGCAAATGCGGAAACCAACCTGATGTCTGCTTTAAATCATTGGCGTGGCGTAATTGACGCAGGAAAAGAAGAAGCTAAGCAAGCTGGTGCAGACCAAAAGGCGGCTGATAAGCAGAATGCCGCCAGTTCAAACAACCAGCCCATTAAGTGGATGCTAGCTATTCCGGACAAGCTCATCGAAGAGTTGAATCGGGTAGAAGGCCAGATCCATAGTGCAGCAAATGCGGCACACTCTTGTTACGAGACAAAACTTCGTGTGAGTCACTTGTCAGCATCGTTCCTGCGTGACGACGCTACTTCATTAAAGCTAAGCGAAATATATGGCCGACAACCGTCAAGCTTGGCGCACCTCCGAATTGAACGAGTGAAGCAACTGGAGGACGCACTCGCGCGAGTTGCGGGAGAGCTGGAGAAAGTAAGTTCTCGAATTTTGGAACAGTATCCTCCTCACGCCTCAATCACCGATCCAAATCACGTCGTTGCGTACGAACTCGGCAAAAGTGTACGAGAGCTGCTTCTTGAAGTTAGTGCATTTGGCGCTGTAGTGTTCACCCCAACGGCTACTGTTCCAGGATTGCGAGGTACGGTTGCTGAACAAACTGAAGATGGACATCTAACGGCACTCGACGTTGTAAAGGCTCTATCGTCCACTTCCGGCGTGGCCAAGGGTCCTGGAGGTGTGAAAGAACGTGAAAAGCAGGCAAAGGTGATGCTAAAGCAGCTTCATGCGAGATTCGCTGGTATGGAGAGCCATGCCGCTATGTGCCGAAGAGAGGCAAAGTACTGGCGTACAGCGTGGCAGACTCAAGATGACTCACTTCAGCGACTGGCCAAACGTGTGCGCGGACTTGGCCAAAAGAAGGTCGAGTGGTGTCAACACTACCTGTTGGCACCGATGACTAATCTAGCTGAAGTGTTTGCTTCTTTTCAGCAATGCTACGACGAGAACAGTACACGGCAGAACCCGTACTTGCCTTTGCTGGTGGAGACTTTAAGTATGGAGCACCCGATGGTGCAACATGCAATACAACAATGGCAAGCGTACGTGGAAAGTGTGCAATTGAAGATGAATGAACTTGTTGCAGACTACGAGGCTAACCGCCTAGTACTCGCCTCGTCGTTGGCCCCACCGAGTTCGCTTTCATCTCCTCCTGCCCAGTATGGGCACGAGACACTCCCTAGCGAGAGCGAACAGGTTCCATTGCACTAATCTGTCGAAAGCAGGCATACGTGGATGATTCTTTTCGTGCTTACGCCTTATCCACAGGAACCGCGAATGCTGAAGTCGAAGTTGAAGGCAATGCTGCAGGTGCATCAAACAGACGCGAAACGATCTGCTCGATTTCGTCCGCCGACTTGCCGTACTTCACGAGCTCCAGGATGAAGTGACGACGCTCTCTTCCGGCAAGGGCACGTTGATCCTGAGCAAGGTGGATTTGGTTGACTGGTGCAGCAGTGGAGTGGGGCTCCAAAATTCGCCACGACTCCCATAGCTGCCGGTTTTCGTTCGAGCACTTGGCAGTGTAGTTGCCGTCACACTGTAGAACGTTGCCCGTGTGGCATGAAACGAAGAAGAGTGCGCCGTTGTCGTCCGTCTCCATGGAGAATAGCTCCCACTCGCCCGCTTTTTTCGGGTCGAAAACGCACTCACCCGACGTGCGCACTTGGAGGTAGCGACCGTTCCGCACCGATTGGATTGCAATCTTGTCGTCGCGCACGCGATGCAAGATGAGCTGCTCATAGATGTCGCGGTTATCTTCGAGACAGCGAGCTTTCGTGGACCCGAGTGGATTTTGCAGGTTTTTGCGCTTGAAAAGCGATTGCAGGATGACCGGCACGCCGAAGGGGATCTCGGATAGGTCCATGGCCGCAGGAGAAGGAGGAGGCGAGGCTTGCTTGTGTTCTAGATAGAAAGATTGTAGATGACAGGGAGGCTTTGAATCTATGGAAAATCTAGCTGATCAAGTAGTACATGGGTACTTGACAGATACATTCACGAGTCCGTCTTGGTTTTGGCAATGTGTGAAAAGGGCTCAACTGGCTTGGGCAGTACGTATCATGTACGCGTTTGCGTCTTTCACGTGGTGAGGCAAGTAGATGGACTTTTCGGTAGTACACCGTTCTTAATGATGGTAAAATATGTTGCTGGAACTGAGTGTCGGGTGGAAGCACAGACTGTCATCTACAATGCTGATGGAAAGTGCCACACTAGCATTATTGATGGGAGCTACTTTAACCTTAGCTTTCATATTGTCCTACGGGTAGGACAATTGTCACAGATTTTGCAGCTTGAACTGACCATTCATTTGAGCCCTGCAATTGGTTCTTTTGATAAACGAAGGGCATTTTTCGCTTCCGCCATTCGAAGCAAAGTAAACGGAGACGTAATGCCGCCACCACTGACTCCAGGAGACCGCGTAGAGGGCAAGTCTAAGAAGCTCGCTGGCTGGCGTGGGGTCGTACTCACGGTGAACAAGGAGTCTCGAATGCGCTCATACAAGGTTCAGTGGGACTCAGGGGTTTCTAGATACCGTCTCCGCGCACTCAATACGTCGTGAAGTGGGGGTAGCTGCATGGACACCACCTGATCTCGCACGAGAAGCTCGTCAGGAGGAAGGAGATACAGGTGTTAAAGAAGCAGACTCCAGCTCGGACATGAGCATCAGTAGCAGTTCGTCAGATGAAGAGAGCGTGAGTACTGCTAGCAGCACCGTTGCTGTCGGTGGTGGTGATAGTGAATTGCCGAGAGCCGAGATTAAGGACGACGGAAGTGTGTATGCTCACGAGAGGAAATGGGTACATTGTGATGATGTATACATTGACCCCGCGGATTTTGTCCCTGCGCGAAAGGCATCACTTCACTGGCCACCGCATCTGTAGCTGGGGGAACGCTCTTTGCATCTTACTTCTATCTCATGTACCCCATGGAATCGTTGCAAACTACGATACAAGAAACGAATACATTGCTGGTGGAAACACGCCAGGGAGTTATAGGTCGAGGTGAATTCTTTCGCTGAATTGGCATCAGGTTGGTTATGACTTTAGAGCCCAGGCGTGGGCCTCTCACCGTATATTGGAACTCTTCCGTGCCCGAAGGAAGCGTGGGAACCACTGCAAACTTTTGCCAGCTCTATGGAATGACGTGCCGAACTTTTCAGAACATTCAAAACGCCCTTCGGTTTGCGCCAAGTCAGGCACCCGCTGATGACCCGTGGCAGGCCGTTAGACTTCTAATTCATTCTTTTACCGAGCAAAGGAAGAGGGTAATTTCTCCTGGAGCGGTGTTATGCGTGGATGAGTGCATGAGCTCTTGGCAAGGAAGGGAGGAGAAGTATACACATGATGGAATTCCCCATCTAACAAAGATCCAGCGGAAACCAGAGGCTGTTAGTGCGGAGTTGAAGTCTATTGGTGATGGCGACACTGGAAGTTTGTAGGCCTAGAAATAATGGAAGGTGCTCAGCGGCAACGTCAAATAGCATACAATGCCGAGTTTGGGGAGGGTACTGCTGTTGTGTTGCGACTTGCACAACCTTACGCCGGCAGTGGCCGCACCGTCGTCGCCGATAGTGCCTTCGCATCTGTGAAGACACTTGTCCAACTCAATTCAATGTTGGGACTGTATTTCATGGGTATGGTCAAGACTGCGACCAACGAATACCCTATGGCTAATCTAAAAAGTTGGTCTAGTATCTCTCGGCCCCGTGGCAGTCACACTATTATGGAGAGCAGCTGCTCAAATGGATCGAAAATGTACGCACTTTGCTGGAATGATCGAAAGCCCAAACAATGATATCGAACAGAGGAACCACACTACCGGGTTCTGATAGCGTGCCTGTTTGACATCGGCGTGTTGTTGACAGTGGCGAAATTCGCACAGAGCGCTACGAAAAAAGGATACCTCGGCAATACATGGTGGAGCTGTTCTTTCGGCATTTCTTAACAATTGACGTGCACGACCATTATCGGCAAGGGTCACTAGAGATGGAGCGTCAATGGCTTACTCATTCATGGGCGCACAGAATGTTTGCCACAATTCTCGGAATGGTTATTGTGGACGCCTATCTTGCTTACCAGCACGAGACGAAGAGCAACAATAACGTGGCCTGTTCTACTGTTGCGTTTGGCGAATTCGCTTCCCGACTGGCGCACCAGTTAATTTTCAATGACTATCTGACAGGTCGAGTAAGGAGATGTGGCAACGCTGATGGCGATATGGATGACACCAGCGTTCCTGTTCACACGCTTCTTGCCCTAGGAGACCGCCCTCAATACCAACGGCTGAAGAAGACACCCCAACGAGCACAACGACGCTGCAAAATATGCAAGATGAAGGCGTCGTTCTACTGTATAACATGCTCAGACTGCAGTAAGGACCGCTACTTTGCGCTCTGTGGAACGATGACAGGTAGAACGTGTTACCATCAGCATCTAGCAGCATCACAAGACAGCTAGTTGATAAGACCAAAACATCCTCTAAAAACCATCACTCTTTAACTTGTTCTACCGGTAGGATTTTTGGGCGTCCTACCGGTGGGACTTTTGTCAGGCGAAATAAGGTTAAGATTGTACCCGGTGTCGCTACCTCGTTAACAATTTCTATTTACCCGACATCATCCTGCAGCGATATGGACGCAGAATACATTACGGTGGGGACTAAATACATCAACTCGAATCTCGAATGTATGCTTTAATGGAAACACACGATTATATGCGAATATGACCGCGCTGCCAACCCCAACAACCCCCAGTATTCCTGTGATAGACGTAGAGTCTATGACTTGAGAACAAATCATGTTTCCAGACTGGCTGTGGGAACCAACCCCACGACAAGTATTTGTCACCGATTAGCTCCTCTCGTGCACCACAGCTGTTATGACGTTGCATTTGATACATATTAATGCCCCATTCATTTCAATAAGCCTGTTTGTCTGTATTATGCACCATGTATATTAGCGTTTTATTGACCATCATTTTTAAATAACTTAAACCAAAGAGGACAAGAAGACTCACAATAAGAAAGCAGCAATTGCCATAATATTGTACACATCAAGTCAGATTCAGGAAGTATATCCGGCAAGTCAACGCCAAACTCACGAAAATGAAGGGATTGTCATAATAAGGTTTATACACGTCCAATCCATTTACGAGCACTGGTGATACGAGTAGACAAGAGTGACTTGATCGTACAATTTTAGGTGCATGGATTATTTTGTCTTTGACTTCAGTTGATTGCCGCAGCCAAAACAGTTCATCGACTTGACTATCACCTAGTAAAATCTACGACAGCTGTAATTTTGCTCCTGTAATTGCGCTGTCCACCACCTTTTTCTGGTGCTTGTGAAGCTCCTGATAGTACCAACGCTCTACTTCATTTAAGAACGGGTCCTTTATCTGCTTGTCTGGTTCGTGAACACCCAAAAGCTCCTCAATAACTGTAGCTCCACAGAAAGGAACATATGTTTCCGAGTATCCACGTTCATGGGCAAACACAATCCGTCCACCACAGAGTCTCGTGGCTGCCTCGACCAGCTCACGCGCCATAAAGCGAAACACGCTACTACTCAAAATCATCGCCGCCAGTGGATCAGCATACGATGCGTCAAATCCCGACGAAACGAGCACAAAGTCTGGCTTGAACTTGTCCAGCGCTGGCACGACAACGTTTTTGAACGCGTACTCGTACGCTCCTGATCCGGACCCCGGCAGCAACGGCACATTGATATTGAACCCTTCCCCCCTCCCTTGTCCTCTCTCCGACACAGCCCCACTGTCCCGGGTAGTTGTTAGCTTGGTGCAGCGACACAAACAACACGTGGTCGTCTTCATAAAAAGCTTCCTGCGTCCCGTTGCCGTGGTGCACGTCGTAGTCCACGAGCGGCGATCCGCTTGACCTGGGTCGGGTACGTCTCCAACAAGTGCTTGGCAGTAATGCTACATTGTTAAGTAGACAGAAGCCCATCCCCTTGTCCTTCACAGCATGGTATCCAGGTGGACGTGTAAGAGCATATGCAGCGTCCACCCGACCGTCCATCACAGCGTCCGCCGCCGCAATGACCCCTCCCGTCGACAGCCGCGCGATCGAAGGCGAACTGCGAGAACGGCGCTTCTTCACCGGCATAGCCGCCTTCCTCCCTCTTTGAAAGCTGCTCGAACTCTTCAAGGTAGCCACGTGTATGCACTCGCTCCAGCTGAAGCTTCGAGGCCACTTGCGGCTTCACCACCACGAGCTGATCCAACAGCCCCGACACCGCCAGCAGCGAGTGGAAGCGGCGCTTCGGCTCGGGCGACTCCCAGTGGCGGAGGGGCTCGACTAGCGCCGAGTAGCGCACCCTCTATAAGCCACCTTCATATCCTGTAGTCGCGATGTGTCCTCACGCACAAATGTCCCTTCAAGATCGCGAAATGTTGTCATCCACACAAATTACATAATCCACACACAATTCGTTGTCGCCGCACAATTTGACTGGCAAGCATGCTGTCGATCCGGTCGCTAGTGTCGCGCAGCTCTCGCGGGCTGCTAGGGGCTTCTCGCCGTCTACCCGCACGTCAGCATGTAGCCGCGTTGGCTGCGCATCCGATGGTGTCCGTTTCGTGGTCCACTTCGCTCTGTGGCCGCCGCAATTGCTCGTCGACCGGGTCGCACAAGGCTGCGGACCCGGCTGCGGCTACGCAAGCCGGTAGCGTCGACCAGAAGCCAAAGCTGACGGTGGATCAAATTCTGAACCATGTGTCCATCATGGAGAAGTGGACGTGCAGCGGCTGCGGCATTGAACTGCAGTACGACGAGCCCAAGAGCGTCGGGTACTTCCCCAAGCAGCTGCTGAGCAACGTGCACGACCTGAAGGAGCTCAAGCGCCTGCGCTGCGAGCGTTGCTTCCAGATGACGCAGTACGGCAAGATCTCGGACACCAAGATGCCGTACCAGGAGTACGAGAAGCGGGTCATGGAGCTGCGCAGCAAGGACATGCTGATGATCCAGCTGGTGGACATCCTGGACATCTCCGGCAGTCTGCTGCCCAAGGCTCGCCACATCTTCGGAAAGAAGCCGGTGATGCTCGTGGTGAATAAGGGAGACTTGGTGCCGACCAAGTCGGGCATCCGACGACTGATGAGGAGGATTAAACAGGAGGCAAAGTACGACGATGCGCTAGTTGAGGTGATGTGGGCGGTATCTAATGTTGAGCTTTGTGAATGTGCAGGGAGGCAGGCATCGACAACTTGATTTCGATCTACTTGATCAGTGCCATGAAGCGGATCGGCATGAAGGAGATTGTAGAGGATGTCGCCAAGTATCGTCAGGGTCGGGATATCTGCGTGGTGGGCGCAGCTAACGTCGGCAAGTCAACGTTTCTCAATTCTTTCCTGACACATTTGGTGGACCGCAAGTGGCAACACAACCACCGCAAGTACATGAAGATGGCCGAGGTGTCGCTGTCGGACCTGGAAAGCGACGAGTCAGCAACTTTGCTCAACATTGATGATGACTTGCTCGCAGAAGCGAAGGCTGAACGGGAAAAGAAATCAGCGGTGGAGGGTGAGACAACTGTTGTGACTTCTCATGGAGAGCTTTATGTTGCTCCTGGCGAGGACCCGGAGATGGTGGAGACTAGCGCTGAGGAAGAGAGGGAGATGACCACATCTCCGTTACCCGGCACGACTCTAGCCGTCCAGTACCTCCCCGTCATGGTGCGGAACGAAGTGTTTAATATCCTGGACACCCCAGGCCTTATTACAGATGCGAAACGCCAGAAGCTTGTTGAGGTTCTTGCGCTTGATGGTGCTGCCAAACTCAAGGACGTGTTTCCCACCAAGCAATTACCGGTGGGTTTTGTCTCTCATGGTTTCACCAAAAGTTTCAGATGTTGTAATCTAACGTGTGCTATCCTATAACGCGACTCTCTCAGGTAACAACATATCGCGTTCGTCCCGGTCGAAGCTTGTTTTTGGGTGCGCTTGCTCGCTTCGACTACGAGACTCTTGGAAATGAAAAAGACAAGAACTTGCTGTTGCTGTCGTGGTACGGTGTGCTTCCCGGACACCTTACAAAGACTGATCGTACGTTCGATCCGATTTTTTGTCGTTCTTGGGCAAAAGGAGAGACCGGCATCTGATCACGATGTGAATGTTTCTTTTGCTTTGTTTTGGATAGGCGCTGAAGACACATTTGTGAAGCACGCTGGTGGTATTCTCTCGCCTCCTCGTGGACTCGATGCCATGAGCTTCACTGGCCCGCTCACGCTTTCGCAGAACGTATACTTGAAGGACTACGTGCTCGACAGTGTGTTGACCAAGTCAAAGCACAAAAAGCCAAAGCGTACTACGGTCGTGGAGCTGGAGGTGCCAGGCTTTGGTTGGCTCTCCGTTACTGCTGTGGACCTTGACGGTACAGCAGCTTCGCAAAAGACTCTGAGCCAGGGCAAGATCTCCGTGCACACTTGCCGCGGGCTCTCCGTCGTCCCGCGCGCGCCACTCTTCCCGTACGAACTATCGGACTCGAAGAGTACGACGTGGAAGCGCTAGAAGTAGAACGAGTCGGACCGCTAGACAGTGCGGCGAGGATCATGTCGATAGAGCAGCACAGCATAAATTCATATCACAAGTGGTTTTCCTGGTTACGGCTGGAGGCTCTGCAACTCCGACAAGTGTATACTCAAATGTATATTCCGGATAATGTACTGAACTTTTGCATCAGCTCATCACTTGGGCATACTAAACCCAAGTAAAAGTGAGGAGCGATCAACTGTGCATGATGGGCTATACAGTGTCGGATTCGATTTCCGGACGGGACCACCTCGCCTGGCCATCGGTAACACTACCCTCGCCAGCGACGTGGGGATGCGAATGAAGCAGACTGTCTTTACCTTACTTACGCGTTGACGCCATCTCTTTCTACGTCAAGTACAAGCACAATCCAACTCGCCTGCCAGAGCGCACACTAGGCCAATTACACCACCGAAATTCGCCACAAACATGGGAGGTTGGAGCTTCCCGTCGCCCTTCGCCAAGTTCGCGCGTCGTGCCAGCAAAAGCTCAGCAGCTAGCGGCAGCAACAATGCTTCGGCCTCGTCGTCGCCTCAGAAAACGTCGTCGTTCAAGCTGTACGCCAACATGGTCAGCCAGCCCAGTCGCGCAGGTGAGAGACAGCAGCTGCTCGAATGCGTTGTGAGTTTTTAACTCTCCTGCATGTTGTGTTGCGTTGCAGTTGCATGGGCTCTGAAGGTCAAAGGCGCCGACTACGAGTTCGTGAACGTCAAGTTCGGCGGCGAACTCATTAAGTCGGACGAGTTCAAGGCGTGGAACCCCAACGCACTGGTGCCGGTGATCCGTGACGGCGACTTCGCCCTCTTCGAAGGGTATGTCTCTGCGAATGTACTCTTGCGATGACAGGGATGCACTAGATCGTTGACCGATTGTTGGTTTGCTGTTCGTTGTAGCAATGCTATCCTGACGTACGCTGCCGTCAAGTTCGGTTGGACGGACCTGTACCCGACCGACATGCAGGCGCGCGCCAAGGTGGACGAGTTCTTGCACTGGCACCACACCAATACTCGGCTCTTCACGTTGCAGATCTTGCGTCCAGCGGCCAGCAAGGCAGCCGGCAAGGCAACACCCAGCGACCTCGCTTTCCTGGAGAACGCGGATGCACTCATTGAGAAGGAGATGACGCTGCTTGAGACGTTCCTCGACAAGGACTACGTCGCTCATACGGATGCTCCGACTGTCGCCGACTACGCCGCGTACTGCGAGATCGATCAGCTGGAGATGATGGGGTACGAGTTCTCCAAGTACCCGAAGGTGACTGCGTGGATTGAGCGCATGAAGGTTCGTACACACTCTTTCTCACTCTTCCTATCCAGCGTGGTTGACCTGAACAATTGTGCGTCTGTCATCACCAGCAAATCCCCTTCCACGACGAAGTGCGCGAGGACCTCGACAAGTTCCTTGGCGCCGTCGGCTTGCGCGCTGAGGCCAACAAGCCCTAGAGCGCATGGGTAGAGTAGTGACCGTAGACGAACAGCAGGAGTCTTGCATATGAATGAATCCCAACAAGATTATGCCAGCTGTACATCGACGTCTTGTCTTGAACTCCGTGAACATCTTGCGCGACATCTTCACCACCTCGGCGTCGTCTTCACTCCTTCAGATCTGGACGAAATGGGGCCATCGCCACGCATCGTCGAGACTCTACCGGTGCAAGTCCTACCTTGTCCGGAGCTTTATGCAAGCAGCCCTAGCTGCATCTGGTTTACTTGTGCGACAGCAAAGGCATCCGGTCAGAGACCAGCCCGGAAGAGGGAAGAAGTTCCACTGCAACTTCATCTGCTCGATCCATGCAGCGGAGAATCGGGGGCCCCACGTCAGCGGAGACCGTCGCCTCGATCTGAGTTCTCATTCCCGAATCGGCTGTCCAAGCACCAAGTCCATCGCCAAACATGACCCTCAAGCTCTACGCCAACCTCATCAGCCAGCCGTCCCGCTCCGTGGCCTGGGTGCTCAAGGTCAAGGGCGTGGACCACGAGCTCGTGCCCGTGAACCCCGGCAGCGACTTCTTCAAGTCGGACGAGTTCAAGGCCATCAACCCCAACCGACTGGTGCCCGCCATCAAGGACGACGACTTCGTGCTCACCGAGGGCATGGCCATCCTGCAGTACCTGGGCGACAAGTACGACTGGACCGGCCCCAAGGACCTGTACCCCAAGGACCTCAAGGTGCGCGCCAAGGTGAACGAGTTCCTGCACTGGCACCACACCAACACCCGGCTCTTCACGCTCAACATCGTGCGCCCCGAGATCTCTAAGAAGCTTAACGCCGCCACGCCCAAGGACCTCGCGGCACTCGAGGGCAAGGACGCGCTCATCGAGAAGGAGTTCTCGCTTCTCGAGACCTTCCTGGTCAACGACTTCATCGCGCACACCGACTTCCCCACCATCGCCGACTACACGGCCTACTGCGAGATCGACCAGCTCGAGCTCATGGGCTACGACTTCTCCAAGTACCCCAAAGTCTCCGCCTGGATCGCGCGCATGAAAACGCAGCCCTTCAACGACGAGATCCACCAGCCGCTCATCGGATTCCTTAAGCAGTTCGGCCTGCAGGCCTAAGCGAACACGCTAGAAATCGATAGTAACATCTCCGTAAAGTCCTCTTCTCGTTATTGCTGCATCTTCCTGTTCAAAGCCGTAGTTTCTCCTGATCATGGCATGTATCTTGGCTGCAGCGTGTCATGCACCATAGCTCTAGATTTGCACACGATTCCCGAAGTATCAAGGCCGGTGACGTCAGCGGCAGAGTCAAATGGTTGTCGTCACATTTTGAATTGAGCTGTGTGCAGTATCAATGCAGGAGGACTGCAACGACTCATAAATTCACTAACTAGAGGTGGCGATTGAGGGCATGTCGCCCTCATGCTATACGTTGTCTCCGTCGCAAACTACCGGAAGCCTCCTCATACGATCAAAGCTAAGCACTCGCTATTCACCGCTCTTTCTTGGGCTCGACTCTGTCCTCCACCAAGCAGCTTTGGAACCCATGTTCAAGCTCAGCACGGTCGAATCCTTGCCCGATGAGCACCAGACGCGAGACGCGCTGCTCGTCTGCTTCCCAGGGCGATCCAGGAGCAATGGTGTACGTGTCCAGCACTCCCTGAACGACACAACGGCGATCCCCAGCGTCACCAGTCACGGAGAGGACACCCTTCACACGCAAGACATCGGCTCCCTTGACATAGCGCGTCACGACTTCCGAAAGCCACTCGCCAAACGCAGCGACGTCGACATCGCGCTCGACCTCAAAGTGTACGGTACTGATTCCTCCTGTGTGCTGTCCTCGAGCTTGCACGCTGCCCTTCTCTCCATTCGCAGCTCTGCTCTGCGCGTTAAAACGCACCGCATCAAACGTCTTCACGTTCAAGATCTTGTCCAAGTCCACACCAGCATTCACACAGCTGCAGACCGTCGCTTCCTCATTAATCCTCGCCAGCGCCGTCTGCAGTCTCTCGCACTCCTCCTTCGTGGCCGCATCCACCTTGTTCATCACCACAATATCCGCATACAGCGCTTGTCGCTGCAGCTCAATAGGGAAGTCGTACCCGTCCTCCTTCCAGTACCTCTGCGAGGCCTTAGCGTCCACCATGGTGACAATAGCATCCAGTCGGAATCTGGACGCTCTCAACCTCAGAAAAGTCTCAATGATCGGTCCCGGATCCGCCAGCCCCGTGGTCTCCACTACAAGATAGTCGAAGCTCTGCTCGTGCACCCACTGCAGCAAATAGTCCAAGATGCGTTCCAGCTCGTCGCCTCCTTTGCCCTTGCCGCCTCTGGCCGTGCAGCACATGCAGCCGTTCTGCAGCACGTAGATGCCCTCTCTCTCCTTGCCTCCGGCCTGCAGCAGCGTGTGGTCGATGCTCACAGCCCCCAGCTCGTTCTCGAGCACCATGATCTTGTAGGGCAGCTGATCCTCGGTCAGCAGGATCCTGTTGAGCAAAGTGGTCTTGCCGGCGCCTAAAAAGCCGGTTAAAATGGTCACAGGCACCGGCGCCGCCCCGCTCTGCATGGATTTAGTGGCCAGAAGCTCCGTTTTGCGCTGGATGCGGCGCTCGCGCCGCAACTGCAGGCACCAGGCCACGACGTTGGCGATGGCGAAGGAGATGAGCAGCAGCGCGAGCACCACGAGCCCCAGAAGCAACCAAAACCCGCGAGCAGAGAGAGGAGACGAAGGCGCAGCGGAGGAGCCGAAATCCGCGGCCTCGAGGCCCGCGCGGCGCTCGGCAGACGCCGCCGAGAGCAGCAGCAGCGACAGCATGGAGAATATCTGCACTGGATGAGAATGGACGTGATCGAGAAACGCGGATATTCCGACCTGTGGGAAGTGATATGTGGAGGAAGTAGAAGAGATAGTGGAGATAAGAGAGGGATGTTGGGAGAATCAGTACTTGAAGTACGACACGCAGATTATTGCGTTGGCTGAGAAGCTCGGCCGACGTCATAACCTGGACCTTGGTTGTATTGTGGGCGCATTGCCTTTGATCAGGTAGTTAGTTTCTTTCGGAATTTAAACGTTGAAGCGGTATGACGTGCTTGAAGAGCTATGCCCGCTTGGAGCGAAACGAAACTTAAGCCGATCTTCCTCTTTTGGATATTCCTGTGGCTCCGACTACTGGTAGTATTGAAGTAGTCCACCTCCATTGACTTTTGCAGCGTGCTTCTCGTCTACGAAGAAACGAAGATCTAACATCGGCTAGTAAAAGGACATGTACATCTGCCTCAAGAAGAAGAAAATACCTACCGATGAATTACTTTTCTTCTCTACCCCACATCACTTTTGTTCGCATCATCTGCTGCAGTGGTTTTCCACATCACGAATTCGTCCAGCACTGAGCTGTTAAGAAACTTCCATGACAGCATCGAACGGTTTGCCTCAAGCGTCGGGAGAAGCCATAGTCGTTGTAGTTCGAAGCTGCGTTCCATGTTGCGTTGTTGGGTTCTGGCATGAGGTCCAATTCCTCGACACTTCCGCAAGCACCGCTCAAAATGTACACTGGAGCCTGAGGGTTCTTGTAAGTTCTCAAGTCGCTGGACACTCCGTCCTTTACGGCGGTGCTGTTGCGGATGGGAGTTTGACGCTCATAATAATGCATGTGGCTAGTCACCACTACATCGACTTTTACTTGATGAAAAGATCTTCAAACGCTGCCTGGATTTAAGCGTTTTGGTCAGCTGGAACCCCGTTAGGGCAGCCGGATACGTCGCATAAAGGGCGGTGCATGCCAACGATGATCCAAGGCACGTTGCCACGATTAGCCGCTGCCTTTTTCAAGTCCTCTTCAACCCACACCAACTGATCACCAAAGTGTTCATTACGCTGCGGACTAGCAGAATCGGTGCTGGGCATACCCTTGTAGTCCGTTTCAGATGATACCGACGTAAAATGGATCGCACCATGCTCGAACGAGTACCCCATGTTGAGAGTGCCAGCAACCTCCTTCGACGGCATCTTAAATTGAGCATTGTAGGCCGTATAGTTGCGAAGCATGTTAATCTTCTCAGGTGAAGCCCCATATGCAGGTGAGTGGCAATCAGCTTCGTGGTTACCGACAATAACCATGTAGGGAATCGAACTCATTACAGGGGCCATCGAATTCATCCATCCATTGTACACTTTCTCGTAGAAGAAACCATCAAGCTGGTCTGGCATGAGCCAGTCATTCTCAGCGTACCCAATATCACCAATGTGGTAAATGAGATCCACTTTATCGGAAGTGAGCGTGTTCACGTAGGCAAGTGTGTTGTTGGATTCGTTGCCCGCCCCTAAGTCTCCGTAAATGGCCATGTTGAAAGTGCTGCTGTCCGACGCAGCTCGTGCCGTCACGAACGAGTACACCTCGCTCGTAAACTTCTTACTCTTGCTGCCCACCTTGTAGAAGTACTTGGTGTGCGGCGTCAGCCCGGAGACAGTGGCGTGGTGATGGAGCATATTGTAGGTGGCGTCGTGGTAGTAGCTGGTATGGGTTACGAGAGCGGTGTCCGAGTTGAGGGCATCTTCGGAATTTCCAATCCACACGGCGCTATCGTTTACTTGTGCGTAGGTGGACCACGATAGGGTCATGGCTGTCCCTGCAGTCGCTCCAGCATGGTGTCGGACTTCAATTTGGATGATGTACAAGTTACATGATGCAAAGTCCGTTTTGTCCGTATAAACTCATAGAAAGTATTAATACTTCTCGAAGCATGAATACCGTAAATTGTAGTTTAGACGAAGTCGCCAGGCTTCTTAGCCTATCGATTGTTATTGTTAGCAGGGAATTGAATGGAATACGGACTATGATGTGCGATGTGCTCCGAGTTGAATTGTCAACCTTAGCGTTCAGAAACTGTGTGCTAGCACATACACATACTTCATAAGTATGAGTTAATCTGGTAGATGTTATTGATACGTGTACATCCTACAAATTGATTGTGAGGCATCTCGTCCTTAACCTTACCAGCACCGCGCTGTGCATTACAAAAACTAACTTCAGTTTGGCTCTCCGCAGCACTTGCTCATATTCTACAGTGTTGCGTTAGTGTTCCGTCCAGTAGAAAAAAAAGTGGATGGCGATGCCGCAACTTAGTAGATTGCTAGGTGGTGGCCTCTTTTCTTAGAACCATTTTTTTCTTTATAGTTTTCCATAAATTTAAACGTTCGCAGAAAACTAACTAACCCCTCATTCACCAACCAGGATACTGGTTAAACTAGGTAGTGTACTAAGTGCCTTAAATCCATAGAACTGAGATACCACAGGCAGCAGTGGGTATTGGTCGGTCGGGAAACTGCCTTTATTGGGATTCAATGATACACGTGGGTGGCCCTCGTCCTGAAATCACTACTCACGTTGCTTACGACGAAAATTCCTGCTCAAATACCCCGTCTAAAATTGTTTTCATTCAGGACTTTGCATGTAAACTACCGCAAAATGTGTCTGAGGCAGCTTGTGAAGATGATGGAAATTCACATTTTTCTATCTCGGGCTGCACAAGAGACTGAGGGCACTGACTGTCTCGTCCAAGAATCAATCACGATCTACGGTGCCGATGGGAATTGCCACCTTAGCGTTAGCGATGACAACTACTTCAAGGTCACGAGAGGACCTAACGGCGCTGTTACGATTTCGACGTACCCTTCATCGCTGTGCAACGAGTCTCAAGTAGAACATTTCGTTGTGGATGGCTGGTTTATTGATACAGAAATGTGCTATGAAGGGAGAAAAGTCTTTCGCACCAGTTTAACGGCACTTGCCCAAACGCCCAGCACGCGTGACCCTGAAGAGCCAGACGTGCTATCCCAGACACCACCAACTCCGCCTTCAACCACGTTGACCCCAGCTCCAACTACCTCTAGGCCGATTGCAGAAGCTCCCGTCGTCGACGAGGTTGAGGCACGCTTAAATGTCATGTTTCCAGCGTTTGTTGTGGGACGAAGAACCGCCGAGGGTGTTTGTTAGTGAATGACGGCCGCACAGACGCCGCCAACGCTCTCGCAGTCTCGGACGTTTCAATTGAATACAACCTGTCCGATTTCTTACAACCGAATAATGTCCACTTGTCTTTTACTATTAAGAAGGACGATTTCAAAACTGTCCTCCAATTCCTAGAAAGCGGAATTACCGGACTCTCCACGGTACTCTCCATTCCATGAAAACGAGGGGTCATAAACCCAAAAGATTCTAAAGTCAAAAACTACATCATGAAGACTCCTCCCCAGGCCGCGGACACCTGTCTGTACGGCTCCGTAGTGGGGATGAGCAAGCTCTTGGCGCTGGATCTGGAGGACAACCAGTCGCCGCAGCTCTCGCCGAGCGCTCGCGCGTCAACGTGCGATGAGTGCGAGCAGAGCCCCGCGCGAGTGACGTGCGACGCCTGTGGCCTGGTGTATTGCGTCGAGTGCGACGCCCACAGACACCGCAAGGGGAAGCTGCAATTGCACCAGCGAGAGCTGCTACCGGCAACGGCCACCGAAACGCCAGAAGTGGAGGAAAGTGACGGGGACACGGGAAATGTCGTGGCAAAGTGGAAAATCTGTGACGTGTGCGACTGGCTGCAAGCTCACGACTTGGAGTTGTTTGTGGAGGAGGCACGACGACAGAAACTCACTGGAGCAACTTTACTGTCTTCGGGCGGACTGGACAGGTTCCTGGATGCAGCTGCAGGGGTGAGTCGGGGACACAAGAAGAAGCTGCAGAGGGAGGTGCTCAAACTGCAGAATTCAGAGGGAAACTCGGTGGTTGAGAGGAAATTGTCACCAGCACCTGCACCGTCCCCGCCTATTTCGCGTGCGAGCAACTCAATGAGACGTATTGGACTTGACTTGCGTGTTGATGTGCAGCCGGTGGTAGCGACGCCTCCACCACGACGAGCGACAAGTGTGAATCCGTTGGGCTTGGGGCAACTAAAGATTGACGTAGGTGAAGGTGACCGTGGAGCAATCTCTGCGCCGAAGAGAAGTACAGGCGGCAGACCCACCTCAGCAGCACTGGGACTGGATATAGCTCAGGTCAAGAAGGAAGAGAAAACTGTGGCTGCATCCTTTGACTTCTCGGCAACAGGAAGATTGCAGACGCAAGGCTTCGAGATTGACGTAAGGATGAACTCCTGTGTGATTAGCAGAAATTTGTTTGCTTTGGTGGTCTAACTATTCCGGCTACTTCCGTGTCTGTGTATTAGACGCGCGGTATTGCGAACGCCCCATTCACTAGTCCGCAGCAGCATCAAACTACCGGGAAGAAAGCTGTCTCAGCTTCTGAGGTTAGTACGCGCGAGTATCTGCTGCTGCTAGAAGAGCTGGGCCATGGTGCTGGCGGAAAGGTGTATAAAGCACTGTACATGCCGACATTCAGGCTGGTAGCTGTCAAAGTGATCCGTGTTTACGACCAAAAGAAACGCCATCAAATGGTACGAGAGCTCAAGTCGCTGTACGTGAATTTTGTGCCACTAGCGACAGCTACTTTTCCGTCAACATCGACGGTGACATCATCAGGTGGGCAGGCAGCATGCGAAGAACTTGTGGTTTTCTACGATGCATATACAAACCCCGAGGTGGGCTCTGTATCTATTGTTCTCGAGTATATGGACGGCGGATCGTTGGAAGACTACGTGCAATCTGCCAGTGAAGGTGGGGAGGATAAAAATGGCTGCTTGTCGGAGAAGGAGATCGCGAACGTAGCGGCGTGTGGCTTAAAAGGGTTAGCCTTCTTGCACGAGCATCACCAGTTGCACCGAGACATCAAGCTCAGCAATATGCTCATCAATCAGCAAGGCCAAGTGAAGGTAACCCACTGTTTTTGTTTGGTTATGCACGAGCAGTTTACTTATCCGACCTAATTTTGTTTTGCGCTTAGATATCCGACTTTGGCATATCCCGCGACCTCGAGAGTACTTTAGCAAAAGCTACAACATTTACGGGCACGCTTTTGTAAGTATGATGCTATTTTTTTCTGACTACTTCACTGTGAACTGACAATCACGGATTTTATTGTGACCACCAGATACATGGCGCCAGAAAGGATTAGCGGAGGCATGTACTCGTACCCGTCCGATATTTGGTCGTTTGGTCTAGCGGTCATGGCTTGTGCAATAGGGAAGCTCCCTGTTCCGACGAAAGATGGCTACTGGGGCGTTGTTCACGCAGTACAGGAGCAACCGTCACCACGCCTTAAGGACTATGGAGACCATTTTTCTCCTGAACTTTGCGACTTCCTTGATCAATGCCTACAGAAGAACCCAATGTATCGACCTCCCGCAGCCCGTCTTCTCGAACACCCGTTTATTAAGAAAAACTACTCACCACGAGAGCAAGCTAATGTTCGCTTGAGTCGCAATCAGCAACTACTGACGTCAAAGGCTCTCGAACGAAGTCGCCAGGAAATGCGTGATATCGCGGAGAAAGCCCATAACTGGTGTCGTGACCATGCTGATGCTCTACGAAAACTTTCGTCAATTAGCGAGACAAGCGAGAATCTGGGGATCTCCAATATCAGCAAGATAAAGGCACTAGCAAAGCAGCTACGGTTACCAGTCGACGAAGTGGCTACACACTTTAGCTTTTTGGATGAATACTGTAGCTAGTTGTTGCTTAGGTTTCGTGAATCGGTAATGCCATGTATGTCCTGGCTTCTTATTTGATTGTGAGTCTGTCTTTTTACATTTTTCACAGTTCGCCTTCAAGCAGAGCACAGTGAGATGGATAGCAAGCCGATGCCATCGTCGCTTGCGGTCTTGTCGTTGCCCAAGTTCAAGCTTCTGGACACTGTTCGCATACTCGATCGCGAAGTGCTGGCTTCCTTGTCAGATGCTGACCTAGTTTCAACTCAAGCAGGCTTGGAAGAATTGCTGCGTCAGGCGCACAACCACGTCGACCATGTAATGGCTCAATACGATAATGATGAGAACAACAGTGCATACTCGGATGGCGAAGACTGCGTGATGATGCCTGCCGTGGGAGGAGAGAGGAGCGCTACTGTCAGTACAGCAATTTCACGATTTCTTTCTAACGCTGTACGCACGTTGCGCTGCAATACTCAAGATGACATAGCTGGCGGTGGCGTTTTCTCGATGCTCACTGCCGCCGAAGCAGGCGAAGCCCGCTACAGACGACTAAAGGCGGGTTTTACGAGGCTAAAACAACATGTGAAGGATGTAGCTGAGCACCGCAAGCAGCTCCATCACGGACTTGACCAACTTTACGTTCAAACCACAAGACTGGAAGAAACTTACACAACACTAGGACTCCCCGCTGCTATGTCCTCAACGAACTGTGGCGCTGCATTTACGGAGAGCTATGTAGCCATAGAGGCGTTGAAGGTGCGGTATTTTATTTGTCATTATATCAGTTTCATACCAACAAATAAAGTTACTCGTAGACCGTATTGGAGCAAGACGTGGCGGGACAAACCGCCAGGAAGCTCGCTGAACTTGAGCTGTTTGAAGTAAGACTATTGTGAAGCTTCATTATTAATTTGTTTGATAACTTGTGTATGTGAATTTGCAGGAAAAACTAGAAATGCGTGAGCAACTGCGACACCAGGTCGACAACGCTGAAAGCAAAGTACGTGCTGGATGCATTTATTATAAATGTGATCTGTTGTATTATTAATTCTTGTGCAGCTTCGCATGATGCGGGTTGCCAGCTCAAAGAGTCGAAGCAGCATCGGTCGAGCGAAAATAAATCGCTGTAGCACCATGCTCGAGATCACAGCGAAGCGACAAGAGGTCAGGCATTTCTCTAGCCTTTTTTCTCATGAGGTAATCTAAGACTTTCAATGTGTAGTTTAAGTGTCTACGCTGCCGTCTTGCGGTCATGACGGAAGTGTTGGAACACGTATTTCAGTTTCACTTCCATCTTGACCAATGCATTGTCGAGCCTGAGCTGGAGGCCGTACGTCATTACCCCAGCATTGTAAGGAGTTAAGTCTCACCTTACCTTGTTTTTTTCAGGTCCGAATCCAGCTCCAGCCATTTTTCCAGGACAACCTACACGCATTCGAGATGCTACAGTCGGAGCTATAGATCTGCTTTTTCCCTTCTCGCGTTGCCAAATGCAGCAACAGGACGTTTGTCATAGTGGTCAATGTGCAAAATGGAAGCTGCAGAGGCTTTCATGTCGTCTATCGTAGCCAAACCTTTGAATGAAATTGGCAACGCAGTCTTACCAAGAGTGACAAAGTCTATCGGATGTTGTTATCATTTTTATGGTTCATTACGATTCCAACATCATAGTAATTTCTGAATGGTAACAGTACAGTCATGGCTCTATTCCTATTACTGACATTTATCGAGTTCTGCCAGGTATTTGACCTTCGGAGTTGACCCAGATGGGAGATTCACTAGCAGCTTCAACAACCCCACGAGTGTCTGTCACCACGGTGGTTTTCAAACCAACACGACCAATCATCTCAGTGGTGTAGAATTGTACCGACTAGCCTTCAATTATCAATCCACCACGTTTGGCTCCGAGTTTGCGCCGATTACACTGCCAACTCCATTTTACTTCACGGTTGACCTCCTTAGCCCACCCCAATATGTCTCGTTAATCCATCCCTTTCACGAATAAGCTTAGCTCTGATACTCTCTCGTTCATTCTTCATGGTTCGAGAAAGAGAAGATATAAACAATCAAGATCCTCGCTCTGTAGTTGGACAGGATGCTGAAATGGTTCGTAGTCATCTTCGCCTTGAGCCCACAAGCCAGTTTGTGTATTTCCGCCCGGCATCGGTGCTACCGCTCCTGGGTGGCCTGAAAAAGGAACTGATGGAGCTATTTCGCCACTTACTGAAGTAATTGATCCACTCGAAACATGCGGAGCTGCTTCACCATACATTTCGATGCCAGGATATGGACTTACGTACATTGTGTTTGACGCTCCCATAAGAGAAGGGTCTACGGCGCTGAAGGGAACGTGACCATGAGTCTGTGGATGTGTCATCTGAGCTTGTGCCTGAGCTTGTGCTTGTGCCTGAGCTTGTGCTTGCTGTGCCTGTAACGCACGCATCCGAGACTGTATTCGCTTCTCCTTCAGCCGCTGCTCCAATTTCCGCTGATATCGGTTCGCTGAGTCTCGGTGCATATCGCAAAACTTGTGTAGCTCGCCGTTGTTCTTGACCGCCCGCTTGTTGTAGCAGCGTTTGTTTGGATACCGACACAAGTTTTCGGGGTGATTCTGGTGAATGGCTGGATTGCCGCCTCCCGCTTTGGCAGTGCCGCTTCTTGCTGACCTAGCTGCATTGCTACCCCCACTAACGTTCTCGCTGTTCGCAGTGCCCCCGCTGCTCTGACTGCGCCGTTTTGTCTCGGACGCGGATGCCTCTGAATTGCTTGAGGCACTAACTGCTTGTGAAGGCGGTTGCGATAGCGGTGCCGACGCGCTTCTCCGAGTCATGAGCGAGACGGTCAGTCCGCGGCCGTGCTCCGCTAGTGCGGCTTCGGTCATGTTGGGATCTGCAGCAGGTGCCTCTCACCCGCGCATTCCGTCATAAGTGGACACGTCCGCCGGCAGCACAACGCGCTTGTCACGCGTCGCATGAGGCGGGTCAGACCGCAAACACCAAATGTGGACACGGGTCCGAGCGCTTCCGTCGAGCAGAGGGAGCAGCGCAGTCGACGGCCGGGCAACGAGCTGCAGCCTCGGCGCGGATGCAGACGGAGCGACTGGGATCGCCTCGGCACCGCAAGCGATACAAGGCCGGACCAAGCGATGATTACGCCCCGCAAATGATGAGTAACGCGCTCCCTGTCATACAAAAACCAAGTGTAAACTGACTAGTTCAGCGGTCGAACCGTACGCTCGACGCATCCGTTCACCGAGCTGTCTGCTCGACTTTACGAGGGTATCTGCGCACAGCGAGTCAAGAGGGAAAGCTGACTGGCGTGGGACAGCAGGCGTTGCAAAGCCTACCTCGCTCGTTGGACAGCTAGCTCGTGTCGCCTCCCAGCCTTAAAATGCGGTGCCTGCAGCACTGTGCGTGGCACTCCTCATGATCACATCACGAAGATACACTCACCGACGACACGCGTAATGCAGGCTGCAAGTCCAGCGTGGAAGCCACCGCACACATCGTCAAAGGCTCTGCCGTCTGCATAGATATTTTGTCGACTGTGTATTACCTTCGGAAGACGTAACCTAAACTATCGATATGTTCACCGAAGAGCAAGAGGGAGCAACGTGCAGCCGACTTGGGAACAGCAACGCAGCCGATGACAAAGGCATGACACTGATGCTGAAGCGTAAGCAACCACAGCGAGTGAGCCATTTCGACCAATCCTTTGCTCGTTGCTCGTCGCTCGTTGTGACAACGTGACGTAACGTGAAGTTGTCTGCCAGCGAAGACTTGGCTTGGGCTGCACCGCCTCATTTCTCCGTTTTATGCCCTCTTCGTTTGGTCCGCCCTCCTCTGCAGTGATGGACAAACAGTTTTCGTCGAGGGCTCACCTCAGCCTAGGGCTCTGGTAGCACATGCCGACATGTTGGACACTCCATCTTGACCTGCATCCAGCCCTGCAGACACTCGCGGTGGAAAATGTGGTCGCATGGCGCGATCATGTAGTCGCGTGCTTCGATATCCAGCTCAACCATGCATATGACGCAGTCGATAGAATTGTCGCCGTCCTTGAGCAGTGCCAACTGCTGCAGGTTGATGCGCCGCTCGTAGTTGTACTTTACGGGCAGAAACCGCGCAGGCACGAAGAACCTCGGACCATACCGCTGCTGCAGAGCTAAGATGCCGACTTGCAATCCCATCCATGCAGTCAGCACGTAGCAGAAGTGAGGATCGATTTTGCTCTCATACTGTGTCACAAATCACCATGCACACGCGATCACACCAAAATACGTTAGTCATGTGCTTAGTACTTGTGTACCCACTTGCTGCTCAGCAAACACCAAAATAACAAGCTCGTACCATTGGGAAGGCAGTGAGGAAATTGTCCGGGCAGCCATAGAAATATAGGGGCAAGAACAAGCGTAGCGCACTGATCCCGTACAGGTAGCCGAGATCAAACGGGTTCCGAACCTCACTAAAGTATGAATGGACGCCTAATAATTAGGACTAACAAATCCAGAGCCAGTGATTAACGCAGATTACGTACCGGTGAACGTTATGCACAATCTGAGGCACCCAGAAGGAATAGCAAATGAACACTAGCACTGGCAGATGATTCTACACACATTCAACAAAATTACGTTAAACCACAACGCATCCAGAGAAATAACTGATTCGACAAAATCATCCGAGTTCGCACCGAGAAATTGTAAAAAATGCAGAGTCCAGCCAGCAACGATAAGTAGAACCGAGAGTAGAGAGTCGTGAGTTCACGACGTAGTGTGAGCCAGCCCTCTGAGAAGCCTTGCGGCCGTCGTGCTTTCCAGATAATTAGCAGATACCTCATCTCAAACACCGAGAAAATAATGAGTTTGACAAACGCGACCGACGCAAACGCAGCAAAAACGTTCTGCGCGACGATGCCCACAGTTAGATGTCCCAAACACAGATAGGAGTCTACGATCGCCTGTTGTCCAATAGTGAGCAGCGAAACCTTTGCCGCGGTTGCCTGGGTGCTAGAAATCTGAAGTTGTCGTAGCAAGAAATAAATTTCAGCCATCGCGATGAAGGTCATGATCACAGCGTATCGTGAAGCCTTCGCGAAGAACACGTTTAAGTTTTCCTCCTGAAAGGTCGTATCCAGCTTCAAATACAAGCCACAATTCACGCTGGCAAGAGTGCCTGTCAGCTTCATGTGGCGCATCGACTTTTGCAGCACCGTTGCGGCGTCGTCATTTTCGTCGTCCTCGCCGCCCTTACGAGCAGGCTTGCTGGTATCGTTCACAAGTGACATCTCCACAATGCTAACGCACTGGTCGCTGAAGGAGTCACTGCTGCGAAACCGCGAGACGTACGAATAACGCGGAGGAGAAATATCAATAGCAGCATACTCGTCTCTGTTCTCCACAGCAGGTACGCCGTCAAGCACTCCCAGGTTCATCAATTCAGCACGCGGTTGCCGAGGTAATCTCTCCAAATTGGCTTTGCCTTCTCCCTCGTCTTCTGCCTCCTCATCAGCGTCAGACGCTGCAGGGGACTCCGTCGTCTCCTGCAAACTCGTCGTATTAACCGCAGCACTGCCTTTTTCTTTACGATACAGAATCTGCACACTGGAATCCGGACTGTTGCCAAACAGCGTTAGCTTGCCCATTTTGCGCAAGAAAACTCCCTGCACGGGCAAAATCGTAGCCGCCAAAGATGCCTGCTCCTCGTAGATGACCAACTGTCCCGTGACGTACGCCACCTCCTTGGTCAGCTCCTTGGACGCGGGGGTCTTCATCTTCAGGAACAGCCACGTGTGACCTGTCTCCACCGGCTGCGTGTACTGCTGCAGCTGAATCTCCCGATCCACCTTCAAGTACGGTCTGCAACAACCAAAAGAAGAAAACCATCAACCTCCGCACGCTCACCTCCCTCTCCTCCTCACGTACATAATGTCCTTGTACACGGGCTTCTTGGCGTCGTACTCCTCCGCCAGCAACGAATCCCACGTTCCTAGAACAAAAACGTCAGCACCTCCTCTCTCTCCAATAAGAAAAAGAAGAAGAAAAAAGCAGACCGGAGTAGATCCCCGTGACATTGAGCGGCGGCTCCTGGTGCCGGTACCCGGGCTGCTCCTGCAGCAGCTTCTCCAGCTCGTGCACCTTCTGCACGCGGTCCGTGTCGTTGAAGGCGTTCTGCGGCAGGCTGTAGCGGTTGCGGCCGGCGCCGTCGCCCAGCGCCGCGCGGCTGCCGCGCGCGCGCGCGTCGCCCGCGCGGTTGTCGAAGAAGAGCACGAGGAAGCAGAGGAAGATGGCCATGCTGAGCAGCTGCATGCGCTGGCGCTGGAACTGCTGCTGGCGCCAGTCCGCCTCCATGGCGCCCAGGTTCAGCGCCAGCGGGTCGCCGCCCGGACTGCCCGCCGGACTGCCGCCCTCGCGGCGCGGGGAGTTGGCGCGCACGATCATGACGACGCGGCCGTTCTCGCCGCGGTCCCCCATCACTTGGTCTGACTATGGGCGAGCGGCTTCATGCGGCTCGTGTGGTGCACCCCGATATGTGCGATACATGGAAATGGTGTACGCACATGTATATTGTGTAGCATTCATGTGCTTGGTGGACAGCACACAATGTACCTTTTGTGGGGTACGTGGTGGTCTCTGCCGGCAGTTCCATTATTGTCGAGACCTGGCGCCGCGCCGTTCTTCCCGACGCTGTGGCTGCTTCGTGATGGCGTCTCGCGAGTTCCCGAGTGATGCGTCAGCTGCGCCGTCGTCTCCTCTTTCCGCTGATATGCTGCAGGCGCTGAGTCTCTCGGCGCAGGACGCGGCGGCCGACGACGCGCAGGTGGACCTGGTGCTGGAGATGACGGCGACGTTCGACGCCGACGGCTTCCAGCAGCCGTCGCGCGTGACGCGCCAGGAGGTGCAGAAGGCGCTGCGGGCCTGCGACGGTGACGTGTCACGCGCCGTGGACGACGTGCTGAGCCTCGTGGCCATCAGGACGCTGAGGCAGCAGGAGCAGCAGGCGCTGCAGCAGCGCCGAGGAGACGCCACGCTGCAGCTGGCCGAGCTCTGCAGCGGCCTGGGGCTGGACGAGAGCAGCTCGTTCGTGGCGGCGCTGCAGCAGCTGCCGCAGAGCGAGCGCGACGACCTGCTGGCCTCCAACGGGGCCTTCGTGCAGCAGCTGCTGCTGAGTCTCGACGAGGACAGCGACGACGACGACAGCGAGGACGAGAACGTGCACCCGCTGCAATATCTGCTGGAGCTGTACCCGGACTACAGGGCTGAGGTGGTGGAAGATGTGCTGGACAGCCACAACTATGACGTGGACAAGGCGGCCGAAGCGCTGCACAACTTGAGAGCACTCAATCATGTGCAGAGCTATGCTACTGTCGTGAATGCAGATGCGCGAGTAGCGGCGCAGCAAAGAGAGTTGCATGTGAATGGACCGAAGGTGGAATCGCTCGGACAGTTCCCGGAGCTTGGAACGGTGAGCAAGACGCAGCAGAAGAAAATGAAGAGGCAGCAACGCAGACAACGCAAAATGCTGCAGGCTCCGCATCAAAGACCGCCACCGAAACCTTCACCCCCGCCAATAGCTTACCCGATGCTCCCTGCGCGTAGGCACATGACGAAGGGAAAAGGAAAGGCGGCGTACAACGCGTGGGATCGTCAACATGCCCCACACGATCGCCAGGAGTCTGGCATCACGACTCAGCTCAAGCTTGAACGCCTGAAGCAGTTGCTACCTAGCATCGATACAAGCGTGATTCAGACTGTACGCGATGTTTTAGGTTGTTTTATGATCAAGTTGAAGGACTAATCGCGGCAGATATGTTGTGTGTAGACATTCTTCCTAAATGCGTGTAGCTCGGATGCTACAGAAGCGGCGTTGCGTGAAGTGTACAACTTGCCGCTCGATAACAAGCAGCTACCTCCGCCTACCGTGACAGAAGAAGTGGAAATGGCAGCCGCAGCAGCTGATGCGGAGGAAGAGGCTGCTACGAGGACCACTCAACAATCTCGCAAAGGCGGTCAGAAGAAAGGCTGGACTCTTGTGGATAGCAAACGCAAGGTCAATGCAGCGAGAGAGGAGCTAAGTGACCGCTACTGTGCAGTATTAGCTTCTTTCAGACGTGGCCAGCACATTCTTGCCGTCGACCGTGTGCGGGAGTGAGTATTCGGACTGTATTGCACAGTAGATGCAAACCAGAGTGCTTAGCGAATACATGTGTGCTGTTGTCCGTCAATTTAGGCTGAGCAAGGCGCGCCGCGACCACCGGGAGGCCCAGCGACAATGGGCGCATGACTTTTTCCTGGCCCACGAGGAACATCTCAAGTGCGTTCTAGTATTCCTAACGGCTTGTACTGCGTAGTATCCAGGCTTTCATCCGTACTGTTGTTTCTGTTTTTGTGCGACAGACACCAGCGACCGATCGACTTGCACGGCATGATCGTAATGGAGGCGCTCTGGGTGGCTCGCGAAGCTATAGAATACTGCAAAGAGCGCCGTATTCGCCGCTGTTTGCTAATTTGCGGTGTTGGACACCACTCGGTCAACGGCAAACCTCGCATCCTTACTGCGATTCGATTGTCTTTAGACAGGCGCCAAATCGACTATCGCGAGCTCAATGGCGTCGTGACCGTGTTTCCGCTTCGTTCGACGGATTCATCATAGTGATGGATAAATGGGACTGACATCATTTCTACTGGCTAGGCGCAAGCTGGAGTGCACAAAGGGGTTCCAAGGGAAATTTCTACCGGCTCGCTGCCGAGAGGTGATCTACATTTGTCTTCACTTTGTTCGTGCTTTTCTCTATCCAAAACAAGTTTGGTTTGTTTGCTGATGTATTTGGCTTGCCTTGCTTCAATTCAATTGCCATTGTAGCTAGCTTGTGTCGTAAGTAAGATATTCGAGCCAACGCCTTGTGCGTTTCGCTTTGACATTGGTGCATAATAGGTGGTTTCAACAGAGCTGCGAACAGCAATTAGCATGAGAGGATACTGTTCAAGCTTGCCAGTGTATCTGCTTGCAACTACTCTTGAGGTGAATAGGGAAATGTGTTCACGGAAGTGAGCAACTTGCTGGGCATCGTCTCACCCCGCTAGCCTCAAGCCAATTCCTCCTGAAGTCTTGTTGCTAGCATTATTTGGACTCTGGGATTGAACAGACTTACAGGGACACCGCCACCGTCACCATCGCAGATTTCTCCGTTTATTTGACTGCATGCACGGTTTGGTCGATGATCAAGGATCACAAACCATCGTGCTCAGTATTTTTAGTGGGGCTTTCGTCGAAAACGGCAACACGTCTCCAGCGGTCCCAGCGAAATGGGACAGCGTGGCGCAGCAGTTGAGGGTTAGCACTTGGTGCACGTTGCGGTGCCCCTCAACGCCTTCTCCAGAGTCGATTGTGACCTGTGCGATATCATTCTCGAAACTCTTGTCTCGAGTCGACAAAGCTATAGCAGCTACCAGCGACCGGAGAGGAGTAAACACTCCACCACAACTGAAAACTCGTCGGAAGACCAAGAATGACAATCACGCGACCTACTCGATCTTTATCGGCGTTCGCATCGGAGTCTGAAGTCGACCGCGAGTTGGAAAGTTCGTATCCTCGCTGTCAAGTTGCGACAGAAGGGAGCCAACCTCCACCCGCTTGGGCATCGATGACTTTTGTCGAAACTTCTCGTGATCTTCCACCTCTCGAGTCGGGTAGTCTGGCACTAGAAGACCAATTCTGCGGCTGGCTGTGGATGCGAGGCGCACGCCTTGGACGGTGGCGCCATCGGTACTTTTGCTTGGACGGTACCATGTTGTCCTATTTTACAAGTTTCCCAGCTGAAGTGTTTCTCAAGCAGGCTCAAGCATCAGTGGCATCGGCCTGGGCATCTCGCAACCTCTTTCACTTTGGCGATGGTTGCCAGCCTCGAGGTGTCATCCGAGTTGCGCACATCGACGATACCGATAGAAGTAACCGTGTCGGATTCAAGGTGTACGGCGCCTGTGGTAAGGTCATCGATATCCGCGCTCACGACACACAGGAACGCAACCGGTGGCTGCGTGCTCTAAAAACGCCAGCTCGTCGAAAATCGCGTTCGTGGTCTGTGGGGTCAAGTGAGGAGGTTACTGTGAGCATGTCATCGTTCGACCCTGATGGACTCTGCCGCTTTGATCGGCTATCAATTCCGATCACCAAGAGCGGCTGGATGGAGAAAAAAAGCTCGTTCCTTGGAATTTGGCGACGCTACTTTTTCGTAGTGCAAGGCTCGATGCTATCGTATTACAACAGCGACAAACCGTATGAAGTCCCGCGTTGGCGTGGATACGTTGAGGGTGTCAAGGCTCGTCGCCGTAGTGGCTCCCTGGTACTGCCATCTGCGGGCACCACCATGGCGCCGCCACCGTTAGAACTCTTTATCACTCTGGACTCCCCGCAAAACCAAGTGCTTCACGTCCGTCTTGGCAGCGCCGAAGAGGCTCGAGAATGGCGTCGCATCCTGCGTGCAAACTTGCCTCAAAACAGGAACAATGCTACTTTTACGGCTTAAATATTTTACAGTTCATTGCGTAACACGATATCGTTTTCAAGGCAACTCAGATTTGTTTTGCTTTCCTTGTAAGCCTTCTTACCAGTTCGATGCCATACAGCAAGGAATAGTGCCTTCTTGGCAGAGGCACATAGTAGCACTACTAATGTCAGTGAGATCTTTAGTAAAGATTTTTTTACATGACGATGTCGTGCGAAGATCTAATGAATGGTCAACAACGTCTTCCGCTCCACACGGCTTGCATTCTGCAATCTCCACTTTCTCGACAGGACTGCTTCCTCAGCTCTGACATGGGTGTCAACCGCTTTTACACATTTGTGGAAATCAGAGCTACTATCGTATTGATATGATCGTGACCGCGCTAACCACCTACTCTGTTGCTATTATTTCAAGGACAGCTCGTGCACGGGTGTGCCGTCGCAACTGTCAATTTGGTCAGTTTCGAATTGCCATGTTCCAGACCCTGTAAGCTCATCGTGTAAACCTGTGAGCCATTCGTTATTTTCAACCCCGAGTTGCACGACCGACTACGTTGCTTTTGCTGCGTCAGCGTTTGGTGACAATAACCCGTTCGCAATTGATCGTTTCTATTCCGTTGAGGGATGCAAGAACGTCGGGTACGTGATTGTATATTTAGCAGACGGCTATTGCCACGACAATCCGGACGATTCTAGTAGGTTTAGGGCACGAATCGACGCTAGCGGTTCGCTTACTTTTATGTTTTATCGTGATGTGGCATGTGTTGATGGATTTCACGGCAGCGGTCTGACCAATAATTCGCAGTTCAGAACTGTTGATTGGCGATGGTTTTGGATGTCATGGAGTAGCACTCGCGTCCAGCGGATGTCTTTGAGACACCTTCACGAAGTAGGTAGCATTCACTGAGAACACGTGAAATGCCAGTAACACGCACGCATGCTATCAAACACAAGCTCCCTCTGGTCTTCTGAACTCGCATTCGCTCAGTCAAACTCGGCTCCCAGCGGTGATAAGCTCGAACCCACGCCCACCCTAGTTGTATCTTTCTGCAACCACAGGCGATCAATCCGAAGGTATTGGCCGTCCTCGTCCTCGGTCGGAGCTGCTCCGCGAATGTATCCCCACTCACTCGGATGGATGTGAGCGGCGAACACTGGGAAGAACTCACCAACCGACGTCTGGCTTCCAGGACGATTGGTCAGGCGGACGACGTCCACCTCCACCAGAGCTCACGCGTCGCTGGTGATCGCAACCACCGTCGCGTGGTGCGAGACGTCAGAATTCCACAGCGCAGGCGCTAAATTGTGTGGCGGTCGCTTCCAGAATGGCTTGTTATGCGCGCACAACGCGTCAAACTGGCGGCCGAAACTTCTCACCGCGCTGACGTATATCGAAGGCGATTGAGCGTGCTGAAGACAACAACATTGCAGCAGAGGTGCAATAAATTGCAATCATCAGCGTGATGTGATGAGCGTGTCGACGCTCAAGTCTGGCGGCCGAGAAGATAGTGGTAGAACACGGCGTAACGCCGTCGGTGTTGATACACGACAAAACTGCTAAGAGCACAGCCAACAAGATGTCTCTGAGAAGCCACATGCAGCAACGCGGAGAGAACATCAACTCGCCCTTGCGCATCGAGTCGTGCACAACCTACTTGGGGCGCTGGCCGTGCTTCTCTCAAGCCACGCCAGAGTCGTCTGCGCATGCTCCTCGCCGTACAAGCTAGCGATCACATCTATGGCCTTCTCTGTGTGGCCCTTGGTCAGCAGCCACAATGAAGTCTTCATGAACATTGACGGCTCCAGCAGCAAGTAGATCGCCACCAGCGCCCACGGGAATGCGTAATGACACGGTTGAAGTCAACGTCGTCGATGTTGCTCGTGAGCGTTACGTACGGTCCGTTCTTGGCGATGTGGAAACTTAAGACGAGTATAGCTTGGGTGAGGATTCACGCTGCGATTGCTCTGTTGTTTTCGGTGTGCTGTTTGCACGATATCCTTCAATAATGCTGACTGCTGATACCAACCTTTCAACGACACAATTTTATACAGCTATCCCAGCCTATTAAATAGGACCTTCGAACTGCGAATCCCCCCGGGTCCTCGACCCGGGTCCCTAATGAGCTCATGGCCTCTTATTGCCTACGTTCATTTTGTGAAATCATGAAGCTTCTGTGTGAGCGTAAGAGGTGTGGCTCACCCCCATATGGTCTTTGTAGTAGAATGTTGTCTGTTGGTGGGCTTGGCGGAGCACCATCAATGGGGAAAGCACATTGTTGAAGTCACATACAAAAACAAATTGTGCTCTTCACCAGATATCGCTGTATCGCTGTCAAGTGAGCTACCTTGTGCTCCTTGAAGCGACCATTAAATGGATATGCGCTCTCAGTCTCTGACTGTACCCAATATTTTTACGGGGGGGGGGGGGGAGGGGGGGCTGGGATGACATCGGAATTATCAATAACGCCTTTGGTGACTTTCCCTACGTGGTCGTGGAGAAATACGTGTGGTGTGGGCAGGAGGATACTGTCATGCATGTATCAATTTACCGACTAGGTGAAAATTGTTATCCTAATGCAGAGCGAAGTGCAAGTTACAAACTCACGCTAGGACGTTCACTGACGATTACAACGTATACGGACGCTAACTGTTTCGATTTAGACACTGAGGTTACGATGAAGAGGTCTATGATTCGGTCTGGATCATGCAGCACTAATGACGATAAAATGTTTTTCGGCAATGCACAGACTGCATACACTGTCGTTGCGCTCTATGAGGAGAGCTCATGTTCAGGCACGATGTACAGCTAAAAATTGTACCGATTATCTGGTGTCTTGACTCACTCAATTTTTCAGACGCGCTGTGCCAAGAAATGGAAAACTCTTCGATTTATGTGTCGAGCTGCACAAACAACTACGTTGATTTTGCTGTGGCCGTGTATGGTGAAAATAATCCTTTTGTCATTGAAGAACAGTTTACTGATTAATGAGGATGTGACAATATTGGGTTTATAGTTGTGTACTCCGCGGACGACGCCTGCCATATCAATCCGGAGGCATCCACCAGTTTTAAGGCTGCCATAGGTGACGATGGAACGCTTACTCTCCATACTTTTAATGACAAAGCCTGTAATGATGGAAGGAGTACAGCAACGTTACCTATGACAGAACTCACTTTATCGACGTGCCTGTATCAGTCCTGTGACCTCTTGCCCGAGTTTTGCTCCTTAGAGACTGCTACATTATGTGGATGTGCTTCAGGAAGCTGTCAGTTGGTGGACTGGGCGGACCACCATCAATGGAGAAACTCTATGTCGTCACCACCTATGATGCCAGCTCGTGCTCTACTCCTGTAGCTTCCTTGTCACTTACTAGGAACTTAAGTTGTACTCCTCAGATTGATCATTACAAGCCGGTCTGTTATCGCGAAGCTTCAGCGTATACGGTAGCTGACTGCACCCAATATCATACTGGTGGCCGGGATAATATTGGGATTATTCGAGATGACTATCCTCACCTAATTGTGGAAAATTTTGGGCCTGGGTTGTGTGGCTTGGTAGACGGCAATGTGAAGAATGTTGTGGTTTATAGGCTAGATGATAAGTGCTATTCGGAAGCAACAGGAACTGGAAGTCACAAACTGAGTCTGGGGCGCTCAATTACAATCACAACATATAGACACTGAAACCATTGTGGAGCAATCAAAGATTTTAGCAAGTTCAGATGGCGGATGCAGTGACAGTAACAATAAGTATCTTGTTTTAATGCGGACCACTTACGCGATCGATGCTGTCTATGAAGATAGCTCGTGTTTGGGAACGCCGACACACCTAATAATCTCGCATAAGTGGGTGTGATGTGTCATCTGATAGTGCGAGCACACCGTGTCAATCAATTGGTAACTCGCTGTTTTCAAGTACACGATGCACAACTGACTACAATGAAGTTGCAGCGTTGTTGTTTCGTGTGGGCAACGTGTACGTGGTCGAGAAAGAATTTTCGAACCAGGACTGCATTAGCGCTGGGGGGGTGAATATGTATCGAGCGGACTACGCCTTTCACACAAAAGAGGATGATACTAGTTTTATAGCTAGGTTCGATGGCGATGGTGCAATCAGCATATTTACGTTTCTAGACGCGCTCTGCACAAGCGAAACTTTCGGCGCAATTTCATTAACAGCCGAGCACATCGTGTCATCGCAGTGCTTACCTCAAAAGTGTTAAATCATGACATCCCTGTGCTCGTTTGAAAGTTGTGGGAATGATAACTGTTCGCGGCTTGGAATACACATCTGGCTCTGTGTTGTGTCGACATCTGTGGTTTTAGTATACTCCGACGAATCCTGCTCAAATACTCCGATCCAACTTGTGATTAATGAACAGCTCGCATGTGAAGGTGCCGAATTTCCGGTGTGCGATCAGAAGCATATCACCGGAAGAAGTCTATTTCAAACTCATAGGTGCATTGAAGACGTGGACGGCTTCGTAGCGCTTCAATATGATCGTACACCGTACGTGATGGTTGAAGAGTATGCTGACGTTACGAGTTGCGAAACATTATCTCGTGTCGTAGTTTACAGAGCCAATGGTTTGTGTTACTACAGCATCGCTGACGGTACGAGCTTCAACATTTTACTGAACGTTGATGGCTTGATCATCTTTGCTACTTACCCAACTACATCCTGCAATGACTTTAATACCGAATTGCTCGCGATTGGGCCGAGTACATTAACACAGGTGCACGTGACACCGGAAACTTGAAAATACTTGGTAATGTGACAACTTTGTCGTTCCACCCCCCGCCAACTGCACTGGAGGATGACCAAAATCAACGGGAGAGTATCATGTTTCCTGAGTGGCTGTGGGAACCAGCACCACGGCGGATATTTAAAGATGATTAACGTTCTTCACGGCATTGTAAGCTGTAAAACCTTAAAAGCAGATCGGCTCTAAGCATTGGCAGCGATACAGGCGGGTTTAGTATTACGTTTTTATATTTCCACAAACGACTTGGCGGTAGGGATTAAAGTGATTAAAAAACTAAAAATTTTCGTGTGAGCCAGTCCTATGGTGTTGTGTACTGAGTCGGAACTTACTAGCTCATTTCACATTTTTTAAAAAGGAAACAAATCAGTGTAAAAGTAGTTTCTTAAGGTCGTGGCTTTGAAGATCTTAACGGGTTATGAATGGTCGTGATGCCCACTTCTGACAATTCATTACAAGGATCAAGGGAGTCGGGGGTTTGGCGTTATCAATGGGCAAACAGACAATTATCACTACATACGTGTAAGAACAGAAATGGAGTGCATTTCGTATCTGACTGCACGCAATACTATAACGGGGGCTGGAACGATCTTGGATTGATAAGCGAGGCTTTTGGGCGGTTTCCGCATCTTATCGTAGAAAACTACCAAACCCAGCGGTGTAATAATGGTGACCCGCTATCGATGTCATGGTTTATAATCTAGACGGTAATTGCTACCCAAATGCAGCTAAAGGAAGTTATCAGGTCACGCTAGGTATCTCTTTGACCATTGTGGCGTTCAAGAATTCGCGCTGTTCGGGCTCCGCATTTGTGACCGTAGTGGAGCGGTCAATGATTACCGCAAGCAAAACTGGCGGTTGTGATGGCATTTACAAAAATTTTGTTCTTATGAATGTGCCGAACTTGTACAGAACTGTAGCTGTTTACGAGGACAGCACATGCTCAGGTACACCATCAATGCTCACGTTTACTCAAGTGCTTGAGTGCGACGTGTCTAGTGAAATTCATATGCCGTGCCGCCCGATCAGCCACTCCCATTTTGTAAAGTCTACTTGTACCGACGACTACAATGCTTTTACAGCAAGTGTTTTTGGCTCTGAGAATCAAATTGCGATTGAGAAAGGTTTTACAACTCGCGAGTGCAGTGATCCTGAATTTGTGGTGGTATATTCAACCGATGGGTCTTGCCATACCAATCCAAGCGATCGGACCAGCTATAAAGCAACTATCGACTCTGATGGCACACTTGTCCTTATGACTTTTGTTGGTGAGGACTGTAGTGATACCAGCGTCTCAACTACAATGAGCAGCAAGGAACTTGAGTCATCATTGTGCTTGCCTCGATATTGTAGTTTTACGTCTTTTTTGTGCCTACACGAACAATGTTCTTATTATGACCTACTTCCTCAACAGTAATTAAGGATATTAGATTTGCAAGGAAGAGTCCCAGGCATGAGGAGTCCACTGACAAGCTCAGGTGGGCTACGAGCTCACAAATACCCTTCGAGGTGTAGGCTCCCACAGCCACTCTGGAAACATAATTTCCTCCCGGGCTTTGTAGTCGATCAGTACTTGTTTGGGATTCATGTCGGCGTAGAATCTGAGGTTGCCCTCGTAGCACGCATCCGTACCGATGTACTTGGTGCCAACCGTGATGTAATCTGCCTCAGAATCCTCGCACAATGAATTCGGGTAAGTTGCGATGGTCACAGAACCACCAACACTCGGTAAAATCCTGAAGTGTGTACCATCAGCGATATTGTAGTGGCACTTGCCGTCCGCGTTGTATACTATGGCACTTTCTTGCGTGCGGCAGTTTGTTCCACTGATATAGCGCTCCACCGCCAAATACGGCGTGCTATCGAACGTGGAAATCGTAAATGTAGCTACGTCGTCGACGCACGATTGTTCTTGGTATACTGTTTTCTCCCCGTTTGACGACCCATTGCACCATGACTCTCCAGGCGTCGAGCAGACCAGTTGATTCGTGGCTACGAGCTGCACTGGAGCTCCAGCGCAAGAGAAGTCATCGTACACAGTAACAACAGCAGCAGACGTGGGTCCTGAGTCTCTCACCCCACCAACCGAAAACTGTTTGCTGCATGCCGATCCATCAGGATTTCCGCAATAGATATTAGTTTGACATGTTGTATCATAGCCATCATAGCCAACGTTAGCAATGCTATTCGTGCTTTCAGACCGACAATTTGGGTCGTCGTAATTAACTATTGTCGTCTGGCCATCCACTTTGAGAGTAACCTTAAAGCTGGTCGCATCATCAGTGTTCGAGTGGCAAGTGCCGTCAGCAACATACACCGTCACCGACTCTAAAATGCCACACCACCCGTCTGAAAATTTTCTCTCGATGACGTATGGCGTGTGGTTACCGAACGTGGTGTCTGCAAACTCCAAGTAATCGCCAACACAGCTTGATACTGAGTAAAGTGTGGACCCGTCCCGTCGACATGAAGCCTTTTGTGCGTCCTGATCCACATTACACCCAAATAGTTTTGTCAGCGTGAGTTTTACCGGCGTTGAGTAACATGTGCGATCATCAAAGACTGCAACTGCCGTGAAATCTGCTGTTGGGCCGCGAAGGTAATATCTTGTGTTCTCCGAGTCACAACTCCCATACGTAGCCATGTCCCACGTTACCATCGTTTCGGATATTAAATCGGAGCAGTCCGGACCATCGTAGTTGGAAATGGTCAGGGACTTACCAAACGTAAGCTTGACACTTGCAGAATATGAGCTACTGGCATGACAATTCTCATCAAGAAGGTATGCGTTGGCAGCTGCTAAAGCCTTTTGCTCTCCGCAATATCCTAGCGAAGAATCGTAGCGCTGCATGAATAGATGCGTGCGCCAGCCAAAAGCTTCATCTAGAAAGCGGTAGGTTGTCGAGGTATCGGTACTGTTAACGCAATGTGATGAAGAGTAGACATTTCCACTAGACACGCAGGCTGTCTCATTATCCTTCTGAGAATTACAAGTAAGCTCTCTCGTAAATGTTACTGATGTTGCAGGTTGAGAGCAAGAATTATCGTCGTAAGTCACAATTCCTGTCATCCGGCCAAACGAAGGCGATCCACCTAGTCCTCCAATCGAAATTTTCCTGCCACAACCATATCTACCCGCGTTAATACACCCATCATTTTGAATGCACGAATACGAGAATATTTCTGAGCGCACGTAATTACTGGTCGTCACAATTTTGCAGGCCGCATCAGAAAATAATGTTATGGTTACTGAACTGTCCGATCCAAGTGTGGCCTGAAAGCTTGTGCCATCAATGCTGGAGTGACAAGTGCCATCGGCAATATACACGGTCGATCTTTGCAATAACTCGCACCTCTGATCCAAAAACTCCTCAACAACGACATGCGGGATTTCGTCACCAAAAGCTGACTTTGTCAATCCGAAATAATCACGGGTGCAGCTTGAAATTGAGTACTGGTTGTCGCTATCTTGCTTACACGTAGGACTTATTTCCGCTTGGCACTTAAAGTACTGCGTAAATGTTATTTCAACGGGTATCCCAGAACATAAGTCGTTGTCGTAAACAACTACTGCTGTTAGATCAGGTAGTCCAGATCGCAGGCGAGATATAGTTGTGGGTTGTGTATAGCAACCGCTATAAACTGCATCTACCAGTTGAATCTCTGTCTCACTCGTCATCACCGTGCAAGAAGTATCCGCAAATTCTGTTACGGTCAGGGAGAGTCCCAGAGTAAGCTTCGGTGCTGGCAGTGCCATCATGAGCTACGTGGCACTCTTCATCCAGATGATAAATAGTGACGTTCTCCACATTTTCATATCTTCCGCACCACTCGTTATACTCCTCTATAACAAGGTAAGGGCCAAACCCGCTGAAAGCTTGGTCAATAAGACCAAAATCATTGTCGCCATTTCTGTAGTAAAAGGTACAATCGGAGCTAAAGCTCAGATCTTCGGCTTCGTCGCAAACGGGGCGGGATGAATCAGCTTGAGGCGTGCAGACTATTTCCTTTGACAGCTCCATCGTGAATGCAGGCTGTGAGCATTTATTGTTGGCATACATCGTCAAAGCTGTCATCTGCCCTCGTGATCGAGGACCACCCAGTCCTCCAGCCGTAATACGTGTACTGCAGCCATGCCCGTCGTCATTGCTGCACGTGGTGTCTTGGTTGCATCTGTAAGATGTAAGCTCTCGCTTGCTCAGCACAGTGTTATCAGAAACAACAGTGCAAATTGAATCATTGTAAGTAGTTATCGTTGTAGATCCTTCTGGTGTAATCGTCACTCTGAAGCTTGTCAATTCGTCTGTGTTGGAGTGACAGGATCCATCAGCAGTGTACACTATTACATCTAACACTTGCCCACACCAGTCATCAGAAAAATGCTCCACCATAACGTATGGAATATCAAACCCATAGGAGGTATCTACAGTGCCAAGGTAATATCCACTGCAGCTAGAAATGGCATATAATTCAGACCCTTCAGCTGTACAGACTGCTTTTTCTGGATGCTGTTGTGCTTCGCACACGAAATCTTGGGTAAATGTCACTTTCACAGGGTTTTTGGAGCACGATTCATCTGCAAATACTGATACGACAGTCATTTCTGGGGTGTTGCCTCGGAAGGAATATCTTGTTGCTTCAGTGTCACCCTTTTCACATGAGCCCCAGTAAGCCATGCTCCAGGATACTTCTGTTTGCGATGCCACGAAGGTACAATGAGGATCCTCATAATTTGTGACAATCAACGTGTGGCCAAGCATTAAGTTTGTGCTTGTCGATCCATCACGATTCGTATGGCATATTGTTTCGTCCAGAAGGTACGCGGTGGCGCTATCCAATGCTACATCGTCTCCGCAAGTGCCCAGCGACGTATCGTATTTCTCAACCAGCAGATAAGGACTAATTGGAGAAAAGAAACTGAAGGCGTGAATGAGTGTGTCGTGGTCATCCCATCCTCCGCTTCTGTAGTTCGTGCAGTCTGAAACTACGTACTCGTCGCCATCCTGTGCACACACCGGAGACCAGGGACTGGTCTGAGGTGTGCAAACGAGGTCTCTAGTAAATGTTACCATGGTAGAAGGCTGAGAGCAAGAGCTTTCACCATAAACTCGGACCGACGTCATTTTTCCATTTGACATGGGTCCTCCAAGTCCTCCATATGAAATGCGCTTACTACACAAGGCTCCATTCACACCGCACTCAGTGCTTGCAGAGCAGGTGTATGACTCAATCAGCTTGCGTTTGCTCATAGCAATGGTGTTATCAACCGTGTCACAGCTCGGATCGAGGAAGGTGGTAATAGTTGCAGAACCTTCTTTCGTTATTGAAGCTCTGAAGCTTGTGCCATCAGTACTTGTATGACACAAATCGTCCGCAACAAAAACTTCAGCTTTTTGTAGCTGACCACACCAATAGTCCGAAAACTCTTCCACCATCAAGTAAGGGGTATCATCCCCAAATGTTTTGGTCGTCAGCCCAGTGTAATCGCGGGTACAACTTGAAGCTGAAAAGCGAGCAGGGCCATCCGACACACAAGATGCTTGCGAGGAGTCGAGAGGTCCATTGCATCCAAACAATTGCGTGAATGTAAGTTTCACTGGATGCTCAGAGCACGTACTATCGTCGTAGAGAATGACTGCTGTCAGATCCGGTAATGTCCCGCTAAAGAATGATTTCTTGTTATCCCCGAAGCAAAGACTAGAAAAAGCCATTTCCCAGGTCACATCCATCCCGGACGCTACAATTGTGCACTGTGGATCAAGGTACTTTGCGATAGTTAATGTGCGATCTAGCATAAGCTTGGTACTTGTTAAGCCATCAAGACTGGTGTGGCAGTTGCCATCCAAACGATATGCCGTTACGCCAGTAATTGCGTTTGTGTCTCCGCACGATCCTAGCGAAGTATCGTACTCTTCAACAACCAGATAAGATTCACTTGGACCAAAAAATTGATTTAGAAGCCCATGGCTGTCCCAACCTCCCGCACTGTAATCAGTACAATACGAGATTGTGTAAACGCCACCGTCATTGGCACAAATGGGATCCCAAGACTTCTCCTGAGGCTTGCACACCAGCGATCGAGATAATTCCATCCTAATGGCAGGCGGTGAGCACGAGCTGGAGTCGTACACAGCCACTGCCGTCAAGCTCCCCCTAGCTGGAGGTCCTCCTAATCCTCCGACAGAATAGCGTACACTGCAACCATCGGGGCTATCGCAACCTTCCGAAACGCACGAAAAATGCGTTAGCATCGACTTGGTTACTTCTGTATTGACAGCAGATTGACCACAGTAGAGGTCGATGAACGAGGTAATTGTCGCGGAGCCATCGGGGTTTAGTGTTGCTCTGAAGCTGATTCCTTCGTCTGGATTAGCATGGCACAAGCCATCTGCTGCATACACAGTCACGCTTTGCACGGCGCCACACAACCAGTTCGAAAATCTTTCCACCATCACGTACGGATTGTTATCATTATGAAATACAGAACTTGTGAGAGCTGAATAATCAGCGGTGCAGCTTGAAATGGAGTATTGTGTCGGACCATTGGGACCACAAACGGACATCGCAGCATCTTGCCTTGCGCTGCACCCGAAATTCTGTGTAAACGAGATCTTTGTCGGCGTTTCAGAACAACTCATGTCGTCAAATAGTGCGACCGCAGCCATAGACGGTTTTCCTCCTCGCAGGTAGTACTTCGTGTTCTCAACACATTGGTGTTGAGTAGCCATCGCCCAAGTCACCTCTTTCTCCCACCAAATGTAGTTGCAGTACCGATCGCTGTATTTAGTAATTCTCAACGTATCACCAAGTGAGAGTTTCGTGCTAGACATGCCGTCGACACTGGAATGGCAATCCTCATCCAGACGATATGCAGTAACATCACCCAAGCCATAGTCGTAGGACCACGACCACACTCCACACTCTCCCATCCCTGGTATATTGTACTCCTCCACAACCAGATACGGAGCCGAATCACCAAAAACTTGAGCAGGAAGTCCGTAGTTGTCGTATCCGCCAATAGAGTAGACGTCGCAGTCTGACACAAACGAGGTGACCCCGTTGCTCTGGCACGGAAGGTTGTAATGGTCTTCCACCCAGCCACAGCTCCAGCCTTGGGTAAACTTCACTACACTAGCCGGTGAAGAGCAAGACTCATCGTCAAACACTGCAAGTGACGTTCGGTAGCTGTATCCATCGACAGCATCTAAGCTGAGGGTTGTGGCGATGACGCCAAGGCACCACAACCACATTTTGCTCCGTCAGCTGGAAGAGGGTCAAGAGTAGCTGTGCTGGGAAGATGGCAGAACGATCAATGAATGATATCCGGAACCGGGGATCCAGAGATCTTCATGGACCAAAGGGTGTGCGACGCTTAATTGCAGCCGCACGTTACCATGTCGAAGAGCCTGCACGTTGGTAATCATAGATCGTTATTGATAGGATCTGTAGTGCCTGGGTAGCACTATCGGCAGTGGTTCATGATAAAGATCAATGTGAACAAGGAATAACGACAGTTGACAATAAAAATGAGTTCACAAACTACGAATAGCAAGGGCTTCTGGTACTCTTCTTTACATAATTTCATTTCCTTCATTACCATCGAGGTGGTATGTTCCATTTACCAGACCAAGTACAGTCGTGATCAAGCTAATCAGATAAGTTGGGTCGTTCAACGGGTGCTCGTTGTACTAATTGTTTGTCCATTTGAACGCTATCAGACGTGTCTCGTTTGGGCGAATGCTTCTTCTCATGAAGGAGAACATCATGCCGAATCAGACCTGCGTGCTCTCCTTCATCATCCCTTACGCGTAAACTTGGTGAGCCTTCAGGGTCGGCCTCCACATCTTCGCTACTATCGCTCTTACTTATCGCATCAATGTCGTCATCCCCGCCATGAGCAATCCAGCGTGAGGCAACACCACCAGATACCATGACTGTGGTCGTGACCAACAATAATGCTTCCAGATGTGGAGGAGGGCCCATAAGAAAACCGTTCACGAACTGCGCTGTGATAGCAGCAACGCGATTTGAGCAATTCACTACCGAAATCCCCGTCGTACGAAGCTCCTGTGGGAAGTTCTCAGCCGAAAGTACACCGAACTGCCACAAGAAGGCGCTGTTAGAAATGATTGCCGATATAAAACACTGTTCTCAGCTACACGTACTCCATTCCACGCTGCAGTTGTACACGCATTGAAGAGGCACGAGACTAGCACAATAATTGTTTTGGATCCTTCCACGTTGAAGGCAAATAGTAGAGCACAAAAGCCTGACATGAAAAGCGCCCCGGATAGCAGGCGCTGGTGGCCGATAATGTCTATCAGATACAAACTGCATTGCACAATACGCCGATGCATCGGCAGTTAGCTACGAAAAATCCGAGTCAGAACGTATGTATCACTAACCTGACAATATTTCCGGGCAGATTAGCCCCGGCAAACAGGAATGCGTTCTCGAAAGGGTTCTCTAGTCCAGCGGTTTGGAACAGCTTGGTGATCCACGTAGACAGGCCGTAGGATCCGAAGCTCAGTGAGAATCCACACAGCATCAAAAGCAACGTTGGCCCAGCGTTCGGCTTCTCAAAGAGACGCGCCATTACACGCAAGCTATCGTGACTGCACACTGCCGTATGAGAGTTCGGTTCTTCCGATTCGCTAGCATTTGATCTCGTTAGCCGTGAGCCACTTTCCATCTTTCGAGCTACCTTTGCGTCTTTGTCGTCATCTGCATCGTCCTCCGTGTTAGAGAAGGTAATCTGAACATGACGTCCACTTTGGTGCACTCCGTGGATGTACTGCAGCACCGCTGATGCTCCTTGGGCATCACCTTTGCTCGCCAAAAAGTGTGGACTCTCCGGGACGTACCACAACGTTAGTACGAAGCACGTAAACGATGGTAGCCCCACCACCCCGGCAAACCAACGCCACGAAAGGTGCAGTATCCGTTCTCCGTTGCTGTACTTGCCCAGCATTACCCATGCCGTGCCGGCCGTCACCACAGCTCCCACCATCCAGAACGAGCACAGTATCGTAACATACCGTCCTCTTGCCGATACAGGAACATGCTCCAGACAAAGAGCGAAAAGCGAGGCGACAACTCCGCCCACACCCAACCCCGCCATGGCTCGGAAGAAAATGAGCCAGTAGATATTCGGCGAAAACGCCGACAAAAAGGCAGCAATGGCGTTAATTGCCAGCGTCGTGAGCAAAACTGGTTTGCGACCGTAGAGGTCTCCCGCCACGCCGCCCACCAGTCCGCCGCCCAACATCCCAGCAAACACCGCCGCAGTCAGCAGACCTGCAACCAAAAAAACACAAAAACTATCACTAAAAACGTTTCAACAAAAAGTCCATTTCCAACATACTGGACTGCCACGGGGTCATGGCTCCTTCCGAGTCCTCGTACACCGTCAGGATGTAGCCGATCGCCAGAATCTCCACGGCGTCGGCCACATTTCCGAACCCTAAAATACTAAACCCAAAACAAAACGTTAAAACGCCGTAAAATCTGTCAAACCAATCAATCAACCTCGCGTGTCTTACGTCACCACGCGGTGCTGGTGCCGCCCGCAGCCGACGAGCTCCATCTCGTCGTGCACCGCCTGCTTCAGCGCCTTCACGCCGTCCACGCGCAGCGTCATCTCGTCGGGGGAGCCCCACGTCTTCACGGGCTTCGCGCCGCGCGTCCAGCGGCCGCCCATTTTGAAGTGGACTCGTCGCTTCAACTGCTAAAACCTCTTGCGTCTTTTCAGCCAATGAAAAGCAAGACGGAATTAGACGGTCTTTTATTCACGAAAATCAGTCGGCGCTAACGCGATTTTCCGCTTCTGAGCGTCAAATTCCGCTTTCCCGTCTCTGCCTCACTTACTCCGCGTGCGTCGCGATCGCCAGGAATCAGCTCGCGGTCTCGGGCGTCACGCAGGTCCCCGCTCGCCGTCATCGCCGGCCGCCGCCCCCCGCCACTGCGCCGCAGTCCCCGCTCCCGACCTATACGCGTCTCGCGCCGCAACTCGCGCTAGAAGCCGAGAAATCGCGACAGCCATGCACGCGTGGCGCTCGCTGTCCCGCAGCGTGCTGGTGTTCACCAACGTGCTTTTCCTGCTGCTGGGCTCCGTGCTCGTGTCCATCGGAGGTTCGGCCGCTGTCTGCTGAGCTTTTCCGTGCAAGAACCGGCCCGCTAGCCGCCGTTTTGGCGGCGTAAAGACACTTTTACTAAAGTTGTTCGTGTGTGCCGGTGTGCAGGCTACATGGCGTCGCTGCCGGCGCTCACCGAGTTCTCGGACGGCGGCGTGGCCTCGTCCGTCATCATGTGCGGCTCGCTGATCATCCTGATCGCGCTGCTGGGCTGCTGCGGCGCCCAGTGGGAGAGCAAGGTGTTCCTGTTCCCGTACGCCATCCTGGTGCTGGTCTCGGTGATCGCGCAGCTGTCGCTGGCCGGCTTCCTGACCCACGTGCACAGCTCGCTCGTGGAGGTGGCCAAGCACAACTTCGACCTGTCGGTGCTGGCGCCGGCCGACCAGCAGACGCTGCGCTGGATCAACAAGCGGTTCAAGTACGTGTACTACGGCTGCGGCTTCGACGTGGACATCGACCTCACGGGCACGCGCGGCCGGCCGCTCATCGCGACCTGCTCCAACCCGGAGTTCGCGTGGTTCGCGCCCTTCGTGGAGGAGAACTGCCCCATCGGCCACAAGCAGCTGCAGGCCGGCAGCAACTTCCTCAAGTGCGCCGGTCCCAGCTTCTCGCTCAGCAACGCCATGACGGAGCACACGATGCTCTGCGCCTGCGAGACGCGCATGATCTCGTGGGTCAACGACCAGTCGCTGCTCGTGGCTGTCTTCGTGTTCGTCATCGTGTCGCTGGAGATCATGCTGGTGGCGCTATCGTGCTACATCATGCACGCGCGTCGCCACCGCCGCTACGGCTACCAGGAGATTACCATGCCCGTGCGGCAGCAGCCGTACAACCCGCACCCGCGGAACTACTTCGGCCAGCAGGCGGGGCAGCGCCAACCGCTCAACTCGCAGCCAGCGTACACCTCGTACGGCCCGTCAGGGGGAGAGAACCCCTACGCGGCCGCGGCCACGGGCGGCAAGGCCAAGAAGGCCGGCTACTAGGCCATGTTTGAAATAGGTCAAATGCGTTGATGCAGCAGGGCGCGCAGGCGCATGCCTGCCAGGTCCGCGTAGGAAACAGGATCCCAAAGTTTTACAAGAAGAATTAACTGCGTGCACGAGTGTCAGGACCCCGAGAGTCGTTATCAAAACTATTTTGCAGGCAAGGATACAACACTCCCAACTCATCAACTTCCTGAAGCGCGGCCCCCTCTTCTCCTTCAAAATGAAAGCTCATCTAAGGATCTAATGGCGTCCTTATGCAAGTTGGAATGAACAAGATCTTCAAGCGGCCCTGAGAGCAATTCGATCGAGTGCAACTGTGAAGCTTTCAATACGAGAAGCATCGCGTTTGTACCAAATGCCCCGAGTCATCCTCTCATATCAAAAAGTAGCGCCTCGCAAACCTGGGCGTTCGCCAGCGCTGTCGAAGGAAAAAGAAGCTGCTCTGGTAGATGATCGTGCTCGTTTAGGGTACCCGGCAACTTGTCCATGACCTGCACTCTGCTGGTGGGACACAGCTGTCGCGGGTCCCTAGAACCTTTTGTCGGTGGCTTCGGCACGATTGTCTTGCTTGCGCGGGCAGGCAGGTCTGCCGGCCGGATACCGTTGTCGTTCGCGCCGTCGCCCTTGTCTGTCGTTGCATATTTGATGAAGGTGTCAGCTTCTGCCCTCGTTCCTGACCGATCCTAGCGACGGTGGAGTCAGGCACTTGCCGTCGTTGACAAGACGGTCGAGAGAGCAAGCCGCTTCAACGTTCGATAACGGCGGCCCTGACGCTCATGCTGACCAAGCTCGAGTTTGTGCGAATTCCTGGCCGCCTCGAGTTACACCTCGCGGGTCTCAAGTCGCAGCTCAAGTGGCGTGAGAAGATCGGCACTGCAATCCGTGCGACCGCTTCAAGTCTCCGCAGCGAGTCAGCGACGAGCACGTGGTGTTGAGCGCAATCGGTCGCCGACGTTGGCCGGCGGTACATGGAGTCAGCAACGCTTGCATGCGAGCATGCCGCGGATGACGAGGCTACTGGCGATTGAGTAATACTCTTCCGCAGTCTGGTTCCGCGTGCAAAAGGACGATCGCCTCGCTTTTTCAGCCGGCCATCCGGTGTCCGTCATCACCTTCCGTGTGTACTCCGGGCCAAAGCCGATGCAAAACTTGCCAACATGCTGCCAAAACCTGGCAATGCAAGGCGAGCGAGGCGTCCATAAGCAATCTCAGCCTCGAGGAAATTGCCGCGGACTTAACGCCGGGAAGGATTCGGAACCCCTCCGGCTTGACCGATTTGCACTTTACCGCCATCTCCGATTCCGGTTTTGCCAGCAAAAATCCCGGAATGCCAGAAAGCCACACTTCGGAATTGTATGGGAGTCAGCAGAGTAATCAAAGTGTGGCGTTCGCCTTGTGCCTCTCCCTCTAAGACATCAAGAGCTCACCAGTTGCCGTCACTTGTGATTTTCGCGCGTCAAGCGGCATGCGAATCGCCGAGCTGCTCAATGGGCCGCCGCGCCCCCAGCGCCACGCCGAGCGGCGGACGGACATGGCGTCGCTCGACCTTTTCACGCAAAAGTGCGTACAATTTGCAACTAGTGGCAGGGAATAAACCGTTACTAAAAAACAAAATGTTCCTCGTTCTCGTGCAGACGCAAGCACCGGCCCGAGCTCTCCATGAGTCGGATCATCCGGGAGCTGGCAGTGAAGGAAGGTCTCAGCAGCGGGAATCAGTCCACGGTCCCCATTAACGTCATCCATCACGACGAAATCAGAAAAGTTGCTGAAGTAGAGCTCGAGCCGGAAGGGGAAAAGGTGGCACCAGTCAAACCTGTACCTGTAAGAAATAAGGGGAAGGCCAAGACGAAAAAAGAGGAGAATGGAAACTCTGGAACTGAGGACATTGAACCTCCAAGACGAAGAAGAGCACGCAATGGGTTTACGCCGCTCACAGAGTCGGAGAAGAGGGTGAAGCAGAGGATGCTGGTCAAGCGGTCGTACTACCGCAAAATTGTAAGTTTTTTCGGCTGTGGGACTGCACAACTGATGCGGAGATAGCTCACTGTGTGTGCTGCTGTTAACTCTATAGGACACGTTGGTGGAGCTTCGAAACGAGATGGAAGAGCTGGAGACCAAGTGTAGGGAAGTTATCATTTCACGACGACAGATACGTTCACCAACTTCGCCAGGCACGCAAGTTGAGGAGGAGGAGCAACGCTACGAGGAGCTGCGTGAGCAGTACACACAGCTGGCTATCACGCAAGACGACTTACGCCATGAGAATGAGAAACTGCGGGCTGAAGCGATGGAACAGTCCAAGGCGCGCACACGAATCGGCATTTTGCTCAATGAAGAGCTACACGACCAGAAAGAGGCCCATGCAAAGGGTGAATCGCTTGGTTTGTCCCCATGGTCCCTCGATGAGCACGAGGTAGCCTCTGGCATTGAGAATGACAGCCACGAAGTCAAATTCAAGCCTGTTCTGAACTTCAAGCCGATTACATCGGACGAGTGCATTGCTATCGTGCGTGAGGCATACACCGACGTTAGAGCGTTCGCCGACAAGCAACACTATGAGAGCACAGGGGCCAGTGTGTTTGGCTGGCGTGATAGACGGCAGATCGATGGCGAAACGATGCGCTTCTTCCTGGAGAAGACATTCGAGAACTACACAGCGGCGGAGATTTCAAGTCGTATGTGGGACTTAGTGTCCTCTGAGGATGGAGTGAACCGCATTTACGCCTCGGACGTGGCTATCAACTTTCATCTTGTGCAGCGCGTGAACGACGAAAATGTGCTTTTCTACCGCACCATCGAGCCGCAAGGTGTCAACATGGTGCTAAAGACTCTCATCCTCGCTTCTCGTGTCCAAATTGACGACAACGGCAGCTTCATGGTGCTCTTTCGTTCGGTGGACCCCAAAACGCGTGGAATTGTAAAGAAGGACTCAATAGACCCGTCAGGATTCTCAACAGAGAAGAAAGAGATCTGGAGTGACGCTTTCAGCTGGGGGCTTTACGAAGCCGTCGGTGATCGGGGCCAGCACTGCCGAAATTACTTCGGCGGATTCGTGTCGAGCCTTCTTACAGAACGTAGTTTTGAGTTTTGGCTTATGCATATCCTCCTCATAGCGGTGCGCTGTGAGAACGAGGTCATCGGCCCGCTTTTCATTGTGCAGTAAAATGAACCCTAACGTACAACCAAAAGACGGTCAGCGCTGCATTAAGTAGTGGGGCTCTCTTCTTGGTTTGTGTTTATCGATAGAATCTCTTGTTGGTGCGCTATCTGATCAAAGCTTACGCATGTGCCTTCTCGCTTCTTCGTTTGGACGAAGCCGTTTCCGGGCGCTTAGAAGAGCTCTTCGAGGATGACTTCTTTGCTGTCTTCGGTCGACTACTGCTTCCACTGCTCGATGCAGGCTGTTTCTTACGAGATGCTGCAGGCGCGTAGCCGTCGCCTTCATTATCCGACACGTACATGAAGAATGGATTTCGAGCGAGCTCCAATTCCTCAGCACGCGCGATTTCGTCATCCTCGTCGTCATTCTGAGGTGCCATCACGAACTTCTTTGCTGCTCGGCTCTTGTCGGACGAGGAAGTCTCCGGTCGACGAACGCTGCTGGCTGAAGGTGGTCGCTGGCGTGGTCGCAGGGTATTGCCAGCAAGTTCCAATCGATCCAGCGTGAAATCGTCCTCCTCGTCGTTCCAGCGCGCGCGCGCTTCGAGCATGGCCACAGCTGCTGGAGGCATGAAGTAGTCCAGCACAAGGGACTTCAGCTTTAACTGAGCCGTGAGCTGTCGAATAGTATCGAGCAGATCCTCGCGTTCGCGACTATGAACCTTCTCCATCGCCTTGACGTCGCCTAGCACCTCCTTCACCTTCGTATAAACCTTTTTGAGTTTGCGAGCCTTGGCCTCAGCCTCTTCCTGTAAAGACTGGTACTTTTCCTCGCGCATGAGGTTGCTTTCCTCTTGTTCAGCAAGCTCACGCGCTAGTTTAAGCTCCTGCCGCTTACGCTCCTCTAACTCCAGTTTCGTGCGGCGTAACTCGTCCTCCTGCTGAGCGGCTTTGGTCATCATTTCACCACCGATAAGCACTTTGGCCTGAGTTGCTGCCAATCGATCCAATAGTGCCTTTTGTTGCGCAGCTAGTTCCTCGGCCTGTTGGCGCTCACGCTCTAACTTGAGCTCTAGCTCACGCTTGTTGAGCTCTGCCTGCGCCTTATCCTTCGCTGCCAGAGCGAGATCGTCACGAGTTTTCTGCAGCATTTCCTCTTTCTCGCGCTGAGCCTTTTCAGCGATGGCCTGGGCTTCCTCGATGCTGATGCCCTTCTCAATCACAATCTTCTCAACAATTTTCTCGACCTCTACGACCTCCACCGGTGCAGCACTGGTGGCTGCTCCCTCACCGCCACCTACACTGCCGTCTGCCGAGCTAACACCTTCACTCGCCTGTTTCTCGATTGCTAACAGCTTCGCCTTCAATGCCTCGATTTCCTCCTGAAATTCGCGGATCATAGCATCCTTCGGATCTTCGTTGATCTTCGGTTTGTTCTTGATGTTCTTTGCGCGGCTAGCATAACGCAGGGTAGTCAGCGTTTCCTCGTAGTTGTAGTCGGCTGGACCACAGTTCGCAATCATGACTGTCTTCGTGTTACCACCTAGTGAGTCCTGCAGCAATCTTGTCAATTTGGAGTCACGGTACGGAATGTGTTTGGATTTGCCGTCCACAAGAGCCGATATGACATTGCCCAGCGCCGATAGCGACAAATTGATCTTGTTGGCTTCTTGCAGGCGATCTCCCGTGGCGCCTGTCTTGGACTGGCGTTCACTACCAGCGAGATCGACAAGGTTCAGTTTGCCCACGCACACGTGGTCCTTGCCATCGCCCCCGGCAGAGCCTTCACTCAGACATTCTACGACGATCGTGAAGATCGAGTGAGACCGCGAAGACGTTTGGTTCATGAGTGTAGCGCCAACACTGCGATTCTTCTTGCCCGTTTGCATGACGTGGTCGATTTCAGCTGCGTCCTTCACCACCTGAGCGGTCAGGCCCTTTACATACACACCTGAGTCTGCGTTTTCCTTCAGATCCAAAGCATTTTTCGGATCCTTCGACAACAGATCTCGGATCTCTTCGTTGTAGATTTCCAGGTACGATGCACGCACCAGAATGCGTTTGTTTTTCGAGATAGCCACCTGTAAACAAGTTGCATAAGTCTTCGTGAGCCAGCAGACTTGCGTACATTTTACCAGCTATCATCCTGTACCTTATCGAAGACGTGTTTGAACGAGTTGGGGATGATACCTGGCTGATCGCCATACCCTTCCATCGTGTGCGATTTGCCTGCTCCGGTCTGGCCGTACGCGAAGATGGTGCCATTGTAGCCTTCCATGACAGCCTCGACGATTTCCGTAGCTGCCGTGTCGTACACCTGCTGCTGCGTGGACTGCGCGCCGAACGCGGCGTCGAACGTGAAGGATTTCGGAGGCTCCGAAGACGCTGCCACGGGGTTGACAATGGACACCTCGGCTCGGTCGAAATTGGCCGTGGTGACCTCCTGCCGTCCGTCCTGCACCTCCTTGCCGCTCATCGGCCGGATGCGGACCATCACGCGGACGCACTCATCGTTCTTGGACGACTTGGTCGCCATCGCTCGCAAAGCAACAGCAGCACGTCCGGACTCGTTCTCGAGCAAGCAGGCCTCGCAGAGATCGCTGGAATGGCCCCAGCGGCCGACCGGCGCGGCGAAAACCGCCGCCGCCTAGGGCCTTCTCATGAAACGGAACCGCGGCGGATATCCGCCGCCAACGCGACCGCTTCGCTGGTCGATTGATGTCATCGAAGTTGCAGCGCAGCGCATCGCGCCGCCGTCCAAGCAGCCGGCGAGCGCCAGGCGGGCCGCTGCAAGTGCAACGTGCAAGCGCTTGCTTGCTTCGTCTCCGTAAACCGCAGCGCGGTCTCTGCAAGTCCCGACGTGAGTAACCTGCGCATGTCGCCGCCTTGTGCAGTTCCTGCGTGCGGCCGTGGTTTACATCGGTCTCAAAACGTCGATGACGCTCAAAGGCGGCGGAGTCGCTGTCGCGCCAGTGACTCCACACAGCGCGGATGAGGCGCCTCGACTCTCAAAAGCTCCAGCGATCGGTCTTGTCGCGCGCAGCAGCGTTCTAGATGCCACGCAGGATTTGCGCGCAGCAGACTCGACCTGAGCCCAATCTTCGGATCGACCGAGAGGCCCTTCTGCTGGCGCGGAAAGTGGCCGACGCTCGCCTGCGCGGTGGCGTCGTCGTCTGTCCCCGCTACACATCGGCAGCTTGAGGCGGGGATTGCCCCTTGCACTCCATGCGATTCCGCGGACGCGGATGTAGGTCTACTTGACGCGTTTCGCCACAAGGCGCTCCGAATGCCAGCTGGAGCCGTGCCATCACCAATCTCGACACACGTGGTCCGACGTCGCGCTTACAGGCACGGCGCGTTTGTCGCGACCATGGTGGGAGCAGTGCTCTCGAGCGTGCTAACACTCGACGTCGCTGAGGTGGAGCGGAGACCTTGCGGCGCCAAGGTCAAAGTTGGGCATGGAGATCGCTCGTGGTGTCGTCCCGTACTCTTCTTGGTCATCCCAGTGGATGGCTGGCAGGGGAGAAGGCAATTTGAAACGGGGATCCATGGAGCGAAGCAGAGCCTCTACGCTCCATCTAACAAACGCTTCAAGCGACTTTTTTTTGAGCCAGCTTGTACTCGCGAACCTACACTTGGAAATGCTGTGCAAGTGCCAACAAATGTGCCGCGGTTTTCGTGGATAGGTCGAGGCGTGCGACCGCATGACGGTTCTCCGAGTTTCTCGCGCCCCGATCGCCGCCTTCATGACGACCAAGCATGACAGACCGGCAGACGCAAGACCATCGCTTTGGTGGCGACTAGAATTCGGTAGAAGCCAGGACTCGACCAGAAGTCGACTGACAGCTCCAGAGTGAGACGGTGAAGCTCCGTCGCAAGCTGAGTTTGGATGATGCGGAGCACACTGCCCGCCGACATGTAGCGCGGGCAGGAGCTCAGCTCGCCAGCTGCAAGCCCGGGCTCTTCTCTCGATCGTCACGACCGCACACGTCCGCGGGGTAGAAGTCTGCGAAGAACTCCCCATTCCCAGTCCGCTCCCCAAGCCCGCGTTCTCCCTGCAGCAGCGCGGCCGCATATTCCAATCGCGTGCGCCGCCGTCAGCGAGAGCATGACCAAGCAGTTGCCGCTGCCGCCGCGCTTCTTCAAGTGCCCCGAGCTCTCGGAGCGCGAGGAGCAGTATCTCGTGGGCAAGGCCAAGGAGTCGGCCAAGGCGCTGGTGGACGCCACGCGCAACAATGAGGGCCCCGTGCGCTGGGAGGAGGCCGGCATGCACCGCGGCGTGCAGATGTACAAGGGCGAGGCCCGCTACCCCGAGAGCGTCGTGGGCGAGTCCATCACGTACGGCTGCGGCGCCACCACCATCCAGTCCACGCTGGACGAGGTGGCCGACTTCTTCGACCTGTCCACGGACGCCAAGTTCGCTGACTTCGTCGAGTTCAATGCCGACATGCTGGACGGCCAGTTGCTCTACGTGATCCGAGACCCGTCGCTGCTGAACGACCCCAGGTACAACACGCGAGGCAACCGCAGCGGCGCCAGTAAGATGCTTAATGCCAACCAGGTCACCGTCAAGTGGTTCGCCATGGACATGCCGTCCAAGCTGCTCAAGAACCGCGACTTCCTCACGGTCGAGTGCCAGAGCACCTTCATGGACGTGAGCGGCCGGCGCGGCTGGGTGCGCTCCTACCACTCTATCAAGCTGGCGTGCTGTCCCGAGCTCGGCGCCTATAACCTCGTTCGAGGCAGCTTCTACCACACCGGGCACGTCTTCGTCGAGAGCGAGCGACCGGGCTTCCTGGATGTGATCTTCAGCGCTCAGGTGAACATGAAGGGCAACATGAAGGTGCCGACGCCGCTGTTCATGACGCTGCAGAAGAAGCGGTTGTCTACCATCGCAGATCTGCAAAAGATGATCACGCGACGACGATTAGGAGCCCAGCGCTTTCTCGGCGATCTTGAGCTCGTGCCTAAGAGTCAGCGCACGCGCTGCAACTTGTGCTCGGCCAAGTTCGGACTTATCACACGGAAGGCACGCTGCCGCAAGTGCGGCGAAGTGGTGTGCGCTTCTTCGTGCAGCACTGAGTGGGAGGTTTCAATCTCCGGTCAGGGAGTTAGGAAGGTTCGCGTGTGCTCCAAGTGCGCTCAGAACACGGACCCGTCAGTGTTCGAGGACCTCCCGCCAAGCGAGCAGTACTCAGAGAGCAACAGTGCCCATGACGATGACATGCCCTTGATGAGCGTGCGCGCACCGGGCTACCAATATGACAAGTACAACAGAAGCGACGCAGGATCGTCGCCTCGCCGCGCTCGACGACAGCCCAGCTACGGCCAGCCTAGTCTGGACAGTGACGAGTATGATAGCCAGGACCACGACGGATACCGTCGCCAGCACTCAGGCCGACGAGGGCCGTACAGCAACAGCTACGAGGAAAACTATAGCCAGAACGACAGCTACCAGGACCCAGACCCGGAGTACCCGCGGACCGTCGAGATGCCCGGCAGCGAATATGCAGGTCTTAGTCTTGACTCGGACCGCTACACGAACGATTCAGGCGAGTACGACGACAATCCGCCGACGAGCAGAAGAAGGCGCGATGACCGCAAGTATGATCCTAGAAACCCGGACGTGTATGACCACGATGCATACGGCGTCTCGCCTCCGCAATATCGTGATCAGGAACAGCGGAGGGCACTTCAGCGCCAGCAGCGGGCTTTGCAGCAGCGTCAGAACCAGCAAAGGCTGCTTCAGCGCCAGCAACAGCAACAGGAGGCATTGATGCGTCGCCGCCAGCAGCAGCGACCCGAGGAACCAGACAACTATCGCGAAGAACTGGAAATGTCAGTTGGTAGCAGCGAATACAGCGAGTCGACCCTCAGCGGTGCTAGCTCGGACGCGCAGCCCTCCTTCCTCACGTCCAGCTTGTTGGCACAGCACACGAAGCAAATGGGGAAGCCAGGTCCCGTCACGAGGAACGAAAGGAACGCGGCCCGACGAGCCGTGCAGCAGGAGCGTGCGAAGCGTAGGGAGAAGCCTGAACATCGGGTTCCTCCTCCCTCGTTTCCTTCTGATCGTCCATTGACGCGGCTGGAGGAGATTCAGGTGCGGCAATGGGAACTGCAGGAGGCCTTTTTTAAAGACCAGGCCAACGCGATGCCGCCCTTTGACATTGAGCAGGAACCCGCGGAGATCATGCCGTCTTACATCCGTCGCCGACGAAGTGGTAGCTCTGAAGGCTCTGCTAAACGCCGTGGTCCTAAACTCCCATCATTCTTCCGTAGCCCACACGGTAGCGCACACTCTCAAGGACACGGGGCTCCGACGGGTGAGTTACCGTCTCCTGGAGTACCTCCGTCTCCGAAAGCACAAGAGAACAACTCTGGACAAAGGACGGTTAGTGTCACGGACGACGAGGAGCATGAGCGTCTTGACTACTCGGCAGGCCGTGATGACTCAATTGACGGACTGGCCATCAACTTCAACTCGTTCTTGCGGCCCGAGGACCTGCGGCCAACGGAGGAAAGCATAAGTTTGAGTTTAGACTCAAGCGGACAGGATCACAGCGCCATGGGAGACAGTGATGCTACGAATCCTGGCAAGGCTGGCGCCTCAGCCGCTAAGAATCGTGCGGATGTTTCTAAGACTACTATCGTGAAGCTATACCAGCGGATTCTAGACCTGACCAACAGGCAGCACGAGCTGGAATCGCAACCTGAAGCCGACCCGAACGAAAGGAAGGAGGTTGCCCGTGAGCTGGAAGTACTCTACCAGAAGCTGAACGCTGAGGTGGAAATATAAGTAAGTGTCTATCTGTCCTGCCCGTCGTCGGTAGCGGGGAGAAGGTAGTGTAGCGATGTCATCGCCCATAGTAAGCAAGCTTTGATCGGACAAGTGAAGCCTAGTTAATATTCAACGGTCCTAGTTCGCTCCCCCTACGAACTTTTGTGCATCGCGGTTGCCTTTGCCTACGCTGTGGTCTTCAGCCCGATGTTGGACAGGAACTCGTCCAGAGGCGCATGGATCTCATCGTGGTGGGGCACCTTCTTCATGCGTTGCATCCAGGCCGAAAACTTCGGGTACTTGTCGAAGTCGTAGATGCCCATGAACTCAATCTGGACGAACTCGCAATAGGCAGCAAAGTCGGCGAGTGTGGGCTCATCCGTCTCGGCGACGTAGTCTTTCACCAAGAACTTGTCCATCAGGCTGACAAGCTTCGTCATGAGGGCGGGGGCCTCCTTCACGAGCACCGCGTCGTGTGCGAGCTGCTCATTGAGCTTGATCCGCTTCGACGGGACCAGCACCTTCATGGTGATCAGACGCGCGTTCGTGTGGTGCCAGTGCAAGTACTGGTTCACCTTGGCATGCGCCTGGATGTCTTTCGGATACAGGTCCGTCCAGCCGAACTTCTCCGCCAAATACACCATGATGGCGTTGCCCTCGAACAGTGCGAAGTCTCCATCTTGCAGCACCGGGATGAGTCCGTTCGGATTCAGCTCCAAGAACTCGGCGGACGTGAACGTGCTGCTGCCAAACTCGGTGAGCGCAAGCTCGTGGTCGAGCTTCTTCAGCCGCATGACCCACTCCGCCGCTCGACTCGGCTGGCTGATGAGGTTGGCGTAGAGCTTGATGGTCATCTTCACGAGCTATAAACTTCTTCTCTGATCAAATACCAGTTAGTTAGTTCATGTGCGACGAGGAGCTCGTTGTCAAGAGCCATCTTCAAGGGCGAGATGTATTACAGAGAACTTTGCACTACAGTAGCAAATGCAGCGAGTCCGGGCTCAAGCTGCGCTGTGGTTCGGCCTTACGGGTTGGCCTTGGTCTTGAGGCCGAGGCTGTTGAGGAACTGGTCGAGCGGCTCGTGCATCTCGTCGTGGTGCGGCACCGTCTTCATGCGCTGGAGCCAAGCCGAGAGCTTGGGGTACTTGGAGAAGTCATAGATGCCCATGTACTCGACCTGCACGAACTCGCAGTAGGCGGCGATGTCGGCGATGGTGGGGTGGTCCGTCTCGGCCACGAAGTCCTTGACCAGGAACTTCTCCATGAGCTCGGACAGCTTGGTGAGCAGCGCCGGCGTGTCCTTCACCAGCACGGCCTCGTCCGGCGTGGCGATGTTCTGCTTGGTGTGCATGAGCGGCACGAGCACCTTGGGGGTGATGAGGCGCGCGTTGGTGTGGTGCCAGTGCAGGTACTGGTTGACCTTGGCGTGCGCCTGCACGTCGGCCGGGTACAGGTCGGTCCAGCCGAACTTCTCGGCCAGGTACGGCATGATGGCGTTGCCTTCGAAGAGCGAGAAGTCGCCGTCCTGCAGCACCGGGATGAGGCCGTTCGGGTTGAGCTTGAGGAACTCGGGGGACGTGAAGGTGGCGCTGCCGAAGTCCGTGGCCACGAACGTGTGGTCCAGCTTCTTGAGACGCATGACCCACTCGGCCGCGCGACTGGGCTGGCTGATGAGGTTGGCGTACAGCTTGATGGACATCGTGGGGAGGTGGATACGCTTGGAAGCTCAAAGGCGAATTGCGGAATGAGCAGCGTCTGCTGGAAGGAGCTGACGCACGACGAGATCCTTCCTTGGATTATGTTAAACGGTCTCACTCATCTCGTTGAAGCCGTTGATTGCTGCGCACGCGTCGCGCATAAGCCGTCGACCATTTCCCACCCTCGCGCAGCTGGGGCGTGAACGCCGTCCTGGACGCGATCACCGCGATGGGAGCGCTTCGACCGCCTCGCCCTGTCAGCGGCCGAGCCTCGCCGCAACCGGGATATGCTCGCCGTGACGCAGCCAGGGGCGCGAGAGCTGCCATGGAGCGGAGCAGTGACGTCAGGCGGCGGGCCGCGACGCTCTGCCCGACGTCGAGTGCTGGCTGCGAGGTGGCCGCGGCGCAGAGGGAAGCCGAGCACATTGGGTGCGTCGCCTCACCCGCCCGCAAAATGGGACATGATCGCCATTGCCAATGGCTCCATTATTGCGCTCGGCCGTTGCAGTCACTTGCAAATGAGTCAAGTGCAAAGCACAAAGCGCATTTGGCGATGGTGTTAGCAATTTTGCTTTTGAGTGGCATGCGACCACCTGCCAAGTTCAACGTGCATGTCCGTCCCGCACGCATACTGCGGACCAGTGCTTTGTCCCGAAATGACTGCGTCGCGGCCGGCCGCCCCGCATTTGCATAGTCGCCGGCCACATGCCGCTGTTCCGCAAGAAGAGCCGCTCGTCGTCGTCGTCGGCCTCGGCCGGGGGCTCCATCGACTTCGCCGAGCTGCAGCTGGGCAAGGCCGTGGGCGCCGGCCGCTCGGGCAGCACCTTCAGCGCGCACTGGGCGGGGCGCCACGTGGCCGCCAAGGTGGTGGACCTGTCGGCCGCGGCCAACGGCCAGGAGCTGCTCAAGGAGCTGCGGCGCGAGGAGCAGGTGGCCGGCGCGCTGCGCCACCCCAACATCGTGCAGTTCCTGGGCGCGGCCAGCGCGCCGCCGCGCTACTGCCTCGTGTTCGAGTTCATGGAGGGCGGCACGCTGGCCGCGCGCCTGCGCGCGCGCGGCTGCGGGCCGCTGGACTTCTTCCGGCTGGCCACCGACATGGCCCAGGGCATGAGCTACCTGCACGAGCACTCGGTCATGCACCGAGACCTGAAGAGCAGCAACGTGCTGCTGGACGCGGAGGGCACGGCCAAGATCTCGGACTTCGGGCTCAGCTGCGTCATGGAGCTGGGCCACACGGCCGACCTCACGGCCGAGACCGGCACGTACGGCTGGATGGCCCCCGAGGTCATCCGCCACGAGCCGTACTCCAGCAAGGCCGACGTGTACAGCTTCGCCGTGGTGCTCTGGGAGCTGCTGGCCAAGGACATCCCGTTCAAGGGGCAGACGCCCATGCAGAGTGAGTGGCTGGCCACGCCTGCTCGCAGAGAGAAGGGCTCATTTTGTGTTGTGTTTTGCTGCTGCAGCGGCCATGGCCGTGGCCGAGCAGCGCATGCGGCCCGCCCTGCCTCGACAGACGCCGGCCAAAATCGTGGAGCTCATCGAGCACTGCTGGAACCAGGACCCGACGCGGCGTCCGGACTTCAGCTCCATTGTCAAGGTGCTGCCCTTCGTGAAGCAGTCGCTGAGCAAGTCGGACTTCAAGAACGCCGGGATCCTCTACACGGTGTGAGCAGCGGCCGAGATGCGGGCGCGCTCACTTGTACATACTCTCTCTCCTTTGTTCCTCTAGCTATGACGCCACGTATGCTCCTGCATGCGCCGTGTCGTGGGTTGCGGGCATCTCGTCAGACAGAGCTCGCCACGGCTTTAGATGTAGGCAGCAAGCATGGACCCGGAAATATATCGCACCACCCCACCAGCGCCTTCGTCTAGACCATGTGCACTAGCCGAGCTATTCGGAGCTGGCCGGACAGGATCCGCGACGCTTGACTAACTGAGTGACTGCACAGGGAGCATGGCAGACCAGGGCTGGAGAGGAGATGACACTAGCTGGGACCCTAACGCATGGGCGAACACTGATGCTGCCTACGATGGCTATTACACACAAGCGCAAGGTGTGTCCGACAACACCGGCTTCGACGCCAATGAATACTGGCGGGTGGACGCGGACGTGTATCCCATCTTTTTAGAGCTCGCACCCAGTGCACAAGGTGAAAGCGTGGATCTCGGCGAGCTGCCGGAGCTGTGTCGGCGAGTAGGTCGGCCACTGCAAGATGACCATGAGCAGTTTCGCCTAATGCAGGAGCTGGATACGACGAACTCCATGCTGATTTTGCGGCGCGACTTTGTGAATTGGCTGGTGGGTGAGATTCATGCACAGGAGCGTGCTCGCGCTGAGGCGGAGCCGCGCGCAATTCCAATAGCGGCCCCAGCATGGGAAGAGGTTGCGCAGGAGGTGGCTGAAGTCGACATGATGCTAGGTAGTCAACCTACGGTTTTCTTTTACAATACACTCTCGGGTGAGAGCTTGTGGGAGCTGCCGAGCTTGGTACGCTGCTTGTGGAATCATTTGGAGGCTCAGGAGGCCGCTCAGCAAGAGGCTCAGGTGTCTCGAGACGGAGTGCCTGCTTTTGTTAGGCCTCGCCGTGGTGATGAAAAGAACGGTGACGACGCACGAGAAATGGTGCAGCAGCTCCGGGAGCTGTTTGTCAGATACGATGACGATAAGTCAGGGTACTTGGACCCCGCTGAGTTTGAGGACTTATGCGTATGTGTAGGCCAAGCACTAAATGGCCGCGAAGGGCTTCTTGCTCTAATGGGAGAGGTGGACCCATACAGCATTCCTGTTCCTGCATCTGACCAATCTGGGCAACAGCCTGTCGTGTCTTGGGAAGCGTTAAGACACTATTGGGTGACGAATGCACCATTTCAGCGACGCACAAGGCTTGGTGAGGTACAATATGCGTCTTGGGAACGTGTGGACGTGCTCCACAAGCGCACAACACCAGTACTATATCGTCACACGATAACGTTGCAAGAGCGGTGGGGGCATCCGGCAATTGAGCAACGAGTTGCTGAGCGTCTGAATAATTTATTTCCTAGCAGTAAATTGGATTGGGCACAGAAGATTGATCTCTTCATCGATGTCCAGTGGCAGCAACAAGGCACAGAAACTGTGGAAGGCTCCAAAAAGCGTCAATGGAATTTAGAGACTTGCTGGCGTATGTTTGTGCAGCTTAATCACCCTATGAGTCGAAGACAACATGTACAGGTAGTCATGCAGCAACTTCAACAGCGGTTTGGAGCTTCCACGATAGCTTGTGGAGAGGAACAGGAGACATTGGTACTCGATGAGGCAGCTGTTCGTGCGTGGATGCTTTATTGCACTAAGAAAGTTGACATGGGCGGATGGGAAGAGGTGGTAGACGTCGAGGGACAAACTTACTACTACCACGAAGTTAATGGCACGACTCAATGGGATCCGCCTCAACTACAAACGCAGATGGCTAGCATGCTTAGCAAACTAGGGGGTGGGCAACAAAATCTGTCGGTAGATGAGCAGATTGCTCGTATATTTCGCCAATATGATGCTGATGAGAGCGGTGAAATGACGCTTGACGAATTTCAGCACTTCTACCGAGCGCTGCTAGGACGTGGTAGTGCATCTAGTGGAACACTGAGTGACGCTCAGATACGGCAGGTGTTTAGCGTACTGGATGCAAGTGGCGATGGTGCCGTGACACTCGAGGAGTTTCAACTCTGGTGGAAAACAAAACTTCAGCTTGAAATAAAAGAGAGTAATGAAGTCGAGACGATGACACGCGATCATCGCCGCCGTGATATCTGCCGCAAATTTCTTGAAAATGCTGATGCGATAATACTATCTCCAAATACACGCTCTTCTAATGGGAGAGGAGAAAATGCCGATAGTCACCACGGCCAAGATACAGTCGAGTGTTTTGAATCTAACCTGCTGCCACGACTTGTGGCACTCTTGGGAGAATTCTCGCTTCGTGGGTTAGTATACCGCCGAGCATTAAATGAGCTGGTGGAAGACCCCGTGGAGCAGCTAGTCTCCCTTGAACGCTTTCTTGTCTGGTATGATCGCTTTGAAACTGCTGAGCGAGAGAAGGTCGAGCTTCAAAGAGCAAAGCAACGAGCGCAGGCTGAGCTACGTGCACAACAGGCAGCTCAAGCTGCAGCGAGAGAGAAGCAGCGCCGCCGTCGTAAGCAAATGCGTACCTTGAATGTGATGAACGAGCAAGCAAAAGCGATCACAGGACTTGAGGCACAGCAACTACGTGAGAAGAAGATCGCTGTGCTTTTCAAAACCTTCGATACGGACGGATCAGGTCTTTTGGACGAGAGCGAGCTGCTACAACTCACCAAGGCATTAGGACATGAAATGGATGCAGCACAGGTTAGCCGTATGATGAAAGGCATGGACTCTAGTGGCGATGGGCGTATCAACTTAGAGGAGTTCCTTGCATTTTGGAAGGCATTCGAGCATCGACGCCCAGCTGCAGCAAATGCTGCTATATTGCATCAAACTCGCCGCGATGCCGTCTCTGAACCAGCAACAGCGGCATTGGCAGACAGAACAGCACCGCGGCAGCACCTGACAACCGGGGATGCCATGGCCTCGTTGGCTGTGAACTTGGAAATGGTAAAGGACAAAGCGCTCAAGTTAACGCTTGCCGATCTGCGTGGATTTTTGAGTGACTGGAGAGACGAGTTTCTGGAAAAACGCATCGAGCAACAGATTGAGCACGACGAAGCTGAGGCAATCCAAAAGTGGCGTGAACTACACGCATTCGTACCAACAAGAAAACGCGTGTACGGTGCTAAACGCTTCGATGTCACCTGGATTGAACCTGAGGTTGTGGACTGTGTTGCAGCGATAATTACCGATATAGGGCTACACATTGACCCAAATCTAAAGCCGGATGCAGCTCAGCGAATTCAAGCATTGGTAAGAGGTCACTTGGCTCGAAAGCACGTACTAGCGCTAGTACGTAGCCGTTTCCAAAAGCAAGTGGATATACGTACGCGCATGTTTTATTTTACAGACACCTTTACAGGCAACGTCCTTCTCACCCGACCTGTTTACCCCACGAGTACATCATCGGTAGCTCATTTGGACCGTGATGACTGTGCTTCAAAAGCCGAAAAGTATCTATTTGACAAACGTTTGTCGGAGCTACGTTCGAAGAAACGGTTTTACGACCAGGTATGTTTGCCACTGTTTTTAAATTCCACTGAAGAAACCTCCGCTGAAATGAAAAAGTCCGCCAAAGTAAAAGCTGACAATCAACATCGCCCGAAGTTGGCATTTAGTGCATTTTATATGTACGACGTGACCACATTCGTTCAGCAACGCCTGCTCGGGAACATTTGGACACCTCTGCGTTCACCACAGCCTGAGTTAGTGCTGGTAGAACTTATTGCTCGTCGGCGTCGTCGCCAGCTAATGCAACGAGGCCGCGATGCGGCAGCTAACTTGCCTCTCCATTACGCAGTTCGCCACCCCCAATTCACTTTCTCCGTCATCCGCGCAATTGTGGCAGGATATCCTGAGGCCCTTGCTCAGTGCGATGCCTTTGGCATGACACCGTTGCACATTGCATTCCGCGAGCAACGCTCGAACATAAAGCTACTGGAGTTGCTCGCACGGAGACCACCATACCTGGCAAAGGAAAAGCACGGGTCTACAGGAAAATCGCGCAGACCGCATGGAAGGGTAATTACCTCTGTCTGGGTGCGCCAAACAGTTTGCGGAGATACCCCACTGCACGTAGCCATCCTGCATCGTGCTTCGGTAGGGGTACTACAATGGGCTTTTCGCACAAGTGCAATAGATCTCGCTCATGCGCTTACAAAACTATTTAATGACCGTGGAGAATCAGTCTTCCATTCGTGCATTACTCAACAGCAGCAACAGCAGACATTGAAGCTACCAGAAGGTAGCGATTTTTCGTCACCACGGTCAAGAACTGCAGTCTTGCTCTTCTTTAAGCACTTTGACAAGATCACGCTGTGCTCGACAGCGACCAAACATGGTGACCTGCCGCTGCATCTTGCAATGGATGGCTATGAGGAGCAAAAGCAGAGATCTTTAGATACTTCGACATTGGCACTTGAAACTGGTCGAATAATGGACGCACACGCTGCCGCGGAAAATAATGGTGTTGGTGGAGGCTGGTTCTGGCTAGTAGATCTGCTTTTGATGCACTATCCAGAGGCGGTATTGACACCAAAACGTAGCAACGGCCTCTTACCGGTGCATCTCGCAATCAAGTACGGATTCCCAGAGGACTTAACTGTGAAGCTCTTCGTGCTAACGACTGACGCCCTGCAGAAGTCGGAGCATTCCGCTGTTTGCAACGAGGAATCACTGTTGGCAGCCACTACAATTGCTAGAACACGAACATCACTTCTGCAATACGCGCTTGTTCACCAGCCTCGAGCAACGTGCTTGCACTTAATGCTGATCGACCGCATGCCGGCGTCTTGTGCTATGGCTTCTCTATCAACAGGAGACCTTCCCATACATATAGCAGCTGCAGCGCATGGACTCAGCATAATTGTGCTTCTCAAGTTGTGCGAGGTGTACAACGAAGGTTGCCGAACGTACAATATAAAACGACACTTACCACTGCATGTGACGCTTATACACGATGCTGGAAATATTGACAAGGCGATGGTTCTATTGCAGCACTGCCAAGAAATGATTGTGGCAGATACAGAAGAGCGCCGAGGCTTGCGCGCTCTTCTAATGGCTGCCAACGCAAGAAAACCCGATTATCGAGTGCTACTGGAACTATTAGACGTTGCACCAAGTCGCAAACTTGCAGCCGCTACAGGCAAAAAGAAGCCTCAGCGCCAGCCTGTAACCCCGCTGTATGCACTCTCGCTGCGACGCTGCACTCCAGAGATTACACACCAAAATGTTGCCAAACTATGCCACGACAAATTTGAGGATCTCGAGGATGAAGACGCATACTTTCTCGCCATGGCTAAGTCCAAACTTCGCAAGCAGCACTACAACCCGACACCAAATTGGACATTCGCAAAGATTCTCGAGCTCGTTGAGCGCAATCCACTCGATGAGGGAGTGATCCAGCGTTCGCTACATGCAACGAACGAAAAACTTCGAGCGATGATCAACGCGGAACAGCATGACAACGTCAGTAACCAAGAAGATACCCGCAAGGGCTATGGCATTGTCGTTAACACGGTTACGCTCGATAGCGACCTCACGCTCGTGCGAACAGTGCATCAAATTATGTATGAGTTCCCCGCCAATCCACGACTTCAATTGCTTGGTCAGGCCATTTTAGGCAAGCTGCTGCCTTCAGCTTACGTCCGAGCTGCTTACAAGGCAAAAATCGACCCATATTTCAACCTGTAACTATGGAAAGTGGACACAGCGCTGAACCTCGTATAGTGTTGTCTGCGCAGATTGTACCGCTGTGCTTCTGCCTCCATACGCGCAGTCCAACCTACATAATTCCACACACCGCAAAGTCACACATCAAAACAAATTTGATTCGAGCTCATACGCCTTGACCACCACTTACACAGAGAGGGATTCATAGAGGTGTTTTACAGCTTGGTGGGCTTTCTCAACTAAATTTGTTGATGCCAATTGCGCTGAGTTTGTCTCTTCAAACAGGAGTTTGCCGATTTGGAAATGCAGCAGGCCACGCGACGGAAGCTTTGTCTCGGGAAGTAACCACTCTACAGCACGTAGCTCTGCTAGGAAGAACTTTAATGCCTGCTGCTGCAGCTCTAGCGGTTTTGCACACAGCAGAAAGTTTCCGATCTCTCGTGCCAGCTCAGCTACACGTGAATTTCTCGGATGCATTCTTAGCCGAATCATCGCGATTTCCCACTGACGCTGATACTTTTCCCACTTGTCATCTTCTGAAACAGCCTTTAGAGCTTCGATCGATTCGAATTCTCGCTTGTATCTAGAGATCTCCTCTCCATTTCGTACGGCACCGCACCTTTTGCATACTCCATCTGCTGACGGTTCTTCCACCACCACCACCCCTGTCAAAGTGTCACACTTCTTGTTATCGCACCTGAGCCCGTCCAAGTACCAGTCCTCTGTCCCGTCCTGCATCGCAGCTTCACAACGCTCGCACGTACAGTCAAAGAAGTACGATTCCTTCAGCTCCTTCCTTCTTGACGTCGTTGACTGCAACAACTCGACGTACGAGACCGTCAGCTCTTCACCCACTTCCACGTCTTTCACAACATGCACGCGCATTTCTCGCCCCTTGAAGCTCACGACGCAGTTCGGATCACAGTCGTGATTGAACAGCGCACCGTCGGGGAACAACCCGATGCCCACAGCCTCGTTCGTGACGTCGTTCGCCAGCGAGAAGGCGTTGCAGTTGACACGTCCGAAAAGCTTCATTACCTCGTCCTCCAGCTCGTTCTGCAGCTCCTCGAAGCTCTTGGCCGACTCCTGCTTCTCTGCTTTATACCTCGACAACAAAAGCAACACCAGCTGCGTCATTTCACTAAACTGACGGCGTTTCCGCTCCGAGTGGTCATCTAAATGGTGGCGGAGCTGCAGCACGCGCTGTTCCTCTCCCTGATCGGCTCCAGAGCCCAGAAAAAGCTTGGCCGCAAGCCGGCCCACTAGCAGGACGGTGGGCGCCGCGTCGGCGGACGGGACGGAGCGCCAGGCCGCGCATTCGCGGCGGTGCTGCGGCCAGTCGCGCTGCTGACAGGCGCGACAGCAGTAGCGAGCTACGCGGCAGCCGGCGCAGCGAGAGAGCGCGACTCCGGGCGTGAAACACCAGCCACAGGTAGAGGAAGCGACGGCGCACACGGCGGACGTGCGGAGGACGCAGGAGCCGGCGCGCAGCGCGCTCGAGGCAACGGCGCAGCGGCCCTTGCGCGCGTCCAGCACTTCGTGGTATGGAGCCATTTGGATGGACTGGGTGTAGCCATGTGGGGTCACTGAATCGATAAAATGTATGGACTTGCTGTGGCGAACATGGAATCGGAAGCACTTGGCAGTGAACGCCTTCATCATGCGGCAAGTTTTTCATGGCGCTGCAGGAATACGATGGCTCGGTTGAGTGTGGGCGCGCTGTAGTTATCGTTTTTCTTAACTTGGAGCACGAACCCAGTGCACAATGAACTATATGCCCTGAAAGATGTGCAGGTGCTACTTGTAGAGGCACATCTAGGGCTGCCTTCGTGCTTTTTCATAACACATCTAGGGCTGTCTTCATGCTTTTTACCTGCAGACCTGTACGTGTATCCTTGAATATCATTGACGGCGCTGACTCCACAGGAGTCCATGTGCAACTTGAACGTATTGGTCGAGAAAATGGTCGACGCTAAGCAGTACTCGCGCACTGCCGCGATGTTATCCCTGCTGTGGATTACGGTGCTCGTATCTCGTCAGCGGGAGTAGCGATGCTCGATGGAAAAAAGTCCTCACCAACCTCCACCAGCTTAGTGCGGCCAGTGGGTCTGCGTCCGTATCGTTGGATTGCGCCGCTGTACCTAATTCGTATTATGCCTGCTCGCGATCGCAAATCCGTTGTTTGAATGTACAAAAGACTGCACTACATGTATTGTTAATCAGAATTATTCGTAATGCCATGTGGTAGCCTAGGCTGGCCTGGCCGGTCTCGTGTCTGCCACCATGCATCTTCAAATCGTAGTGCAAAGCAAACACTGGTGCTTGGGCTTCTAGAACACAGGTTCTGGAAGCTGCTAGAATTCGTAGCGTACTTCCACAGGCTAGACAAAGTAGTGGTTAGCGTGCTGGGATACCAAGTCAGAATCAAATTTGCTTTCTATCGATCGTAGGTGACCACACATGTTTTAGGTTTTGCGCTGAACGATACACTTCAAGCCGGTGCTTGAACGCGTCTGGGTGGCATCCGCCGTTTCAGTATTGCCAGTGGCAAGAGGGACCTAGGCGTACTCTAGCATTCCACTGCTTCAACTGAGGGTTTGATCGCGCTTTGGCTCGGATTCCGGTTCGTCCCATCAACTTCCCGCCATGATTTGACTTTAGCTGCTCGTCTGCCTCTGAAATCGGTAAACGTCGTCGCCAGGTATGCCTGGTAAAGAGCTTCGTGCAAAGTCTCTCGATCGCGCTAATTGGAGGTGAAACGAGCTCTGATGCCGGCGATATCAAGCCCTGTGCCAGCATTGGCTCGCCATAGTTGTAATTTGTACGTCTGAGGATGAGATCCTTGTGCACGTGCTGGTTATAGTTACCTCGTCGCGTATCATCGTTATTATGTGCCGCCATTCCGATGCTAGCGCCGGGTGCACTATGATAAAACTGATGCATTATCAATCCTGCCGCAATCTCTGATAGTGTTCTCCCGCGTTTTCCCGCATCGATAACTCGAATTGAGATGGTTGAAGCGGTCATAATCAAGTTGGCATTACCGATACTGTTGGCGTAGCCTCGCAGGAGCTGAAAACGCAGTTTTTGTGGCCTCGATGCTGCTGTAAGGGATAGCCTCCTCTGGCGCCAAGCTGAGAGCCTAGAGCCTAGCATCTCCCATCTTGCTCGTCTGCCTGCTGTAAAGTCGTTATTGATCGTTGAGGCTCCGCTTATACGTAAGTCACTCTGTGAAACACTGCGTTGTGCCTCGGGCCAATGGCGTCCACTGCTGCCGCTATTCTATCCTTGCTCATTTCTGACTGTTTGCCTGCTTCGCTTCACTTACTTTGGTACTGAATGGCCATGTCAGGCTAAGTTGCCTGGCGCTGTGGTTTGGGGGTCCGCTCTGGCGCTTACGGCACAGTTCTAATTGATAAATGCATCATAAACCACTAGCACTGCTCATCCTAAAAAAAGGGGTCGCGCCACTCCACTCTGGTTTGATCGGTAATGGTACGTGACGATCCGAGGCGCTTCATGGCTGGGGGACCTATTGCATTGGCAATATGTTTTGCGTACTAACAACAACTCCCATCCTAGCAAAGCAGCACGTGCCATCTACACAAGCAAAACCCACAATCCTGACGCAGGCCTATCTGCTAGATAATCTAGCCTAGATTCTAGGTCCAGAGGTATTCGTACGTAACACATGCTTACGTAAATTCCATTGAGTAGAAGCTCGAGTCGGCATCGTAAGCTCACTTTTACAATTCCAGAAGCCGGAAGCCCTACAAACTGCTTAAACTGATCGTCCTGCTCCACAAGTCAAATTTGCGCAAGGTAAACGAAGCTGGAGAACGATGGATTTCTCGGCGTCCATGATCAACAGTACCAGTGGGTATGTCTGGGTAGCCCCGACGCCCATGGTTATGATGGCCCCGCCAGTTCAGGACGATGTCATACAACCGACTCGGAGACTCTACGCGAATATCCTAGTGTCTGTACTGCAGGCGCTACAGTTCGGATGGTCCACCTCTCAAATGAACAACGGCATTTTCAACAATGAAGCAGACTGCAACGCAAGACCCATTGCACCAGGCACCTGCCTCATGTTCCCTGGTCATACCAAACCACAGTGGACCATCGCCGTCAGCTCCTGGATCGTCGGCGGTATGTTAGGTAGTCTCGTGACTGGTCGAATCTCAAACAAGTTCGGCCGCAAGCCTACCATGATGGCCAACGCCATCGTTATGATCATTGGTGCGGTGATTCAGGCGATCGCTCCCACCATTTCGGTGTTCACCGTGGGTCGGGTCTTCGCAGGCATCGCAGCGGGAGGCTCGACCGCTGTCATTCCCGGGTTTATCGGCGAGATCTGCCCACCTCACCTACGCAGCAAGCTTGGCGTTTGCTTCCAGATCTCCATCACGCTTGGTCACTTGTTCGTTGCCATCGTATTTTTCTTCGCCAGTACGAGTACGGGCTGGCGCTACATCGCGGGGTTTCCGATTGTGTTGGGAGTGTTGTTCTTGGTATTGGCACCTGTCGTGCTAGTCGAAAGTCCTGCGTGGCTAATGATGGTGGGAGAGCCCAAGCGGGCAGAAGAAGAGATGGCACGATTATTTGGAGAAGATAATGTGTACGCTGCGAAAAAGTGGATCAAGCAGGACGACCCTGAGTCTAAACGTGAAGGTAGCATTTTGCTGCAGGACTTAGCCCTATCGATATCCCCAGATGCACCTAAAGGAGGTGGTAGCACCCTCCGCAAGCTATTTTCCCCGCTCCTTCTTCCTCAGCTCCTCACAGCCATCGGTGTCGCTGGAGCCCAGCAGCTAACGGGTGTCAATGCTGTTTTCTTCTACTCGTCTGGCATCTTCAAGCAAGCTGGACTTTCGGACAGCCGGATCGGTGTTTTGCTGGTCAATTTCGTCAATGTGCTACCGACGTTGATTTGCGGTATGTTAGCGGCCCGTGTGGGTAATCGCATGCTTGTTTTGTATGGCTTCGTTGGGATGCTATTGAGTGCAGTAGGCATCACGGTGTCACTTGTGACTAGTTTTTCGCCGTTTGCAATTCTGTTCACAGCACTCTACGTGACAACATTTGGAGCGAGCCTCGGGCCGCTGGCTTGGGGGATAATGGCGGACATGTTTCCGGACGATGTACGAGCTGTGGGCTGCTCGATTTGCGTTGGTTGCAGCTGGCTGTGCAGTCTTACGATCGGCCTGGTGTACCCGTATATTGCTGCAGCCTTGGGCAACTTCAGCTTCGTGCCCTTCATGTACACCATCACGCTGTCGTTTCTCTTCGTATTCTCGATCGTGCCTGACACGTACGGCAAAACGGTCCAAGAGATTCAGGACGAATTCGCCGCGAGATGGCAGAAGGCGAAAAAGAAACCCCAGTGGCGCTTGTCCGGTAACAGTCAGATTCCGGTGCTTGGTTGATAGTAGTAGTATAAAGTAAAGTAAAGTTTGTTGTTGTCGAGTCTCGCAAGTGAGGTCTGCAAGTCTTCTTTTGTACTGCTAGTACTAATATTAGATTCCTTGCCATCACCCCTCTGCAGTATTTGTGATAACACCCGAGACGACTACGCATCGCTTTCGAACAACTTTGACTTGGATACGTTAATTGCTTCCACGATATCAAAAGCTTGCGATGGTAGATTGGTCCAGCACTTCTCTGGAAAACTCATACACTGCCATTGTGTTCGATGTCACATGGAGGTTGAGATTAAGATGATGGTAGCTACTTTCAGGAAATCATAGCAGAAGCACCACATGAAGCTTCATCGCCGGTTTATTTGCAAGGATGCCTCATAGCTCAGCCTCATCTCGTTGATCCATAAAGTTGCTGTTTTGAGGCAATATGTTTTGATTGTGAAACCCGTGCCTACAATTGCCCAGCAAGATAATACCATTGCAGCCAAAGGATGCGGTGGTTTCCAGTCTTGCCGCTCTCGCCACTGCCCAGCGTGTCGGAACTATCCTTGCACAGCTGGACGCGAGCCGTTCCGACGACGCAGCATTGACAGGGTCAGGTCATCGCGGCAGTTGCAACGGCCTCGAAAAGGCAACTTGAAGTTGCCTTTTTGATGAATGCGAACGACCATCACTCCCGGAGCGAGTGGCCTGTAGACGAAGGTGCTGTCTGGACGAGAGTGCCTTACCGCGCAACTCGCCGATGGCGTCCACCGTGGACTCCACGCCGACGCCCCAGCAAGTGAGCGACGCCGCGCAGCTCGCCGTGTTCGTCCAAACGGCGGCGGTCCCGCGGTAAGGCAGCGCGTGCATGCGCGACTACAGCAACCCGTCGCTACGCTCGCGATCCTACAAAAAAAGTCGCTCGGCAAATGTCGCCGTCTCTGCTGCCCCGCGTGGTTGGTCGAGCGTGCCGGTGCAAGACCGTCATTTTCGCACGTGCCGACGAACAAACACAACACCCAACTCAATCGCATTGCCCATGGCCACCGACGCGCTCGCGGAGCCCGAGGCCGCGTTCGTCGAGGCCAGCACGCCCAAGACGACCGGCCAGCCCGACAAGGCCGTGCCGCTGTCGGCCACCTTCTGGGGCAGCCTGCTGGTGCTGCTCCTACTGCCCTTCCAGTTCGGCTGGTCGGTCGGCCAGCTCAACCTCACGGCCTTCAACGACGAGGACGACTGCAACGCGCGGCCCGTGGCGGCCGGCACGTGCCTCATGTTCCCCGGCCACTCCAAGACCGAGTGGACGCTCGTGGTCAACGCGTGGATCGTCGGGGGCATGGTGGGCAGTCTGGCCTGCGGCGCCATCTCCGAGTGCTTCGGCCGCAAGAAGGTGCTGCTGGCCAATGCCGTCATCATGCTGGCCGGCGCCGTGCTGCAAGCCAGCACGTCCAGTATTGCGCTCTTCGTGGTGGGCCGCGTCGTGGCCGGCGTGGCGTCCGGATGCGCCACCGGCATGGTGGGCGGCTACATCAGCGAGATCTCGCCGCCGAACCGCCGCAACTCGTACGGCACCTTCATGCAGGTCTCTCTCACGGCTGGCATCCTGGTGGTCACCATCAGCTTCTTCTTCGCCGACACCAGCAGCGGCTGGCGCTACATTGCCGCCTTCCCCGTCTTGAACGCGGGGCTCTTCATGGCATTCGCGCCGTTCGTCTTGGTGGAGAGTCCTGCGTGGCTACTGGAGAAGGGCGACCATGAGCGCGCGGAACAGGAGATTGCCAGGCTGTACGGCCACGAATACGTGCAACTCGCGCTTTCGTGGATGGAACCAGGTGCCAACACGGATCTGGAGTCCGAGGCGCAGTCGGAGGAGCAGCGCGAAGGTGGCACGCTGTCGCTACTCGTTTCGCCATTGTTTATCAAGCAGTTACTGGTCGCACTTGGTGTGTCTGCTGCCCAGCAGCTCACAGGCGTGAATGCGGTGTGCTACTACTCGTCGGATATTTTCTCGGATGCAGGCATCTCCGACGGTCGCGTTGGTGGGATTATCGTGTACGTGCTGATGTTGATCCCCACCATGTTGGTAGCAAACCTGTCCGAGCGCTTTGGAAACCGACGACTCCTGCTATGTGGACTGGCGGGCATGTTCATTAGTGCTACGGGTATTACGTTGTCCTTGGCATTTTCAGCGCAGGCGTTATCTATCGTTTTCACGGGCACCTTTGTTGCTTCCTTCTCGGCGAGTGTTGGGCCACTTATCTGGCCCATCACAGCGGCGCTGTTCACGGATTCTGTGCGCGCCACCGCTGTCTCCATGTGCATCTTCATCAATTGGGTCTGCAATTTACTTATCGGCGTCTTCTTCCCGTACATTTCGGACGCCCTGGAAGCGTACAAGTTTGTCCCGTTCATGGTGACCACTGCTGCATTCTTCCTGTTCACGCAATTGTGGATCCCGGAAACCGCTGGGAAGAGCACAGAGGAAATCCAAGCCACATTTCGCTCGCGTAGAGACCAGAAGACGGATATCTTGAGCTAATTATCTGCGAAACTAACAGTAAGGCAAAGTAGCCCCTGTAAATAAAAACCGAGCTGTTTTACTGGTACCTCGAGTAGCTTTTGCCAAAAGTAAGGGGCGTAATCTTCTTCTGCTCCAGGCGTATGGGACGAACGTGCCCTCGCCATGTTCGTCAATGTGATACCAACTTTAATCTTGGCACTCGACCCGACAACTGGAAATTCATGTACGGGCTAGCAGGCATTTTCGATCGATGAATACCATGGCCAATGCTCCGCGTAGTATATGTCTGCACTCGGATCGACCTTTAGTTCTCTGGCGTGCGTCACCATGACGGACCACTTCCCGGTCAATATTGCTGCGGTGTTGGTCAGCTTCAGTTTAATTTTGAACAAATTGTGTACGCTAAGCGTTGTACTTACTCGGTAGTGCCGAACACACCAGGATACCGATCTACAGGGGCTTGATAAGGTTAGCGGAAAGAGATATTGAAGATCAAGTAGCCACGTAGACAATTTTTCAGAATATCATTTGGCAGCAAACTTGAGTTGGATAATACGTAAACGACGTGCAGATGAAAACGTTGAGCCGGACGTGTTGTTGTGGTGTCCAGTGCCAATATCCTTGAACGAGGTCTGGAGCACGTATGGGTATCGCGATGCAAATGGTATCCGTCCGGCTAATAACACCTTGCAAGATCACCGGGACTCTTGCGCTTGAGCCCCAATTTTACAGGATAATTAGACTCGAACCGCACACGAAGCACTACCATCGATCACGCTTCAAACGTCAGAGCGGTCAGATCCTCACTTCACCACCTCCCACTTCAGAAAGTGGCAAGAGTGGGGAAAGGAAATTCTGGACAGCGTTATTTCTGCTTTAATGGTCGTCGTCTTCACTATTAGGCCGTTTGTTCGTCGTAGCAATATGTCAAAACCAGATGATCTTCAGAACAGCAGACGGGTAACACTGACACGGTGTCAGTTTAATACGGAAAAAGATCATCCTTTTTTCGTATTTCTTTCGAACAGTTGTTTTTTCTTAATCGTACGTGCCATGCAAATCCTCAGCAAAACCAGTGTGACCATCGTGATCGGTCTGCAGAAAGTAAAACAACTGCACCTGCATCACCCAACCCCTGCGGTAGGAGCTCACAATGGGTCAATGCAAGGGGGGGGTTGTAAGGTGGTGGAAACTCATTCCGACAACTGCGCCTTAACCGGTACATCGACCAACGTGATCACAAGCACATTATACCTCGCAGGCTCTACTGCCGCACGATGGAGTTCTCGCCGTCTCTAAGCAGTACCAGCCAGGTCTGGATGGTTCCAACCCCAATAGTAATGGAATCTACGCCAGCCCAAAAGAATTCAGTAATTCAACCAAGCTGGAGGCTCTACACCAACGTACTCGTTGCAGTGCTGCAGGCGCTACAGTTCGGATGGTCCACCTCTCAAATGAACAACGGCATTTTCAACAATGAAGCAGACTGCAACGCAAGACCCATTGCACCAGGCACCTGCCTCATGTTTCCCGGTCACACCAAAACACAGTGGACCATCGCCGTCAGCTCCTGGATCGTCGGCGGTATGTTCGGTAGTCTCGTGACTGGTCGAATCTCAAACAAGTTCGGCCGTAAGCCTACAATGATGGCCAACTGCGTCTTCATGATCATTGGTGCAGTCATTCAAGCCTTCTCTGCCAATATCTCAGTGTTCACTGTGGGTCGGGTCTTCGCAGGCATCGCAGCGGGAGGCTCGACTGCTGTCATTCCCGGGTTTATTGGAGAAATCTCGCCACCTCACTTACGCAGCAAGCTTGGCGTTTGCTTCCAGATCTCCATCACGCTTGGTCACCTGTTCGTTGCTATTACATTTTTCTTCGCCAGTACGAGTACGGGCTGGCGCTACATTGCAGGTTTCCCGGTTGTGTTGGCGTTACTGTTCTTAGCATTGGCACCTGTCGTGCTAGTCGAAAGTCCTGCGTGGCTCTTGATGATGGGGCAGCAACAACTCGCGGAGCGAGAGCTTGCACGACTGTTTGGTGATGAGAATGTGTGGCTCGCAAAGACCTGGATCAAGCAGGAGGAAGCAGCACCCCGAGTAGGTGTGGGGAGTGAGTATATCATGCCGCTACAGGACCTCAGAATGACAATGGCCCCAGACGCGCCAAAACCGCCCAGCTTCGCTCAATTGTTCTTGCCGTCAATCGTTCGGCAGCTACTAACAGCCATTGGTATAGCTGGAGCTCAGCAGCTCACGGGCGTCAATGCTGTTTTCTTCTACTCTTCAAGTCTCTTCAAGCAAGCTGGGCTTTCTGACAGCCGCATTGGTGTCTTGGCTGTCAATTTTGTCAATGTGCTGCCGACTCTGTTTTGTGGTATGCTATCCGCCCGTCTGGGTAACCGCAAACTCATTTTGATCGGTTTTGTGGGCATGTTTGTCAGTGCAGTTGGAATTACGGCGTCACTTGTTTCTAGTTTGCCAGCGCTGGCAATCGTATTCACCGCGCTTTACGTGACCACGTTTGGCTCGAGTCTGGGACCGCTAGCTTGGGGGATTATGGCTGACCTGTTTCCAGACGACGTACGAGCCATGGGCTGCTCGATTTGTGTGGGTTGCAGCTGGCTATGCAGCCTTGCGATCGGTCTTGGTTACCCGTACATTGCTGCGGCATTCGACAACTACAGTTTTGTGCCTTTCATGTGCACTGTCACGCTGGCTTTCCTTTTTGTTCAAACATTCGTACCGGAGACGTACGGCAAAACAATACAAGAAATTCAAAATGAGTTCTCTGCGAAGCGCCGTGCGAAAAACCAGGAGCGAGATCAGTGGCGTTTGTCGGGTAATAGCCAGATAGCTATGCTCGGATGATATAATAACTTGAACTAGAGGTAGAAATGCTACAATATAAAATATTTACTACAGCCCGAGCTGACAGGAGACGCTCCATGCAACTATGACTTTTTCAAGTACTATTGTGCCAATGATTGCTTATAACTGAGATAATCACGATAAACCTTCAACAACAGTCAAGCCTGGCTTCTTTCTAGTGCTTCCAGGGAAGACTAGGACACTGTGAGCTACTGCTATTTTAGTTGGTAGGACAAATGCTCCTGGTTGCGGATTCTCTCAGCAAAGTCAATCGCGAGCGCGTTACAATGATCCGCTACTCTTCATGATTATACGTGCACGTCAGCGCCGTTAGCTTCTAACTATCTATCGGCGGACATACCATCTCTGGTATCCCGTCCGGTGCCGCTTCATCGGCGAGGTTTTCGCGCTGAACCCCGTCAACGATCTTGGTGTAGAGTTTTAAGTTATTGTAGGAGCTCTTTCCCCTTTCGCTGAGTAACGACGCATCACTGCGAGTGTCTTATGGCCATGGTGCTGTCCTGGTATCCGTGCTGACGGAGAGCCTGCGAGAGAACAACAACGTGCTGAACGAGAACGGGAATGCTTGGCTTTTGGTGAAGACATTGTATTAGATCGAGCAGCACTCATTACCTTCAAAATTAAATATGGTGCTCTGCACATGCGCTTTTGCACTGCTCTCGCCGCTCCTTTTTCAGCAACCGATGACCCACGAATATATTAGCACCGCGCTGTATTTGTCATAAACAAATAGTCGAGCCTTACATACGTATCGAAGTTTTCGCTCCATTTTTAATGATGGCCACTACAGCACGTTGCACACGGTCTGATCTGTTGCGTGGTTGCCGATCGAGTTCTCTACGGCAACCAAGCACAAAGGACTGTAGTCTGTCCTATGGACTAACTCGCGCAGTATACTATCAGTATGGTAAGCGCTGTATTTGGCGACCCAGCTTGTTGCTGCTGTCGCACACCGAACTGGTTTTCACTTGATCTATCGTCTTGATCACCCAACCACGCCAGGCAGTGTCAGTGTGTCGTGCACCGAGAACAGCATCCGCCGACCAACCATTCGTTGCCGCATGGTACCTACGAACGCTAAGCAATGAAAAGCCCTGGTCGCGTTCTGAAGTTGAGGTCAAAGCAGCAGAAAAATCTCAACTTTCACGTGGTTTGTTGTATGTAAGATCAAGTCGATGCAGCGAATGGCAGAGGCTACTGGGAACGTACAGCCATGTGGAACGGCACGAACCGACTACGTCTGAAAATTTGTCAGTAGAAATGCCCACGGACTTGCGGGATCCAAGTGAGCAGCGGCTCAACAAGGCTCACGCAATGTGCAATGTGTATGTCAGATGATCTCAAGGTTCAACGAGACTCGCATATTTCTGTGGGCTGGGCTGGTGAACCGTTCCACCTCGAAGGGGTCACAAGATAAGCGGGCTGTCAGTGCCGCACCGAGGTGTGCGCACCTGGACTCGAAGTCTCGCCATTGTCCGTTTTACCTTCCGGTGCAACAGCAACAACATCAAATACAGTGTCTGAGCCGTTCCTGAAGACTTGCACCATCAACCGCGTTCCCAGTAACCATGGCTGACCAGATGCAAGACAGTGCCAACTACGAGGTCGCCAATTCTCCTGCCAACGTCGCAGCTCCAGTTAATACGTTCGACGAGGCCAACAAGGCCGCGGCGCGCCTCATCAAGCCGAATGCCATTCTGTACACCAGCGCGCTGCTATCGTGGCTACAACCGTTCCAAAGCGGTTGGTCCACCTCGCAGATGAACCTATCACAGTACAACGACACGGAGCAGTGCAATGCGCGTCCTGTGGTTGAGGGCACGTGCCTCATGTTCCCGGGCCACTCGAAGCTGGAGTGGACGTTCGCCGTGAACGCATGGATCTTCGGCGCCATGGTGGGCTCGCTGTGCTGCGGCCACTTCAGCGACAAGTACGGCCGCAAGAAAACTCTCATGGGCAACTGTATCTTCATCATCGTCGGTGGTGTCGTGCAAACCGTGGTGTCCAACATTTGGGTGTTTTCCGTCGGCCGTCTCATCGCTGGCCTTGCCTCTGGTACTGCTACGGCCACCATCGGCAGCTATGTGAACGAGTTGTCGCCGCCGCACATGCGCAACACGCTGGGTCTGGGCCTGCAGATCTTCACCACCATCGGCATCTTATTCCCAGCTATTGCCTTCTTCTTCGCCAACACAAGCTCTGGGTGGCGCTACCTGGCTGCGTTCCCCGTTATATTGGGAGCTGTCTACCTCCTGCTGGCACCGACCATGTGCGTGGAGAGTCCTGCGTGGCTTCTTACACAAGGTCGCTCGGAGGAGGCCAAGCAGGTGATCGCTCGTCTGTATGGTGAGCAACACGTGCAGACGGCTTTGTCATGGCTAGAGGTGAGCAAGAAACCTGAAGCTGTTGAAGATGGCCTGGGCGCGCCTAAAAAGGAGTCGATGTTCAACCCGCGCTACCGCTTGCAGCTTCTGGGCGGCATCTTGCTCTCATGCGCGCAGCAGCTGTCCGGCATCAACGCCGTGTTTTACTACTCGGGCAGCATCTTCTCGGATGCCGGTATCTCGGACTCGCGCGTCGGCACGCTGATCATCGACTTCATCAACATCTGGCCCGCCTTCTTCACGGGCGTGCTGGCCAACCGCTTCGGCGCTCGCAACATGATCCTGTGGGGTCTGTCGGGCATGGTGGTCATGTCCATCGGTATGACGGTGGCGTTCATCGTAGACGTGTCTGCTCTGTCGATTGTGTTCACTGCGCTGTACGTGATCGTGTTCGGCGTGACGCTGGGCCCGCTCGTGTGGGTGATGACGGCCGACATCTTCCCGGACTCGATCCGCGCCAGCGCGTCTTCGCTGTGCATCGGTATCAACTGGCTGTGCAACCTCATCGTGGGTGTGTCGTACCCATACATTTCGGACGCTCTGAATGACTACGCGTACGTGCCGTTCGTGGTGCTGCTGGCGATCTTCTACCTGCTTGCTCTGAACTTGGTACCGGAGACGTCGGGCAAGTCGGCCGAGGAGATCCAGGCCGAGTACGACTTGCGCCGCGAGAAGTAGAAATCTTGGGGAAGGGCATCAAGCTTGTCGATGACATTTTGCGTACGTGCGAATACATTTTTCGTTTTGCCCTTATTTGAAATTGGTTGCTATGATATGGTTGACCTAAAAATTGACTCCGACTATTCCGCCTTGCCTCACGCCGGTGTCTTGAAAGCCACCGTAGGTTATGACCAGTGCGAACGGATGTCTCGTGCAAACACATTCGTATAGAGTTCGGACTGGATTGCGTTGCTTAGCTGAGAATCCCAGCGGGGTGGACGATCTACCGTGGATGCTTGATTAAACTAAATCTACCTAAGGTGACAGGTCACGGCGAGGCCTGTTTTGTAGAACAGCCCCCCCCTTCCCCCCGTTTTTAAAGCTAAATCATGATTTTCGTGCATTGCTACTACTAGTAGTACTTTTCTCTGGTATGTCATTCTTCTTGCAGTCGCCGATAGCGAACAAGGCGAAGAATGACACATTGGCAATTTCGACACACAAGTCTGCTCGTGGCAAGGAAAGTGTGCCAAGGAGCTCGTCTACGCTGGACAAGAATTGTGGAGAAGAACGGCGTGCGACGAGAACCAAAATCCAAGGGTTTTACTTGTTCATGTATTGAGGCTACTCTAAGCCAGCGCGTGCTGGAAACAGACACGGGCATCAAAACCGAAACTTGGGCTCTGCAACGCACAAGCGTTGACCGCTCTTATTGTAGGATAATTTTTTTTTATGGAAACCCCAGCCCTTTAAAGTAATGTAAAGACTGCATCCTACAAATTTATCTAATCAGAAAGCTTTCCAGCTTATTTCCGGAAATGTCCGTCATTTCGAAGAATGACAAAATAAGTTTTTATAGTAAAACAAAGATAACTTTAGATTTATCGGATAATCTACTGCTGGAAAAACATAAATATAAAACGGTAGCTATAAAGATAGCTTGAGGAGAAGATCTGCAACTTTAACAATGGCGATGAGGAGAGCCCCTCGTGGTCTCGACACGCCTGCTGGCACTGTCGGGCAGAGGCAGCTTCTGTAAATGTCTTCAGTTAGTTTCTTGGCTCTGCAAACTTAAATAGTGATGATCTCGATAAGATGCATGCGTCTCTCCTAGCAGCTCTTTAACTCACTTCTAACAGCTGTCTAAATTTCCTACAGACCAAAAAAAGTAATAAGTCTCGTGCAGCTGATGGTTACTTAGCTAAGGCAACAGCTCTTGGGTACTTTTCTCAAACTGTGAACTGATTACGAGAATGCTACAATGACTCGCTTCAAGACTCAAAGCGTATCGCAAAAATTCGTGACAAAATGACAAGTGCTATTGATGAACGCAATTTACGTGGAAACGTGCAGACGAATGATGCACCGGGTTGTACAGTGAATGATATGTGTGTGCTAATCGATCATTTAGTGGTTCATGCTGATGTTGCAAATGGGCTAAAGAATATCCACGATGCAGCTCTGTTAACTATGATGTGGCACACATTTGGTAGAGCAATTGATACTTGTTTTTCAAACAACAACTATCGGTGCCAGATCGAAGAAAAGCTTTCCGCACCCATGCCGGCAGTCGTCAACGAGCAGCAAGCCATTAAACTGTTCAACACAGGATATTCAACATTGCAATTAAAACCAAGCAAAAGGAAACGTCGAGGAGATCAACTCAAGGTTACCACCGTATTACGGCTAATTCGAGAGAATGTCTGTGAACAAGAACCAACATCTTGTCGTCAAGTCAATCCCCACAAGCGTCGAAAGGCTAGACACACGGCTGGCAGATCGGCAACCGCACTTCCTGATCATGTAGAACGAAACGTCAGTCCTATCGCTCTCAGGGAGACTGTCGCGACCGAGTACAATTCACTTACGTCCGTCCTGGGCTCTGCTGGCGACAGCTTAGAGAACCGCCGGAGTAGCCTTGTAGGGAGCTAGCTTGTCCGTCCGTCAAAACGCAAAGTGCCTGTAGGGAACCACTATCATATTTTAAACAATCAAGTAAGAGATCCGTATCGTCGCAGGACTCATCTTACGTTTTCTCAAGTCAATTGATTATGAGATTCGGGCGGGGAGACCGCATGCTATAGACGTTTTCATGACGAAGAGAGTGACCACTATGGTCACCTACCAATTAATTTACTGGCTTGTAATGAACTAGCTTCCTGTGACGTTCTGCAAGAAGCCACGAGCTCGAAAGTACTCAACCTCGGTACCAAATGCTCCAAGACGCTGAAGATACGAGTGGAATCTGTAGAGCGTGCTGGTAGAGAATAGACTAGGTCCTTCGCCAATCGTCTACTACAGGGTAAACCTAAGCTGGCATAAGCTGGTATCTCGCTCTAAGGACTTTGGTTGGATTTCGCCTTCATCTAATAATGTAAAACACTCATTCTCTACCGCTGGTATGGTACGAAACGATAGGCGGCAGCACATGGACACTCCAACTCTAGAGACTCTTGTTTTCATGGAGGCATGCGGGATGCGGAGTTGATTGAGTACTGTTTTATACTTGCTGAAAAAAATTATCAAGTTATTTACTGGGCGCTCATGGTACCTTCAATACAATAATTACTTTATTTTTCCGAACTCTGGCTCCCGAACACCTACTGAATTCACTAATAGTAGCCAAGCTAAAAGAAGCATTGCCAACTGCTTCAAAATCTTCATACTATCGCTTCTTTTCGTCGTTTTCATTGTCACCGGGAAGTTCTTCATCGCAGGTATCACTATGGGAATCACTTGAAAAAAGAAAAATAAACATGTTACATTGGCCAGGCTATCTTCTGCCATGATCTTCATCGTTTTCAGTTTTACACACTGCGTCATCAGTTCGAGCGACTCCATTAGTGTAGCTGCATCGCTTTCAGTTGTAGTTGTCTGAATGTTACGAGTACGCTTGTACAAGTCCTAGTCGTACATTACTCGTACAAACCTGGGCTTGATCTATCCTAGTAAATACAGTAATTTCCAGATTCCGGACGGGAATCCGGACGCTATCATACGAGCTGACTGGGGCGCTTGAACAGAACAGGGCGCCCATAGACGTTATTAATCATTCCGGATGGAAGTGCTTGGTTTGTCTCACGACATTTTCAATTCAACTAGCCGAGTGCCGCCACTTCGCGGCGGTGGTGCTATGTTAGGTCCCACTAGCGTATCAGGTTGCACTCCGTTTCGCTCGCTCGCGAGCTCGCTCCACTACTGGGCAGGCTGCCTCCGGGAGTGGCGGACCCGTTCCGCTCGCCTCGTCGGCTCGCTGCGCTACTCACAGTGTTAGGTTGGTCATTAATATCGGCGGCCTGATGGCCGCAACGCACGTTCAGGTGCCCGTTTTGGGCCGCCTCGCTACGCTCGGCAGCTTTTTGTCTAATGAAAAGTGTGGATCGTGTCTACATGATAAGCTGCTACGGACGCTTTGGACGGAACACGGGCTACTAACGGATATTTTCGAACAATACCCGGGGCACTATTTAATAGTACCCCATTGAATTCTCAAAAAGGTTACTCTCTATTCACAAAAGGTTACACTTTGTCATTGTATCCTACTCGTCGATCAGAGCGATATCATCGAGAGCATCATGAAGCTCGTCAAGGTTGAAGCCGTCTTCTTCCTGGTTTTCATCACGTGCTTCCCACTGTTCACGGAACTGCGCTCCGTAGACATCGTGGCGCGCAATGTGCCAATCCATCCAATTCTCAGCGAACCCTGCTGCAGCAACAGAGTTTTTCACTGTGCTGCTGTCAGTGTCACGCCACGCGCTTCTAATCCACTGACAGACTGTACCTACGGATGGCATACGCGGGTTACCAAACCGCGTATACTCGACCTTGTCACTCTCCTTCCACGCATTAATCTCCATGTAGAGTAGGTCCTTAAAAGACTTGTGTATGCCAATATCTCCAGCCTGTAGATAGGGAGTGAGACCGCCAGGGATGACACACATTTTCACTTCTCGAGCAGCGCACTTAGCCTTCACCTCCCTGGAGATGTGTGCACGCATCGAATCCCAAACGAGGTGTTTCCCCTTGCTTGGGTCTACCATAGGAAAGACCAGGTCAATCCAGCGCTTCAACAAGTTGCTATCAACCCATGCACGAGGCTGCTGCGCCACATACACTCCGCCAATTTTGTCAAAAGTGGGTGTCGATTTCCCCTTCCATATCAGAAGAGGCGGGAGTTTTCGTCCTGTTGCTGACACTGCAAGCACCGCGGTAATTCTCATCGATGCAAATCCCGTTGAACGGACAACAACATGACGACTGCCGATTAAATCGACACATCTTCGATATAGACTGCCGTTTCATTCATTAGAACAGTGAGGTCGAAGTCCATGTCAGGTATAGCACATTGAAGGTATTTCACGTACGAAATCGCGCGGGTAACGAGCACCTCATCGGTGAGGGTCGTCAAGTTCGTGCGCCGGCGCAATGACAGCCCATAGCGTCGCATAAACCCCGTGACCCAATGCGGAGACGCAACAAAACCGCTAGGCCCCATGGTGTCAGATTTTTGGCAAGCGAAGATGACTCTAGCCATGTGACCGATCCATTCTCGTGTCACCTTCTGCTTCTTAAGCCTTTTGGCCACGACCTCGTCGTACAACGCCTCCTCCATAGCAGCGGAAAGAGGCCTTCGGCTACCTCCTTGTGCTCGAAGTCTTCCTGGCTCGGCAGAGAGAATCCTCTCGCGATCACGCCACCACCGCCGCACGCTGCCTCCGTCCAGTTTCCATCCCTTGGCACAGAAGTGCTTGATGGCCCGCGTGGGGACTTGCCCGCCGTGTTCGTCGATCCACAGGAGGACTTCCTGCTTCCGCCAATTGCTACAAGGAACTCTTGATGACATCTTTGAGAATGAGGTAATGCTTAAAGGACACTGAATAGGAAATGCATGCTGTCCAAACGGTTGGTAGTCTATCCTCATGGCACTGAGCGTTCGGTTACATTTTGGTTACCTGGGGGGTACCAAAGGTTATGGTTACTGTGAGGTTACACGGGGAGGGTACTATTCGGGTACCGGGTATTAATCGAAAGTTTCCGTTAATTAGAGAGATGAATTGGAAGTCAACTAAAAGAATTGTATTCAAAGCCATTCATTCAGCTCCTTCTTACGACGCGGCGGACAGTGGACAGCGGACAGCGCGCGCCAGCAGGACTACCAACGGCGGCACCCGAGACGCGGGTTCTTCCCTCACGCCCCCGTAGCTCAGCGGAAGAGCGGGAGACGATTTCTCCAGGCCGCTGGTTCGAATCCAGCCGGGAATATGCTGATGAACCTTGAAGTGTGCTGTGGGTTGTGTTTGTGTGCTGTGTTGTGCTCTACTTGAATGCGCAGGCTCGCTACGCAAGATCGGAGGTAGTCCATTGGTGTGAAGCAGGCGTGCTGATGTCGACGATTGAGCCGTCCTCGAGGCGGGCAATGCGATCACTGATGGATGTGAGCTGTGCCACCACATTCTCCAAGGTGGACGACAGCAGCGAGTCACTGCCAGAGACAGTTTGGCTAAGCTGTGTGATTTGTAGTGCGCCAGCGAATCGACAAGTGGGATCCCATTCACAACATGTGCTCGTCGAGATGTGACAGCCAAGCGCTTCATTTGTGGAAGCGATGCATCGCTCCAGCTCATACAGGTAACGCGATACGTGTGTTGGTGATGCTTGATTAGCTTTGACGGCTTCTACCACTGTCTCCATGTGTATCAGCAGCACTGCAAAGGTAACGTTGGCGACTTCAACTGATACATTCAGCCGGGGGTCAGGCAAACCGAGGTCATGCTGGAAGAGCTTGTTGCGCAGCGTTACAACTTGTCCAAACGCCAGCGCTGTGAGACGCTGCTGCAGATCATCAATCGTTAGTGTTGCTACGGGTATGTCGGGCGCCTCGTATCCGGCCAAAACTTTTGCTGCATTGCACTCTGATCCTCACGTGTTGTTGTTCCTATCTATGCAAATGCTTTAGTCAGCGAGTCTAGCAGCCACGGTCCTCGTGCTGAGATCCACTGGATCGCAAGCTTCGGTGAGGCATTGCATAAGCAGCAGCTATTTACAAGTCTGCCGAACGCTGGGAGCAGTACATGTTGCATGCGTTCGGCATGCTTTTCGTCTGCTATGATGTGCCGTCAGAGTATCTCTTTCCACTTGTCCCTTGATACGCTGTTTCAGATCTACCTGGTAGTCAGACGTACACGCTGGAGGAGGCTGTGATCTCTTGGGAGAGCCTGCAAAACGACGTAGGAAAGGAGACTGAAAAGCCGTCAAAACGCGAAAGAAAGCGGCCGAATATTGCGAGCTACGTTACCGAAGTTATGCGCGGTTGCATTCGAGAGATGCCTCAGGCGAAGAGACAATCAATGACGCCGAACATGACCAGTCACACCTTGCGTCGAGGGGAGACGCCCTGTACGACTGAGGTCTTAATTTGAGCAATATGAAGAAGCAGCTCACCAGACGCGATTTCATTAATGATGTAGCACGTCATAATGGATCATTCGGATTGAGTTGCTCGTTTTTGGGTTGTGCTCAAATCATCCGTTAGAATACCTTTTGTAAGGAGGAAATTAAGCTTGGGGTTGCCGAACCACAACAGTAACCATGCTCCAAGTGGGTTAATACTAGGGAAAATTAAAGTCTTGAGGCAACACATGAAATTTACCACCCCACGAATGGTGGAGGGGCACGGGATTTGGGGGTGGGGTAGCGTTATCAGTTTTCACTTCGCGGTGAAGACCATCTTCGTCAAGCAACGCTCGGATTTCCTCACGTAACAATTCTCTCGATATTGCCAGCCGCCACTTCCTTTCTTTCAAGCACATGCTCCATTCTCTCTTCAAGTTTACTAGGAAGGTCGTCAATTGCCTGTTGCTGCCTGTCAAGTTTCTTATACAGTTCAATATACGGCGGGACTCCCGAAGGTTGAAGCGAACGTGACTCGCCAACTTCAAGCAGGCTTCGCAGCGTTATAAGAACGACCGGAGTGACGAAAATATGTGTTGATAGCAGGGGATGTTTTAAGCTGCTGCAAATAATCTGATGATGCACAAGTGAAGCTAGGCACAGCTTTAAACGCATGACAAATGTGACTCCGCAGCAAGTCCATGAAACATCGTTTGCACGCTGGACGTGACAGTTTTGTCTGAGGTGCGAAAATGAGGGGGTAACAAAGCAAACAACGAGTCATTCACTGGGAGGCCGGCTACGACGCGGCCTAAGAATTGATCCCCAGCGGCCTCATAGCAAAAGTATCGATACTGAACTCCACCAATACTCCACCCACAGCGTAGACATACATCAACAATCGATGGACCGCCTGTACTTCCTCCACAAGCAAATGTCGCGACACTTTCCGCACAGAGTGAGTACCGTACGTTCCAGCAGATTTTTCTTCTTTTAAGAGTTGAGTTAAAGCCTTACCAAATCGTAATTTCTGATTGGAGTCCGGAAAGAGTGCTCCTGGCTGAAGACGCGGACTGCATGCTAGATAAATTTCGAAAGCAGTTACCCAACATGTCGTCGGACTTAATAAATTTGCGTAGATATGGCGAGGGTCTCGCAGCCCAGAGCCATCTTGATGTGTCTTTGTTGTTTTGACAAATACAACACCAACACTTTCATCCTTGTCCACTAGATGCTGCGTCTGAAGAGTTTGAACAGACATCGACCTACACATTAAATTCCACTGTGATGCCAAAATCAAAAGAGAGGTAAGGAATTTGATTGAGAAATCAAAACTCTGAAATCGCATTCAGCCCCAGGCCCAGATGGATTCACTGCTGATTTTTTCAAACTTGACTCGGCTACATTTGGTGCTATATTGCTAGAAACGTTCGTTATCAACAGGAACGAGAAAGAATGTTGCCACATCAGCGGTACTCGTCCGTAGCTCTATTTTTTTAAACAGGTGATCGGTCGGACCCTGAAAACTTTCGCCCCATAATCTTAATGACAGTGGAGGTTAAAATTTTGTCGGAAGCTTTGGTGAAGCGACTTCGGTCACTCATGACCTTTCTGGTCCACGCAGACTAAAAGTTTTTTTTTTCCAGGTCGTCTGATTCATCAACAAATTATTTTCGTTCGGGACTTGCAACACTTACTTACCACGCAGAGACACAAAGGTTTGGCTGCGTATTTCTTAACTTTGCAAAAGGTTATGATCGTGTCAATCGGGAGTACTTATTTAAAGTTCTAGAACGCCAAGGCTTTGGTCCAAAGTTAATCGCATGAATCCGTTTGATGTACAAAGACTCCAAATGCTCTCTGATGCTAAATGGATGGGCGCAAGCCCATCTGATCCCGCTACGAGGTGTAGAACGGGGAGATCCATTATCTCCCTTTCTTTTTTATCTGTGCCTCGTTCCACTTGGAAACCTCTTGAGAAAACGACAAGATCTAGGCATCTCGATCGTCGACGGATTGGAGGCCACAGTGGCTTTCTTTGCAGATGACACGTATTACTTTCGAAAAGAAAAGTGGAGCTGCAGAAGCAACTCAAATTTGTGGATTGCTACTGTGCGGAATCAGGTGCTAAGCTAAACAAATCTAAAAGTGTACTCCTGAGTTTGAATAATCGGTGCTCTCCCCCGCGCATAAATCCACTGCGCTCTCCCCACCGTGGAGAAACAGTACGCTATCTGGGGCTTCCGTTTGAAAATTGTGATACATCATCAGGCCTGGCCAACGACCTGGACAGGAAATTGACTACAAAACTTCGGCTTTGGAAAGGTCGAGCTAAAACTCTACTTGGCCGTAAACTGTTCGTGCAAACACTAATCCTATCACTTCTCTGGTACTTTACCTCCGCTATGACTATCCCAAACAGGTTCATCAACCGGTGGCAAGCCATGGTAAATCAGTTTGTGCTTTACAATCGAATAGGGACTGGCAAACGTGGTGTGAACGTAGTGAAGACTGAATTTGCACTGACCCCAAAAGACGACGATAACATTGGTATACCAAATGTGAAGATGTACATACGTAGACAGCACCTACAATTGCTTCACGTGTTTGTGCGTGCGATCTCATCTACTGGAAACCACGACGAGGAAATCTGGTATCGCCCAATGCAGGCATTTTTTTCGACAGCGTTATGGTAACTTCTCCCGACTGCGGTCCTTTGATTTTTTAATGCAGAACCCACCACCACCACCTGGGTCGAAAGTATCTTATATGCCTCGTTGGTGGAGGAAAGCTTTGCAAAGTTGGAACCGAATCAATGGCCTCAACACGACCAAAATACCACTCACTAGACGTCAAACCCTGCAGTACGTATTATTCAGTCCGATTTGGTGGAACACCTTAACGAAATTTCTTCATCAAGATCAGGACAGTCGTCAAAAACCGATGGGATCTGGCGACGTTAGATTTCGTAAAATGTGCCGTGCTTTGGCGGAGCAAAACAAACTCTGCCTGGCGGACTTCCTTGATGTCAGTCGCAACTGGCCATCGACATCAATTTTTTTCACAGCAGTATGCTCTATGCTTCATGGAATAGCAGGACCACGCGTTGGTTTTGGGGACATCACCCCGGCTTTATCGGCAATTGGCCGACCTTTTCACGCGAAACCTTCCGTCCGCATGCTGGTGGAATGCAGAACGAATCAACAACGACAATTCCCCCAATATTTGGTTTAGCGGTGGAATCTCGTCAAGCTACGGATGCACCAGCGCGATTTTTTCCACAACTGCAGCTACATGACTGGGATAATCTTCTTCAACACGCCACTTTTGAGCACCATCCTCTGGAAAGCCTTGGCTGTCCGGTACAAAAAATTCATGAAGCACACACCAAGATTATTTTCCCTCTGGAAATACATGCTTCCAGTAGTTCACGATGTAATGTTCCGCCTATTCATTGGAGACCTAATAGTTGGTTTGCGGTTGTATTTCCTGAGATTCTTAAATCCTACGTTTCAAGAGTGTGTTCGGTCATCATGCCATGCCATTGAAACGGTACAATATTGTTCTACACGTGCCCTGCCGTGTTCGCAATGTGGCAACAACTTTGGAGCCCGTGGCGTCACGTCTTCATTTTGAGCCTGGAATGGCGGCTACTGCTTTTCCCGAAACCGAATGATCTACGACCACGTTGGTGGCGGAATGCTCATGCTGTGCTCATCTTGTGGAGGATGTTTACTGCGATTGCTTTTTATGCAATGTGGAGAATCCGAAATGATTTTCTTCTGAGATACTTCAGCAAATGTACAAAACATTCTCCAGATCCAAAACGCTTTCAAAACACACTGCCAATTTCTATACCAAAACACATCTGAACTGAAATTCAGTAAATCCCAACTGGCTTCATTGCTCAGCCAACTAGGCTTTAACCCACCCAAGAGTTTAACCCTCGCAACAACGGATCGTCATATTTGGATTCCAGGATCATATAAGCTGTCCGCATACACTGTCCAGCTACCATTCGGATTTGAGCTGGATCATTTTCTGAAGAAGCCAACCGAATGTGCTTGCCATACACAGCAACCCCTTGACATGACTGAAGCTAATGACGACCTTGTTGAGGCAAGTCAGATCTTAAGCGTGCCCCCATCGCATCGGTTGCGGGTGCGCAAAAGTGCGGCGGATCCGCAACGCTTTGGCGTGGGCCACAGCTCCTCCATAACCCTCGAAGAAGCCTCAAGCTCTGCTGAACTGTCGAGCTTGAGCTCCCCACTATCAAACGCTGGTCATATTGAAAGCGCAGACGATAATACTGACATGCCGGTCTATGCAATAGATGCGCCAGAGCATTGTGCTGCTGGCTTTAAGCATGGAGAATTTGAATTGGCAGACGAAAATCCTTACTCGCCGCTGGAATCTGAGGAATGCGATTTCGATCTGTTTCAACCTGAAACTACCCCTGAACTGCCTGAAGCAGTTGTAATGGTACCGCATCTCCACATAAAAGAAAGACCTAAAAAGAAAGGCCCTGGAAGTTCACCAGCCGATCGTGACCGTGATGAAGCTGGGTTAGAAGAAGCACTTCTCCAATCGCACGGAGAAGCGCTCTTGATAATTTAGCCAGATCATGTCAAAGCAAATATTGAACGTTATCACGCGTCAGAAACACTTTTTCGTGAATATAAAAACATGGACCAAATTGTCCAGGCTATTCTTTCGTGCTCGTTGTCATGGAGTATGGTGTGTTTTTCTTCACGAGCTGAAACATGGAGGCGATACACTGCTTGATCATACACTACACCAGTGGGACAGAGTACTCGCAAGTGAATCGATGGACGATGATAAATACATTCACTCGTTCTACCAACGCGTAAACGACCTGAACCTTCGTATAAAGAACATGCGCGCTGAATATGTAAAGTTCCTGAAATCAACTTTTTTTTTCGTCAATTATCGAGCGAAGACAAAAATTCTTGGAACCTGCTGCGGTACCCCAGCCTGCTAAAACTCCTTGCACTTAGGTTTTGCCTAGTCATCTTTCAACATCACGCTTGGCTGCAATACATTGTGAAAAAAGTCTCCTGAACTGATGTCCCAGTTCGCTCAGTTCAAGAACACGTCCGAGACCCAAAAGGAAGTTCGCATGCATACTGTGCGTGACCAGCGAATGCCAACGTTCGTGGCACACGCCAAAACCGGGAATAGCGGCAGCAATAGTCCCACCAGCACAGAGTCATCTTCTCCAGCCTCAACCACGTTGCTAAAATACTGACAAAGGTTTGCCTCACAAACATGTCAAGCTGCTGTCGGACAAGTCCTTGCTAATGCTGCTGCGATCTGAATTCGGGCAACACCTTCTCTCAACAGCTAGCCAGATAGCACCGAACAGCCCAATCTTGATCGGGCTCGAAGCCTTTCGAAAAAAAAAAAAGAGCAACCTCGTTGGAACATCTCTACATGTTTAAAGCCAGCAGTACAATGCTCTGGCGCATCTATTGCATAGACCGGCATGTCAGTATCATCGTCTGCGCTTTCAATATGACCAGCGTTTGATAGTGGGGAGCTCAAGCTCGACAGTTCAGCAGAGCTTGAGGCTTCTTCGAGGGTTATGGAGGAGCTGTGGCCCACGCCAAAGCGTTGCGGATCCGCCGCACTTTTGCGCACCCGCAACCGATGCGATGGGGGCACGCTTAAGATCTGACTTTGCCTCAACAAGGTCGTCACTAGCTTCAGTCATGTTAAGGGGTTGCTGTGTATGGCAAGCACATTCGGTTGGCTTCTTCAGAAAATGATCCAACTCAGATCCGAATGGTAGCTGGACAGTGTATGCGGACAGCTTATAGGTCGTGCATCGAATAGGAGGCGGGGTACTGTGTTTCCTCGTGCCAGATACAGCTTTTTCCCACAAGCCAGTTTGATGGGTTACATATTGGTGAACCACCAGGCATGAGGGCGCCGTTGTAGATCCAAAGTAAAAACGCCACGTCGGAGTTGCAATCTTCATCTTGATATTAACGTCCCTCGGCGGCCAATAAAAGATGCGGGCGCCTTTCGCGCTTAGAGCCACTGCAAGCGTGTCGGCTGCGTCCGACGAGTGAATACCGGGGACATCAAGAAAACTGCGCGCCAGTATTGACTGACGCTTAAGCTTGAATTTCTTTCCGAGTAAGTTCACTTCCTGTCCAACTAAGTGGCTTTCAGCCTCAGCAGTGCGCATATGGACTAGAATATGCGCAATCACCCGACGGCAGTTTCCAACTTCGCAATGAGAAAGTGTTGCCTTGACAATCTTGTTCCCATGATCTTGAAGAAATTAGTTCAAAATTACAGGGTACATTGACACAACGATTACCACGGCATGATTGGATGGGTCAGGTGTGAAGGGCCTTTGGTTCTTCACATACGCAAGGTATCCTTCCGAAAACGAGTCTTCGCGGTCATAAGCTTCCAGTAGTAGCACAGCAGCATCGTCGGATACGGGGGTTTGCCTAGTAGTGACTTCCCCGACGGGCGGAGGCGCGAGTACTCTTGCCGACGCAGGTGCTCAGCCATGGAAGTGGCCATCGATTCCATATTCAGTTGATTGTTCTCCGAGGTAGAGGGTTAGGGCCTTGATGTGAGCGGTAGCCGTCCAAACGAGAAATTCAATTATTTCAGTAATATTACTTGTTATTATTTTGTTCACTGTTTTCAAACTCTGACCGGAGCCTACGCTGTCGGTACTAGGAAGTATTAACCTTATAAACAGGTAGTGAGGCCATACGTCTGAATTAATGGTGTTATCGTCATTCTCTTTGCCGCTGTCTCGATCAAATTTAGCGTCGTTCTCATTGATCTTTCGGTATGTTGCTCAAACATGTCGTACAGCTTTTCTAATATCCTTCCGAAATTGATCACAAAAAGATCTTCTACTGCACTTGTAGTTAGCCCCAATAGGCGTACAGCTGTGGCATGTTCTTGCTTGCGGTTTTCGTCCCTTGATGCCTGAACAAATCACAGCAATCAGTAGTAGAAACAACAGCATCTATTTTGATTGTTGCCGTTTGGTCAGCTACCTACAACCAAAGACACCTATGAGCTGGGTATCCAGTAATACGCACCCGCGGTACGCGTTAACAGTATGTCTGACAAAAAAGAGAAACTCGTTAAGCAAACTTATCTAGCTTAGCTGTATGTGGCGGTTGGTGTGCAATATCCTCGCCAGGAACTTCCGTTGGCTTCGTGTAGCCACCACAGTAGAATGTTTTGGGGCAGGTTAGTCGCGGTACTAAGTCTACAACACTTAAATTGCCGCTTCTATTGTCCAGCCGCATAAAAATGTTCTTACACAGTAAAAACAGTTTCAAACAATATTGAAACACTTATAAACATATTGCTTCTGTATACGTACGTACCAACACAAAAAAGTTAGGTTTAAAAAAAAAGTATAGGAAACATTACATTTATATTGTTTAAACCACATTAAAAAATGTTTAATGTCGCAACTCATCTTTACGCTACCTTAAAAAAATCCAACCTAATAAAAAAAATCAAAATTCATAAAGAAAATTGAAACTACATGTATTCTCTCACAACTATATAGCTGCTGCAGAATGACTTCCATGGACATACACAGAGCTAGATCAACAAGCTAACCGACCAATTACTGCTCGCGACGCGAGTCGTACTCGGCCTGGATCTCCTCGGCCGACTTGCCCGACGTCTCCGGCACCAGCTTCAGAGCGAGCAGGTAGAAGATCGCCAGCAGCACCACGAACGGCACGTACGCGTAGTCATTCAGAGCGTCCGATACGTACGGGTACGACACACCCACGATGAGGTTGCACAGCCAGTTGATACCGATGCACAGCGAAGACGCGCTGGCGCGGATCGAGTCCGGGAAGATGTCGGCAGTCATCACCCACACGAGCGGGCCCAGCGTCACGCCGAACACGATCACGTACAGCGCAGTGAACACAATCGACAGAGCAGACACGTCCACGATGAACGCCACCGTCATACCGATGGACATGACCACCATGCCCGACAGACCCCACAGGATCATGTTGCGAGCGCCGAAGCGGTTAGCCAGCACGCCCGTGAAGAAGGCGGGCCAGATGTTGATGAAGTCGATGATCAGCGTGCCCACGCGCGAGTCCGAGATACCGGCGTCCGAGAAGATGCTGCCCGAGTAGTAGAACACGGCGTTGATGCCGGACAGCTGCTGCGCGCACGAGAGCATGATGCCGCCCAGAAGCTGCATGCGGTAGCGCGGGTTGAACATCGACTCCTTCTTGGGAGCCGACTCGATCAGACCCTCCTCGGCGCTAGCCTTGCTCACCTCCAGCCACGACAGAGCCGTCTGCACGTGCTCCTCGCCGTACAGACGAGCGATCACCTGCTTGGCCTCCTCCTTGCGGCCCTTGGTCAGCAACCACGCAGGGCTCTCCACGCACATGGACGGCGCCAGTAGCAGGTAGATGACGGCCAGCACGACCGGGAACGCAGCCAGGTAGCGCCAGCCAGAGCTCGTGTTGGCGAAGAAGAACGTGATGGCCGGCACCAAGATACCGATGGTGGTGAAGATCTGCAGGCCCAGGCCCAGCGTGTTGCGCATGTGCGGCGGCGACAGCTCGTTGATGTAGCCGCCGATGGTGGCCGTCGCCGTACCCGAAGAAATACCGGCGATGAGGCGGCCCAGAGCGAACAGCCAGACATTGGACACGGCCGCCTGCACGACACCGCCCACGATCATGAAGATACAGTTGCCCATGAGGGCCTTCTTGCGGCCATACTTGTCGCTGAAGTGGCCACAGCACAGCGAGCCCACCATGGCGCCGAAGATCCATGCGTTCACGGCGAACGTCCACTCCAGCTTCGAGTGGCCCGGGAACATGAGGCACGTGCCCTCGGCCACGGGACGCGCATTGCACTCGTCCGTGTCGTTGTACTGCGACAGGTTCATCTGCGAGGTGGACCAACCGCTCTGGAACGGCTGCATCCACGACAGCAGCGCGCTCGTGTACAGGATGGTCTTGGGCTTGATGAGGCGCGCCGCGGCCTTGTTGGCCTCGTCGAACGCCGTCACGGGCTTCGGCGATACAGCCTCTGAGTAGGTGTTTGGAGTCGTTTCTGCCATAGATGCTTGAGCTAACCCGCAATTTTCTGAAGAGAGGACTCGTTGGAGAAGCTTGGCGAATTGGAAAGTGGCATTCGGCTTGGAGGTGACAACCACTGGGGAGCCCCCAATGCAGTTTCTTTGCCGAGCGGTAGGGAAAGCTTCACTTGATTGAATTGATCTGCTTATGCGGTGCTGCGTTTGTGCCGAGCCGTATGTAGGATCGGGGATTGTGAATGTAGCACAATTGGACGCTCCCGATGTGTAGCTTGAAGTTTGGACAGTGTAGGGTTCCGAAAGCGACTTATTGTGGTGCTTTGACACTGGAACGGTGAACCGATGGAGGCTATGCATGGGCTCTGCAGTCGCGATTCCCTGCAGAGCGAATCGCAAGGAACGATCTCCACCTGGTCACGCTCCGTATTTGTCACTCTGGGGCTCTTCTCTTGTTTAGTTATGTGGTTCAAACTGGAGAGGGAATCCCAAAACCAGTACCGATTTGCCACCATCAGCTCAAAACCAGAAAAGCAGAACCTCGACTCACGTGATCACCCTCACCGAGGCTGTCTTGCTCAACGGCAAAATAGGTCAGCCGTACGCTGTCATGTCGAAGAGTGCAAGCGGATAAAGCGACTTCTTTGGTGGTTAAATGGTTCGTGTAGCAGTTGCTCTAGAGGGTCAGTCCTTGTGGAAAAGTGAAAGAGAACGATGGTTTGCTGCCTCGAGTATATTTCATCTATCTTATCTATTGGGTGCGATTCGCTTCGCTGTCTGCAAGCAGCTCTACGTTCTACGTAGGAATGAACATTGTCTGTTGGTTCTGCTTTTGAAGCAGGTACTGGTTTTAAGCTGATTGTGGCAAATCGGTACTGGTTTTGGGATTTCCTCTCAAACTGGAAAGGGAAAAGCAATCTTGACTGACTGGCAGCACAGCCAGAGGTTCCTGGTGCCAAAAGCATATGAGTGAGCCTTTTCTCCCCGCGCTGCGAAACTAAGCTCCGGCTTCTAAGCAGTTCCTGGATATCTCCGCTACGGGTGGGGCATCACAATCTAGTGGTTTTGGTCAAGCGCATCACAATTTAGGGTTTTTGGTGAAGTGTCTGTGCACCAGCCCTCGATAGATAGGTACTGTAATCGTGCTCTTTGGTGAACGCCACCATTTACGCTATGCTCGCTGCATGGTATGAGCTTAGCACGAAGCTTTTTCATGCATAACTAATTCACACTAAGGACCATAAAGCGGTCCTGGTAATCAAGTAAGAAGGGGGCTAACGCTCGAGAAGTAAACACAGAGGACTTCAGGAAATGCACTCTCCTGCGCACCGCCGAGCACTGCTAAAAAGAGGGCCCGACGAAATTCCCTCACATCTAGTTCGAGCACCAACACTGTGCCCACATTTCCACCTCAGTACATGCGTTTTGGTGGGGACCAATATTGGAGGAGCAGATCTGGTCAACCCTGCAAACCATCGAAGACAGGACCGCAAGAAGAACCGAATTGCTCAGGATTGTCCGGTTAAAGCCTTTTAGGATGCTTATTCCACCAAACAACAGTCGCCCCAGTTTAAGTTTATTTTTCGTCAGCGAAAGTTCGATTAAGGCGCTCACTGTGTACAATCTGGAAGTGAAATCTATGAACCATGGAAGGAGGTGGCAGCTTGTTTCAATATGGACACACGTCCTTTTCGTCATGACTCGTCCTATTAACTCGGTCATTACATTCTGTACAAACGAAGCTGCAGCTCTTGATGTGAGAGTTTAAGCACTCACCAGCGAGGTTGCAAACTATATACAGTATTCCATCCAAACCAAGCTGGTGTTCAAATAGTTCACCTTCATGGGCACTTTACCTGCTTCCAGAACCCTTTAAACAGTGCTTGAATAAAAGAAAAAACTGCAAACAAACAAACACAGGCTACTAAGAGATCATACTAGCTATGTTAACCAAACACATTGCCACTCCAAAATATTAGCAAAACGAAAAAGAATCAAAAATCAAAAAGGAAATCGAGAAACTACATGTATTCTCTTACAACTATATAGCTGCTGCAGAATGACTTCCATGGACATACACAGAGCTAGATCAACAAGCTAACCGACCAATTACTGCTCGCGACGCGAGTCGTACTCGGCCTGGATCTCCTCGGCCGACTTGCCCGACGTCTCCGGCACCAGCTTCAGAGCGAGCAGGTAGAAGATCGCCAGCAGCACCACGAACGGCACGTACGCGTAGTCATTCAGAGCGTCCGATACGTACGGGTACGACACACCCACGATGAGGTTGCACAGCCAGTTGATACCGATGCACAGCGAAGACGCGCTGGCGCGGATCGAGTCCGGGAAGATGTCGGCAGTCATCACCCACACGAGCGGGCCCAGCGTCACGCCGAACACGATCACGTACAGCGCAGTGAACACAATCGACAGAGCAGACACGTCCACGATGAACGCCACCGTCATACCGATGGACATGACCACCATGCCCGACAGACCCCACAGGATCATGTTGCGAGCGCCGAAGCGGTTAGCCAGCACGCCCGTGAAGAAGGCGGGCCAGATGTTGATGAAGTCGATGATCAGCGTGCCCACGCGCGAGTCCGAGATACCGGCGTCCGAGAAGATGCTGCCCGAGTAGTAGAACACGGCGTTGATGCCGGACAGCTGCTGCGCGCACGAGAGCATGATGCCGCCCAGAAGCTGCATGCGGTAGCGCGGGTTGAACATCGACTCCTTCTTGGGAGCCGACTCGATCAGACCCTCCTCGGCGCTAGCCTTGCTCACCTCCAGCCACGACAGAGCCGTCTGCACGTGCTCCTCGCCGTACAGACGAGCGATCACCTGCTTGGCCTCCTCCTTGCGGCCCTTGGTCAGCAACCACGCAGGGCTCTCCACGCACATGGACGGCGCCAGTAGCAGGTAGATGACGGCCAGCACGACCGGGAACGCAGCCAGGTAGCGCCAGCCAGAGCTCGTGTTGGCGAAGAAGAACGTGATGGCCGGCACCAAGATACCGATGGTGGTGAAGATCTGCAGGCCCAGGCCCAGCGTGTTGCGCATGTGCGGCGGCGACAGCTCGTTGATGTAGCCGCCGATGGTGGCCGTCGCCGTACCCGAAGAAATACCGGCGATGAGGCGGCCCAGAGCGAACAGCCAGACATTGGACACGGCCGCCTGCACGACACCGCCCACGATCATGAAGATACAGTTGCCCATGAGGGCCTTCTTGCGGCCATACTTGTCGCTGAAGTGGCCACAGCACAGCGAGCCCACCATGGCGCCGAAGATCCATGCGTTCACGGCGAACGTCCACTCCAGCTTCGAGTGGCCCGGGAACATGAGGCACGTGCCCTCGGCCACGGGACGCGCATTGCACTCGTCCGTGTCGTTGTACTGCGACAGGTTCATCTGCGAGGTGGACCAACCGCTCTGGAACGGCTGCATCCACGACAGCAGCGCGCTCGTGTACAGGATGGTCTTGGGCTTGATGAGGCGCGCCGCGGCCTTGTTGGCCTCGTCGAATGCCGTGGCGTTGGCGGCCTTGGGGGTAGTAGCCTCCGTGTAGTTGTCAGCCATGACTCTTGACTTGGTTGACAGTCGACTTGCGAGGAACTTGGTCAATTGGGAAGTGAGCGATGGGGAGTTTGGTACCGCTGTGGAGCTTGGCCGCTGGTCTCGCAAACAACAGCACGCGTTGTGAATTGTGCAGGTTGAACTTGGTGCTCTGGACGATCTCTAAGCGGAGGTAAGCGCGTGCAAGATACCTGCAAGCGAAGATCTATCAGCGTCTGTACACCTGCACTAAGCTTGTTGCCGTGTGTCTTGCTGGCTGTCCACCCTGTTTCTGAGCTGTGCCGACGGGCAAGGGACCCGCAACTTCAGAAACCATCAGCTGGTGGCCATCCGTCGAGATGGGAGGTCCGCGTTTGACTCGGATAAAGTAGGGGAAAGGCTGCTTGGTGTAGGAGCACCATCTCGGCGCGGAGTGAGATCAAGTAGAGTTCGGACCCCGCGCGCGCAGCGACAAGCCCGACTCTGTTAACACGAATTATAATATCGCGGGCTGCAGGCTTGCGTGTCTTATGCCTCTTTTACCAGCACTTGATTCCTGGCGCCTTGACAGCTCAAAGTGTGCACACATTTTGCTGCGAATGGAGACGCCGTAGAGCAGTGGCGGAGCAGCATGACTTCGGAAGGTTGTGGGCCTCCATGGTTTTGGGTGCTGTCAGAAACTGGTGTCAACTTGGCGGTAAGCGTTAAGGAGGTCGCTGTCGCAGATCTGTTTCCTGTATGTTTTTAGATACCTGCGTGCTGTACACAGAAATACAGTTATATTGATGGCAAGACATTTGCAGCACGCGGTTCAATCAGGTCTTCTAAAGATTTCCAGCTAGCATCCTGATTCTTGTTGTCCAACTTGGATTGGATCGGTCGCGCACCAGCTTGCAAGCATTGCTGCGCGTTTACTAGTCCAGCGGAAGCAGGAATCACAGCCCGCCTCACCTTCGCTGTCGGCTTCAACCAGCCCCCTCCTCTTACCCCTCTGGCGATTAGTCAGCAAGATCAAAATGAGGGGTTAAAGCGAACCAAACCTTGAGATCTGATTTAAAAGCTCACTGTACAGCTCGGAATCGTACATACTTCAGACTCAAGTTCAGAACTTCACCAGCATGCCCCCACTGCTTTTGGTCGACAAGTGGGTGTAGCTGCGTTTGGGACTTGCCTGGCTCTTGCTCGAGAGCTCGTGGACTCGTGGACGTCAATTGTAATGTTTTGCTTTCGAAATCGGCGATTTCTGCATCGTTTTCTCATGCCTCGTGCGTCATTTGCATATTGCATGTTGGTGGTTCGTGTACTGAATGCATCGATAGCATGCGCTGTTGCTGTAGTGGTGGCAGTCGGTGTTAGCAGAATGAGAACCAAGCGCCGACACAGTACTCATCGAGACCTGCGCAACGCTAAAGGGTTTTTGCTAACCTGCACTAGAGGTTCTATTAGAGCTACTGGCCAGGTCTCTCGTGACAAATCTTGACAAGAAAAGTGAAAAGACTCCCTCTAGCCGTTCTCTTGCTATGAGAGTCCCAGGCCTCGCTTGGCTGGCGCTGAAGATGGAGCCCCGCACGAGTCGTCATCGCCGTTGTGGGAGCAGCGGATACATACATCCCCTTGCGATTTCAAGTTCAAGTGTCGTCCAAAGCAAAGCATTCGATCTACCGCGCTTGCTCTGCCTCCTTGCACCGTCACGACAGCGCTGCACCCGCCGTAGCCATACGCAACTATGGGGGTTCTTACGTGCACATGACAATGACCTTGACACCAAAATCGGCGATGACAGTTTGGCGACGATGCAATTTTTAATCCCAGTCAAATGAAGGAATCGTCTCTGAAATCGGCCATGATTCCGAAACCTTTGAGGGTAGTTCGATAATCCACTCGATTCGAGCATGTAAAATACGCTCTAGAATCTGTGCGCCAAGGTAGGGCCGTTCATATATTTTCTTGGATGTCAAGAGGACTGACCCCACTATAATAGTGCACAGGTCTTGTCCCCAGCGTGGGCCCCGTACGGCATTATATGTACCGCCGCCACTCCGGCCCACGCCGACTACAATGTAGTCACTGCATACACGATTGCTTGCGGGGGAGACCACCCATTTCGCATCGGCACTTGACGGCCCCTGTCAACTGAAAGCCAAGCGCTGCACCGAGGCCCTTTTGAGCCAATCGGGCGGCCCGAGCGTGTCTATCCGACGCGCAGCTTCAAGCTACACCGCCAAACGTCCCATTGCAACGCCAATCGGCCGGGAGCTAACATACGGCACCGCACGGACACGCAGGCACCAAGTCTCACGAGAGAGCAGCGGGCAGAATCGGCGACTCTGAATCAAGTGAATCAAGTGACCGCGACTCAGACGGCCCAGGCTGGCTCACTGGGACGACGAGTGTCGCTCGCTTGAAGCTGGCTGTCTCTCGTCCAGCCCCGAGTCCTGACAGCCCGCGTTGCAGCCCGCGTTGCACTGCGCGCAGAGCACGCTTCGAGGTCTTCCACACGCGAGCCGCGCGCACCAACACACAGACGCACAGAACGCAGCGGCTCACTTTCCATTTGGACAAGCACCAAGCAAGACAACTCCGTCTAGCACCCAAAGCCAACTCCCAAGCATGGCGGACAACTACGCCGAGGCTGCTTCCCCCAAGGCGCCTGTGACGGCGTTCGACGAGGCCAACAAGGCCGCGGCGCGCCTCATCAAGCCCAAGACCATCCTGTACACGAGCGCGCTGCTGTCGTGGATGCAGCCGTTCCAGAGCGGTTGGTCCACCTCGCAGATGAACCTGTCGCAGTACAACGACACGGACGAGTGCAATGCGCGTCCCGTGGCCGAGGGCACGTGCCTCATGTTCCCGGGCCACTCGAAGCTGGAGTGGACGTTCGCCGTGAACGCATGGATCTTCGGCGCCATGGTGGGCTCGCTGTGCTGTGGCCACTTCAGCGACAAGTATGGCCGCAAGAAGGCCCTCATGGGCAACTGTATCTTCATGATCGTGGGCGGTGTCGTGCAGGCGGCTGTGTCCAATGTCTGGCTGTTCGCTCTGGGCCGCCTCATCGCCGGTATTTCTTCGGGTACGGCGACGGCCACCATCGGCGGCTACATCAACGAGCTGTCGCCGCCGCACATGCGCAACACGCTGGGCCTGGGCCTGCAGATCTTCACCACCATCGGTATCTTGGTGCCGGCCATCACGTTCTTCTTCGCCAACACGAGCTCTGGCTGGCGCTACCTGGCTGCGTTCCCGGTCGTGCTGGCCGTCATCTACCTGCTACTGGCGCCGTCCATGTGCGTGGAGAGCCCTGCGTGGTTGCTGACCAAGGGCCGCAAGGAGGAGGCCAAGCAGGTGATCGCTCGTCTGTACGGCGAGGAGCACGTGCAGACGGCTCTGTCGTGGCTGGAGGTGAGCAAGGCTAGCGCCGAGGAGGGTCTGATCGAGTCGGCTCCCAAGAAGGAGTCGATGTTCAACCCGCGCTACCGCATGCAGCTTCTGGGCGGCATCATGCTCTCGTGCGCGCAGCAGCTGTCCGGCATCAACGCCGTGTTCTACTACTCGGGCAGCATCTTCTCGGACGCCGGTATCTCGGACTCGCGCGTGGGCACGCTGATCATCGACTTCATCAACATCTGGCCCGCCTTCTTCACGGGCGTGCTGGCTAACCGCTTCGGCGCTCGCAACATGATCCTGTGGGGTCTGTCGGGCATGGTGGTCATGTCCATCGGTATGACGGTGGCGTTCATCGTGGACGTGTCTGCTCTGTCGATTGTGTTCACTGCGCTGTACGTGATCGTGTTCGGCGTGACGCTGGGCCCGCTCGTGTGGGTGATGACTGCCGACATCTTCCCGGACTCGATCCGCGCCAGCGCGTCTTCGCTGTGCATCGGTATCAACTGGCTGTGCAACCTCATCGTGGGTGTGTCGTACCCGTACGTATCGGACGCTCTGAATGACTACGCGTACGTGCCGTTCGTGGTGCTGCTGGCGATCTTCTACCTGCTCGCTCTGAAGCTGGTGCCGGAGACGTCGGGCAAGTCGGCCGAGGAGATCCAGGCCGAGTACGACTCGCGTCGCGAGCAGTAGAGCAAGCAACGCGGCCGCAGTTGTGTGGAGTAGTGTTGGGTTATTAGTTTCGATCATCCGATCACTCGGTGACACCATTGACTTGCTCTGCGAGTGAGAGAGAGAGAGAGAGTGGTGTACAAATATATTGTTTCTTTATGACACACATATTCTTTCTTTGTGATCCGCTACTTGGCGTTAGTGTGAGGTTATCGAAGTGGTCTTGTCGAATGTGAACTGGCGTGTTTTGGTCATTGTTGTTAGTGGTAGGAACCATCGTCTTAACAGTTGCGCGCATAAAGCCTTGTTTGTAGCTCGCTATAGCTGTTGATGGTGTCGGAGAGGTGGTGACTGGGTGCTAGTGATGCCAGAGTGCTACTAAATGTCCTTCGATTTCGCCTAATACCCCGCTTAATGTGCTAGCAAAGTTTCGCGGCGACAGACTTCGGCCGTTGCTTCGTTCGGGCGACCCACACAAAGAAGCATAGTTATTATGCGGCTCGAATTTCGGTGAGTTCGGCTAGCGCATCGATTCCGGTTCAGCTTGATGGCACCCGTACTTGTTTTACGAGCTGAGCGATCTTCTGAGCCCTCGTCGATCTTGATTCTCAAAAATCCCAAGACAGAGGACGTCGCACATGTGACGAGGCGCATTGCGGCTCTTCGTGATCTTCTGGCCTAACTGGAAGACATCCTGCCAATGGATCAAGTAGGGAGAGCGTTTTTCGGCTTGCGTTGCGTTGCATTGCCCTGACTTGCCTTGCCTTGCCTGGCAGCTGACAACGCATCGGCGCTCACTGCGAGCAAGCAAGCAGCGCCTTGCTCGGAGTCGTTTGCCTTGAGAATAAGAGCGCCCTCGAATGGGCGTCAAGAGGACTGGCCTGGCCCTCATACCACACCGCACACCTGCAGGCCGCAGCGGCGCACAGGTCTTGTCCCCAGCGTGGGCCCCGTACGGCAATATATGTACCGCCGCCACTCCGGCCCACGCCGACTACAATGTAGTCACTGCATACACGATTGCTTGCGGGGGAGACCACCCATTTCGCATCGGCACTTGACGGCCCCTGTCAACTGAAAGCCAAGCGCTGCACCGAGGCCCTTTTGAGCCAATCGGGCGGCCCGAGCGTGTCTATCCGACGCGCAGCTTCAAGCTACACCGCCAAACGTCCCATTGCAACGCCAATCGGCCGGGAGCTAACATACGGCACCGCACGGACACGCAGGCACCAAGTCTCACGAGAGAGCAGCGGGAGCCCAAGCAGAATCGGCGACTCTGAATCAAGTGAATCAAGTGACCGCGACTCAGACGGCCCAGGCTGGCTCACTGGGACGACGAGTGTCGCTCGCTTGAAGCTGGCTGTCTCTCGTCCAGCCCCGAGTCCTGACAGCCCGCGTTGCAGCCCGCGTTGCACTGCGCGCAGAGCACGCTTCGAGGTCTTCCACACGCGAGCCGCGCGCACCAACACACAGACGCACAGAACGCAGCGGCTCACTTTCCATTTGGACAAGCACCAAGCAAGACAACTCCGTCTAGCACCCAAAGCCAACTCCCAAGCATGGCGGACAACTACGCCGAGGCTGCTTCCCCCAAGGCGCCTGTGACGGCGTTCGACGAGGCCAACAAGGCCGCGGCGCGCCTCATCAAGCCCAAGACCATCCTGTACACGAGCGCGCTGCTGTCGTGGATGCAGCCGTTCCAGAGCGGTTGGTCCACCTCGCAGATGAACCTGTCGCAGTACAACGACACGGACGAGTGCAATGCGCGTCCCGTGGCCGAGGGCACGTGCCTCATGTTCCCGGGCCACTCGAAGCTGGAGTGGACGTTCGCCGTGAACGCATGGATCTTCGGCGCCATGGTGGGCTCGCTGTGCTGTGGCCACTTCAGCGACAAGTATGGCCGCAAGAAGGCCCTCATGGGCAACTGTATCTTCATGATCGTGGGCGGTGTCGTGCAGGCGGCTGTGTCCAATGTCTGGCTGTTCGCTCTGGGCCGCCTCATCGCCGGTATTTCTTCGGGTACGGCGACGGCCACCATCGGCGGCTACATCAACGAGCTGTCGCCGCCGCACATGCGCAACACGCTGGGCCTGGGCCTGCAGATCTTCACCACCATCGGTATCTTGGTGCCGGCCATCACGTTCTTCTTCGCCAACACGAGCTCTGGCTGGCGCTACCTGGCTGCGTTCCCGGTCGTGCTGGCCGTCATCTACCTGCTACTGGCGCCGTCCATGTGCGTGGAGAGCCCTGCGTGGTTGCTGACCAAGGGCCGCAAGGAGGAGGCCAAGCAGGTGATCGCTCGTCTGTACGGCGAGGAGCACGTGCAGACGGCTCTGTCGTGGCTGGAGGTGAGCAAGGCTAGCGCCGAGGAGGGTCTGATCGAGTCGGCTCCCAAGAAGGAGTCGATGTTCAACCCGCGCTACCGCATGCAGCTTCTGGGCGGCATCATGCTCTCGTGCGCGCAGCAGCTGTCCGGCATCAACGCCGTGTTCTACTACTCGGGCAGCATCTTCTCGGACGCCGGTATCTCGGACTCGCGCGTGGGCACGCTGATCATCGACTTCATCAACATCTGGCCCGCCTTCTTCACGGGCGTGCTGGCTAACCGCTTCGGCGCTCGCAACATGATCCTGTGGGGTCTGTCGGGCATGGTGGTCATGTCCATCGGTATGACGGTGGCGTTCATCGTGGACGTGTCTGCTCTGTCGATTGTGTTCACTGCGCTGTACGTGATCGTGTTCGGCGTGACGCTGGGCCCGCTCGTGTGGGTGATGACTGCCGACATCTTCCCGGACTCGATCCGCGCCAGCGCGTCTTCGCTGTGCATCGGTATCAACTGGCTGTGCAACCTCATCGTGGGTGTGTCGTACCCGTACGTATCGGACGCTCTGAATGACTACGCGTACGTGCCGTTCGTGGTGCTGCTGGCGATCTTCTACCTGCTCGCTCTGAAGCTGGTGCCGGAGACGTCGGGCAAGTCGGCCGAGGAGATCCAGGCCGAGTACGACTCGCGTCGCGAGCAGTAGAGCAAGCAACGCGGCCGCAGTTGTGTGGAGTAGTGTTGGGTTATTAGTTTCGATCATCCGATCACTCGGTGACACCATTGACTTGCTCTGCGAGTGAGAGAGAGAGAGAGAGTGGTGTACAAATATATTGTTTCTTTATGACACACATATTCTTTCTTTGTGATCCGCTACTTGGCGTTAGTGTGAGGTTATCGAAGTGGTCTTGTCGAATGTGAACTGGCGTGTTTTGGTCATTGTTGTTAGTGGTAGGAACCATCGTCTTAACAGTTGCGCGCATAAAGCCTTGTTTGTAGCTCGCTATAGCTGTTGATGGTGTCGGAGAGGTGGTGACTGGGTGCTAGTGATGCCAGAGTGCTACTAAATGTCCTTCGATTTCGCCTAATACCCCGCTTAATGTGCTAGCAAAGTTTCGCGGCGACAGACTTCGGCCGTTGCTTCGTTCGGGCGACCCACACAAAGAAGCATAGTTATTATGCGGCTCGAATTTCGGTGAGTTCGGCTAGCGCATCGATTCCGGTTCAGCTTGATGGCACCCGTACTTGTTTTACGAGCTGAGCGATCTTCTGAGCCCTCGTCGATCTTGATTCTCAAAAATCCCAAGACAGAGGACGTCGCACATGTGACGAGGCGCATTGCGGCTCTTCGTGATCTTCTGGCCTAACTGGAAGACATCCTGCCAATGGATCAAGTAGGGAGAGCGTTTTTCGGCTTGCGTTGCGTTGCATTGCCCTGACTTGCCTTGCCTTGCCTGGCAGCTGACAACGCATCGGCGCTCACTGCGAGCAAGCAAGCAGCGCCTTGCTCGGAGTCGTTTGCCTTGAGAATAAGAGCGCCCTCGAATGGGCGTCAAGAGGACTGGCCTGGCCCTCATACCACACCGCACACCTGCAGGCCGCAGCGGCGCACAGGTCTTGTCCCCAGCGTGGGCCCCGTACGGCAATATATGTACCGCCGCCACTCCGGCCCACGCCGACTACAATGTAGTCACTGCATACACGATTGCTTGCGGGGGAGACCACCCATTTCGCATCGGCACTTGACGGCCCCTGTCAACTGAAAGCCAAGCGCTGCACCGAGGCCCTTTTGAGCCAATCGGGCGGCCCGAGCGTGTCTATCCGACGCGCAGCTTCAAGCTACACCGCCAAACGTCCCATTGCAACGCCAATCGGCCGGGAGCTAACATACGGCACCGCACGGACACGCAGGCACCAAGTCTCACGAGAGAGCAGCGGGAGCCCAAGCAGAATCGGCGACTCTGAATCAAGTGAATCAAGTGACCGCGACTCAGACGGCCCAGGCTGGCTCACTGGGACGACGAGTGTCGCTCGCTTGAAGCTGGCTGTCTCTCGTCCAGCCCCGAGTCCTGACAGCCCGCGTTGCAGCCCGCGTTGCACTGCGCGCAGAGCACGCTTCGAGGTCTTCCACACGCGAGCCGCGCGCACCAACACACAGACGCACAGAACGCAGCGGCTCACTTTCCATTTGGACAAGCACCAAGCAAGACAACTCCGTCTAGCACCCAAAGCCAACTCCCAAGCATGGCGGACAACTACGCCGAGGCTGCTTCCCCCAAGGCGCCTGTGACGGCGTTCGACGAGGCCAACAAGGCCGCGGCGCGCCTCATCAAGCCCAAGACCATCCTGTACACGAGCGCGCTGCTGTCGTGGATGCAGCCGTTCCAGAGCGGTTGGTCCACCTCGCAGATGAACCTGTCGCAGTACAACGACACGGACGAGTGCAATGCGCGTCCCGTGGCCGAGGGCACGTGCCTCATGTTCCCGGGCCACTCGAAGCTGGAGTGGACGTTCGCCGTGAACGCATGGATCTTCGGCGCCATGGTGGGCTCGCTGTGCTGTGGCCACTTCAGCGACAAGTATGGCCGCAAGAAGGCCCTCATGGGCAACTGTATCTTCATGATCGTGGGCGGTGTCGTGCAGGCGGCTGTGTCCAATGTCTGGCTGTTCGCTCTGGGCCGCCTCATCGCCGGTATTTCTTCGGGTACGGCGACGGCCACCATCGGCGGCTACATCAACGAGCTGTCGCCGCCGCACATGCGCAACACGCTGGGCCTGGGCCTGCAGATCTTCACCACCATCGGTATCTTGGTGCCGGCCATCACGTTCTTCTTCGCCAACACGAGCTCTGGCTGGCGCTACCTGGCTGCGTTCCCGGTCGTGCTGGCCGTCATCTACCTGCTACTGGCGCCGTCCATGTGCGTGGAGAGCCCTGCGTGGTTGCTGACCAAGGGCCGCAAGGAGGAGGCCAAGCAGGTGATCGCTCGTCTGTACGGCGAGGAGCACGTGCAGACGGCTCTGTCGTGGCTGGAGGTGAGCAAGGCTAGCGCCGAGGAGGGTCTGATCGAGTCGGCTCCCAAGAAGGAGTCGATGTTCAACCCGCGCTACCGCATGCAGCTTCTGGGCGGCATCATGCTCTCGTGCGCGCAGCAGCTGTCCGGCATCAACGCCGTGTTCTACTACTCGGGCAGCATCTTCTCGGACGCCGGTATCTCGGACTCGCGCGTGGGCACGCTGATCATCGACTTCATCAACATCTGGCCCGCCTTCTTCACGGGCGTGCTGGCTAACCGCTTCGGCGCTCGCAACATGATCCTGTGGGGTCTGTCGGGCATGGTGGTCATGTCCATCGGTATGACGGTGGCGTTCATCGTGGACGTGTCTGCTCTGTCGATTGTGTTCACTGCGCTGTACGTGATCGTGTTCGGCGTGACGCTGGGCCCGCTCGTGTGGGTGATGACTGCCGACATCTTCCCGGACTCGATCCGCGCCAGCGCGTCTTCGCTGTGCATCGGTATCAACTGGCTGTGCAACCTCATCGTGGGTGTGTCGTACCCGTACGTATCGGACGCTCTGAATGACTACGCGTACGTGCCGTTCGTGGTGCTGCTGGCGATCTTCTACCTGCTCGCTCTGAAGCTGGTGCCGGAGACGTCGGGCAAGTCGGCCGAGGAGATCCAGGCCGAGTACGACTCGCGTCGCGAGCAGTAGAGCAAGCAACGCGGCCGCAGTTGTGTGGAGTAGTGTTGGGTTATTAGTTTCGATCATCCGATCACTCGGTGACACCATTGACTTGCTCTGCGAGAGAGAGAGAGAGAGAGAGTGGTGTACAAATATATTGTTTCTTTATGACACACATATTCTTTCTTTGTGATCCGCTACTTGGCGTTAGTGTGAGGTTATCGAAGTGGTCTTGTCGAATGTGAACTGGCGTGTTTTGGTCATTGTTGTTAGTGGTAGGAACCATCGTCTTAACAGTTGCGCGCATAAAGCCTTGTTTGTAGCTCGCTATAGCTGTTGATGGTGTCGGAGAGGTGGTGACTGGGTGCTAGTGATGCCAGAGTGCTACTAAATGTCCTTCGATTTCGCCTAATACCCCGCTTAATGTGCTAGCAAAGTTTCGCGGCGACAGACTTCGGCCGTTGCTTCGTTCGGGCGACCCACACAAAGAAGCATAGTTATTATGCGGCTCGAATTTCGGTGAGTTCGGCTAGCGCATCGATTCCGGTTCAGCTTGATGGCACCCGTACTTGTTTTACGAGCTGAGCGATCTTCTGAGCCCTCGTCGATCTTGATTCTCAAAAATCCCAAGACAGAGGACGTCGCACATGTGACGAGGCGCATTGCGGCTCTTCGTGATCTTCTGGCCTAACTGGAAGACATCCTGCCAATGGATCAAGTAGGGAGAGCGTTTTTCGGCTTGCGTTGCGTTGCATTGCCCTGACTTGCCTTGCCTTGCCTGGCAGCTGACAACGCATCGGCGCTCACTGCGAGCAAGCAAGCAGCGCCTTGCTCGGAGTCGTTTGCCTTGAGAATAAGAGCGCCCTCGAATGGGCGTCAAGAGGACTGGCCTGGCCCTCATACCACACCGCACACCTGCAGGCCGCAGCGGCGCACAGGTCTTGTCCCCAGCGTGGGCCCCGTACGGCAATATATGTACCGCCGCCACTCCGGCCCACGCCGACTACAATGTAGTCACTGCATACACGATTGCTTGCGGGGGAGACCACCCATTTCGCATCGGCACTTGACGGCCCCTGTCAACTGAAAGCCAAGCGCTGCACCGAGGCCCTTTTGAGCCAATCGGGCGGCCCGAGCGTGTCTATCCGACGCGCAGCTTCAAGCTACACCGCCAAACGTCCCATTGCAACGCCAATCGGCCGGGAGCTAACATACGGCACCGCACGGACACGCAGGCACCAAGTCTCACGAGAGAGCAGCGGGAGCCCAAGCAGAATCGGCGACTCTGAATCAAGTGAATCAAGTGACCGCGACTCAGACGGCCCAGGCTGGCTCACTGGGACGACGAGTGTCGCTCGCTTGAAGCTGGCTGTCTCTCGTCCAGCCCCGAGTCCTGACAGCCCGCGTTGCAGCCCGCGTTGCACTGCGCGCAGAGCACGCTTCGAGGTCTTCCACACGCGAGCCGCGCGCACCAACACACAGACGCACAGAACGCAGCGGCTCACTTTCCATTTGGACAAGCACCAAGCAAGACAACTCCGTCTAGCACCCAAAGCCAACTCCCAAGCATGGCGGACAACTACGCCGAGGCTGCTTCCCCCAAGGCGCCTGTGACGGCGTTCGACGAGGCCAACAAGGCCGCGGCGCGCCTCATCAAGCCCAAGACCATCCTGTACACGAGCGCGCTGCTGTCGTGGATGCAGCCGTTCCAGAGCGGTTGGTCCACCTCGCAGATGAACCTGTCGCAGTACAACGACACGGACGAGTGCAATGCGCGTCCCGTGGCCGAGGGCACGTGCCTCATGTTCCCGGGCCACTCGAAGCTGGAGTGGACGTTCGCCGTGAACGCATGGATCTTCGGCGCCATGGTGGGCTCGCTGTGCTGTGGCCACTTCAGCGACAAGTATGGCCGCAAGAAGGCCCTCATGGGCAACTGTATCTTCATGATCGTGGGCGGTGTCGTGCAGGCGGCTGTGTCCAATGTCTGGCTGTTCGCTCTGGGCCGCCTCATCGCCGGTATTTCTTCGGGTACGGCGACGGCCACCATCGGCGGCTACATCAACGAGCTGTCGCCGCCGCACATGCGCAACACGCTGGGCCTGGGCCTGCAGATCTTCACCACCATCGGTATCTTGGTGCCGGCCATCACGTTCTTCTTCGCCAACACGAGCTCTGGCTGGCGCTACCTGGCTGCGTTCCCGGTCGTGCTGGCCGTCATCTACCTGCTACTGGCGCCGTCCATGTGCGTGGAGAGCCCTGCGTGGTTGCTGACCAAGGGCCGCAAGGAGGAGGCCAAGCAGGTGATCGCTCGTCTGTACGGCGAGGAGCACGTGCAGACGGCTCTGTCGTGGCTGGAGGTGAGCAAGGCTAGCGCCGAGGAGGGTCTGATCGAGTCGGCTCCCAAGAAGGAGTCGATGTTCAACCCGCGCTACCGCATGCAGCTTCTGGGCGGCATCATGCTCTCGTGCGCGCAGCAGCTGTCCGGCATCAACGCCGTGTTCTACTACTCGGGCAGCATCTTCTCGGACGCCGGTATCTCGGACTCGCGCGTGGGCACGCTGATCATCGACTTCATCAACATCTGGCCCGCCTTCTTCACGGGCGTGCTGGCTAACCGCTTCGGCGCTCGCAACATGATCCTGTGGGGTCTGTCGGGCATGGTGGTCATGTCCATCGGTATGACGGTGGCGTTCATCGTGGACGTGTCTGCTCTGTCGATTGTGTTCACTGCGCTGTACGTGATCGTGTTCGGCGTGACGCTGGGCCCGCTCGTGTGGGTGATGACTGCCGACATCTTCCCGGACTCGATCCGCGCCAGCGCGTCTTCGCTGTGCATCGGTATCAACTGGCTGTGCAACCTCATCGTGGGTGTGTCGTACCCGTACGTATCGGACGCTCTGAATGACTACGCGTACGTGCCGTTCGTGGTGCTGCTGGCGATCTTCTACCTGCTCGCTCTGAAGCTGGTGCCGGAGACGTCGGGCAAGTCGGCCGAGGAGATCCAGGCCGAGTACGACTCGCGTCGCGAGCAGTAGAGCAAGCAACGCGGCCGCAGTTGTGTGGAGTAGTGTTGGGTTATTAGTTTCGATCATCCGATCACTCGGTGACACCATTGACTTGCTCTGCGAGTGAGAGAGAGAGAGAGAGAGAGTGGTGTACAAATATATTGTTTCTTTATGACACGCATATTGTCCTTTTTTTGTGATCCGCTATTGGTGTTGGTGTGACGTTATCGTAGTGGTTTTGTCAAATTGTGAGTCTGTTTGTAGAACCTTTGTGTTTGTAGTGGTAGGAAGCCTTCAGCCTTCCTACCACTACAAACACAAAAGTTCTCTTCAACGTGAAGCGTTGCTTGTGTGACGAGTGTGAGCTGCTACGAGTAAATCACTGTGCAAAGCGACTTTTTAACATGGAGGTGGTGCTACGTTTTTTTTTATATAACCAAACACCGGGGTTCTAGTTTAATCAATTAAACAACATAGGGTTTCCTTATAAATGAAAATTAACGGATTTTTACGAATATAAGACCTCTTACTATTTGCTATTTTTAGAATGTTTTAGAAATAACAGTCGCGTCAAATAAAAGAACATTAATCTGGTGCTAGAATAAAAACTTTGGTCGGGTTGGGGTAACGCCCTCCCGGGGGAGCGGAGACGGCTTCGGCTGCCGGCGGCCGGGTGTGAGCGGCGCTAGCTCCACGCGGGACAATGGGCGTCTCTGTGGACGATGCGGTGGGATGGCAGGAGCTGTGGCATCGGCATAGCCACGAAGAAGGCTTCGCTGCGGTATGACCGGGTCCGCCGTAGGGGGCGGGCTGTGAGCGGGATGACTCGGCAAGGGAGAAAGCGGAAAATGAGCTGCAGCTACAGGCAGGGATTGATAGTAGTTCAGAAAAATTGTAATAAACGCAAATATTGTACTATTTAACTACGGACGCGTCGGTCAGTGTGAGAGTCTGTCTTGCTTCTTGCTTCACTTGCTTAATGTAGTTCCGCGTCTGTCCGTTTTGGGGGAGAATTTCCTACTGGCTGCCGAAGATAGGCTAAAAACAATAAATGTGGTTACACTAAGTTTTGTGATTAACACCATCTACTTTTTGAAAACCGCGCGCGCCCCCATTTTCAAACGCGGACGCGCTCGCCGACCCAGCCCGACGAGGTACACTGCATGTTGCATGTCTGTAGGAGCAAGACAGCAGCACACACACCCGATCCGAGGTCCCTGGGGGTATGGTGGGGGTAACGTTCATAGAGGGAGCCTCTGCTTGCGGTGCTGCGGCATGTTTACCGCCACCGTGTGTGTGTGCCACACAACCCAACACCTGATTGGCTAAAATAAAAACTCAGTTTGATTAGCTAAAAACAGCAAATAGGTTCTGGCTGTCTGTACACTTTCGCAATGGAGCGCGTGAAGTGCGCCATGTGCGCAGCCATGGTAACGATGCCTCCGCTAGACACGGACGGCCAGCCAAAGCTGCCACGCTACCACTGCGTGTGCTGCGACCACCTACTGGCACGGGACGCTTTTAGCGAGCACCTTGGTCGCAGCGCAACCCGGCGGTGCCTGGCGAGCAGTGACGGCCCCAACCGCGCACGTGCCTGGCACAAACTGCCGCTACCGCCCTGCAAGACCCCCAACCCTGAGCGCGTACTGCGCAAACGGCGCCTGGATGAGGTGGCAGCTGCCATGAATTTGCGTCCCCGACCAAGCCCGCCCATGGAGGACTCCCTAAAAGAACCCAAGAAGCGTCGGCGCACGCGTGGTCTCCGCGCCCGTCGCCGTAAGGGCAAGAAGCACACGAAGTAAGCACATCAGTACAGCGCTCCCATTGGCTGGAAATGTTTGTTTGGTTTTAACATTTGCTAGACGTAAGGTACGCTAACTTGGTGAAACACTCCACTCTACGCTAGGGTAGAAAAGAGAACCTCGGGATACAACACGTTACGCCTGCCGTTATTGCAGTGCACTACAACCTCCGATAGCGAACGATGATGCGTGCAATGTAGATAACAAGGTGCCAAAAACTTGGTTATCGTGCTATTACGTCAAGGTAATTCACGCGGCTACGGCACCTTGCACTTTGGTATGAAACACCGCTGCCAGTGTATAATTTGTAGAACATAGTCCGTGATTGTGAGCGAGATACATTTGCTTGAGTTTGTGCGATGCGTTGACACGACAACTGGAACACACCGTAGATGACACTGTAGCAATAGAGGGAAATACAACCTACCAAGACGGAGACGCGTGACCTCGACGTGAAATACAGAGGAAGCTATAATACAGAGAGAACATAGAAATAGAAATGGGTAACAACGACGTGATGGATAATGCACGGAGCCTACCACAAGCTCAGAATAAGATGCACCGATCTTAGGATATCGCATGAGGCAGCCCTGTAAAATTGTGAGGCGCCTCCCAAAGGTTATTTCTTACAACTTGATAATAAACAATCTGCAAAATACCCTACGCATGTTAATGTACGGAAGACATCATAATATGCACAATGGTATGAAGTAAGCAACGTTTACTATACGGTAGGTACAAAATGGTGACGATTTAGAATAGGCTTTTACAAAATAAGAAGAGGAACAAAATAAAGCCCGCCAGAGCGAAGCGGAGGCGGGCGGCCCACTCTACTGGGACCTAACACTGAGCCACCGCCGCGAAGCCGCGGCGCTCGGCTAGTAGCCATTTTATTAAGTTTCCTTGGCGCTCGTGGTAGTAATCTCTCTACGCTGTAGCCGAACGTGTCTGTCCGTAACGTCGCTTCCATTCAGGGAACAAAACTGGCGATCTTATTGGCTGCCTAGAGCAGCGATGTCGACCCCCCATTCGCTAAAAGTAGGTTCGTATATTTAACTCAGTATTGGTGAGCGCCACATCAGATATGTGGACTACACAACTCATGCATTGCATACTTGACATGAAAAAAGTATACAGCACGGTATTTTGACTTGATTTTTGTATACTATACTTGGTTTTAGTATGTCAATATGTGATTTACACTACTACGACCGCTACAAGCATCCTCAGAGCACCATATTTTGTTCGAGTATCAAACAGCTCCATACCAAGACTTAGTTAGCACGTGTGGGGATAGGCAGGCCATATGTGTACAGAAAACAGACTTTACAATACTTTAGAGCTACAAGACTGAAAACGTATTATATTAGGTTAAAAAGTAAGGTTTTCGTATATGCCGAACACGATGGTGGTACTACGGTGTAATCGAGACGAGCCAAACAGTACTTTCTCAACACTTAATCAATATTAGATTGAAAGAGATAAAAACTTGGGGAAGTACGTTTGCTAGTACGGAGAACACGATGGTGGTACTGCGGTGGGTCATAGACGGGACAAATAGTACTCTCTTAACAGTCATGCAATATTGGACTGCAAGACCTATATACTTGGGCAGGTACGTTTTTGATGACGGAGAACACGATGGGGGTACTGCGATAGGATAAAGATTGGTCTTTCTGTACTTACTAAACGCTAAGTTAATACTGGACTACAGAGGCGAAAGACTTGCAGGATATGTTTTCGAGTACGGCGAGGCAAGAGATGACGAATACTCAGTACGCGTAAGAATAGAAACACTGTGCAAAGCTGTAGCAAGCACGATACGAAGACAGACTTGCTTAGACTGGGGTGAGGTATTAGAGGCGGTAAATCGTTAGCTGGCATCACATGGTGCTACAAAGGTAAGCAGCAAGCAAAGTTGCATTGACCGTAAAGTGGATAACAAAAGTCTTCAAACGCTAAAAATAATAAAATTTAGGATTACTTGAAACACGGGAACAACGACATCACATATGGCGCGGAACTGACAATATCAACACCAAACACTGAGTACGAGATGGGTAACACGATGCATGCAATGTACGACTTGCAAATCTACGAGCAACTGAAAGCACGAGCCACGAGGTGTGATGTAAGTTCAATACGTTAATGTGTCTAAAGTTCATGACGTGGATGAAACGGATCGTCACATGAGGTGTCGCGCGTGGTGTGGAATGTGGTAATGCATGGTTGGGTACAACACGAGGAAGCGAGATCTTATTGCACTCAACGGAAACCACAGTGGAAGTTATACCACTGAAACAAATAAACGCACAAATAACCTAAGGTGATTACGTAAGGTGCCGAGCACGGTAGAACATGGCCTTCAATACGTGAACAAGGCATGTCACGTGGTACTGTGAGTACGAATGATATCATGGATTGCTTACACTAACAATGAAAGATACATACCACCACACCGGGTACTGCGCTGGCTATAGGGCGTGGTGTATGAACTGGAATACGTGCACACAAGGTGTCGGACAAGAGTGCCGAACCACATTACACATATGGGTTAACAGGGAACATGTAGCCCAGTACACGGAGCAAAGCGATATACATAACACGAGCTCTAAATGTATTGTTTGATTATACACATTACCGTATACACTAAACAATGTACGCAATATATGGCTGTGATTGCATGGCTAAACTGTAATGAATAGAAGGCTGCAAAATGTATACCGCGAACAGAACTATATTTGCTTTCCTATAGACTGTATAACAGAAATAAATTATTAAAGGTTTTAGCAAAATGTCTAAATGTGCAGAGAAAGAAAAATTAGCCCGCCGGAGCGAAGCGGAGGCGGGCGGCCCACTCTACTGGGACCTAACACTGTGCCACCGCCGCGAAGCGGCGGCGCTCGGCTAGTACCTTTATGCTATTAGAATCAGATGCGTGCCAGTACTAGTAATATCGAGCTACTATCTGATAACTGGAAGAAATTTTTGCCCCTACAACGGCATTTCTGGTTCGAGTGAGGCTCTACTTCCCCAGCGTGGCTCAAAAGCGCTCTGTGCTGTTGACGGAGGCCTTGGGTAGCGGTGCATCGTCGCACGTACCGCATGGGTGTCAATCAAATCTGCTGGTCCGTCTAGCAGAGCGACGGCATGTAGCTTTGATCACTCATTCTGCAATTTACTTCTCTCCCTCAAGCAGCCCAAAGCCACCCCATCAACTACTCCAAGCTCTCATGAAGTGCGCAAAACTGGACTGATTTACGAGAAGTTAGTCTGCTACTGGTTCGACGCAATGGCATCGTCATAATAGAGTGGAAGCCCTTTGAGAGCATGTATTCTCCGCTGGTTTCGCGAGGTCGGAGCTGTAAAATTCCGTCGATTGCAGCTTTGTGTGAAGAGGGTCAAGGTCAGACGCGAGTAAGTCGTGTTCCTGTCGTTAGCTGCGTTCCTGCTGTTGAAGTTGTAAGACTCCACAGGGACAAGGCAACTGGGACAAACTGGGACTGGTCGTGAGTAGCTATGATACGCCAGTTATGAGTAGTTGTTGACAGGCTTAAGCAGAAGGGTTTGTCACCTGCGAGGTTTCCCCCTCAATCCCAAGTTCGCTCAGTGGGAAGCAAGCAAGTGTCTTTCGTGTCTTTCGTCGCTGCATCTCGCACGTTGCCTGCGCATCGTGACTCTTTGGCATAGGGTTGGCTGCGAAGACCGCCATCCAACGCATTTCAAGAGCGCGTGCTCAGCACGGGTGGGTTCATAATGAACAGTCTTCGAACAAGAACGGATAATAAGCGCGCGGAGAAGCAAGTGCTGATGAAGCACAATCGAGCGGAGTTTCGGAAGGAAAGCGAAACCAAGCGTGACTCTCCGCTCTAGCTGTCTGCAGTTTTGGTGGTCGTCGTTTTGGTAGTCGACATTAGTACTATTGAAGTAATATAGTACTACAACCATCACACTGGAGGATGCTTTCCGAAGCTAATAACCACCTATTAGTTTGTTTTTCCCCATTATTACATTATAATGGGAATTTGCTTAAAACCTGCTGCTACTATCAATCCCTGGCTACAGGATAAGCCTTCTGGCGCCAAGTTTGGTGCTGAACAGTGCGCCACATGCGCAAAAAGCAGAATAGATACTACAGATCAGGGAACGGGCCGCGTAGAGCATCGAACGTGTAGCGGGGCTACATGAGAGAGTGACAGGGTGTCACTCTTTTCAGGGTCACGGGTCCTGTGGTGTGGCACACAACACACCACAGACATGCCGGCGCTGTGTACTGGGTACATGGTACGTACCAGGCGCCCTGAGCCACCCATCCGGGGGCTCCCAGATATTTGTATTCCTTGCACTATAGGCTATAGCTTAACGTCTATAAATACATTCAGTCTTAAACTTACCTTCTAGCGGTAACGTCTCCCTAGGCTGGAGACTGCGAACGGTTGTTCACCAGGAGTCACTAGACTCCAAGCACTTCCTCTGTGCAAGGTGCTCGTGTGTGGGGAGGCCCCGTCACACTTGGTAGCACTTGTAGTCAATCCTACACCTTCGCGGGTAGATTGAACTACCTGAATCCTCTGTGGGCTTACACGTCAAGCCACAATGGATAGAAATAAGTTCCCTCACTTGACCGACTCGCAGTTCGAGTCGGTTTGGAAGATGGGAGGCATCTTTAGGATGGATGTCCTCCGGAGCTTGGCGGCGGCGACGCCGGCCAAGCAGATCGAGCGCGTGGCCGCGTTTGATATTTACGAACGTGGATCGGTCACGTTCGGGGAACCCTACAGGTTCCCGGGACCGAACCAAAGGTGGTGCAGCCTAAGCCGTTAAAGCTGAAGGTGCACCCCTATGAGGAGAGAACCTCCACTTCTGGGTCCGAGAGGTAGAGCTCGCTATGGACGCTGCTCTAATCTCGGACGAGCGACTACGTGTCGCTTTTGCGCTTTCGCACCTTAGTGGTTGAGCCAAGACCTGGGCGTATACGCGCGAAGCGACGTCGCCTGGATGCTTTGCATCCTGGTCTCAACTTTGTAAGCAGCTGAGAGCCGCCTTCCTCCCGGCGAACTATGAGTATCGCCAGCGCTCACGCTTCCTTTCGTGTAAACAAGGAAGGCGTGAGCTGCACAAGTACATCCAGGAGATGCGCGTGGTAGCAGCATCGCTGGTTGGGACGCAGCTCCCTGAACACATTAAGGTGACAGTGTTTATGGATAGCCTACGGGTAGGCCCCGCCCGCACGCGTGCAGGCCAGTACGATGGAGGAGGCGATCCAAGTCGCTCTCCAAGCCAGGGCTCGTGCTTCTCTAGCCACGGCACGCCCAGGATCAAGTCGTACTTGTCATCTTGAGAACAATAAATTGTTCTGTGCTGTCAAAGTCCTCACACTTGATAGCCAGGTCCATGTAGACCCGAGGTACTTCTACCACCGTACCATCGACCAGTCTAACCGAGACTAGCCCGTTGCCTTCATTCTCACGAAGAGTATCGGCAACTTGTCGCCATTGCGAGCGACCGTCTGGCGGCGTGCGAGGTTCTTCGACGCCCCAGAGTCAATCAAAACTCTGGAGAGATTGCTGTATCCCGTACACTTGCGTGTACTACATGCAGCCCACCGCTGCCCTTCTCCGTTTCGAGAGTACAAAGACTCTCTGGCGCTAAGCCTCCATTATGTGCGCCTCCCGCACACCTCTCGACTTAGGTCCTCCCCAGTAGGGCGCGCCGCCCCTACTGGTGTCCTGCATTCCCCTGGCCCCGTGATCGCGGCTTCTGCCAGCGACCGCTCGGAGCCCGGGGCTTGGGAGGAGCTACACTCCGTCGTCCCGATGCAGGACAGACACGCGCCATGTGTCCTTGTCTACCACAGGCATAGCACGGATGGCTCGCTGCTCGGCCAGGCCCAAGTCCATGGGTTCCGGCCCTCCAGAGACTCCATACCCGGAGCCTCCATTCGGCGCACGACCTGGTGTTGCGTTCACATGCCAGGCCGTCAGAGGAGTGCGAGCCTGCTTGTGGCTGCACTCCTGGCGCGGCAAAACCATTGGGGCTAGCCGGCTTGCGGTGTCTGACAGAGCATTGATGAGTCATGTTACCACCTCTGCCAGATACCAAGGCGTCCTGCGGGACCGCCTGGACGCTACAGCGTCAGAGGTTTTAGCGGGGGGTCACCGAGGAGAAGAGCAACCCCGACGCAGAAGTTGCAGTGAGGGATGCAACTGGTCGCAGGACCCTGTCCACGACGGACTGGGCTCCTTGCCCAGCGTGCGAGCCTGTAATGCCAACAGTTCTTGACGCTGAGAGTCGTCGCGCCTTGCGGGCTTCGGCTGACCTCAAATCTTCGCGTTCCACCACCACTCGACCGTTGCACGTTGCCACTCCAGCCCACACTGCACGCCCGTGTTGGCGACCGTCTGTCCGGACGAGGACACCACCGCGTTCTACCTTTTATTGCGCGGCCCGCGTCGCCACACCCACCTCGAATCTTTACGTTTCTGGACACGCGTGGACGTTGGCTGGTGCTAATATGTTATGGAGAGCCCCGATCAAGCGTTGGAAGTGCAGATCAAGCGACTTACAAATGACTGGCTTCTGGATCAAGGATCTACGATCTGGCCCCGGCGATTTTGCGCGATCTGGCGATTACGCCTCGGATGTGGGCTGATCTAACATGGAGAGCGGCTGGGAAGATGCGCAAAGGTAAAAGGGACGTTATGCAAGCAGGATTTAAGTCGTGTAGTGTTTGTAATGATAAGACCCAGGATGGGATAGACTGAACGATAAAGGAGAACCGAATTTGCCTTGGACAGCTCAAGTGCCTCGCGGAACGCCTTCCATCGGGAACGACATTGGCCCAAGAAGGTGTAAGAGGTACAGGGAAGATAGATCTAGCGTTGGTTGCGATAACTGGATAATACATTGGCCAGATGCAACCACCTAGTTGCTTACCACTTACCCTACAAGCGCAGATCCAGATCGGCGGAGTTTATTGCTTGCCGATCCTTCGGATTCTCAACCCCCGCAACACCAGCGTCATAGGAGACGCCAAGCAAGTCGAAAGGAAGACCAAGAAAGGAAGACCCCCCACACAAGGCAACCCCAAGGCCAGATCCAAATCTAGGCCGCCAGATCCAAGCTCGAGTAAATCGCTTCGGATCTGACCTAGCGGCAGCAGAGTGAAGATTTCCACGCTGCTCCCTCGTCTCGCCAAGACGTTTAAGACCTTCACGCTCAAGCTTCCTTCGAGTCAATCGAAAGAGCAAGATCCAGCCCATACCTACGGGTACACAAGGTGAGCAAGTTCGGCACTGATCACGGATCATCGGAGACCCCCTTCGTTAGTCAGTTGTCTGGGCGCTGTCGGGAAGTCGGGTCCGGCAATCTCGCGAATTTTGCCGATCCAGCGACACCACACGTGAGACCTCATCATAGTCAACTTACCCGCATCCTATCGCTCCAGTGTAAGCTAGTAACGGGCGTGACTTAGCCCGTTACACCAAATTAACGGTCTCACCAATCTAGGCCCCTCTCTAGAACAGCCGCACCGATCTTCATGAGTTACTTGGTTTTATTTTGCTCAATGAGAGCGCCTATCGTTTTACTTTGGCTTGAATCTGGCGGTTAAGTCGCTTGGTTCAAACCACGTTGAACCACTTCAACCAAACCAAGTGGCCTGGTTCGAAGTGGTTCCAACCTGGTTCGTTGGTTTTTTGGTTTGGCATGACTTTCCTACATTCTAGCACCAGATTAATGTTCTTTTATTCGACGCGACTGTTATTTCTAAAACATTCTAAAAAATAGTAAGAGGTCTTAAATTCGTAAGAATCCGTTAATATTCATTTATAAGGAAGTCCTATGTTGTTTAATTGATTAAACTAGATCCCCGGTGTTTGGTTTAATTAAACAAAAAAACGTAACCCCACCTCCAGAATGTTAAAAAGTCGCTTTGCACAGTGATTTACTCGTAGCAGCTCACACTCGTCACACAAGCAACGCTCCACGCGCTGAAGGCTTTCTACCACTACCGACACAAAGGTTCTACAGACTCACAATTCGACAAGACCACTTCGATAACCTCACACTAACGCCAAGTAGCGGATCACAAAGAAAGAATATGTGTGTCATAAAGAAACAATATATTTGTACACCACTCTCTCTCTCTCGCAGAGCAAGTCAATGGTGTCACCGAGTGATCGGATGATCGAAACTAATAACGCAACACTACTCCACACAACTGCGGCCCGCGTTGCTTGCTCTACTGCTCGCGACGCGAGTCGTACTCGGCCTGGATCTCCTCGGCCGACTTGCCCGACGTCTCCGGCACCAGCTTCAGAGCGAGCAGGTAGAAGATCGCCAGCAGCACCACGAACGGCACGTACGCGTAGTCATTCAGAGCGTCCGACACGTACGGGTACGACACACCCACGATGAGGTTGCACAGCCAGTTGATACCGATGCACAGCGAAGACGCGCTGGCGCGGATCGAGTCCGGGAAGATGTCGGCAGTCATCACCCACACGAGCGGGCCCAGCGTCACGCCGAACACGATCACGTACAGCGCAGTGAACACAATCGACAGAGCAGACACGTCCACGATGAACGCCACCGTCATACCGATGGACATGACCACCATGCCCGACAGACCCCACAGGATCATGTTGCGAGCGCCGAAGCGGTTGGCCAGCACGCCCGTGAAGAAGGCGGGCCAGATGTTGATGAAGTCGATGATCAGCGTGCCTACGCGCGAGTCCGAGATACCGGCGTCCGAGAAGATGCTGCCCGAGTAGTAGAACACGGCGTTGATGCCGGACAGCTGCTGCGCGCACGAGAGCATGATGCCGCCCAGAAGCTGCATGCGGTAGCGCGGGTTGAACATCGACTCCTTCTTGGGAGCCGACTCGATCAGACCCTCCTCGGCGCTAGCCTTGCTCACCTCCAGCCACGACAGAGCCGTCTGCACGTGCTCCTCGCCGTACAGACGAGCGATCACCTGCTTGGCCTCCTCCTTGCGGCCCTTGGTCAGCAACCACGCAGGGCTCTCCACGCACATGGACGGCGCCAGTAGCAGGTAGATGACGGCCAGCACGACCGGGAACGCAGCCAGGTAGCGCCAGCCAGAGCTCGTGTTGGCGAAGAAGAACGTGATGGCCGGCACCAAGATACCGATGGTGGTGAAGATCTGCAGGCCCAGGCCCAGCGTGTTGCGCATGTGCGGCGGCGACAGCTCGTTGATGTAGCCGCCGATGGTGGCCGTCGCCGTACCCGAAGAAATACCGGCGATGAGGCGGCCCAGAGCGAACAGCCAGACATTGGACACAGCCGCCTGCACGACACCGCCCACGATCATGAAGATACAGTTGCCCATGAGGGCCTTCTTGCGGCCATACTTGTCGCTGAAGTGGCCACAGCACAGCGAGCCCACCATGGCGCCGAAGATCCATGCGTTCACGGCGAACGTCCACTCCAGCTTCGAGTGGCCCGGGAACATGAGGCACGTGCCCTCGGCCACGGGACGCGCATTGCACTCGTCCGTGTCGTTGTACTGCGACAGGTTCATCTGCGAGGTGGACCAACCGCTCTGGAACGGCTGCATCCACGACAGCAGCGCGCTCGTGTACAGGATGGTCTTGGGCTTGATGAGGCGCGCCGCGGCCTTGTTGGCCTCGTCGAACGCCGTCACAGGCGCCTTGGGGGAAGCAGCCTCGGCGTAGTTGTCCGCCATGCTTGGGAGTTGGCTTTGGGTGCTAGACGGAGTTGTCTTGCTTGGTGCTTGTCCAAATGGAAAGTGAGCCGCTGCGTTCTGTGCGTCTGTGTGTTGGTGCGCGCGGCTCGCGTGTGGAAGACCTCGAAGCGTGCTCTGCGCGCAGTGCAACGCGGGCTGCAACGCGGGCTGTCAGGACTCGGGGCTGGACGAGAGACAGCCAGCTTCAAGCGAGCGACACTCGTCGTCCCAGTGAGCCAGCCTGGGCCGTCTGAGTCGCGGTCACTTGATTCACTTGATTCAGAGTCGCCGATTCTGCTTGGGCTCCCGCTGCTCTCTCGTGAGACTTGGTGCCTGCGTGTCCGTGCGGTGCCGTATGTTAGCTCCCGGCCGATTGGCGCGGGGCGTTTGCAATGGGACGTTTGGCGGTGTAGCTTGAAGCTGCGCGTCGGATAGACACGCTCGGGCCGCCCGATTGGCTCAAAAGGGCCTCGGTGCAGCGCTTGGCTTTCAGTTGACAGGGGCCGTCAAGTGCCGATGCGAAATGGGTGGTCTCCCCCGCAAGCAAACGTGTATGCAGTGACTACATTGTAGTCGGCGTGGGCCGGAGTGGCGGCGGTACATATATTGCCGTACGGGGCCCACGCTGGGGACAAGACCTGTGCGCCGCTGCGGCCTGCAGGTGTGCGGTGTGGTATGAGGGCCAGGCCAGTCCTCTTGACGCCCATTCGAGGGCGCTCTTATTCTCAAGGCAAACGACTCCGAGCAAGGCGCTGCTTGCTTGCTCGCAGTGAGCGCCGATGCGTTGTCAGCTGCCAGGCAAGGCAAGGCAAGTCAGGGCAATGCAACGCAACGCAAGCCGAAAAACGCTCTCCCTACTTGATCCATTGGCAGGATGTCTTCCAGTTAGGCCAGAAGATCACGAAGAGCCGCAATGCGCCTCGTCACATGTGCGACGTCCTCTGTCTTGGGATTTTTGAGAATCAAGATCGACGAGGGCTCAGAAGATCGCTCAGCTCGTAAAACAAGTACGGGTGCCATCAAGCTGAACCGGAATCGATGCGCTAGCCGAACTCACCGAAATTCGAGCCGCATAATAACTATGCTTCTTTGTGTGGGTCGCCCGAACGAAGCAACGGCCGAAGTCTGTCGCCGCGAAACTTTGCTAGCACATTAAGCGGGGTATTAGGCGAAATCGAAGGACATTTAGTAGCACTCTGGCATCACTAGCACCCAGTCACCACCTCTCCGACACCATCAACAGCTATAGCGAGCTACAAACAAGGCTTTATGCGCGCAACTGTTAAGACGATGGTTCCTACCACTAACAACAATGACCAAAACACGCCAGTTCACATTCGACAAGACCACTTCGATAACCTCACACTAACGCCAAGTAGCGGATCACAAAGAAAGAATATGTGTGTCATAAAGAAACAATATATTTGTACACCACTCTCTCTCTCTCTCTCTCTCGCAGAGCAAGTCAATGGTGTCACCGAGTGATCGGATGATCGAAACTAATAACCCAACACTACTCCACACAACTGCGGCCGCGTTGCTTGCTCTACTGCTCGCGACGCGAGTCGTACTCGGCCTGGATCTCCTCGGCCGACTTGCCCGACGTCTCCGGCACCAGCTTCAGAGCGAGCAGGTAGAAGATCGCCAGCAGCACCACGAACGGCACGTACGCGTAGTCATTCAGAGCGTCCGACACGTACGGGTACGACACACCCACGATGAGGTTGCACAGCCAGTTGATACCGATGCACAGCGAAGACGCGCTGGCGCGGATCGAGTCCGGGAAGATGTCGGCAGTCATCACCCACACGAGCGGGCCCAGCGTCACGCCGAACACGATCACGTACAGCGCAGTGAACACAATCGACAGAGCAGACACGTCCACGATGAACGCCACCGTCATACCGATGGACATGACCACCATGCCCGACAGACCCCACAGGATCATGTTGCGAGCGCCGAAGCGGTTGGCCAGCACGCCCGTGAAGAAGGCGGGCCAGATGTTGATGAAGTCGATGATCAGCGTGCCTACGCGCGAGTCCGAGATACCGGCGTCCGAGAAGATGCTGCCCGAGTAGTAGAACACGGCGTTGATGCCGGACAGCTGCTGCGCGCACGAGAGCATGATGCCGCCCAGAAGCTGCATGCGGTAGCGCGGGTTGAACATCGACTCCTTCTTGGGAGCCGACTCGATCAGACCCTCCTCGGCGCTAGCCTTGCTCACCTCCAGCCACGACAGAGCCGTCTGCACGTGCTCCTCGCCGTACAGACGAGCGATCACCTGCTTGGCCTCCTCCTTGCGGCCCTTGGTCAGCAACCACGCAGGGCTCTCCACGCACATGGACGGCGCCAGTAGCAGGTAGATGACGGCCAGCACGACCGGGAACGCAGCCAGGTAGCGCCAGCCAGAGCTCGTGTTGGCGAAGAAGAACGTGATGGCCGGCACCAAGATACCGATGGTGGTGAAGATCTGCAGGCCCAGGCCCAGCGTGTTGCGCATGTGCGGCGGCGACAGCTCGTTGATGTAGCCGCCGATGGTGGCCGTCGCCGTACCCGAAGAAATACCGGCGATGAGGCGGCCCAGAGCGAACAGCCAGACATTGGACACAGCCGCCTGCACGACACCGCCCACGATCATGAAGATACAGTTGCCCATGAGGGCCTTCTTGCGGCCATACTTGTCGCTGAAGTGGCCACAGCACAGCGAGCCCACCATGGCGCCGAAGATCCATGCGTTCACGGCGAACGTCCACTCCAGCTTCGAGTGGCCCGGGAACATGAGGCACGTGCCCTCGGCCACGGGACGCGCATTGCACTCGTCCGTGTCGTTGTACTGCGACAGGTTCATCTGCGAGGTGGACCAACCGCTCTGGAACGGCTGCATCCACGACAGCAGCGCGCTCGTGTACAGGATGGTCTTGGGCTTGATGAGGCGCGCCGCGGCCTTGTTGGCCTCGTCGAACGCCGTCACAGGCGCCTTGGGGGAAGCAGCCTCGGCGTAGTTGTCCGCCATGCTTGGGAGTTGGCTTTGGGTGCTAGACGGAGTTGTCTTGCTTGGTGCTTGTCCAAATGGAAAGTGAGCCGCTGCGTTCTGTGCGTCTGTGTGTTGGTGCGCGCGGCTCGCGTGTGGAAGACCTCGAAGCGTGCTCTGCGCGCAGTGCAACGCGGGCTGCAACGCGGGCTGTCAGGACTCGGGGCTGGACGAGAGACAGCCAGCTTCAAGCGAGCGACACTCGTCGTCCCAGTGAGCCAGCCTGGGCCGTCTGAGTCGCGGTCACTTGATTCACTTGATTCAGAGTCGCCGATTCTGCTTGGGCTCCCGCTGCTCTCTCGTGAGACTTGGTGCCTGCGTGTCCGTGCGGTGCCGTATGTTAGCTCCCGGCCGATTGGCGCGGGGCGTTTGCAATGGGACGTTTGGCGGTGTAGCTTGAAGCTGCGCGTCGGATAGACACGCTCGGGCCGCCCGATTGGCTCAAAAGGGCCTCGGTGCAGCGCTTGGCTTTCAGTTGACAGGGGCCGTCAAGTGCCGATGCGAAATGGGTGGTCTCCCCCGCAAGCAAACGTGTATGCAGTGACTACATTGTAGTCGGCGTGGGCCGGAGTGGCGGCGGTACATATATTGCCGTACGGGGCCCACGCTGGGGACAAGACCTGTGCGCCGCTGCGGCCTGCAGGTGTGCGGTGTGGTATGAGGGCCAGGCCAGTCCTCTTGACGCCCATTCGAGGGCGCTCTTATTCTCAAGGCAAACGACTCCGAGCAAGGCGCTGCTTGCTTGCTCGCAGTGAGCGCCGATGCGTTGTCAGCTGCCAGGCAAGGCAAGGCAAGTCAGGGCAATGCAACGCAACGCAAGCCGAAAAACGCTCTCCCTACTTGATCCATTGGCAGGATGTCTTCCAGTTAGGCCAGAAGATCACGAAGAGCCGCAATGCGCCTCGTCACATGTGCGACGTCCTCTGTCTTGGGATTTTTGAGAATCAAGATCGACGAGGGCTCAGAAGATCGCTCAGCTCGTAAAACAAGTACGGGTGCCATCAAGCTGAACCGGAATCGATGCGCTAGCCGAACTCACCGAAATTCGAGCCGCATAATAACTATGCTTCTTTGTGTGGGTCGCCCGAACGAAGCAACGGCCGAAGTCTGTCGCCGCGAAACTTTGCTAGCACATTAAGCGGGGTATTAGGCGAAATCGAAGGACATTTAGTAGCACTCTGGCATCACTAGCACCCAGTCACCACCTCTCCGACACCATCAACAGCTATAGCGAGCTACAAACAAGGCTTTATGCGCGCAACTGTTAAGACGATGGTTCCTACCACTAACAACAATGACCAAAACACGCCAGTTCACATTCGACAAGACCACTTCGATAACCTCACACTAACGCCAAGTAGCGGATCACAAAGAAAGAATATGTGTGTCATAAAGAACAATATATTTGTACACCACTCTCTCTCTCTTGCAGAGCAAGTCAATGGTGTCACCGAGTGATCGGATGATCGAAACTAATAACGCAACACTACTCCACACAACTGCGGCCGCGTTGCTTGCTCTACTGCTCGCGACGCGAGTCGTACTCGGCCTGGATCTCCTCGGCCGACTTGCCCGACGTCTCCGGCACCAGCTTCAGAGCGAGCAGGTAGAAGATCGCCAGCAGCACCACGAACGGCACGTACGCGTAGTCATTCAGAGCGTCCGATACGTACGGGTACGACACACCCACGATGAGGTTGCACAGCCAGTTGATACCGATGCACAGCGAAGACGCGCTGGCGCGGATCGAGTCCGGGAAGATGTCGGCAGTCATCACCCACACGAGCGGGCCCAGCGTCACGCCGAACACGATCACGTACAGCGCAGTGAACACAATCGACAGAGCAGACACGTCCACGATGAACGCCACCGTCATACCGATGGACATGACCACCATGCCCGACAGACCCCACAGGATCATGTTGCGAGCGCCGAAGCGGTTAGCCAGCACGCCCGTGAAGAAGGCGGGCCAGATGTTGATGAAGTCGATGATCAGCGTGCCCACGCGCGAGTCCGAGATACCGGCGTCCGAGAAGATGCTGCCCGAGTAGTAGAACACGGCGTTGATGCCGGACAGCTGCTGCGCGCACGAGAGCATGATGCCGCCCAGAAGCTGCATGCGGTAGCGCGGGTTGAACATCGACTCCTTCTTGGGAGCCGACTCGATCAGACCCTCCTCGGCGCTAGCCTTGCTCACCTCCAGCCACGACAGAGCCGTCTGCACGTGCTCCTCGCCGTACAGACGAGCGATCACCTGCTTGGCCTCCTCCTTGCGGCCCTTGGTCAGCAACCACGCAGGGCTCTCCACGCACATGGACGGCGCCAGTAGCAGGTAGATGACGGCCAGCACGACCGGGAACGCAGCCAGGTAGCGCCAGCCAGAGCTCGTGTTGGCGAAGAAGAACGTGATGGCCGGCACCAAGATACCGATGGTGGTGAAGATCTGCAGGCCCAGGCCCAGCGTGTTGCGCATGTGCGGCGGCGACAGCTCGTTGATGTAGCCGCCGATGGTGGCCGTCGCCGTACCCGAAGAAATACCGGCGATGAGGCGGCCCAGAGCGAACAGCCAGACATTGGACACGGCCGCCTGCACGACACCGCCCACGATCATGAAGATACAGTTGCCCATGAGGGCCTTCTTGCGGCCATACTTGTCGCTGAAGTGGCCACAGCACAGCGAGCCCACCATGGCGCCGAAGATCCATGCGTTCACGGCGAACGTCCACTCCAGCTTCGAGTGGCCCGGGAACATGAGGCACGTGCCCTCGGCCACGGGACGCGCATTGCACTCGTCCGTGTCGTTGTACTGCGACAGGTTCATCTGCGAGGTGGACCAACCGCTCTGGAACGGCTGCATCCACGACAGCAGCGCGCTCGTGTACAGGATGGTCTTGGGCTTGATGAGGCGCGCCGCAGCCTTGTTGGCCTCGTCGAACGCCGTCACAGGCGCCTTGGGGGAAGCAGCCTCGGCGTAGTTGTCCGCCATGCTTGGGAGTTGGCTTTGGGTGCTAGGCGGAGTTGTCTTGCTTGGTGCTTGTCCAAATGGAAAGTGAGCCGCTGTGTTCTGTGCGTCTGTGTGTTGGTGCGCGCGGCTCGCGTCTGGAAGACCTCGAAGCGTGCTCTGCGCGCGGTGCTGCAACGCGGGGTGTCAGGACTCGGGGCTGGACGAGAGACAGCGAGGCGCAGCGCTTCAACCGGGGCTGGCTGAGTCACAAGGTCACTTGATTTCTGCTTCGTGCTCTTGCTCCTGCTCTTTTGTGACTTGTGTTGCCGTATGTCGGTCGACTCGGAGTCCAAGATGATTGGCAACAATTTGGCGCTCGAGTGTATCTTGAAGTTCAGCCGTCAATAGACACGCGCCAGGCCGTTTTTTGCTCGTTCCAGGGCCGCTTTGTGTTAACGAGGACTGTCAGTTGAACGGCTCCGAGCGTTACCTGCGGCCGAGATCCCCGACTTGGGCCTAAGCGATCGTTTCGGCTCGAAGTCGCGCGCTGCACACAGCGCTCACCAAATGCGCGTCCTCACTGCCAGTTCAACAGCTACAATGTACTGCGCCAGCCAGTCGCAACGTTCTCTCTCGCTGAGATCATTTAGGCGCGGGCGGTCGCAGCCTGTTCTACGATCAGGAGTACCTAGCTTTCACTCTCAGGGCACACAGCCACTCCATTAATCCAATTGATCCCGTTAACTCGCTATTAAGTGGATAACGTGGTGCAGGCTGACGGTGGTGCCCAGATGCACAGCGTGGTTGCTAGGAGTGGCTGAAGTCTTCTCCTGCCAGGACGTAGTGTAGAGCATACTAGGTCTGCACACGTGCCTATTTGGCTGCATCAACTACGGAGCGATATCCCCTGTATCAGAAACTGTAAAGCGCTCGTGGGGGTGATCACTGGGCTCGCCTGGATGTATTATAGTCCGGGAGGACCATTATCACCAAAGGCGCCCGGCCGCTGTCAGTGGCGACATCATGACGCTACACTGTACTGCAGCGGGTACAGTGCACAGGCTTTTGCGTCTGCTTCGCAGAGTGAACTGCCCCACAGGCTATTAGTGACCAGCTCGACGGCGAGCAGTTGCAGGCTGCACTGCAGAACGTATGTATCGTCAAAGGTGTGACTAGGCAGGCCGAGTGCGTGGTAAATCGAACGGTTCGCATGGACCGGTTGGCATGCAGCTTGAAGTTGGTGTCATCGAGGCGGGAGGCGGAAACATGTTGCTGCGAGGGCGCAAGCGGGTGACGTTGGCATTCAACCTCGTGTGACCGGCCGACCCTACCCTTCTGAAACAGGAGGAGCATAAAACCTCGATCAAACTGTATGCTTTTTTGGTTCTGCTAGTAAATTTAATTTGTGCATGTCCCTCGTTCTCTAAATCAAACAAGATTAGGTGACGGTACCGCCTCGTCTCGAGTCGACTGTACAGAGTCGACTGGCCCCGAGGACGCGCATTTGGTGAGCGCTGTGTGCAGCGCGCGACTTCGAGCCGAAACGATCGCTTAGGCCCAAGTCGGGGATCTCGGCCGCAGGTAACGCTCGGAGCCGTTCAACTGACAGTCCTCGTTAACACAAAGCGGCCCTGGAACGAGCAAAAAACGGCCTGGCGCGTGTCTATTGACGGCTGAACTTCAAGATACACTCGAGCGCCAAATTGTTGCCAATCATCTTGGACTCCGAGTCGACCGACATACGGCAACACAAGTCACAAAAGAGCAGGAGCAAGAGCACGAAGCAGAAATCAAGTGACCTTGTGACTCAGCCAGCCCCGGTTGAAGCGCTGCGCCTCGCTGTCTCTCGTCCAGCCCCGAGTCCTGACACCCCGCGTTGCAGCACCGCGCGCAGAGCACGCTTCGAGGTCTTCCAGACGCGAGCCGCGCGCACCAACACACAGACGCACAGAACACAGCGGCTCACTTTCCATTTGGACAAGCACCAAGCAAGACAACTCCGTCTAGCACCCAAAGCCAACTCCCAAGCATGGCGGACAACTACGCCGAGGCTGCTTCCCCCAAGGCGCCTGTGACGGCGTTCGACGAGGCCAACAAGGCTGCGGCGCGCCTCATCAAGCCCAAGACCATCCTGTACACGAGCGCGCTGCTGTCGTGGATGCAGCCGTTCCAGAGCGGTTGGTCCACCTCGCAGATGAACCTGTCGCAGTACAACGACACGGACGAGTGCAATGCGCGTCCCGTGGCCGAGGGCACGTGCCTCATGTTCCCGGGCCACTCGAAGCTGGAGTGGACGTTCGCCGTGAACGCATGGATCTTCGGCGCCATGGTGGGCTCGCTGTGCTGTGGCCACTTCAGCGACAAGTATGGCCGCAAGAAGGCCCTCATGGGCAACTGTATCTTCATGATCGTGGGCGGTGTCGTGCAGGCGGCCGTGTCCAATGTCTGGCTGTTCGCTCTGGGCCGCCTCATCGCCGGTATTTCTTCGGGTACGGCGACGGCCACCATCGGCGGCTACATCAACGAGCTGTCGCCGCCGCACATGCGCAACACGCTGGGCCTGGGCCTGCAGATCTTCACCACCATCGGTATCTTGGTGCCGGCCATCACGTTCTTCTTCGCCAACACGAGCTCTGGCTGGCGCTACCTGGCTGCGTTCCCGGTCGTGCTGGCCGTCATCTACCTGCTACTGGCGCCGTCCATGTGCGTGGAGAGCCCTGCGTGGTTGCTGACCAAGGGCCGCAAGGAGGAGGCCAAGCAGGTGATCGCTCGTCTGTACGGCGAGGAGCACGTGCAGACGGCTCTGTCGTGGCTGGAGGTGAGCAAGGCTAGCGCCGAGGAGGGTCTGATCGAGTCGGCTCCCAAGAAGGAGTCGATGTTCAACCCGCGCTACCGCATGCAGCTTCTGGGCGGCATCATGCTCTCGTGCGCGCAGCAGCTGTCCGGCATCAACGCCGTGTTCTACTACTCGGGCAGCATCTTCTCGGACGCCGGTATCTCGGACTCGCGCGTGGGCACGCTGATCATCGACTTCATCAACATCTGGCCCGCCTTCTTCACGGGCGTGCTGGCTAACCGCTTCGGCGCTCGCAACATGATCCTGTGGGGTCTGTCGGGCATGGTGGTCATGTCCATCGGTATGACGGTGGCGTTCATCGTGGACGTGTCTGCTCTGTCGATTGTGTTCACTGCGCTGTACGTGATCGTGTTCGGCGTGACGCTGGGCCCGCTCGTGTGGGTGATGACTGCCGACATCTTCCCGGACTCGATCCGCGCCAGCGCGTCTTCGCTGTGCATCGGTATTAACTGGCTGTGCAACCTCATCGTGGGTGTGTCGTACCCGTACGTGTCGGACGCTCTGAATGACTACGCGTACGTGCCGTTCGTGGTGCTGCTGGCGATCTTCTACCTGCTCGCTCTGAAGCTGGTGCCGGAGACGTCGGGGAAGTCGGCCGAGGAGATCCAGGCCGAGTACGACTCGCGTCGCGAGCAGTAGAGCAAGCAACGCGGCCGCAGTTGTGTGGAGTAGTGTTGCGTTATTAGTTTCGATCATCCGATCACTCGGTGACACCATTGACTTGCTCTGCGAGAGAGAGAGAGTGGTGTACAAATATATTGTTTCTTTATGACACACATATTCTTTCTTTGTGATCCGCTACTTGGCGTTAGTGTGAGGTTATCGAAGTGGTCTTGTCGAATGTGAACTGGCGTGTTTTGGTCATTGTTGTTAGTGGTAGGAACCATCGTCTTAACAATTGCGCGCATGGAGCCTTGTCTGTTTGACCAGTGCTGTTGGCATAAACTTTGCGCAAAATCGTCGTTTTGATAGCAGCAGTGCAAGATCGCTAATTTCGATGCTGAAAGTATACATTCATGCGCACTTGGTTAAACCTGACAGAGAAAAAACGATTCCCCTAACGAAATTCGTATCACCAAGACTGCCATGAACCGCCTACCACCCTAGTAATTGGCAGCGAGTGTAACTCGCGCGAGGGGAGGGGGCACTCTTACTCATGAAAGTCTGCGTTAGAACTTCCTTCTGTGGCGTAGAGCACTCGATTGCGCGCTGCTTTCGAACACGCAACGCTCTAGATTGAAATCGCCCAAGTCGCTCTCGAACGGCTGTATCCACGCTGGCAGCATTGACACTCACCACACTGCGTTCATAACGCAGGGATCCATGCCACTACGGCTTAGCTCACTTTTTGAGAGCAGCACTCTCGCAAATTATACAGCACTTCGGTGCTATCATGATATCAACAACAGACACTACAAAAGCTAAAGCTCAGTCGTACAGCAGTGCTACGTAACGATGATCATTGATACATTTTCCAATACCAAACAAACTATTTGCTGCTGCTGCTCTACTCCTACTATAACCTCACAGGACTCGAACAGCAGTAACACGCAGCCAGCCTTCACACCGAGACACTTGATATCGCTCGGTTGCCAACCTGCCTGCTTGCTACAATGCGACGCTTACTTCTCGCGACGCGAGTCGTACTCGGCCTGGATCTCCTCAGCCGACTTGCCCGACGTCTCCGGCACCAGCTTCAGCGCGAGCAGGAAGAAGATCGCCAGCAGCACCACGAACGGCACGTACGCGTAGTCGTCAAGCGCGTCCGAAATGTACGGGTACGCCACGCCAACAATCAGGTTGCACAACCAGTTCATGCCGATGCACAGCGAAGAAGCGCTGGCACGGATCGAGTCCGGGAAGATATCGGCCGTCATCACCCACACGAGCGGGCCCAGCGTCACGCCGAACGCGATCACATACAGCGCCGTGAAGACGATCGATAGAGCAGACACATCCACGATGAACGCCACCGTCATCAGCACGGACATCACGAACATGCCGGCCAGACCCCACAGGATCATGTTACGAGCGCCGAAGCGGTTGGCCAGCACGCCCGTGAAGAAGGCGGGCCAGATGTTGATGAAGTCGATGATCAGCGTGCCCACGCGCGAGTCCGAGATACCGGCGTCCGAGAAGATGCTGCCTGAGTAGTAGAACACGGCGTTGATGCCGGAGAGCTGCTGCGCGCACGAAAGCAGGATACCGCCCAGAAGCTGCATGCGGTAGCGCGGGTTGAACATCGACTCCTTCAGCGCTGCCGACAGACCCTCCTCGGCCGTCTCCGGCTTCTTGTTCACCTGCAGCCACGACAGAGCCGTCTGCACGTGCTCCTCGCCGTACAGACGAGCGATCACCTCCTTCGCCTCCTCTGTGCGGCCCTTGGTCAGCAGCCACGCAGGACTCTCAATGCACATCGACGGCGCCAGCACCATGTAGATCACAGCCAGGATGCACGGGAACGCAGCCAGGTAGCGCCAGCCAGAGCTCGTGTTTGCGAAGAAGAAGCAGATCGCAGGGAACAAGATGCCGATGGTGGTGAAGATCTGCAGGCCCAGACCCAGCGTGTTGCGCATGTGGGGCGGCGACAGCTCGTTCACGTACGCACCGATAGTGCCCGTGGCAGTGCCCGAAGAAATACCGGCGATCAAACGGCCGACAGCGAACGCCCAGATGTTCGACACGGCAGCTTCAATCACACCGCCCACGAACATGAAGATGCAGTTCAGCATCAACGTCTTCTTACGGCCGAGACGGTCGCTGAAGTGGCCGCAGCACAGCGAGCCCACCATGGCGTCGAAGATCCATGCGTTCACGGCGAACGTCCACTCCAGCTTCGAGTGGCCCGGGAACATGAGGCACGTGTCCTCAGCCACGGGACGCGCATTGCACTCGTCCGTGTCGTTGTACTGCGACAGGTTCATCTGCGAGGTGGACCAACCGCTCTGGAACGGCTGCATCCACGACAGCAGCGCGCTCGTGTACAGGATGGTCTTGGGCTTGATGAGGCGCGCCGCGGCCTTGTTGGCTTTGTCGAACGCCGTCACAGGCTTGGGTGTCGTGGCCTCCGTGTAGTTGTCGGCCATGCTCGCTCGCTTTCTTGTTGGCCTTCTTGATTGGACTTTCATGAGTTAGAGTGCCCCCTCCCCTCGTGCGAGTTACACTCGCTGCCTATTACTAGGGTGGTAGGCGGTTCATGGCAGTCTTGGTGATACGACTTTCGTTAGGGGAATCGTTTCTCTGTCAGGTTTAACCAAGTGCGCATGTATGGATACTTTTAGCATCGAAATTGGCGATCTCGCCGCACGATCATCTCGCACTGCATTCATTACGTTTTTTATTTTTTATTTTGTATGATAGACGATTAGGGTATTCACGTGTCATGGCTATTGCGATTCATTTTTAGCGCGACAACTAACTCGAATCGCTAGGAAATGTTGTGCATCACACATAAGCTGAGAAGACAGCAACGGCAATTGTGATCGGCAATATGACGAGATTGCTCTCATTGTCATTATTTTGCTGCTGCCGCCGCTGTTGTTGTTTGTACAGCACTGAGACTATCTTTTGGGTGACGCCAGTAAGCCGTCCTTGACAATGCGGCAGTCTTTTTTTATGCCTGTTCATGCAATGGAGGTACATATATGTAGGTCGTCCTGCTGTCTGTCTTCGCGCCAAACTTCAAGCTGCCTTTTCACCTTCACCCTCGCGACCACCTGTCGCAGGCGATACATGAGCAGAAACTGTAGCAGCGGGAAACAGAACGTATGCTCGTCGCCTCTTGCCTGGATACAATGCTTACACACGCGCGATGACCTCTCGGGACCAGGCCGGAATCAAGCGCGAGCATGCTCTTGAAGCAGCTCGATCGATCGCGCGATCCTGGTCTCGAGGCGGAGGTGGGCAACCTCAGGCTGCTCGCCTTAACGCTGCAGACTCGAGAGGTTTGAAACCATTGGTTTGCATCGCTGTGATGGCAACGTTGCCGTCCGTATGTGGAGCTGGGGCAGCGCAAGTGACTGTTGTCCCCTACGGTATGCGTGTACACCCCGCGGTCTGTACTGTACGGATAGAATTAACAACATCTACACTGCACTGTAGTCGCTCGCTCGCCAAGCAGAAGCTAACATGCCGCTGGCCCCAGACCCCACTCGTCGCTGCAGCGACGTCAAGGCCAAACGGCCTAGTGCCCCCCCCCCCCCCCCCCCCCCTTCCCCCATTGTTCTAGCGCAGCTTGCGCTCGTTCCAGGATAGCAGGCAGATAGCCGTTTCGTCCAGTGGATCGGTCTCCGAGTGGCGGTGCACCGAGAGCGGACACCAAGCAACAGCAGTCGCAGATGCTGACTCTTGCGGGCCATCGCGGCGTAGCGGGCCATCGCGGCATAGTAACCGTCGCCACCGATCGACTGCCTGCACATCTTGCTATCGCTGCTGGCTGGCGGCGTACAGTCGGTCCCTCATAGTTGATACGGAGCATCATCAGCGACTTAGCGGACCTTGTGCAAAACCGGGCGAACTTCAGAAACGGCGAGAAGCTGCCATCAAAAACCATCATCGAGATGATTCGTCCCTCGTGCGCTCGGTTGAAGCTGGCAGAGAGCGGTCGCGCCGGTCTCAATCGAATCGGCCGCCGCATGGATGATGATGCCCCCTCCGCACCGCTGGATCCAGCGCCTACAGCACCCCGGTCCGCCGAGGGAAGGCAGCGAAGGCGAGGGCGCCGCGCCAAACCCGCCGCCCGACCTCCACCAGCTGGCCCTCTTTCGCGCAGAGAGACCAGCACCGAGACGGCACCGGCTCAGCGTCGCTGCGCCCGCATCGCTTCGAGGTCGACTGCACTGCTGTGCCGTACCGAGCGCTGGCGTTTCTATTTTGACCTCGGCTGCCCTCCAGCTTCAGGTTCAAGCTGGCTGATCCGCGCTCGCCCGCGCGCGTTGTGATAACAAGTCGCTGTCAAGTGGCCGCCGGGCTACTAATCTGTCAGCTCAATGCGCGCGCTCGCAACGGCTCGCCCGCGCGCGACAGTGGCACTGTGTTGCCCCGTCCAAGGAGCGCAAAAGCGCACAGCGGTCGCGCGCCCAGGCAGAAATCAAGTGAGAGCCCTTCCCTGCCCGACCGACCCGCGGCAGTACAGGTAAGTGCAGTCACGCCAAGTCGTGCTATCGCGGTCGAGCCTCTTTCGAGCCTCTTTCGACCGGCGTGCCGGTGTCGCTCACTTTCCATTTGGTCAAGCAGTCGGCAGTCGAATCGAGTGCATCAAGAAGGCAAACAAAAAAGCGAGCGAGCATGGCCGACGACTACACGGAGGCCACGACACCCAAGCCTGTGACGGCGTTCGACAAAGCCAACAAGGCCGCGGCGCGCCTCATCAAGCCCAAGACCATCCTGTACACGAGCGCGCTGCTGTCGTGGATGCAGCCGTTCCAGAGCGGTTGGTCCACCTCGCAGATGAACCTGTCGCAGTACAACGACACGGACGAGTGCAATGCGCGTCCCGTGGCTGAGGACACGTGCCTCATGTTCCCGGGCCACTCGAAGCTGGAGTGGACGTTCGCCGTGAACGCATGGATCTTCGGCGCCATGGTGGGCTCGCTGTGCTGCGGCCACTTCAGCGACCGTCTCGGCCGTAAGAAGACGTTGATGCTGAACTGCATCTTCATGTTCGTGGGCGGTGTGATTGAAGCTGCCGTGTCGAACATCTGGGCGTTCGCTGTCGGCCGTTTGATCGCCGGTATTTCTTCGGGCACTGCCACGGGCACTATCGGTGCGTACGTGAACGAGCTGTCGCCGCCCCACATGCGCAACACGCTGGGTCTGGGCCTGCAGATCTTCACCACCATCGGCATCTTGTTCCCTGCGATCTGCTTCTTCTTCGCAAACACGAGCTCTGGCTGGCGCTACCTGGCTGCGTTCCCGTGCATCCTGGCTGTGATCTACATGGTGCTGGCGCCGTCGATGTGCATTGAGAGTCCTGCGTGGCTGCTGACCAAGGGCCGCACAGAGGAGGCGAAGGAGGTGATCGCTCGTCTGTACGGCGAGGAGCACGTGCAGACGGCTCTGTCGTGGCTGCAGGTGAACAAGAAGCCGGAGACGGCCGAGGAGGGTCTGTCGGCGGCGCCGAAGGAGTCGATGTTCAACCCGCGCTACCGCATGCAGCTTCTGGGCGGTATCCTGCTTTCGTGCGCGCAGCAGCTCTCCGGCATCAACGCCGTGTTCTACTACTCAGGCAGCATCTTCTCGGACGCCGGTATCTCGGACTCGCGCGTGGGCACGCTGATCATCGACTTCATCAACATCTGGCCCGCCTTCTTCACGGGCGTGCTGGCCAACCGCTTCGGCGCTCGTAACATGATCCTGTGGGGTCTGGCCGGCATGTTCGTGATGTCCGTGCTGATGACGGTGGCGTTCATCGTGGATGTGTCTGCTCTATCGATCGTCTTCACGGCGCTGTATGTGATCGCGTTCGGCGTGACGCTGGGCCCGCTCGTGTGGGTGATGACGGCCGATATCTTCCCGGACTCGATCCGTGCCAGCGCTTCTTCGCTGTGCATCGGCATGAACTGGTTGTGCAACCTGATTGTTGGCGTGGCGTACCCGTACATTTCGGACGCGCTTGACGACTACGCGTACGTGCCGTTCGTGGTGCTGCTGGCGATCTTCTTCCTGCTCGCGCTGAAGCTGGTGCCGGAGACGTCGGGCAAGTCGGCCGAGGAGATCTTGGCCGAGTACGACTCGCGTCGCGAGAAGTAAGCGATCCATTGAGTCAAGTCGTGATTTAGATCCCGAACTTGTCCTAGATGATAACTTCGCTACAAGCCGTAGAAGTAGTGGAGTAGTAAATGTCCTCCAAGATCTAGCAATACCAAAAATGCAATTGTTAGTTGTCTGCTGTGAAATCGTGTGCGCTGGTACCTGGGTTGAGTGTGTTGTCAGTAAGACTTCAAATGGATGCTCGAGTAGGAATAACTACCTATGTACTACTAGGAAAAAAATAGCGTGAAGCGTGATGTCCAAGTACGAGCACTTCAAGTTTAAAATCAAAGAATGAGAAGCATTGTTCTTGTCTGGGTGCCCATGTCGACGCCAACCAATTTCATTTGCTTTGCTACTTCATCGAAAACAATTCGCGGAAGCCAACCTTCTGCTCGTCCGAAAGTGTATCAGGGAATTGCACGTGGAATTTAATGTGCAACTGACCCTTTTCGGACGGGAAATGCTGCTTCGGCATGCCTTCCTCCTTCAAAACAGTGACAAACCGAGGCGGGGTAATTTCATCGCGCACCACTTCCACCCGTCGCCCATCCAAGTGTGTAAACGTCTTGTTGAAACCCACGAGAGATTCACGAAGAGAAATGTCCATGTCCATCCATAAATGGTCACCCTCGCGCGTAAAGACCGGGTGCGGCGCAGTCAGCACCTGCAGCCGCACGTGACCAGCAGGCTGGCCTGGAATCTCATCGGCGTAGTTTTCGAGCTCGATTTCAAATCCATCGGGCGTGCCCTTCTCCAGGTCGACGTCAAAGTTAAGATCCGCCATTTCCACCTTGCGTCCGCCACAAACCGGGCACGTGCTAGTGTAGATTTTGCCTTTGCCATGACACTTTTCGCACGTGGTCTGAAACTGCTGGATGAATCCCGGGCCCACTCGTCGTGTGGTCATCTTCACGCCTTGGCCTCCACACTCTGAGCACACGTGGACGTCCTCCTCGTGCGCCGCACCTTTGCCATGGCAATGGTGGCAAATGGTCTGTAACAAAGACATCAAAAGTAAGTCTTCACATGTGCCTTGTGCCCCCTTGGATCGCCTACCTCACGCCGGATGGAGAACTGAAGACTCTTGCCGTTGTACAGGTCGGCCAGCGACACCCGCAGTGGCATGACCACATCTGGGCCGCGCGACGGCTCGCGCTCTCGACGCTGGCGGCCGCCGCCGAAAAATTGCGAGAAAATGTCGAACGGGTCGTGGCCGCCGCCGCCGCCCGCGTTGCTCAGCCCCTCCTCTCCGTAGCGGTCGTACTTGGCCTTCTTGTCCTCGTCCGAGAGCACGTCGTAGGCTGCATCACGGATGGCAGGTATACGTCGCTTCAGTATAAAGTGCCAGAGTCCCCCACATCAAGTTTGCGCGACGACGCACCGCTCGCAACCTCCGCAAACTTCTTGGCCGCGCCCTCGTCCCCCGGGTTCTTGTCCGGGTGGTGCTTGAGCGACAGCTTGCGGAACGCGCGCTTGATCTCGGCCGAGGACGCGTCGCGGCTCACACCCAGCACCTCGTAATAGTCGCGTCCGGCCGCGGCCAGCGCCGCGAGGCTCACCAGGAGCAGCAGCAGCAGACGGACACGCGTCATAAGGATCCTGCAGGTATAAAGTGAGCTTCATGGACGAGATCGTACTTAGGGACGGCAGTCAGCCACACATTCTAATGTGCACCACACGACATAGCAAATTCGAGAATACGCGTCGTTTCAGTATAAACTATGGCAGAGATGGCTCCACGATCCTGGCGGTTCATGCCGCGGGGTGGTGGACGCTGTCGTCGCTTTCCGTTGCAGCGACGCTGCCGTGTACCGAGTTGTCCTTGCCCAGGTGCGGCTTGGCCGACGCCCAGATGGAGCCCTGGCCGTCGATGTGGGTGCCTGCCGTGGCCAGCGCCGCCACGGCCACGAAGATGCTCAAGTACTGGAGCGACAGCGCTCGCCTGCCGATGCTCTTGAACAGGAAGCCCCAGCACAGCCCACCGACGTTCCCGCCGGCTCCGACGATGCCTGACGTGGCACCTGTGAACTCCGGTAAGATGTATGGCACGATACCGTACGTTGTGCCAGTAGACGCCTGCACGAAGAACCCGAAGACGATGAGGAGCGGAACGCTAGCCCTCAGGTGCTGCGTCGCGCTATACAGATACAGCGACAGCGCCTGGCCAGCAAACGCCACGAACTGAGTAAGCAGACGGCCGCGCATGCCGATTCGGCTGTTTGCAACATCAGACGCGTAGCCCCCGGCAGCTCGCGCGAATATGCACATGAGGCCGAAGAGCGAGGAGATGAGGCCAGCCTTCGTCTGAGTGAGCAAGCGGCAAGCGTCTTCAGCTGTGGACGGATCGCAGTCCGATCGCTTGAAGTCCTCGTAGTAGTACAGACTGAGAACGTTGTGCACTTGGAGCTCGACCCCGAAGGAACAGGCATACTGGAGAGCTAGGATCCACGTAGCGGGCTTCTTTGCCACCGCGAGTAGGGCCTTCTTCATGTCGATATCAGGCTTCGTGGCAGCAAAGTCCATGGCGTTAGCCTTCTTCAAGTCAGCGTAGTTGCCCTGCGCGCAATCGTCCGTGAAGAAAAACACCGCGATGCCCACAATCACCATAAAGACGGCCGGGAAGACCAGTGTGATTCTCCAGCCGTAATTGTCCGAAACTGCGTCGTTCAGAGTAATGAGATCGAAGATTAAGGGTGTAATCAAATACGTGACGCCGGCGCCGAGGTTTCCCCAGCCTGCAGTGATCGCGTTCGCCGTGCCCACCACCTCTCGCGAAAACATCACGCTCGACCAATACGCAGTGGCTACGAAGGACGAGCCCACGAGACCAATAACGAGGCGAACAATCATGAAGCCGCTGTAGTTGACAGCAAAGGCAGCGGACGCGACAGGAACAGCACCAAGAACTAGCAACACGGTCTGCACGGTGCGCGCACCGTATTTGTCACACATTGGCCCAGCAATTACTCGGCCCACGATGGTACTGGCCACGGATACGATGTTGGAGTTGCTAACTTGCGAAGGCGAGAGCTTGAGCTGCTTCTTGATGGTGGGCATCAGTGGCGGAATGGAAAACCAACCGAAGAAGGCGATGAAGAACGACAACCAGGAAAAGTGAAAGGCTCTCATGTGCGGCCGAGCCACGCTAAACAACTTAATCTCCGTGGCGCGGTCGGCTTGCTCTGGATCGGTTTTGAGATCGAAGTCTGTGCGTCGGCGAAAGCCACCGACCTCAGCATCGTGAGGGGTCTGCAGCTCAACGTGGTAAGCGCCTCCAGTCATGGTTGCTCAAGTGGGGTGCTTGCCTAGTGGACAGGAAGAAGCAGAGTGGGCTGCTGCTCTGGAAGACTGCCACACAGCTCAGGGCGCACATTCGTGGGCTCATCCTCTTTCGCGGGCAGTGCCCAAGTGCCCAGGGAGAGTACGACTTGAACGGCGAGAAAGGACTTTCGACCGTTTCATTAGCCATCGAGCCGTACTTCTCGCTCCTCGCTGAACTCTGTCGAGTGCAACGGCCAATGCGCGGGCACGTATTGCTGTGGACACCGCATTCGTCATGCTCCATCGTTGAACTGCTCACTAGTTCGCGACAACAAGCAGACTTGGAAATTGGTGTCCATGCCCCTGCAGAAAACAATGGACGCTCTCGTAAACGATGTCGCTCACTAGCTGGGATAACTCACTGGAACGAGGAAGGTATTGTGGCAATGCCATTGGTACGAACTTCAAACGCCCGATTGGCGACAAGACTCGCTGAAGCGTTTGCTTTCTGAGCGTTAACTCTGCAGCTCTAATAACAGGGACTACGTTGTCGCTGATATAAGCATTGACGACTTCGAAGTTCGAATACGCTACGGTCTATCGTGCGGGAGATGCACTAAACCACACGCAATCGGTGCTCAAGCTGTTTGCTATACTGAATATCGAGTGTGCTTGAAACAAATTGAGGGTCTCTCAATGACAACTACGGCACGTCACACCACTCAGCTTGGTCTTCCATTTAGCACTAAGTGTACACATACTTACACGCAACAAACTTACACGTAAAAGGCTTGAACAGTTTGATCCGTTCGACGTCGCGAGTACCTGGAGGGTTCACGGCTCCACAATGATCGCTCACCTTTGACCCGAATGCAAGCAGACATTATAGCTGACCCTATCACGATGAAGCTCAGGTAGCGGAACGACAAAGCGCGGTTTCCCACGATCTTAAACAAAAATCCCCACATGAGCCCACCCATGTTCCCACCCGCACCAACGATTCCAGATGCGACACCTGTGTAGTCTGGGCAAATGTAGGGCACAATTCCATACGTCGTGCCAGTTGAAGCCTGTGCGAAGAAGCCGAAGGCAACCAAGAAGATAATACTCCATTCTACAGTTGTAACATGACTGTACGCGTACAGGAATATGGCCTGCCCGGTGAGGCAGACCAGTTGAGTTGAGATTCTGCCCTTCATATCCCAATGGCGATTCGAAACATCCGAGAGATAGCCGCCGACCGCACGGGCGAATATGCACATGAGTCCGAAGCAGGATGAAATGAGGCTGGCTTTTGTTTGGGTTAGCAGGCGGCAGCTATCCTGATCCGTCAAGGGATCACAGTCCCGTTTCTTGAAATCTTCGAAGTAGTATAAGCTCAACACGTTGTGCACTTGGATCTCCACGCCGAAGCAGCATGCGTACTGCAAAGCTAAAATCCAAGCGACGGGCTGCCTTGCTACAGTCACGAATCCACGAAGCATTTCGGCCTTAGGTCTCTCGGCCATTACGTGAGTTTTCTTCATCTCCACGTAATTCCCTTGCGGGCTATCGTCGCTGAAAAAATACGTGCAAATGCCGACAATGACCATGATCAGCGCTGGAAAGATCAGCGTGAGTCTCCAGCCGTAGTTGTCCAAAACAGCATGGTTCACCGTGACAAGATCAAAAATCAAAGGAGTGATCAGATACGTAGCACCAGCTCCCAGATTTCCCCAGCCAGCAGCGATGGCGTTCGCACTACCCACCACTTCGCGTGAAAACATGCATGACGTCCAAAACGCAGTCGAAACAAAAGAGCAGCCAACGAGTCCGATGAAGAAGCGAATACACATGAAGCCGACGTAGTCGATGGCTAAGGCAGCAGACGCGACGGGAATAGCACCGATCACCAGCAGTGCAGCCTGCACACTACGAGCTCCGTAACGATCGCACAAAGGACCAACTAGAAGCCGTCCTAGGATAGTGCTCGCTAGTGATATGATGTTCGAGTTGTCGACCTGTGCTTGACTTAGCTTGAGCTGCTTCTTGATGGTGGGCATGAGCGGCGGAATGGAGAACCACCCGAAGAACGCGACGAAAAACGACAGCCACGCGAAGTGAAAAGCTCTCATATGAGGCCGCGCAAAGCTGAACAAACGAATCTCCGTAGCCTTATCCGCTTGGAGCGGGTCTGTGAAAAGAGTGAAGGACGGTCGGTTGGAAGAGTTGACGCGGTGGTGGAAATCGCGGCGACGATGAGACGCGGTGCTTGCTGCGACTTGATAGCTCGCACTGTCGCGCTTGCTTTCGGGTAGCTCCAAGTCCACGACGGTGATTGTTCGCGTTCTCTCGCGCTGGTTCTCGGTAGGAGGATAAGCTCCGAGGTCTTGCAGTGTTGAAGCGAAGCATTCGTGTGCTGGATGCACTGCTGGCTGCCGACTATTACTCCTGGATGGAACGCGCCAGGGAGGAGCATAATCTAGGGAGAAGTCGGACATTGGCGCGTGCTGATAGACCATGGCGACTTCAAGTGCTCCACGCGCGAGACCTTGTGAAATGACCGCGAACACCCGGGTTCAGGGGCATTCGCAGGCAGCACCTGGCAGCGACAGCCACATAAACGTCGAAAGAAAAAGACATCGTTGTCTGAAAACCCCACGACGGGAACTACTTCTCGGCACTGAACCGCTTGGTCGGACTTGACGCCGCTAACGAAAGCATTTGAGCCTGCCTAGAGCTGTCGGTTTGTTTTGGCTTACCTGGTGCTCCACGTTCTGGACCTCGTCAACGCTGCAGGTCTGGATTGAAAGGGCTTTGCTGGACACAGCGGACATCACGCGGCTCTCAAACTGCTCCAGCGGAACAAGCTACTGCGTGACTAATTGAGCGCATGGGGTATTCAATGCATGGACTGAGACGCTAAAGAGGGCGAATGCAGCTGCAATGCAGAGTGCACTCATTCCAAGAGAGCCGTGCTAGCTTGGGCCCTAGCGGAGAGACCAGATACATTTTTCTTCCCACTGACACGTTGAGCTGGCATTTCCTTTCTGGATGTACTGCCGCCAAGCTGCGAAGTGCCTTCATGCCTATCGTTAGCTTTTGGGTTGAACGATAGCCTGTGTTGCTCTTGCGACGTTGGACAAGACCAGCTAACCAGCGTCTAACGTTAGTTGTTGCGACCATTTCGTCCTCTTCACTGCGACCAGCAACTCACGTTGAGTGCGGTGTCTTAGTCTGGAGGATACCCAAGCAATAAAGGCGCTTGTGCAGCCTAAGCGAAGCCTAATGCTGGACATCAAGTTTGGTTCGGATAAAGCGAAGCATTCAAGCAATCGGACGACGCAAGTTCAGTCCAGTTGAAGTTCTATCATCTGGCCCCAACGCTCTATCATCGACTCCAACCAGCATTTCGCTGCCTAATGCCAGCCAAGCTGTTCTGCCACCCCGATATTCAGATCCAATGCACAGGCCTGTGAAGCGCTCAAAACTGCAGCGATGAGCTCCTCGATATTGCTAGCATCTCACCGTGACGATGGTATCACTTCCACCATATTTGCGAGCAGTAACATTACGACGCAGCTACGATAGCAACAGTGAAGCGGACAAGTACCCCTTAGGACTGAATCACTTTTGATTTTGCTTGAACATGACCAGTGTGTTCGCCTCACCCCCGTGGTTGCTCGTTGCAATGGCAGAGTATTTTGACGACGCGAATCCGCGGCTAACTGCGATTCCATTGCAGACCAGCAAAGTCGCTCAGTACGTTCAGGAAAATTTAGCTACACCACAGCAGAGTGGGCAAGCTGGGTACTTCCAACATCAACTTGAAATCGGTGCCTATCCTGGTGCCCGCGAGTCCTTCGACATCTGCACCGATCCACTTCAAGCAGACAAGGCGACTGAAATTCGGCTTTTCTTTTTCGCGGCCTCACATGAGAGCTTTTCACTACTCGTGGCTGTCTTTCTTCATCGCCTTCTTCGGTTGGTTTTCCATCCCACCGATCATGCCTACCATTAAAAAGCAGCTCAATCTGACGGAAGACCAAGTCTCCAACACGAATATCGTGTCGCTCGCCAACACAATCATTGGACGCCTCATTGTCGGCCCTCTGTGTGATCGCTACGGTGCTCGAACAGTCCAAGCCGTGCTTTTAGTTGTCGGAGCCATTCCTGTCGCCTCGGCTGCCCTCGTGACAAGCTACACCGGACTCATGTTTGTTCGCTTTTTTATCGGACTGGTGGGCTGCACATTTGTGGCGACAGCTTTTGGACGTCTGTCATGTTTAACAACGAAGTCGGAAGTGCCAACGCCATCTCGTGTGGCTGGGGGAACTTGGGCGCCGGCGTGACGTATTTGGTCACTCCGCTCGTGTTTGACCTGATCACAGTCAACAATACCATCTCGGACAACTATGGATGAAGAATGGCATTGCTACTTCCAGCAATTTTGATGATTGCAATCGGATTCTGCACGTACTGGTTTTCAGACGACTGTCCTCGCGGGAATTATGTGGATCTCAGACGCAACCACGTCATGGCAGATCGAGCCAAATCGGAGCTATTCTACGGCTTCATAGCAGTTGCGAGACAGCCTGTAGCCTGGATCCTCGCTTTCCAGTACGCTTGCTGCGTTGGGGTAGAGCTGCAAGTTCACAATGTACTAAGCCTCTACTACTACGAGGACTTTAAGATTGCCGGGTGTGATGTAGACACAGACGCGAACGAATGCCGCCTTTTGACCAGACAAAGGCCAGCTCCATCTCGTCTTGCTTCGGGCTCATGTGCATCTTTGCTCGAGCTGTCGGTGGGTACTCTTCGGATGTTGCAAATCGCCATTACGACACGAAGGGCCGAATCTCCATGCAGTTAGTGTGTCTCGTGTGCCAGGCTGTGTTCTTGTATCTCTACAGCCAGATCCGTGTGTTGGCCTGGAGCATTCCGTGCTTAATCGTTTTTGGGTTTTTCGCTCAAGCATCCACAGGCACAACGTACGGTATCGTGCCTTACGTCTGTCCTGAATACACAGGTGTGACGTCCGGAATCGTGGGTGCCGGTGGCAACATGGGAGGCCTCGCATGGGGCTTTCTTTTCAAAGGCGTGGGAAGCCGTGCCAACTCGTTTAAGTACCTGAGCTATTTTGTACGCTGTTTCCTCCATCTTCACTCAAATTCATGGTCAACGCTCGCTTTGGTCTCGCGGTGGTGGTATCAGTCGTCAAGCTCGACGAAACCTTGACTACGTGCAATGAGATCACGCTGAACAACTTGCACTCAATTTTCTTTTTACTAATAACTGTACCTGTAAGTGTTGCTTTGTCTTACGACACTTGGCCTATTGAGTGTTGTGGCCTGATGCAGAGACCATCTACCAATGAGCTATGTGATCGTGGTGCGGTGAGTCGTTGTGTTTGATGATAAACTTTGTATATCATCAGTATTTTCCGTTCGGGTGACGCTAGTGTTCAGATTTTGCTCGGTTGCCCATAACGAAGGCTCACCGTGTACGTGGATAGCGAGGGACATCAGCGTTGAAATTGCCACACCCATGCTGAGCAACTCAAACGATTTAGCACGGTCTTGCATTGCCTTGAAGAGAAAACTCCATGCTAATCCACCCAACATTCCACCAGCTCCAACAACTCCTGACGTCGCACCAGTATGAAGCGGGCAGACGTAAGGGACGATGCCGTACGTGCTCCCAGTGCAAGCTAGGGCACTAATTCCAAACATTATCAAGCAGGGAATACTCCAGCCCAGTGCCCGCATTTTGCTGAAGAGATACAGGAAAAATGTTTGACTGGCAAACGCTACGAACTGAACTGCAATTCGCCCTCGCATCTCAAACCTCCGATTCGCAACGTCGGAGGCATACCCGCCAACAGCGCGCAAAAAAGCACATCAAACCAAAGCAAGACGAAATAAGGCTAGCTCTAGTTTGAGAGAGCAGCACTCGTCCTGGTCTGTTTGCACGTCGCACGGCTCGCGTTTGAAGTCTTCATAATAATAGAGGCTCAGCACATTGTGCACCTGAATTTCTACTCCAAATGAACATGCATACTGCAGCAGCAGGATCCAAGTGACTGGTTTGCGCACAACCGTAAGCAGTCCCAGCTTCATATCCTGTTCTGGCCGAGCCACATCCGCATTCATGGCTCGGTTCCTGCGAAGATCTCTGTAATTTCCCTCTGGACAGTCATCCGAGAAAAAGGAAAGGGAGAAGCCGATGGCAATCATACAAAGTGCAGGAAACAGCAGCGTAATTCTCCAGCCAACATCGTCTTCTATCGCTCCGTGGACTGTGACGAGGTCGAATAGCAACGGCGTGACGAGATACGTGACGCCAGCTCCCAAATTGCCCCAACCGGTTGCAATAGCGTTGGCACTTCCAACGACCTCCTTGAAGAACATGACGAAGGTCCAGTGGGCTGTTGCCACGAAAGAGCAGCCCACAAGGCCGATAAAAAAGCGGATAGTCACAAACCCAATGTAGTCCGTTGCGAGCGCCGCCGCCGCCACAGGCACAGCTCCAAGTATCAGCAGCGCCGCCTGCACAATTCTTCCGCCGTATTGATCACACAACGGGCCGACCACCACCCGCCCGACGATCGTGCTCGCTACCGACGCAATGTCCGAGTTGGCTACTTGGTCCTCCGTGAGCTCCAGCTGCTGCTTGATCGTCGTCATCAACGGCGGGATGGAGAACCATCCGAAGAACGCGATGAAGAAGGAAGCCAGGAGTAGTGGAAAGCTCGCATGTGCGGTCGCTGAAAGCTGAACAGGCGAATCTCCGTCGCGCAGTCTACTTGCAGCGGGTCGGTGGCAATCTCGAACGACACCCGTCGACGGCGAGTTGCGTCTGCTGTATCGGTGCCTTGCAACTGCTGCGAGGTGTCCTCGAGGCGGTAGAAGTTGGTGTTTTTTGTGTCATGCGGACTTCCGGTCTCCGAGTCGACGGTACCATCATCACGATTGTGCAGAGGTTGCAACATGCCGGTGAACCTAATGTGACTTGGAGAAATGGAGACTGAGCGCATGAAGCTCTCTTGGCATGCGTTGCAGTGAGTGAGGCACCGCCCTGACTACTGCGCTGACTACAGTAGCTGCATATTCATTGAGTACATGTATTGATCGAAAAGGGCAACTTAACTTGTTCACGCGGCGTCCTTCCTGTTGTTATGCACACTATCATCGTCTACCTCCGTGGGCGCCAGGCCGCCGTGGACCGAGTCATCCTTCTCCCAGAGAGCGGCGTTGCCAGGCACCTTGATGCCGAACGTGACTAGCGCTCCGACCGCCACGAAGATGCTCAAGTACTTGAATGAGGTTGCGCGATTGCCGATTCCCTTGAACATGAGACTCCAGCAGAGAGCGCCGACGTTGCCACCCGCACCGACGAAGCCGGAGGTAGCGCCGGTGAACGCTGGAAGAACGTATGGGACGATGCCGTAGGTGCTACCTGTGCAGGCTTGCACGAAGATGCCGAAAAAGACCAAGAGAGGGATACTGGCAGACAGGTTCTTCATCGTGCTGTACAAGTACAGGAAGGCGGCCTGGCCGGCGAAGGCAAAGAACTGAACTGTGATGCGGCCTTTCATGCCGCAGCGACGGTTGCCTACGTCGGAGAGATAGCCGCCGAGAGCGCGGGCAAAGAGGCACATCAATCCGAACAGCGAGGAGATCAGTGTGGCTCGACTTTGAGTCAGACGACGGCACTGATTTGCATCAGTTGCAGGATCACAGTTTGAGTACGTGAAGTCCTCGTAGTAGTGCTCAGTGAGCACATTGTGTACCTGGAGCTCAACACCGAAGGAGCACGCGTACTGAAATGCTAGAATCCACGTGACAGGCATCTTAGCGACACGCAGCAGACCTTGCTTCATGTCCACTGCAGGTTTTGTTGCTGTGATGTCGATCCCATGGTTCTTGCGGAGATCCTTGTACTGACCCTGGGGACAATCGTCCGAGTTAAAGTAGAGGGCTATACCCGTGACAACCATAAAGAAGGCTGGAAACAGGATAGCTACTCGCCAGCCCATGTTGTCAGACATAGCCCCATTGATCGTGACTAGATTAAAAAGTTGCGGAGTTATCAGAGTCGTTGCACCGGCACCTAGGTTTCCCCACCCAGCTGCGAGAGCGTTGGCGCTGCCCACCACCTCCCGTGAAAACATAGTTGAGGTCCAATAAGTTGTCGCGATAAAGGAGCAGCCAACGAGGCCGATGAAAAACCGAGCGAACATCAGTCCTGTGTAGCTCGTAACGAGTGCAGCTGAGGCCACAGGGATCGCTCCCACAACCAACAACACCGCCTGAACGGTACGGGAGCCGTAGCGATCACACATGGGACCACCAACAGCACGCCCTAGGATCGTACTCGCAACCGACACGATGTTTGAGTTGGAGACCTGGTCTGCCGTGAGTCCGAGTTGTTTCTTGATAGTGGGCATGAGTGGAGGGATCGAGAACCAGCCGAAGAAGGCAAAGAAGAAAGACAGCCATGCGTAGTGGAAGGCGCGCATGTGGGGACGAGCTACACTAAGCAGCTTAATCTCCGTGGCCTTATCATCCTGCAGCGGGTCTGTCCGGATGGGGAAGACCGTGCGACGCTGGTAGACAGGGGCCTCGTCCGCTTGGAGCGGTGCGCTCGCGTAGTAAGTTTCAACTGGCGATTGCATGACTGCTGAAATGGTTGTGGTGCTCGTGGCAAATCGAAAAGTGAGGTCGGCGTAGCGCTAGCACGGCCCCATGAGTCATCCTAAAAGCTGTCAAGGTGCTAGGACTACCACCAGCAGATGGGATCACCAGTGCATTGCCGACACTCTCCGCGTCACGGCCAGGAGGTTTCACGCACGCGCACTCGGTCACGCGCCGCGCTCGTGAGTCAGCCTGAATTCCAATTGGCGCTCCACGTTGAAGTGCTATCGTTTCCCCTTCAGTTTGTCCCCGCATCATCTACAACATCCTCCACAAGCTCACGTACGCCGTCGCTCGACATCGACTCGCCCGCTCTCTCATGTTTAGTTTCCACGCTTGGATCCCAGATCCGCTGACGTGGGAAAACGCCCTCAACTTGCTTCTCCACCCCCACCTGCTTCCGACAGGCGCTTGAGAGCGATGACTAGCTGCGCGTGAGGCCCAACTGATTGGCCGTTCTCGTCATGACGCGCTTGCAATCTGCTTCCTGCGCACCGGGAGGGGAGATGCACGGCCACTTCGATCGCCTCGACCAGCGCAATCACCGCCGAACCAGCCGCGATGTTGGCGCTGCCGCTGCGTCCCACGGGAGCTCACGCGGTGCATGTATCGTATCGTGCGCCCCGCCGTCATCCGCGCGATGCAACCGCCTTGTTCACGCTGGAGGGAGCCGCACATCCCGCCGGCACGCAGCACCAAGACGCACCGCGGCCGTGAGTCATCCGAAATGCGCCGCGAGCAAGTGGTGTCGATTGCACTTGCCAGCCCAAGAGAAACGCGCAGGCGAGACGCGACGCCTGTCGTGCTTTGCTTGCAGACGGGGTCACCGCCTAAGGCTTCGGCGCTCCTTTGCGGCGGGCTCACATCGCAATTGTCGTCGCAGCGGAGGCCATGGCACAGATCGACCCTCGCGACGTCGGCACGCCCGATGAGTGGGTGCCGCGGCACCCGGAGCTCATCCGACTCACGGGGCGACACCCGTTCAACTGCGAGCCCCCGCTCAAGTACACGAGCAGCTTCATCACGCCCATGGCGCTGCACTACGTGCGCAACCACGGCCCAGTGCCGAGGCTCGAGTGGGACACGCACAGGTTCTCGGTCGACGGACTCGTGAAGGAGCCACGCACGTTCAGCATGGACGAGCTCGTCACCACCTTTGAGAAGGAGACGGTCACGTTCCCTGTGCTGCTCGTGTGTGCCGGCAACCGCAGGAAGGAGCAGAACATGATCAAGAAGACCATCGGCTTCAGCTGGGGGGCGGCCGGATGCTCCACCGCGGAGTGGACTGGAGTTCCTCTTCATGTGCTGCTCAAGGCCTGCGGCGTCGACAGTGAAAAGGCCCAATGGGTCTGGTTTGAGGGCATTGAGGACTTGCCTCACGACAAGTACGGCACCTGCATCCGCGCCAGTACAGCTCTCGATCCGTCGTGCGACGTGCTAGTAGCATGGAAAGCCAATGGGGAGCTGCTAGCTCCTGACCACGGTTTTCCTGTACGCCTCATTATCCCAGGCCACATCGGTGGCCGTATGGTAAAGTGGTTGGCACGGATTTACGTTAGCGACCGCGAGTCAACCAACCACCACCACATTATGGACAACCGAGTGCTGCCTTCGCATCTTACGGCAGAAGCAGCGACAGCGGAGGGCTGGTGGGAGAAGTCTCCGTACGCTATCATGGAACTCAACATCAACGCCGCCATCATCGAGCCCAACCATGACGACCTGTTAGCTCTCAGTGAAAATGACACAGTCAACGATATTGAGACGTTCACAGTCAAGGGATATGCTTACTCGGGAGGTGGCCGACGAGTTATCCGAGTGGAGGTGACCCTGGACGACGGAGCTACGTGGCAACTGGCTCACATCATCTACGACGAGAAGCCAAATGCCTACGGGAAAATGTGGTGCTGGGTGCACTACGAGCTAACTGTCCCTGTGAGTAGTCTGCTTGGGGCTCGAGAGGTGTGCGTTCGAGCCTGGGACAGCTCGATGAACCTCATGCCAGAGTTCCCAACGTGGAATGTCATGGGTATGATGAATAACCCATGGTATCGCGTCAAGATCCACCACGAAGAAGACACGAAGAAGTTGCGGTTTGAACACCCGACCCAGGCCGGAAACCAGAAAGGTGGCTGGATGACGAAGGATCGGATCATCACGAGCGACACTGAAGAGCCAAGTCGCGGGAAGAAACTTAAGGCGGATTCTGCTGCAAACGAGGACAGTGTGGCGATTCCACAGCCTGGTTTGAGTCCCGACGAGCTAAGTGGGCTGTCTCTGATCTCTGCTGATGAGGTAGCCAAGCACAACACCAAGGAGAGCTGCTGGTTTATATGCCGAGGACTCGTGTACGACGCCACGCCGTTCCTGGATGAGCACCCTGGTGGTGCCACGAGCATTCTGCTGTGCGGTGGGACGGACTGCACGGACGAGTTTGAAAGCATCCATTCCACCAAGGCTTGGCAAATGCTGAAGAAGTACTGCATTGGCCGCTGCCCCAGTAGTGGCGACGACGCTGGAGCTAGCGACACAGCTTCATCCTCTGCAGACCACGAGGAAACGGACGTCGCCCTCAAGGGGGCGACAAAGGTGCCAATCGTGCTGATCTCCAGGGAGGTGGTTAGCCACGATGCACGCATTTTCAAATTCGCTTTACCCGCTAAGGACTTGCGTCTCGGTCTCCCTGTAGGCAACCACGTGTTCCTGTACGCCAAGATCAACGGCAAGACCGTCGTGCGAGCGTACACGCCGATCTCATCCGAAAGCGACGAAGACCGAGGGTTCGTGTCATTCCTCATCAAGGTTTACTTTCCAGGTGAGAACCCTGTGCACCCGGAAGGAGGTCTGTTCTCGCAGTACCTCGACGGCTTGCATCTCGGCCAGCAAATTCAGATCAAGGGGCCACTAGGGCACTTCACTTACTTTGGAAAAGGCAACTTCTCCCTCGAAGACACCAATTTCCACGCTGGCAAGTTCGGATTCATCGCGGGTGGCACAGGCATCACGCCTATCTACCAGGTCATGCGCGCCATCCTTCAAAACCCGAGCGACCAGACCAAGGTGGCGCTGATCTATTGCGTGCGGTTGGAGCGTGACCTGCTTCTTCGGAAGGAGCTCGAGGCCCTGCAGAAGCTCCGATCGGGTCAATGCCGAATATTCTACACGCTGTCTGATCTCGAAGAGCTGGACGAGAGCCACCCGATGGTCCGACGCTGGGGTCAAGGCAAGACCCGACTCACCTTCGCCATGGTACAGCACATCATCGGCTCGGACGCCGACCACGTGGGCATGTGCGGACCCGGAGGCATGATCGAGTACGCCTGCAAACCGGCGCTGGCCAAGTTGGGCTACGATCTCGAGACGCAGATCACCGTGTTCTAGGTAGTAGTTGTAAGCATAGGCAAAAAAAACTATTCGTATTACCAAAGTACTTCAGTCAAAACAGCGTTCGAGCTGACATGGTTTGTCGAAAGCAGTTTCTCGCTTAGGAAAACGGCAGCGCTCCTTCTGCGCACCTGCATAGGTTAAGCAGGCCTCTCCAGCACTCTCCTAACATGTACAAGCTGACTGTCCCTGTGAGTAGTCTGCTTCGGGCTCGGTGTCGAATTTTAATTAAAAGCTGAAACGCCTTAAAATGAAAATGATTCCTTGACAGCACGAGATTATAAACCCTATTAGTTCATAGTGAGATTTACGTCGAAGTGAATGCACAACTCGTATTTCTATTGGAGAGGCTTTTTCTTCTTCTCCAGCTGCACTGCAGCCTTAACTAGTGAGTTCCAGGCCTGGCTGAAGGCGGCTTGGTGCGTGTCCTTAATCCAGCTCTGTAGCTCCGCCTTGAGGAACTGCTTGCCTTCGGATGAGCCCCACTTTGCGACGAGTGCACGACGAGAGGCCACGCGATGCTGCTGCAGCTTCGCGACTAGTAGTTGAATCTTCTTGTCGAACTTCTTGCGGATCAAGGTGTGGCTGGGCTCCTTGAGCGCGGCCGAGAAGGGCAGAAGACTTGGGATCACCTGTCCGTCGAGCAGGAACTTGGCAAACCACCGGTACTTGTTGGCCAGTCCGTCCTTCGAGTCCGACGCATCGTGCTCCGGGTAAGCGATCCGCATAGCAGGCAACGCCCACTGGTGAATGCCGTACTGCGCCTTCGCGTAGCATTGCACCTCGTCCAGCTCCGGATGGTAGAACGGTGCAGGCTCCGTCAGCGGCGGCGCGTACTTGCACAGTGGCGTGTTCTTGCCAATGCCGGCCAGCCAGTCGGGCTCGATCGCGGTCACCATCTTCATGTAGGCACGCGTAGTGCGCATGATGTGCTGGTACACGACGAACTGCGGCAGCTTGCTTGGGTTCGGCGTGAACACCGACGAGTGCGGGTGGATGTACACAGGTTCCTTCACGTTGCCAGTCGCAGCGACGTAAGCGCAGTTGCGCTCGATCTTAGTGCCTTCCGTAATGGTTCCAGCTGGCACGCGCTTTGCCACTTGGTCGAGGAAACCAGCGGCAACAATCTGTTGGAGGACAACTTGCGTCTCGAGGTCCGGAGGCGGCATCTTGGGCTTCAGCTCGATAGAGGCAAAGCCCTCTTCCGCCGGGTACAGCTTGTTGACGATTCGCGTCAATTGCTGACGCAGCTTTAGCATGTTCTGCATGGTCTTCTCATGTAAGTGGTTGTCCTTACAAAACTGGCTGCTGCCACCTGTGTACGCATAGGCACCGGCGGCACGCAGAAGACTGAGCACGTCGCTCTCTTGATCGATCCACTGAGCGTGCTTACGCATTTCCTCAGCTTCTCGCCACTCCTTCTCCATTTCCTCCAGCTCGCTCTTCTTTTCGTTACCATCGACTTCATCTTCGGCATTTTTCTCCTTCTCGCGGCGATCCAGCGCATGGATAAACGGCGAATGCCCAGAAAGACCCGCGACAATAGCAATCGTGTACTCCACCAGGCTAAGCTTCTGTGCTAGCAGCAGCATCTTGGCAAATCGTGCAGCCACTGGGAACTTGACAAGAGCGCGACCTAGGCCTGTGATAGATTCATCACTGCCCGCGGAAACAGCACCAAGATTTACAAGTGTTGCAAGCGCGTTTTTCACGGCCTGCCGGTCCGGAGGTGTCGGGAACGGGAATTGCAGCACGTTGTGAATGCCCATGGCCTTCATCTGAAGCACCAAATCGTCGATCGGTTGGCATAGAATCTCTGGGGACGAGAACTTCTGGAACTCCGTGTCATACACGGCCGACGAGTACAGACGATAACAGTGGCCTGGGCCAGTACGACCTGCACGGCCAGCACGTTGGTCAGCGCTAGCCTTCGAGATCCACTGCACTTCGAAGGATGAGATCCCGTTCGCTAGGTCAAACACGCGCTCCTTCGTACGTCCTGCATCAACCACGTATTTGATGCCTGGGATGGTCAACGAAGTTTCAGCTACATTGGTAGCAACCACAACTAGCCGATGGTTCTCTGGTGGCGTATCAAAAACCTTCATCTGCTCGTCGTTGGGTAGCAACGAGTAGAGAGGAAGCACGTGCAAGTATGGCACTGCAAGATCTTCGTCCATATCCTCATCCTCATCATCTTCCTTGTCAGAACCGTGTTCAGCATCCTCCAAGTCGTACGCAGCATCTTCGTCGTCGACCTCATTGCCGTACACTTGGGCGTCCTCCAAATCGGCCTCTTCTTCGATGTCATCGTGCTCTCGAAGAATGTGGTCTTTGCTGCTCGCTGTTTGATCCGACGATTGTTGTCTACGCTGTGCACGGAACGCTCGGCTGCTTTTGAGCGCAGCTGCCTTCTTGTCTCTTGCAGCTGCAGAGTATGCTCGCGACAGTTTGCGGCACAATTGAAGGATCTCACGCTGACCCGTGAGGAATACCAGCACACCACCCTCCGGCAGCTTCTTGTGGATCTTGATCACCTTTTTGTAAGCCTCGTCCACGTAGTTTTCTAACTCCGTGCGCTTGTTAAAGTGCACAGTCACTGGATACTGACGCGCATCAACACGGAGTACAGGCGGCGGAGTCGGGAACAACCGCTGGTTTTGCGTGAAGTCCTCCACGCGAAGTGTAGCAGACATGATTACAAGTTTCAGCGGTTTAATGGGTTTCTCGGCAGTCTCTTTCTCCTCGTCGGACAGCAGCTGATACGCTTCTTCCTCCTCCCGTGACATTTGAGCTCGCAGAGGAGCGATGCGCGACAAAAGACCAATTAGGATATCTGTGTTAACGTTGCGCTCGTGGGCCTCATCAAGCAGAAGGATCGAGTACTGGCGCAGCAAGAAATCTTGCTGAATCTCCTTCAGCAGAATACCATCAGTCATGAACTTAATGCGCGTGTGCTCGCTCACGTGCTCTGCATCGTATCGGATCTGGTAACCCACGTGCCCCTTAGGCGCACCGAACGGCACGTTCAGCTCCTCGGCAACACGTTTGGCGGTGGATACCGCAGCAACACGACGAGGTTGCGTGACACCAATGCGCCCGCTGTTTGACGGGTGGTCTGGGTGACCATAGCCGGCTTCGTACAGGAATTGTGGTACTTGCGTGGTCTTACCGCTACCCGTCTCACCACAAAGAATGATTACATCGTTCTCAGTGATAGCCTCCATGATTTCCTGCTCCGAACTACACACAGGGAGCTGCATGCGCGCCATTTGAATTTCTGGCTTTCGTGACAACGTCACGAGAGTTGTTTTGTACGACAGCTTCGTTTTCTTGCTCAGCTCGCGCATTTCCTCCACTGTCCTCATCACGATAGGTTTCGGCACGTACACATCTTCTGGTGTCACTAAAGGTTCATCTTCCACCTTCGGAGCTGTGGATGCCTTTGGTTTAGAAGCAGCGAGAGCTCTGAGTCGACGCTTTTCCTCGTTCTTCTTCCGCAACGCCTCTAGTTTAGTCATCGCAGCACTTTGCGAGCTTGCGCGCTTGGCAGCCTCCTCGGGATCTTCATCATCAACAGTTGTCTGCTGGACAGCCATGACGGAAGTGGCAGCTTCACTGGCCTCGGGGGCTGCAACTTCGGCTGGTGTCTGCAGCATCGGCACAGAGCGGTTGACCACTGCCTGCTTTTTCTTACGACGCTTCTTCTTTCCACCCTCCGTGGTAGCTTCGTTGTTATCGCTGGGCTTCTCTTCCTTTGCGACCTTAGCGTCCGTAGCTGTAGTCGCAGCAGCAGCAGCAACTGCCTGCTCCTTCGGCTGAGCTGCTTTCTTCTTGCTCTTTACGGGTTTGGCGACCTCCTCCATGGGCTCATCGTCGTCTTCGTCTTCGTCACCACTCTCGCTTCTGTCTTTCTTCTTCAGCAGTTCACTCTTGGCATCCTCCGAGAGCTCAATGCCTGCCTTCTGTCTGTTGAGTGAGCGTTTGAGTCGCTCCCGCAGCGTCTCCTTGTGTCCCATCTGCGAGGTGCTGTACATGAGTCTGAGCTGGTCCTTCGAGAGCTGCTGCCGCTCCAGCGACTTGTAGAGGTCGGCACGACGCGCCTCCTTCACCTTCCTGGCTGCAATGGCTTCCAGCTTCTTGCGCTTGCTCTTGCTCATGTGCTGGGCCTGCTGCAGCAGCTCCTCGGGCAGCTTCTCGGCCTTCTGCTTCTTCTCGCGGCGGCCGGGCAGCACCAGCGCGCCGCCAGCCTCGTCCCCGCCCATCTCCTGCAGCAGCTCGGCCGACAGCAAGCCCTGCGTCTCAGACGTCGCGGCTTCCGCCGTCTCTGGCTGCGGAACCTGCTGCTCGGCGTTCACATCGGCCTCCTGCGGCTCCTGCGACGCCGATTCGCCCCGTTCCTGCGCGCCGGCCGCCTTCGACGCCTTGGCTTTCTTGCGGGCCTTGCTGTGGTTGCCCTGCTTGCGCTTCTTGCCCGCCATCGCCGCGCGTCCGAGGTGTCCGGCGCCGCGTCAATCGCTTATGACCACCACCAACGACTCCAAACGACACACCTAGCCCTGATAACAACAACATTTGGCACACTGTACCGATGCGTATTATTCGCCAATCAGCGCCGCTGCCAAAAGACGGACTGAAAGATAAATGCGAAGTTTCTACCTTAAAGCCCGTCTTCTGGCAATCACTACAGGTATCGTCAACTGACAGAAGACGGACTGAGGGGCGGAGTACAGGTTATGACGAGCCGTGCGCATTGGCCAAAATGAGCGCGACGCAGCCAATCAGCAGCGCCGCCAATTTGACTGGAGCTTCGTACGAGCGGCGCCAACGACTGGAGCCCACAGCGCAACCGGCCGCCAGCGCGTCACTCTACCCGTTCTACCCCGCTCTACCGCCACCATGCCGACCAAGCGCGTCAAGGGCAAGAAGAAGCTCAAGTCCATCAAGGCCAAGCAGACCGATGCCATGGGCAGCAAGCGCCGCCTGGCCAAGCTCGGCAAGGAGCAGCGCAAGGGCATGCGCGGCGCCGCCGCCAACTACATCACGCGCAGCCAGGCGCTCAAGCGCCTGCAGGTGTCGCTCAAGGACTTCCGCCGCCTCTGCATCCTCAAGGGCATCTACCCGCGCGAGCCCAAGAAGAAGCCCTCGGGCAAGGACAAGACGTACTATTACATCAAGGACGTCATGTTCCTGGCGCACGAGCCCGTGCTGGACAAGTTCCGCGCCTTCAAGACCTTCATGAAGAAGGTCAAGAAGGCCATGGGCAAGAAGGACTACGAGGACGCCAAGCGCAAGCACGAGAACCGCCCCAAGTACGAGCTGGACCACATCGTCAAGGAGCGCTACCCGCGCTTCGTGGATGCGCTGGGCGACCTGGACGACGCCTTGTGTCTCGTGCACCTTTTCGCTCTCATGCCTACGGGCAACGGCATCCACGCCGAGGTCACTAGCATGTGCTTGCGTCTTGTGCGCGAGTGGCAGAACTACATTGTGGCCACGCGCGCACTCACCAAGGTGTTTGTTAGCATCAAGGGTATCTACTACCAGGCCAATGTGCAGGGACAGACCATCACGTGGCTCGTGCCGCACCAGTTCACCCCTACGGTGGACAAGCGCGTGGATGTACGCGTCATGCTCACGTTCCTCGAGTTCTACGAGGTGCTGCTCAAGTTCGTCAACGCCCAGCTCTACATGCAGATCGGCGTGGCGTACCCGCCCAAGATCAACCTCCAGCTGGATGCTGCTGGCGCCCAGCTTGCCGCGCTGGAACTGGAGCGCGTGAAGGAGGATGAGGAGATGGAGGCCGCTGAGGAGGACGAAGAGGATAAGGAGGAGGAAGAGACCCACAAGGACATTTCCAAGCAGCAGAAGGACTCAGAGAAGCGTATTAAGACTCTCGGCGGTGCTATTGCTAAGGAGGTTGCGAACCCGGTGGAGGAGTATGATGAGGATGATGAGGACACGACGTACGGCGAGATGAGCGAACCGTTGGAGGCTGCGTTTGCGTCGAACGAATTGGCTGCGCAGATCTACAGTGAGCAGCGCAAGGAGCGCAGCGAGAAGAGCCTGTTCAGCGGTCTGACCTTCTTCCTGTCTCGTGAGGTGCCCTCGGCTTGCTTGGAGCTGGTGCTGCGTTCGCACGGCGCTACTCTCGGCTGGGATGGCCCCGGCTCGCCATTCGATGAGAACAACACGCGTATCACGCACCACATTATGGATCGCCCGCACCAGGGCCACCGTTACTTCAACCGCGAGTACGTGCAGCCGCAGTGGGTCTTCGACTCGGTTAACAACGGCATTCTGCTGCCGCTGACGCGCTACGTGCCTGGTGCTGAGCTTCCTCCCCACCTCTCGCCGTTCGTGAACGACGCCCAGGAAGGCTACACCCCCGAGTACCGCAAGGAGCTGGAGAAGCTCAAGTCGGCCTCGCAGGTGCTTCGCGAGGTTGGCGCTGTCGGTGGCGAGGGCGCTTCGGACTCCGAAGACGAGGACGCCGAGGAGCAGGAGGAGGCCTATGCCGCTGACCTTAAGGCTGAGATGGATGGCAAGGCCGCTGAGAAGGACGGAAGCGATGACGAGGAGGACAGCGACGACGATGAGGAGGAAGAAGAAGAGAAGGACGAAGCTGAGGAAGAGAAGGAGGAAGAAGAGCAGGAAGAGCAGGCGGAGAAGACGTCCTCGCTGAAGCGTAAGGCGGTTGACACGGCTATTTCCGAGAAGAAGTCGAAGAAGGCCAAGAAGGAGGAAGAGGCTGCGGAGCTCAAGGAGCTGGCTAAGACTATGATGTCGAAGAAGGCTAAGCGTCTGTATGACCGCATGCAGTACGGTCTGGGCAAGAAGGCTGACAAGATCCAGAAGCTTGAGGACAAGCGCGCTAAGATCGAGGCCGAAAAGGAGCAGAGCAAGGAGGCCGAGACTGCATCGAGCAAGGAGGTCGCCAAGAAGCGTAAGCGGAAGACCAAGGGCAAGAGTGCCAATTAGACTTTAAGTGCCAATGTATTCATTCACCTCATCCCTTTGTAATTTTGCATAGCAGCAGCTTAACTGTCTTCTTAACCCGACCGTGATCATGGTGTTTGCTGCAAGATGACAACGTAATGAACGACAAAGGAATGCAGACGTCCAAGGGGGAAAAGGAAATATCTTACTACTTTCCGAAGAAACGAGCTATTGGCTTCCTCCTTCGCTTACGCTCTAGGCAAAGCTGCTGCGGCAGCAGCCGCAAGGAAAAGAAGAAGGACGAGAAACCATGCTGCAACTGTTTTCCCCGATTCGCTTGCTTCGCCGTCGATTCAACCTGCCGCTTGCGCTCAAAAGCTGAAAGGAAGGAAGCGTCGCCAGTGTCGCTCGCCTTCCAGCCACCAGCCAGAACTTGTCAGCTGCACGAGGCAACCTCACGCTGACTGGCGGCGTGGAGGAGAGGACTGCGAGCAGAAGTCACGACTTAGGCGGTCGTTTTTTTCTTCTTCTTCTTGTTCTTCTTCTTGAGCGAGGAAGCAAGAATCTTGGCGGTCTCCTCATCTACGGTCTTCTCCGAGTGCACGCGCTCCGACGGGAAGGGCAGGCCCGTGATCTTGGTGGTGCCGCTGGGCAGCAGCAGCACAGTGACCTTGAAGTGAGCCACCTTGTCGCCCGGACGGCCCTCCAGGATGGGGTAGGCCTGCAGCAGGTCGTGCTTGACGCACTCGACCACACCCATACGGGCCTGGCTCTCGTCCTCGAAGGCACGGATGGTGAAGGGCAGCGTGGGGAACTTGTTGTTGATCTCCTTGAAGACGTAGCGCGAGGCCTTCATCTTGAGGCGGTACTGCTTGTCCACCTGGCGCTTGAAGACCGTGGTGCGGCGCTCGCTGTTCACGGGCTTGTCGCTGCCCGTGGTGTAGCACACGTCGATGGTGTAGACCTCGTTGGGCTCGAACGTGACCTTGGGGGTGCGGTTCTCCACGTCGATCTTCTGCGCGATGATCTTGTTGCCGTCGATGACGAAGCGCTTGAGCTGGTGCATGAGCGTGCCCTGCAGGCTCTTGACGCCGTACGAGGCCTCGAGCTTGGTGAGCGCCTCGGTCACCTGCAAGTTGGTGTTGCCGGGCTTGATGAGGCGCGCGCAGAGCTCCACGGCGTCGTGCGCGCACTTGAGCACGTCGGCCTCCTCGCCCTTGAGCTCGGGGAACTCGGCGTCCTTGGCCGAGCCCTCGGCGGGCACGATGGCGGTGTGCGCCACCACGGCGATGTAGCCGTCGATGTGGCAGCCCAGGTCGATCTTGACCCAGTCGCCGGCCTTGAGCTCCAGCGACTCGTTGGCCAGCGGCGAGAAGTGGCAGATGATCTCGTTGGCCGAGATGGACGTAGGGAAGGCCACGCCCTTGTCGATCTTCTTGCTCTTGAAGATGGCGGCGCAGCGCTGCTCCACGATCAGGTCGCCGAACTTGCATAGCTCCACGGCGTCCTTGCCGGCCTCCAGCTGCGACAGCACGCCCTCCAGCGCGGACTGCGCGATCTCGGCGGCCAGACGGTACTTGGTCACCACGTCCGAGTTGCTGCAGTCCTCCACCTCCTCGGCGGGCGCCTGCACCTCCTCCTCCACGTCGCTCACGTCGCTCACGCTGCGCTCATCGTCCGAAGGCATGGTCGCGCTTGGGCTCCTCGAAATTTATGTGGCGGGCCAAAGATACCAGGGAGGGGGGGGGGGGCGGCCGCTGTTTCAAACCAATGGCTGCGAGGCCCAAGGAAAACACGAGTCTCCCTCCGCCTAAGTGCGAGTCTCCGCCTAAGTGCGACATCAACGGCGTGCGTCCTCGAGCGACACACACTCTTCCTCTCCTCTTCGGCGGTGACAGCACTCGCACCTATGGCGGAGGAGATCGTGCCCAACTCCGTGGGCTGGTACATCCTGGAGGGCTTCCCGTGGTGGCCCGTGTACATCTGCGACGTGACCAAGCTGCGCCCCAAGCTGCACCTGCTGGGCGACGGCCACCGCAAGATCCTCAAGAAGGCGCGCGACTTCCCCGCCGACTTCATCGTGGTCTACTACTTCGGCTCGCACGACTTGTACGTACGGTCGCGCGGCGGCCATAGGGCTGGGCCTGGCCGCGCTATTAATAGCTGACGCTCGTTGTGCGCTGCCTGCAGCTCGCTCGTGGGGCTCAAGAAGGGAGTGCTGCGCCCATGGGACTGCGCGCAGAAGGACCAGTTCCTCAAGGGCCACCCGCGCCACCTGGCCAAGAAGAAGGGCGTGATGGAGGACCTGCTGGAGGCCATCCAGGAGGCCGAGGAGTACCTGTCGCAGCCCGAGGACATCCGCCTGCCGCAGCACATGGTGCCGTCGGATCTGGACCCGACGCTGGAGCCGCCGCCACCTGAGCTCGTGCCGCAGGAGATGGCCGTGGACATGGAGGAGGACGAGGACGACGCCATGGAGGACGAGGACGCGCCGGAGAATGAAGACGCCGACGACTCCGACGTGGAGAAGAAGAAAAAGGAGATGAAGCGCAAGGAGAAGGAGAAGAAGCAGGAAAAAAAGAAGAAGGCCAAGGAGAAAAAGGAGAAGGAGAAGAAAGAGAAGAAGGAAAAGAAGGAGAGGGAGAAGAAAGAGAAGAAGGCCAGAAAGGTTAAGAACAAGGACGATGCTGCGGACGCCAAAAAGCGCAAGAACGACGCTGAAGATGCTGCTGCGTCGCCGTCCAAGGTGGCAAAGACGTCTGGGGAAGCGGACGTCAAGAGCGAAGCTGTTGCGGTGAAGAAGGAACACGAAGAGAAAAAGCCACCTCCGGCTGATATCACGACAGAGGCGCTGAGCATCATCCTGGAAAAGGAGATTCGCTGGATTTTGGTCAACTGCCCGTTTGAGGAGATGACGACGAAAACCGTGCGGAAGATGCTTGAGGACCGCCTTCGCATGGACCTGCGTCATCACAAGGCATCGATCAAGGAAGGCGTTGCACGCGTGATTGCGTCCATGGAGGAGGATGCAGGCGACTCTGCTTCCACAGCCCCGGAAGAGTCTGCTCCTGCTCCTGCTCCTGTCGAGGAAACTCCAAAGCCTAGCCTTAAAGTTGAAGCAGCTGATGCAGCTGCTCCAGTAACCCCAGAAGAAGTTGTGAAGAAGGAAGTGGACACCGCAGCAGAGGAAGAAGCTGCTCGTGCTGACGAAGTTGAAAAGACAAAGAGTCAACTCGAAACAGCCTCGAAGAATTTGTCGTTGGCGCTAGACTTGGAGCCAAAGATCGTGGATGTACTGAACTCATTAATGCCTCTAGCCTCTGTGGACAAGGACGTGCTGGCAGCATCAAGCTTGCAGCCTAGACTCGTCAAACTGCGAGCTCATCGATCATCCAACATTTCAGAACAAGTGTCGGTGTTGGTTAAAAAGTGGGATGTTGAGGATTTAATTCCTGCACCCAAACCGATTACGAAGGAGGAAATTCTGGAACTGAAAGAGAAGCTAGAGAACTCTGAGACATCTCATGACGAGTTGCTGGTATGCCTTGGCCAGTTGGGTGAGGTAAGTTTGCGCAGTGTGTGTGCTGAGGTATCTGTGTTAGTCTAACTAAGTTTCCATTGCCTTGTGGTTCGTGGTTCTCAGATGGCTCTGACAATATCTCATCTAAAGAAGACCGGGATTGCACGGTCGGTGTCTAAATTGCGGCAGCATGGGCAAGTGTTTATAGCTTTCGTTTGAAGGAAAAATGTTCCACAAAGCTAATGACTGTTTGCGGCGTGACTGACAGGAACGACAAAGTTTCCACTAAGGCACATGAGCTTCGCCAGAAATGGATAAAGCAGATAAACGACGAGAAGGCTGATGGTATGTTTTGTTATGCTACAAATTATTCCTGTGACCGTTTTGACCTTGCTGTCTTTTAATGCAGGTTCAGATCCACTCAAGACTCTCAAAACCTTGAATCGAATTTTGGAGCAGCACAGCGATGGTGCAGATGCACACAAGCTTCAAAACAAGCAGTTAGCTGCACTTGACCAGCTGCATAGTATGACGCTGGATACCAAGGACATCATAGATTCCAAGGTTGGCATTTCGGTGTCAAAGTTGCGCAAGTCCAGGTGTGTTTATCGTGCCCAGTTGTGTAGTAGTGTATGATTGCAAGCGGCTGACGAAATTTTACTCCTCCTGGCGTGTCTTGCTTTCGCAGCAACGATAAGATAGCACAGCTCGCAAAAAGGCTCCGAAAGAAATGGCAAGCCGAAGCCAAGGCCAACGGCGCGTAGACGTATTTTCACTCCCTCGCTATTCTTGCAGAACCGACGTCACCATGTTCGAGACCAAGAACTACTTACTGTAGCAACTGCACATACCGAAGGCGCTTCCCTAGTGGCAAAAGTGCAATCGATGGCCAAGTATAAGCACGGGGTGCCCAAGCGGAGCTTTTTCGGGAGTGTCGTGTTGCGCTTGGGTTTATTTGCGTATAGGAATGAAAGGCACGCCGTGTTGAGGTGCAACATGTGCACCACCCAGCCGCTGTATCTGCTCGCCAGCAAAGTTGTGGTTAATGCTGTAACCAAAATACTATGTGGCAGTCTTCTTCGGCAAAAACAATTGGCGGAGGAACGTCTCTAGCCCTGGTAGCGTACAATTGGCCTGTATTTCGGATTGATATTCAAGCTGTTTAGACCCCGACTGATGGTTGCGCTATTCAATTTGCAGTCAGCTTCAAACACAGGTTTGTGATGGAATACGTTTGAAGACGCTTCATTCAATACATTTTCTGCTACGATTTACCAGTCCAGTGTCTTGGGAACGGCTGCCTGAGGGGCTACAGCGTGAGCATTGCCATCTTTGGCGAGGAACTTCGACGTTGCTAGTTTCGCATCTACCACGTCCACCGGAGGCAGGAGTACGTAAATGATGCCGTCCTCCTCCTTTGCCTCGAATGTGTGAAGGCGGAGATCGTCACCGCTGAGGCAGCTACCATCGGACAGGTCGTAGTTGCGCTTGTGCATGGGGCAAGCCACCTTCGGCCGGCCTTCTAAGTCTCCCACGATACCCTGTGCCAACACGAACGAGTGATCAAATGGGCACATGTTCTGCGTGGCATACCACGAGACCTTCTCGATGCCGTTGCAGCTCTCCGCGATATTGAAGATGGCCAACTGCGACTCACCGTAGAGAACGGCACCGCCGCCGTTCACGTCGAAGAGATCCTTGCTGCCGAATGCGACCCACTCAGTGTCGTCTAATTCCGATAGTACTGACGTGGTTGAGGCTGGAGACGATGACTCTGTGCCGGTGGGACTATTGCTGCCGCTATTCCCGGTTTTGGCGTGTGCCACGAAAGCTGGCATTCGCTGGTCACGCACAGTATGCATGCGAACTTCCTTTTGGGTCTCGGACGTGTTCTTGAACTGAGCGAACTGGGACATCAGTTCAGGAGACTCGATCACTTTCTTCCACTCGCACTCGTACGTTCCAACGAGGTAGCTCATGTGCTTCTCCAGCGTGGCGCAAATACCGAGGGAGTCTTTCATGACAACTCGTCGGAGCTGCTCAATGCCACCTTCGAGTGCATCCAGCCACTTTGACGTGCGCTGCAACCGATCTGCCGTCATTATGTAGTACATGATGTATCGATCCAGGTATTTCACAGCCAGGTCTTGAGGGACATCCGAGGCAAGTAGTGTCGCGTGACGAGGGTTTGTTCCACCATTGCCACCAACGTAGACATTGTAGCCCTTTTCAGTGGCAATACAACCGAAGTCCTTGCTGCGAGCCTCAGCGCATTCACGGGTGCAGCCGGATACGCCTCCCTTTAGTTTGTGCGGTGAGCGAATGCCACGGTAGCGGTTTTCTAGGAATATTGCGAAGCCTACCGAGTCCTGTTGGCCGTAGCGGCACCAAGTGGTGCCAACGCAACTCTTGACCGTGCGCAGCGACTTACCGTACGCGTGTCCTGACTCGAAGCCTGCTTCGACCAGCAATCTCCAAATTTCAGGCAGATCCTGCTTTTGCGCACCGAAGAGATCAACGCGCTGCCCACCCGTGATTTTGGTGTACAGATCAAACTTCTTCGCAACCTGGCCCAGAACAATTAGCTTGTCAGGGGTGATCTCACCTCCGGCTACGCGCGGCACAACAGAGAATTGTCCCGATTTCTGGAGGTTTGCCAAAAAGCGGTCGTTCGAGTCTTGCAGAGCAGCGCGATCACCTTGGAGAATATGACCGTTCTGAAGACTTGCGAAGATGGATGCAATCGTGGGTTTGCAGATCTCACAACCGTAGCTGCGAGGGTCGTGCTGCTTGCGACCATGCTTGGTTAACACTTCAGCAAATGTAGCATACTGTTCCACCTGAATGATTTGGTACAGCTCCTGGCGCGAGTAAGCAAAGTGCTCGCAGAGAGACTTATCCACCGCGGTTCCGGCAGCAGCAAGCTCAGCTTCCAAGATATCCTTCACCATAGGGATGCAGCCGCCACATCCTGTGCCAACGTTGCAGACTCTTTTCACGTCACCCAGTTTGGTCAACTTCTTCTCCTTGATGGCCTTGCAGATTTCCCCCTTACTCACATTGTTGCACGAGCACACTTGAGCCTCGTCTGGTAGATCCAAAACAGAGTTGCCGCCACCGCCACCTCTCTTGCCGAGAAGAATTTCGTTTGGCGGGTCCACCAGCGGCTTAGTGTCCTTCTGCTTATACATCAACGAGAGCCGAACGAAGTCACTTGTATCACCAACGACGATACCGCCGAGGAGCTTCTTACCATCTGCTGAAAAGAAGAGCTTCTTGTAGACCTTTTCAAGCGGGTTGTTGTACGTTAGAGCTTCGAACGGCTCCTTGATGAATTCGGGAAAGTAGTCGCCAAATGAACCGACTTCCATGCCCATGAGCTTGAGTTTGGTAGAGATGTCACCACCCGGGAATGCAATGCGGTTTTCTGGAGATCCGCAGGTAAAGTTCTTGGCCAAAATATCAGCCATTTCGTATCCGGGTGCGACAAGACCATACGTAACATTGCGGTGGGAAATACACTCGCCCAGAGCGTACACGTCCGGCGCACTACACTCCAAGTAGTCGTTGATGAGAATACCGCCGCGCTTAGCAAGGTCCAGGCCGCTAGAGTGTGCCAGTTCGTCGCGTGGCTTGATTCCAGTTGCAAATATGATCATACACACGTCGTCAAATCTCTCACCGTTGGTGAACTTGACCGCCTCGACACCGTTCTCTTCGCTACCGAAGATCTCCTCCGTTGATTTTTCGTAGAGTACATCAATCCCGAATTTGTTGACGATCTCGTTGTGAAGAATTTTGGCGCCGTCGGCATCGAGTTGGCGAGACATGAGCTGGTTGCCGCGGTTGATGATGCGCACGGATACGTTCAGGTCATGAACTGCCTTGGCTGCCTCCAGTCCCAAGAGGCCTCCGCCAACTACTAGTGCGTACTTCTTCGCACCGCCAGCCGCCTCCAGTTTTGCCTGCTTCTCACCGTGGGCGATGATACTGTTGAGGTCCGCAATGGAGCGGTACACGAAGACGCCTCGCAACTTCGTGCCAGGAAGTCGCGGCACCAGTGCACTGGCACCTGTGGCGATGACCACACGGTCAAACGACACCTCAAACTTGGTCCCCTCCTTTTCAGCATCGTCGCCCAGACGTTGGCACAACACCTTCTTGCTCGTCGTGTCGAGTGCAAGTACTTGCGCGTTGGTCAGCAGATCGATGTCGTTCTGTTCATACCAGTTGGGCGGCGCCAGCTTGAGCTTGTCGATGCTCAGGTGCTCGAAGTACTCGGTGAGCAGCATGCGGTTGTAGTGCTGGATAGACTCCTCGCCGATAGAGACGAGTTTGAAGCGCTGTCCGTAGTCGTACTTCCGGACCCGCTCCAGGAATCGGTGGCCGACCATGCCGTTGCCCACGACGACCACCACCTCCTTCTTGTCGCTCATGTTGAAATCCGCGAAGTTGCGAAGGAGTCGAAGGGCGACGCGAGCTGCGCTGTGCAGATTTGAAAGTGAGTTGGGCCTCCGATCCGTTATCCTGCCGCGGCAGCGGGTGACGTAGGCGCGCGGCGCCGGCGTTTTCGAGCTGACGCGCTCGCTGCGCCCAATCGTGGGCAACTTCAGAAAAGTGTCCATCTGGGTGAGCGTAAACGGGACAAAACGTCCTCGAGTAGATTTTTCCGTGACGTAAGCGAGAGATGACTCCTCCTTTATTTCTGTTTAAGTATCGGATATACTTAGTCGAAAACCGCAAGCGAAAACTTGGCTGTCGTGCACCACTGGATTGCGCTTGAGACGAGTGCTGGGTGCTTGGAGAGCTGCTTCACCTATGCATCCGCGCAGTAGGAGCGCTCAGCACTGCCGTTTTCCTTAGTGAGAAACTGCTTTCGGCGAACCATGTCAGCTCGAACGCTGTTTTGACTCAGTAATACTACGAATAGTTTTTTCTTGCCAATGCTTACAACTACTACCTAGAACACGGTGGTCTGCGTCTCGAGATCGTGGCCCAACTGTTTGGCTAGCGCCGGTTTGCAGGCGTACTCGATCATGCCTCCGGGCCCGCACATGCCCACGTGGTCGGCGTCCGAGCCGATGATGTGCTGTACTATGGCGAAGGTGAGTCGGGTCTTGCCTTGACCCCAGCCTCGGACCATCGGGTGGCTATCGTCCAGCTCTTCGAGATCAGACAGCGTGTAGAAGATCCGGCATTGACCCGGTCGGAGCTTCTGCAGGGCCTCGAGCTCCTTCCGAAGAAGCAGGTCACGCTCCAACCGCACGCAATAGATCAGCGCCACCTTGGTCTGGTCGCTCGGGTTTTGAAGGATGGCGCGCATGACCTGGTAGACAGGCGTGATGCCTGTGTCACCCGCGATGGATCCGAACTTGCCAGCGTGGAAATAGTACTTCTTCAGCATTTGCCAAGCCTTGGTGGAATGGATGCTTTCAAACTCGTCCGTGCAGTCCGTCCCACCACACAGCAGAATGCTCGTGGCACCACCAGGGTGCTCATCCAGGAACGGCGTGGCGTCGTACAGAGTCCTCGGCATATAAACCAGCAGCTCTCCTTGGTGTTGTGCTTGGCTACCTCATCAGCAGAGATCAGAGACAGCCCACTTAGCTCGTCGGGACTCAAACCAGGCTGTGGAATCGCCACACTGTCCTCGTTTGCAGCAGAATCCACCTGAAGTTTCTTCCCGCGCCTTGGCTCTTCAGTGTCGCTCGTGATGATCCGATCCTTCGTCATCCAGCCACCTTTCTGGTTTCCAGCCTGGGTCGGGTGTTCAAACCGCAACTTCTTCGTGTCTTCTTCGTGGTGGATCTTGACGCGATGCCGTGATCTAAGAGCATTCGTACCTGTTATTAGTGCAGGACAAAATAAAGGACGAAAATTTAGCCGAATATTTAGCGATGCTTGCTCTGAGTTATGCATTCCAAGGTGGATGAACAGAAAGACATGTCCTCATTGCTTCTGTTGATATGCCGGGAGGTTGTTCCCCGCGCCGGCAGAAGCACACCTTGAAAAGTGATGCAACAGTTTTGCGCGTTTGTCCTAGCACTAGGGATTTGACTTGATTTGAGTATGCTATGCTAGATCTAAAAAATTTTAAGCTGACAAGTTGTGCTGCGGCAAAACACACTCATACAATCATCAAGTGATTTTTGTCTTAGCTAGAATTAAGCTGCGTGTACCACACCAACACGTGCCAAGATCAACGGCAAAGACCGTCGTGCGAGCGTGCACAAAGGGCAACTTCTCCCTCGAAGACGCCAATTTTCACGCTGGCAAGTTCGGATTCATCGCGGGTGACACAGGCATCACGCCTATCTACCAGGTCATGCGCGCCATCCTTCAAAACCCGAGCGACCAGACCAAGGTGGCGCTGATCTATTGCGTGCGGTTGGAGCGTGACCTGCTTCTTCGGAAGGAGCTCGAGGCCCTGCAGAAGCTCCGACCGGGTCAATGCCGGATCTTCTACACGCTGTCTGATCTCGAAGAGCTGGACGATAGCCACCCGATGGTCCGAGGCTGGGGTCAAGGCAAGACCCGACTCACCTTCGCCATAGTACAGCACATCATCGGCTCGGACGCCGACCACGTGGGCATGTGCGGGCCCGGAGGCATGATCGAGTACGCCTGCAAACCGGCGCTAGCCAAACAGTTGGGCCACGATCTCGAGACGCAGACCACCGTGTTCTAGGTAGTAGTTGTAAGCATTGGCAAGAAAAAACTATTCGTAGTATTACTGAGTCAAAACAGCGTTCGAGCTGACATGGTTCGCCGAAAGCAGTTTCTCACTAAGGAAAACGGCAGTGCTGAGCGCTCCTACTGCGCGGATGCATAGGTGAAGCAGCTCTCCAAGCACCCAGCACTCGTCTCAAGCGCAATCCAGTGGTGCACGACAGCCAAGTTTTCGCTTGCGGTTTTCGACTAAGTATATCCGATACTTAAACAGAAATAAAGGAGGAGTCATCTCTCGCTTACGTCACGGAAAAATCTACTCGAGGACGTTTTGTCCCGTTTACGCTCACCCAGATGGACACTTTTCTGAAGTTGCCCACGATTGGGCGCAGCGAGCGCGTCAGCTCGAAAACGCCGGCGCCGCGCGCCTACGTCACCCGCTGCCGCGGCAGGATAACGGATCGGAGGCCCAACTCACTTTCAAATCTGCACAGCGCAGCTCGCGTCGCCCTTCGACTCCTTCGCAACTTCGCGGATTTCAACATGAGCGACAAGAAGGAGGTGGTGGTCGTCGTGGGCAACGGCATGGTCGGCCACCGATTCCTGGAGCGGCTAAAAGCTTAAAAGGGCTATGGTCTCGGCGCGTCAACTTGTTGCACTATAAGAAAGTTGACAGATTATGAATCTGGAAACAAACATGCGTTAATTTATAAGCTCACGCCATAGACTACACAAAGTTCAGGACGTACAAGTATATAGTAATTGACTGTAGTACGCATTATATGTTATCGGTATACTTGGAAATTTATTGTTCGCCGTTTTATTCGGTCACGTAGATGTTGGGCTGGTGTGCGCACATTTTGGCTATCCTTCGGAGTTGTTCTTGAATGTTGACAGAAAAATCACTTGAGTAAGATCTACTTCATCGAGCTGGACCCTTAACAATTTGCAGTTGGCAGGATGCAGTGCACATAGGCCTCCATCACTGGTATCCATAAGCACACGGTAGTGGGTGAGTGGGCAAATGCGATAGGAGGGTTTTAAAAAAAGCTACAGAGTCGACCACACTAAAATATGTGCTCACACCATTGAAGCCTAAGCTTTATTGGTGATGAGTGAGGTTGGCGCAGGTGGTGCATGACAATGAAGCGATGCAAGTTGCTGTCATCGTGCATGTTGTCGCTTCCGATGGAAATGTAGAAGTGACATGTATTGAGCAGTTCTTAGCTTGCACTAGCTGCTCTTGTTTCCTATGCATACCTTTGAGGAGCACCGGTCCGTTAGGCAACCGCCCATGCTTCCAGCTCTTCTGTAACTGTCCATGTTCCCAGCATTTTCTTAACCGTCTGTACTTACCGCAGCTGACGCGTCGTGTTGCTGTTGATCAGCCAAACCTCAGCAACGGCAGCACGGTGTTGCTCCAGCAACAACACTTCCCCCCCCAAAGGCCACGTCCTCCGATGTAGACGTCAACGCCATCGCTCTGCGTTGGTGCTGAGTACTTGTCCAAATGAACTATCTGAGTTGCAGTGCCTTGCGCAGCGCTTTCACCGCCGCGGTGTTTGCATTTGCACGTACAAAACCTTTTACGGCCACTGGTACATCCTGCATCAGTGTGGCTGCTGGTTCCAAAGAATCCTCGATAGAATCGAGTCCACGCCAGTGGACCTTGAGTTCATGCCTTTTTCCGTACGATTGTACCGTGCTTCAAGCAGTGATTTCACAATATAACCTTCACTGTTGTGTGCTATGTGAAGAAGTAAGTCTTCACTGACGTCAAGCGAGCTGTCAGAGTAGAACTTGAGTCGACTAGCGTGCACTCCCTTCTGTTGCCCAGTTACTAAGTTACGAACCTCAAAATCCAATTTGACGTAGTCGCCACCACTTGAGCTGGTCTGCACCAGTTCACGCGCAACTTGCTTCGAGTGTGTTGCCACACATCGGCATACAAAACGAAATCACCAATGTCAAACTGAGCGATTGTAGTACCTTGCTTCTTGTCATGACCCTTTCTTCCAGCCGCACGCACAGCGGAATTGATAGTTGCCGTACGTTTGTGCATCCTTTCTAAAGCTTGTTGCAATTTCACAACATTGGCACGTTGAACTGTTTGTATTTCTGCGAGTGTAGCCAATTCAACAGGTCCTGGAATCGCAATGTGGTCGCTCGGGCCCATGGCACTAAGCCCTGTCATTGCTGTCACGGGAGCTACACCGCCGAGCGATGGTGATGGTGTGTTGTTCAACACCAACTGAACGATCTTGATCACTCGCGGCCACTCACGAGGTTGGAGTCTCCATTCCGAAAGTAAGGCGCGGCAGCACCGCAAAGTCTCCCGCATCACCACCTCCACGGTACCATTTGCCCACGGGCACCTGGCAGTTGTAAAGTGGTGGTATGCTCCGAGGGCATGCTGCATGCCTTCGATCACTGCTTTCTTAAAGTGTGTTCACTGGTCACTGACCCAGAAACGACACACACCGAATGAAGCGAACCAATCCAGTAAAGCACTAAAGGTAGTGTCCGCATCTGCTGTCTTACTCGGAATCAACCACACAAACTTTGACGCGTCTTCCTTGATCACTATCACGTATTCCTGGTCCGTGTCACTATTTCCCATGAAAAGGAAATCCCAGTGAATTAATTCGTTTGGCTTCTCGGCGTGCATCGCCTCACCCAGCGGTCGTGGCTGTGGAGGACCACCAAGCGTGCTAGCGCAGTGTAAGCAGCGACGCACAAAAAATCGACATCCTTTGTCATGTTGGTCCACACAACTTCGCTTTTATTTGCTGCAGAGTCACCTTCATGCCGCGATGACCAGCGATACCGAAGTGACCCACCACACAAATTCGCATTTGCATATCCACAGCTTCATCTGGAATCCAGATACGACCACGTTCATCCCGCAACAACAAGTCCTTGGTAGATCGCTTGATATCCTTGGGTGGCGTTGCATCGTTTTGCACCTCGAAGATGGCCTTCATGGTTGGCCAGACAAAGTTTTCTTCCAATTGCGGGGAGAGAGGCAATGGAACTTGACGAATTGCACATACGTCCTAAATGACGATCCCCAACGTAAAAGGAGATCTGCCCATACGTTGTCATCACCAGCAATGTCATGGATCTCATACTGATACCCATTAGCAGGAGTGACCATCGGTGGAGTTTGTCCGCCGTATACTTGGGCACCGATTTGAAACACTGTGAGGATCAAAGATGAAACGCAGATTCCTGTGATCAGTAAATAAAGCAAAACCATCCTGTCGATGAAGGAGAAAATCTGCCCGGCGACAGGTTTCAACAATTGCGTATGCCTCCTTTTCAACGATGGCCCACCGCTTGGCAGCTCCCGAAAATGAGCCGCTCAACATCATTAACGGTTGATGTTCTTGCTCGCTGAGAGGTCGAGCAGCTTGATCTCAAGGATCTGTGTGATTGCTGCTACCCAATGTTCATCAATGGCGTCGGTAAAGACCGAGAGGAGCTTCTCAGGGTCGGGGTGTGCTAGTTGAAGCACATTCTGTAATGATTGCTTGCAATTCTCCAAGCTTGCCACTTCGGCCTCACCCCAACCAACGTCACTAAGTGTTACCTTTCGCACTTGGGTTTTCTTTCGGCCGCCAGCACGCTCGTACACCTTCTCCATCATTTTCACCAGTGGACCAATTAGTTTGTTGAAAGCTGGAAGCGAAGATCGCATCCAGTTCAAGGCGCATACAAATTGCTGGAGTCCTGACCTGTTGTTGGTGCAGGAAGATTCGATAGGGCGCTGGTCCGGGCTGGGTCGTGGCGAACACCCTCGCCCAACACCACTCGGCCGCACCACAACGCTTCTCGGAGATAGAACTTGCATTTCTTGGGATTCAACTTGGGTCCTTTAGTTTGGCAAATAGTTAGCACCTTCTTGAGAAGCTCTAGCAATCCTTCATCACTATCCGTGTAGCCCAGCAAGTCGTCAATCCAAATCATTAATCCGTTGTTAAATAGCTCGTAAAACATTTGCTGGACAGTCGACTGCACGTAGGCCACGCTGTTTGTTCCCCCATCAACACTCTTGTTGGTGTGATGGCACCTTCTTCTGTTAGAATTGAATAAATCTCTTGACAGAGGACAGCCATTGCAAACTGCCAGAAACCTTTGAAGAAATCCAGCGAGAAGTAGCGTGACGAACCACGGAGTTGCTCAAACACTGTTTCTAGTATAGGCATCGGCCAAACAATCGACTCCACCCAAGCATTTGGGCCACAAACATCGAATGTCATGCGATGAGCCCCTGCTTCGGGCTTGTTCACAACGTGTGGCGGGGAGCACCATTTACTGCGGGGGTTGCGATAACACAAACCTGCACTGATCAGAGCATCAATGTGCTTTTATAAAAATGCTCGATGCACAGGAGAATATCGGCGAGCTTTGCAGCGTACTGGCACGGCTCCCGGCTTCAGTGTCACTTCCATGGGTGGCATGTCCACCGGCGGATCACGACCGATGATGATCCGAAATACATCATTGAACTTCATCAGTATAGTCTTTAACTCCTCGCAAAACTCCGCTGTCGCACCTACTCTTCGAGCTTCGTCCACTTTTTCCAGAAGAATGATTCTTATTTCTTCACGCTCTGCATCAATCTCGCAAGTGCAGTCGGGAAAACAAGCTCGATCTTCGTCTTCCGCCAGTACTCGTTCTTCTTCAGTTATCACTGGTGTCTGACTAGCACCTGAATAAGCAAGAATGCTTGCAATGTCATTGGCGGACCTGTCATCTATGTCACTCGTATCCCATTCAGCACGAACTTGTTGTGCTGCAGCGAGTAGTTTTTCTGGACTGTATCCCAAACGCTCCATAATCCAACGAGACAGCAATAAATCGCCGACACCAGGCGGCAATCCGCACTCTGTTACCCAACAGATCACATTACGAAGCACCAAAGGCCCACCCGGAGTTAAAAACTTCAGATTGATTTGCACTTTACTCTTAACCTGCACAGGTTTTTCTCCAACACCGGTGACTTCAGCTTTTCCGACAATCTCTTGGTGTTTAATCCACGTGCCCTCCGCAACTAATTGATTCAGCAAATTTGTTGTCACCATGGACACCTCCGCTGCGCTGTCCGGGGTAATTTCTGTCTCTAACGTGTCCATGACCACACACGAAATCGTTGTTGTCGACCTCGGTGTGGCGTTCTTTGGTTGCGCCACAGCCAACACCGGTTCCAAAACCTTTTTTCCAGTAGTTGCTTTATAAAGCTCTTTTGCCTCTGCTGGACCCGCAACACCAGGGCATTGAAAGACGCCATGAGTTTGATCACCGCATTTAAAACACTTCTTCGGTCGTCGATCACCTGAGTTCTTCGGCTTTTGCTTACTGTTGCTTTTGCTCTGCTGTTCATGGGTACTATTTGTTTTACCCACTCCTTGCGGTCCTCCAGTTCCTCGTTTAGCTTGATTTTGTTGCTGTATGGGTTTAGCATTTCCTTTCACCGGATGCTGGGCCGAAATGTGAGCTTCAAACCTCATAAAATCCTCAACTTCCCCTCGAAGCCACTTTAAAAATGACGCGAGGTTCGACTTCATTATTTTGTGACTCTGTCGTCTCAGTTGATCCTTTACAGCTGCCTTAAACGAGTGTGGACGCAAGGCATCCACCAAATATCCAACGACTTTCTTTGGCTCGGTGTGCACAACGTCCTCCATGTTCAATCTATCAATAATCTCATAAAACTCTGCCATGAGCCACGAGATGCGTGACTCTGCGTCCTGTAAGTCAGTGTCAACACAGAGAGACTTCACTTCGCGATCCAGGGTTTTGTACGCTGTGTTATCTCGTACGCGTGCAAATAAAAAAATAATCCCGCCACTCAGTCTCTGTGACGTCCTTCTCTTCCTTGAAAAGCTCAAAACCACAAACTCGTACCATCGTTCCTTGCTCGATGCAAGCGCTGAGTGGCATCACGAAGAATTTGGCTTGAGACCCTTGATTCAAGGCCTTGATGCGTCTTGAGTAAATCGCGTAGCTGTCCATAAACTCCCTTTTTTCCTTCTTAGAGCTGCCTCTATAAAAATGGGAGGCACAGGCAGATTTGTCCCTGCCGCCACAGTGACGGTAGAAATGTCTTGTGGTCGCTCACTAGCTGCTGGTGCTGCACCTTGTGCGAAGGCGCCCCATCGTGCCTGCAAATGTGGCTGCACAGCTTCTGCTAAAGTCTCCAGTCTCTGCCCTTGGAGCCCGACAGCCTGTTCCGCCGCCTTCAGTATCTTGTACTGCTCCTCCAAATATTTGCGATGCTCATCCATTTGACGTCGCATCTTTTCCTGCTGCTCGACTAGCGAAGCTTGCTGGTCGTGTTGTGCCTGCAGGTATTCCGAAGTTTGTGCTGCAAGGCGATCTTGCTGCAACTGAACCTGGCCGATTTGCTCTGCATTCCGCTGGTACGCTGCAGCAGAATGATGGGCCAGGGCTTCCACCTGACGCCTCGTCTCACTACCTTGGAGCACTGCCGTTCTTGTTGTAGTTTCCTGCGTCAGCCGTAGGTCATGGTCTGAGAACGGCGGCAGTGGAGGGTAGACGGCAATGGTCATCTCGCCTGCGGAGACCGGCACCATTGCGTCGTCAGGTTCTTCCATGCTGGTAGCAATCCAGCTAAGGAATTCTTTGTTGTCGCTTCCGATGGAAATGTAGAAGTGATATGTATTGAGCAGTTCTTAGCTTGCACTAGCTGCTCTTGTTTCCTATGCATGCCTTTGAGGAGCACCGGTCCGTTAGGCAACCGCCCATGCTTCCAGCTCTTCTGTAACTGTCCATGTTCCCAGCATTTTCTTAACCGTCTGTACTTACCGCAGCTGTCGTGTCGTGTTGCTGTTGATCAGCCAAACCTCAGCAACGGCAGCACGGTGTTGCTCCAGCAACAACAGTGCATTAAAGACCTTTCAGAGCCCATATTGGTTGTGCGTTGTGGGATAGCTCAGGTTCTGAATACTACAAACCAAAAACGATACTTTGTTTTCGAACTGTTTGGTACGTACGTTATGGGAAGTGACTGTTCGTTCCCCTCATTCAACACAGAAGGCTACATTTTCCAAAAGTCCCTTTCGCGCCGCACCAGTACTCCGTGTCCAGCGCCATGCCCACGCCGTCAGGGCCCAAGCTCTCCGTGTAGTGGGCCTAATAAGGCTCACTACCAGCTTACACGTACGCGCTACGTGTATGAAGAAGCGTAGGTAGAATTATTTTTTTAGACTTGGTATACTTACGATCCGCAAGTAATAAATAAAGGGAAAAATAAGGTCTTTAGGATCCAAAATGAGAACTGGTGTTTAAACTTAGCTCCTAGCTAGGTTTCCTCCCTAAAGTGATAACATGTAATAGCGGCGTCTGCCAACGGGTTGTTGGCAGAATCTCGCTGACGTGCATGATGCTCATTGGTAGAAAGATGCTGCTCTCTACCAATTAAATCGTCGACGTATTTGGGCCACTCAATGGTGTGGCCGACTCCATGTAGCTATTGGTGTGGTGAACACCAACGGAAGAAGTCTTTTGTACCTCTACCAAATTGTTAGGATCTCCCAAATCAGTATACACTTTTTGCAATTTCTCGGGTTCTACTGCGTGTTCTGCAATGCTGTTTGAGTATGTTGTTTACACAACACGCCGCTAGGCAGTACTTGTGGTAACAACTGCAAAATCTGGCAGGGCTGCCATACAGTTTGTCGGTTTCAGCCCCGCCGACAAATCTTAGAACCATCCCCTTTTTATGACAAAACATACACCTCTATGAAACCCAATACAAACTTTTATATTAAAGGAGTGATGGTCTAACATGGAAGATGACTGGAGGCAGCAAGTCTGCAGCAGCGCTTTCACCACTGCTCTGGGCCTTTTATTTTCAAATGGGCCACGGGTCTGCCCTCACTACACAAGGGTACTGGTGGATCATTGGTCTCCACGACGCCGGAGTCTCGCTCCACGAGATCTCGCGAAGAACAGGTCGTTCAAGGTCAGCAGCTCGGCGGGCGGTCAAGGCAGAGCGTGCCCGCAAAGCGACACGGCGGTGGAGGCAAGGGCTGCGCGAAAACCTGCTTTGAGTGAGCGCGAAGTGCGGCAGCTAGTTCGCTCGGCGGCAACGGGGGAGGTTTTTTGCCGCTGAGTTCAAGGCTCGCCTCGGCATTAAGGCGTCGGTGCGCACCGTCCAGCGGCTGCTAGGCAAGGTGGACCATCTGGTATACACCAAGATGGACCGCACCTTGGCACTGACGGCGGCACACAAGACTGCGCGAATCGCGTGGGCAGAGGAGCACATTTTAAACCCTGGTACGTTCTACGTTTGCCTTTCATTTAAACATGGGTAACTAACTTGTGCTTTCCAAAGCACGTAGGAATTTGGGAATACACCATATTCTCTGACGAAAAAAAATTAATCTTGATGGGCCAGACGGCTTCAATAATATTACTGGCGTGATTTGCGTCGGCCAGCGCAGTCCTACGTCCGCCGCCAGAATGGTGGCGGTAGCGTTATGGTGTGGGGAGCGTTCTGTGCCCAGGGTAAGAGCAAGCTAGTCATACTGCTTGGGCGGCAAAACTCTGGCGACTATGTCTACACTCTATCTGAGTACATGTTGCCCTTTGCTCACTCTAAGTATGGTGTCGACTATGTGTTCCAGCAAGATAAGGCGTCAATTCACGCCTCGCGCGAAACGAAGGCGTTCTTGCAGGAGCAGCAAGTCGACACAATGGTGTGGCCTGCCCGGTCCCCGGACTGCAACCCTATCGAAAACGTGTGGTCGGCTATGGCGGCTCGGGTATATGCCCATGGCCACCAGTACCGCACGGTGGAGCAGCTCGAGGCCGCTATCATGGCCGCATGGGACTCCAACGAGCAGGTGTATCTGCTTAAGCTCGTGAAGTCCATGCCACGCCGTTGCTTCGCTGTGATCAAAGGCAGGGGTGGACTGACTAAGTACTAACTTCTAGTATAGAAGTTTGTATTGGGTTTCATAGAGGTGTATGTTTTGTCATAAAAAGGGGATGGTTCTAAGATTTGTCGGCGGGGCTGAAACCGACAAACTGTATGGCAGCCCTGCCAGATTTTGCAGTTGTTAACACAAGTACTGCCTAGCGGCGTGTTGTATAAACAACATACTCAAACAGCATTGCAGAACACGCAGTAGAACCCGAGAAATTGCAAAAATTGTATACTGATTTGGGCGGTCCTAACAATTTGGCGCGCACGGTAGCAGATATTGTATTTGTTAGAGCCACAAGTGGCAGCAGCACTTGTTCGTGTAACCTCGTCACACTCGTGCCTAAGCTCTCCGTGCGAAGCGCTGTAACCCACGCCGTCCTTGTGTTGTCCGTTGCTAAGCTCTCCGTGTTCAACACCGTGCTTGAATTCTCAGAGTTAAATATATTAGTTACTAACATTGCTGTGATGAGATGGACGCCGCAAAGTCTTTTAGTTTAATGGTGTTACTGCTACACTTGGAGGAAATCAATTACGTGGAAGAGATGCTGTTGAAGACATGTAATCAAGAATAAGTGGAACGTCAATAATTACCGATGTCCGGTTTTATTTCAAAGCGTATCCTACGACAAATACGCTTGAGGAATCCCGCTTAGTTGCGCGGAGTTGAGATAATAGGCTAGCTTGATGAAGATCCCACACGTGTTATTCACTGAGTTAGGTGATCAGGTTTTAGGAGTTGAAGCATTGGCAATGTTACTTAATGGCCTTCACGAAATGAATGCAGTTTGTCGGAAGGTTTATCTTTGAGATCCTTGCGAAGCAATTAGCTATGGTTCGACCCAAGGGCGGCGAAGTAATAAAGAAGACTCAATTGTATGTGGGACTGCAACTTGTAGTAACACTTGCATCTTCAAGAATGGAAATACCTTGAGCGCGACTACAGAATGGGTAACGCTGCCCTTGGAACTGTCATCATATATACCCTCCTTAAATCGAGTTCATCATAATTATAAGAGCACTAAAGGAAGGAGGCGGGGTCATTTCTGAGAAATGATAAAGTGACACCTCCTAATAGTGGTATATGCCACTAATAGGGAGGCCGGATAGTAGCCATGTTGGGGGAGCATTGGCAGCGGCGCGACCGGCGGCACCGCTGGCGGCGGCTGCACACGCGCTGGCGGCTGTGGCTGCTCTCGCGTCGTCGCCTGGTCGTCGCTGGGTTGCTCTCGCTGTGCGTGTTTTTTTTCCTGCTCAAACTGTGGCGAGCGCTGCAGACGCGTCGCCAATTGGCGGCGTGGACGGCGCCGCCGCTGCCCAAGGAGCTGGCCGCGTCCTTCGCGCGCAGCTTGTGGCGCGAGTCGCAGGGAGTCGACGCGTCCAGGCCGCGCGGCCTCGTGCTGCCTCTGTACGACGAGATCGCGGCGCTGGGGGTGTCGCTGCTGCTGGAGCTGCGAAAGCTGCAGGTGGCGCTGCCCGTGGAGGTGCCGCACTGCGGAGACCTGGCGCAGTTGACGCAGAGCAAAGTGCAGGAACAGGTGTCAGGCGTCAGGTTCTATGACGTGTGCGAGCTCGCGGCCGATGCCGAGATGGACGGCAGACGCCTCTTCTGCATGGACTTGCAGCACTGCCACCACAAGTTCCGCGGCTTCGACATCAAGGTGCTGGCCGTGGTGTACTCGAGATTCCAGGAGGTCATGCTGCTAGACGCGGACACGCTGTTTTTCCAGAGCCCTATGTCGCTCTGGGACATCAGCAAGTACAAAAAGACTGGCACGCTGTTTTTCAACGACCGGATCAGCTACGAGCTGTCGTATCTGGCGAAGAGGACGCCGTCCGATACTGGAGAGGTGGACGAGAATGTCGGGGCGATGCATCGATTCTTGGCCGGGTTTGACGTGACGCCGTTTGAAGGGCTGGGGGTTGTCGCTGGGGATGAAGCGAGACAGACGAGAGTGTCGAGACAAATGCTGGGGCTCGACTTTAGCTTTCAGCCGAGCACCTTCTTGCTGAATTCGCACGTGTGGAAGCTGCGTAGTGGACACCAGATGGACTCGTCGCTACTGCTGTGGAACAAGGCACGACAACCGAGGGCGACGGCGATATTGGCGTCCTTCGTTTCGCTGAATGGAGTACCAACGCCGCCCTCGTATGGTGACAAGGAGCTGTATTGGCTTGCGTGCGAGCTCGCGGAGACTGCGTACGCCTTCTCTGACGTTGCTGTCGGTGCAGTGGGCTGGGACCTGCTTGCTAGTGGTGTCCAAGATGATGGCATTTTGTGCGGTGATGCACTGCAGCACTACCCAGTGCAGATACACCCGGCCAAGGGACCTGGATTCGACGTTGCGCCGCTGTATATGAACAGCGACAACATCATCAAATGGGGTCGAGAAGGTCGCCGCCTGCACCGCACGGCAGCTCGGCCAGCAGAGCTGTACCCGGGCTCCTTCACGGATCGGAAGCTGCTGCAGACCTGCCCATTCGACGTGACGACCTTGGAGCTTGCCCCACTGGAGGCAGTGCTTCTAGCACAGCGGCAGCAGCTCTACGATGAGGTGGCAGGCTGGATAGGCGAGCGCTCGGGCACGTGGTGGGCTTAGCACTGCTCGGACTCACGCATTGTTGGCGAAAGACGCTTCTCTCCTGATCTGGCGCTGCCCAGGCATTTTACGTGTGCCGCAAAATCTTTCTCGGAGAGCAGAACTTTTGGCGGCCAACGCTGTGAAGAAGCACGCATTCACATCATCGCCACTTAAGTTTGCGACGAGACTTTCTCCTGTACGTGCAAAAGTTGTTGCAAATGTTTCCGAGATAATAGATAGCCTAAACATCGCAATTCATTTCCTGCAGATGCCCGGACGCCTGCCTGAAGCCTGAACTTATCTTAAACTCTGCTCTTGCGCTCCAGATTTTCGAGGACGGCTTTTACCATTGAGGCTGGCATGAAGCCGCATGCAATGGAGCTGCAAGAAAAAATCGTGAAGCCCCAACGCTTCGTCATCAGTGAAAACAAGACATCGTGGGCTCCATCCTCCACAGTGGAGGTTCAGGACTTGAAGTGAACCTGATCGGAGTTGTGTAAACGATGCCGGTGATGTCGGAACAGATTCGCTCACCGTGTTGCAGCGAATCTCCCGTGTCAACGAGGCGATCGTCGCGTCGCAGGATTGAACACGCACATCAACATTGCGCAGGACCGGCTCAAACGTGCAGCTCCGGCTCAGCTGCGGTCACCCTCGAGCCGGAGCTGAGTGGCTTGTGCGGCCACAGGCCTTCAGTGCGGATCAGCGCTAGAGTTAACGTCGTGGAAGTTCGATCACCCCGTGACAAGGCAGGCAAGGCGAAGGCGATTTTGCTGGCCCCTTAACAGCCATTCCTCCATTGGCATCAGCCAACGCAGGTAGCTGGTCTCGCCGCCAAGGAAAGGTTCGATCGGTACTGCTGCATGTAGAGGCTACAGTGCAGTGTGGAGGCTGGAGAAGCGCGAGTTTATCTACAGTATCGAGCTGCCTGTCGGTGGTAATTGCGATTAAAAAGCGTGGTGCATCTAGTGCCGAACAACAAGTGAGAGGTTTATTGCAGCAATGGATCTCGGTCGTCGGTATTATGGTTTGCAACGTTATCGACGCGTGTGCAAGGCTTTCATGGAGAAGCAGTGCCCGGGTAAGTCGGTAAGTGTTTGTGGCTCAAAGAGGTCGCCACAAATCGTGTGATTCGTATGGCAGCAGCCGGCATACAAATCCCCGATACAAACGCTCATAATCATGCTGGAGCAGGGCGACGCCAAGGCCGCTCTCACTGAGATAGGGAGATTCTCAAGTCTCTCGCCTCAAGTTGGTTCATTCTGCAATCTGCCGGACCCAGCCCACCCAAGCTCCAGTCTCCGACTCGAAAGAATCAATCCTCCCTAGCCAACCATGAACAAGTACCTCGTGCGAGGTCTCGGCTTCTTCAACGATGCCTACGACCTCTTCGTCATGAACATCATCAACGTCGTGCTCACGGAGCAGTACGGCAAGCACGTGTACACGTCCTACGTCAAGTCGTGGGTGTCTGCCGCTGCCATCATTGGCGCCGTCATCGGTCAGCTGCTGTTTGGTTTCCTGGGCGACGTCTTCGGTCGTCGTGTGAACATGATCGCTACGTGTGTGCTGCTGATCGTGGGAAGTATCTTGTGTACGGTGGCCTATGGAGGCAGTGGCAGCGCGACGCTGTGGTTTTTAGTGGGAGCCCGTATCATCCTGGGTATTGGTATTGGTGGTGAGTACCCGTTGGCTGCCAGTTCATCGGCTGAAGACTCCACGAGCTCGGCTGAGCGCAACACTCGCGTGGCGACTACGTTTTCGCTGCAGGGAGTGGGTCAGGTAGTTGCTGCCATTCTGGGTAACCTGCTTGTCGAAGCCTTGGCTGATGGTAAGCCTGGCGAGAACAGCGACTCCCGTCTTGAGACCGTTTGGCGTCTTCTTTTCGCCATCGGCTGCATCCCCGCTGCTGTGATCTGCTACTACCGTATCACAGCCGAGGAGACTGAAGCCTTTAAGGCAATGCAGGAACGTTCGGCTGCTGTCACCCGCGTCGGGGCAGAGAAGAAGGCTCGACTGTCCTTCATCTTGCGCCACTACTGGGTGAACCTTCTCGGCACGGCCGGCACGTGGTTCCTTTTCGACATCATCTACTACGCACAGAACCTCTTTTCGGCCAGTATCCTGTCGGTCATCGGAGTGAAGAACTCGTCACTGCAGCAGACAACGACTATGAACGCTTTCGTGGCGCTGCTCGCACTGCCTGGTTACTACGTGGCCATCTACTTCATCAACCGCCTGGGTCGCAAGTGGATGGCTCTGCAGGGTTTCTTCTTCATGGGCGTGCTCTGTTTGATTCTTGCCATCTTCTGGGACGACCTGCAGGACCAGACCGTGCTGTTCATTATCCTGTACGGCCTGACGCTGTTCTTCGCCAACTTCGGCCCCAACACCGCGACGTTCGTGCTGCCGACCGAGATGTACCCGACGCCGATCCGTTCGACTTGTCACGGCATTTCTGCTGCGTGCGGCAAGGCTGGTGCTGCTATCGGTTCGTTTGGCTTTTCGATCTGGGTGTCGCACGAGAGTTTCGGCTACGACGGCGCTTTCTACACTTTCTGTGCGATCGCGTTCGTGTCGATTCCGTTGACGTGGTTCTGCGTGTTCGACAACAATGTTCCTATCGAGGAGATGGATGCGGAGTTTTACCGCAAGCTCCACGGCGAGGACGCGTTCACGCGCGACTCATTTGCGTCGAAGGGCGCTGAAATGGACAAGGAGTCTGCCTACAAGGTGTCGTCGACGCCCAACAACTAGGCCTCGAGCTGTCGTAGGCGAGCATAGTGTGATATCAATCTACAATTCTGATGTGTTTAGTGCCGATCTTGCGTTGCAGTTGCTGCTGCGGTGGCGATGACGGCGACCGGAGCCCGTGACGCAGCGGAGACCGATCTTTGAGTCAGAATAGAGCCCGAGGCCTTGGAGATCCCCGGCCGCGGGACCACTTCAACCAGTCATGGCCAAGTGTCAAGCGAATCTTAGATTCGATTGGGGATGCGCCTGTCAGACAGAGGCGGGGCTCCTTTGACTTAGATTGGGCGCGGCGTATTTTGGGCCGGTTTCAAGTCGTCGCTTCCCAGCTCGCGCCTGCGGTCCTTACAGCCACCGCTGCGGACTATGTCGCTGCTGCGAGCGCGCGCTTCGGTGAGGTGACCGGTGTTGCCAGTCACAATCAGCGCTCTATGTCGCTGTCGGCGGCGTGGCGGTCCTGGGACGAGCGCCGCGCGCAGATTCGACTTGTAAGCGATTCGCATCTGTCACTGGATCCACTGACAACCGGATCTCCGCTCCGTCTCAATTCGCCGCGCGCTGACTGGCGTTCCGAAAACGCGTACGGTAGCGGCTTGCAGCGCTCGTCTCAAGCGACTTGCACGAATAAAGAACCCGAGCATCGCTAGTTGCATCGCGACAGAGGAAACCGTTGGTCCTCAGCAAGTCCAGGCCTCCGCCACGAACGGCATAAATTCCGACGCTAGCAACACGTATAATGCTTTGCTTGATCAACTGAGAGAGCCGCTTTGGAAATCCCGGCGAAATGGACAAGTTGCCATCCCGGTCATCTTATTTCGGGCGCGCGCCCAAAACTGCAACGTGCACGCTCTCAGTGAGCAGGGGCACCCTCGACTGACAAGAGCTTAACCAGCATCGCCCGAGAGCTCATTCCGCAATTCGCCGGCCTCCGCCCACTCGACCCGAAGTCTTCGCAAGCTCTGCCAGCATGAACAAGTACCTCGTGCGAGGTCTCGGCTTCTTCAACGATGCCTACGACCTCTTCGTCATGAACATCATCAACGTCGTGCTCACGGAGGAGTACGGCAAGCACGTGTACACGTCCTACGTCAAGTCGTGGGTGTCTGCCGCTGCCATCATTGGCGCCGTCATCGGTCAGCTGCTGTTTGGTTTCCTGGGCGACGTCTTCGGTCGTCGTGTGAACATGATCGCTACGTGTGTGCTGTTGATCGTGGGAAGTATCTTGTGTACGGTGGCCTATGGAGGCAGTGGCAGCGCGACGCTGTGGTTTTTAGTGGGAGCCCGTATCATCCTGGGTATTGGTATTGGTGGTGAGTACCCGTTGGCTGCCAGTTCATCGGCTGAAGACTCCACGAGCTCGGCTGAGCGCAACACTCGCGTGGCGACTACGTTTTCGCTGCAGGGAGTGGGTCAGGTAGTTGCTGCCATTCTGGGTAACCTGCTTGTCGAAGCCTTGGCTGATGGTAAGCCTGGCGAGAACAGCGACTCCCGTCTTGAGACCGTTTGGCGTCTTCTTTTCGCCATCGGCTGCATCCCCGCTGCTGTGATCTGCTACTACCGTATCACAGCCGAGGAGACTGAAGCCTTTAAGGCAATGCAGGAACGTTCGGCTGCTGTCACCCGCGTCGGGGCAGAGAAGAAGGCTCGACTGTCCTTCATCTTGCGCCACTACTGGGTGAACCTTCTCGGCACGGCCGGCACGTGGTTCCTTTTCGACATCATCTACTACGCACAGAACCTCTTTTCGGCCAGTATCCTGTCGGTCATCGGAGTGAAGAACTCGTCACTGCAGCAGACAACGACTATGAACGCTTTCGTGGCGCTGCTCGCACTGCCTGGTTACTACGTGGCCATCTACTTCATCAACCGCCTGGGTCGCAAGTGGATGGCTCTGCAGGGTTTCTTCTTCATGGGCGTGCTCTGTTTGATTCTTGCCATCTTCTGGGACGACCTGCAGGACCAGACCGTGCTGTTCATTATCCTGTACGGCCTGACGCTGTTCTTCGCCAACTTCGGCCCCAACACCGCGACGTTCGTGCTGCCGACCGAGATGTACCCGACGCCGATCCGTTCGACTTGTCACGGCATTTCTGCTGCGTGCGGCAAGGCTGGTGCTGCTATCGGTTCGTTTGGCTTTTCGATCTGGGTGTCGCACGAAAGTTTCGGCTACGACGGCGCTTTCTACACTTTCTGTGCGATCGCGTTCGTGTCGATTCCGTTAACGTGGTTCTGCGTGTTCGACAACAATGTTCCTATCGAGGAGATGGATGCGGAGTTTTACCGCAAGCTCCACGGCGAGGATGACTTTACACGCGACTCATTTGCGTCGAAGGGTGCCGAGCCAGACAAGGAATCTGGTTACAAGTCTCTCTCAACACCTAGCGTGTCCTCGTAGTTTGGTGCTTAGATCGAGTAAGGTTTGTATTTTTGAGTAGTGTAGTAGCCCAATTACAAAACGGCGTTGACTCCTTAAGCATGGCGTTTTTGCCGTTGTGAGATTGAAAGAATAGTCCGAGCGAAGGTGAATGGGGTGCAATTGGTGGTAAGAGGGAGAGCAATGATCGTTAGCGGTGGCTCTGCTCTAGAGTAAGTGGGTCGAGCTTGGAGGTGGGATCTGGCAAGTGTGGTATTTCAAAACTCGGCCGTGTAGTGAACGGTCTACCAATGCATTTGCAACTTGTGGCAGCAGATGCACATCCGAGTCCTTGGTGCAACGCTCTTGGCGATCTCCCTCCCTGGTCTCTGGCAATTACAGGTGGCTAGTTGTTACCTAAGAAGTGAAGTCTCGGTTGTTTTAGTTGATCCATTTTACAACAAGATACGCGGTAGATGCATAACGTCTTTCATCCGAATCCGATTTGCATATGAGCTGATGGTCAATAGGGAACACACACCTTTTCTGCTTCGTCGCTCCGCTGGTTTCGGTGTCTGGTGCGGGGAGTGGTGACCATTCCATGAACCTTTTGACGACTAAAGGCCCTGCGATGGATGTCCCCTCTCAGCACCTGAGCGGGGCGATCGGTCTTGCACGACTACAGAGTCTCCGCCTCGACAAGTCGCATCGGAGCTTGAGCTCATTCCGCAATTCGCCGGTCTCCGCCCACTCGACCCAAGTCTTCGCAAGCTTTGCCAGCCATGAACAAGTACCTCGTGCGAGGCCTCGGCTTCTTCAATGATGCCTACGACCTCTTCGTCATGAACATCATCAACGTCGTGCTCATGGAGCAGTACGGCAAGCACGTGTACACGTCCTACGTCAAGTCGTGGGTGTCTGCTGCTGCCATCATTGGCGCCGTCATCGGTCACCCTGCTGCTGTTTGGTTTCCTGGGCGACGTCTTCGGCCGCAAGGTTAACATGATCGCTACGTGTGTGCTGTTGATCGTGGGAAGTATCTTGTGTACGGTGGCCTATGGAGGCAGTGGCAGCTCAACGTTGTGGTTCTTGGTTGTGGCCCGCATTATCCTCGGAATCGGCATCGGTGGTGAATACCCACTCGCTGCTTCATCTTCAGCGGAGGATTCTGTGAACTCCGCCGACCGTAATACTCGCGTGGCGACTACGTTTTCGTTGCAGGGAGTGGGTCAGGTGGTTGCCGCTCTTCTCGGCAATCTTCTTGGCGAGGCCCTCGCTGCTGGCAAGGCCGGTGAGAACAGTGATTCCCGTCTTGAGACCGTTTGGCGTCTTCTTTTCGCCATCGGCTGCATCCCCGCTGCTGTGATCTGCTACTACCGTATCACAGCCGAGGAGACTGAAGCCTTTAAGGCAATGCAGGAACGTTCGGCTGCTGTCACCGTCGTCGGGGCAGAGAAGAAGGCTCGGCTGTCCTTCATCCTGCGTCACTACTGGGTGAACCTGCTCGGCACGGCCGGCACGTGGTTCTTTTTCGACATCATCTACTACGCACAGAACCTCTTTTCGGCCAGTATCCTGTCGGTCATCGGAGTGAAGAACTCGTCACTGCAGCAGACAACGACTATGAACGCTTTCGTGGCGCTGCTCGCACTGCCTGGTTACTACGTGGCCATCTACTTCATCAACCGCCTGGGTCGCAAGTGGATGGCTCTGCAGGGTTTCTTCTTCATGGGCGTGCTCTGTTTGATTCTTGCCATCTTCTGGGACGACCTGCAGGACCAGACCGTGCTGTTCATTATCCTGTACGGCCTGACGCTGTTCTTCGCCAACTTCGGCCCCAACACCGCGACGTTCGTGCTGCCGACCGAGATGTACCCGACGCCGATCCGTTCGACTTGTCACGGCATTTCTGCTGCGTGCGGCAAGGCTGGTGCTGCTATCGGTTCGTTTGGCTTTTCGATCTGGGTGTCGAACGAGAGTTTCGGCTACGACGGCGCTTTCTACACTTTCTGTGCGATCGCGTTCGTGTCGATTCCGTTAACGTGGTTCTGCGTGTTCGACAACAATGTTCCTATCGAGGAGATGGATGCGGAGTTTTACCGCAAGCTCCACGGCGAGGATGACTTTACACGCGACTCATTTGCGTCGAAGGGTGCCGAGCCAGACAAGGAATCTAGTTACAAGTCCGTGGCGACTCCAGGCGGGTCTGCTTTGGTAGGCGATAAAGATTAGAGAGCCGAGTCGCCGGACGCAGCATGCCCCATTGTAGACCCACCTTCGTATATGCCAATCGTTTGGTAGTGTCCGACCGAACAACATACACAAGTGAGACCGCAATGCTTCGCTGACCTCTTCACTTTATTAATCAGCCCCCCCCCCCCCCTCCCCCTCAGAGACTTGTGCGCTATTGTTTCGTGGCGAACCCAGAGCGCGCCTTTGAAGTAGCCCCACAAAAGAAAACTCAACCACGTTGAAGTTGTGTGCTACACAGCGTGTGGCCCGGACGGATCGGTAAATCACCATGCTAGGAGGCTTCGCAGCTGAGCCACGGGAAGGCGTGAGCGGAGTTTTGTGGCGAGTTGTGGCGAGTTGGAGCTCCAGTCTGGCGCCGAAACTGTGGAGACACACTCACAGTAGTACTTCGCACATTGCTGGATTCATGGTCACCGCAGTGCTCGGTGTGGGCCACCATCCTTTGCACATGCATCGCACTTGTTGGCCGGTGTATTTCCGGACAACGCTCGCATCGCCGGCCCGTGCACACCCCGCTGACCCCGCTGCAAGATATCTCTGACCCGACGATCGAAGATGGAGCGTCTGCTGTGGCGCTGGCGAACACCCGCGGGTGATAACGCCCGCTCGAGCTCACTGCGCGCGCATCGGCTCGATCGAGGCTCGATCCAAGCCGAGCCAAATGGACAGGCGGATGGACCGGCGGGAACCTTTTAATCTCCTTGGCCGACCGGGCTCTGGTCATTTAGTCCTGTTCATAGGCGCGGCCCGAATTGATGGTGCGAATCCAAAGATTTTGGCCTCTTTTCGGGGCATGCTCGACGACTGCGCCGCCAGCGCAGAGAATCTCTGCGGTCTGCGCGGATCCTGGCGTCGAACCGGCCATCGTTGAGACGATGCCGGCGCTGTGCTCACGACGCGCCGCCTCGCTCAGTGAGGAGGGCCGCTCGCCCCAGCTCAGTGAGGTGGGCGTGGCGGCGGCGACCCCCGCCCGGGTTCCGAATTCGTGCGTCGGCGCATCGCGATCTCTCGGTGTTTGACAGCGCGACTGGAAAGGGCCACCTGCCGACGTACTCCTCCACCAAACATCGGGGCCCAAACTGCAGACACCCCAGCAATCTGGTACGGCTCTCTGCGAAGTCGCAGTTTCCGCCCGAGCGAAAACACAGCGACAAACCGCAGTCCGGCTTTTTGGCGCGCCTACGGACAGGGCGATAGTCAGGTGAATAGGGGAGTCGCGACTCGCGAGGCCCACATAGTGAGCGGAGATCGAGGCGCGAGCGAGCGTGGCGGACGAGTTTGACTGCCACCGCCTCAACTGCGAGGCCGACCCCGCCCACGCCGTCTTCGCCGCTGGTAAAAGCCGTCGTGCCGCGAGGATCCACCGCCGCCGCCGAGCCACACACGCCGCGGTGCCACGCGTTAATCTGAGACCCATTTTAATCCGCGCGCGCAGATTCCGAGCCCACCGGCGCCGCGAGGGCCGGTCTGTACACATTGCACGTCGCGCGGCGAGTGCCACCAGGAATCTCTCAGATTCACGTGGCGTTAGTGCCGAGTGCAGCTTATGGCTCGCTTGAGAGGCGAATCTCGGCCGTGAGTCAGGACCGGCTACCCATCATATGGGCGCGGTCTCTGCTCCGCCGCCACGGTCTCTGCCCCTCTGGCAGTGGCACTCAACGACTGCAACCTGTACGGGGTTCTTTTTCTCCGCCGCTTTACTAATCAGATGCCAGCCAGTCGTGGGTAAGGCGAGACCCGCAGCCAACCACCGCCACGGTATCCGCTGTCGCCTCGCCGATCTCGACGCGCAGGCTCACCTCATTCCGCTTTTTGCTCCGCTCCCCGCAAGCCGGCCGCCCTCCCTGCCTCCAAGCGAAGCAAGATGAACAAGTTCCTGGTGCGAGGCCTCGGCTTCTTCAACGATGCCTACGACCTGTTCGTCATGAACGTGGTCAACGTCGTGCTCACGGAGCAGTACGGCAAGGACGTGTACACGTCCAGCATGAAGTCCTGGGTGTCCGCCGCCGCGCTCATTGGTGCCGTGGTCGGCCAGCTGCTCTTCGGCTACCTTGGCGACGTCTTCGGCCGTCGTGTCAACATGATCGCCACCTGCGCGCTCCTCATCATCGGTGGCATTCTCTGCACGGTCGCCTACGGCGGCTCGCCCTCGGGCACGCTGTGGTTCCTTGTGGCCGCCCGATTCATCCTCGGTATCGGTATCGGTGGCGAGTACCCGCTCGCTGCTTCCTCCACGGCTGAGGACGCCACGTCCGTCGCGGACCGCAACAAGCGCGTGGCGCTCACCTTCTCGCTGCAGGGAGTTGGTTCGCTGACTGCCGCTATCCTCGGTAACCTCATCATCGAAGCCCTTGCCAACGGCGACAAGGGCAACAACCCCGAGTCGCGTCTCGAGACTGTGTGGCGTCTGCTGTTCGGCATCGGTGTGGTCCCCGCCTGCATTGTGTGCTACTGGCGTATCACCGCCGAGGAGACGGACGCCTACAAGGCTGCTCAGGAGCGCCGTGAGGCCGCTGCCCACGCCAACCCGACTGCTTCCAAGGCTCGTCTCATGTTCATTATCCGTCACTACGGTGTGAGCCTTCTCGGTACAGCCGGCACGTGGTTCCTCTTCGACATTGTATTCTACGCCCAGAACCTGTTCTCGGCCAGTATTCTGTCCGTCGTCGGCGTCAAGAACGCCTCGCTCCAGGTGGTGACCACGCAGAACGCTTTCGTTGCTCTCATGGCTCTGCCCGGCTACTACGTCGCTGTATACTTCATCAACCGTCTCGGCCGCAAGGTGATCCAGCTGCAGGGTTTCGTGGTAATGACGGTGCTGTTCCTGGTGCTCGCCATCTTCTGGGAGGACATCAAGAAGGAGGCTGTGCTTTTCATCATCCTGTACGGCCTGGCCCTCTTCTTCTCCAATTTCGGTCCCAACATGTCGACCTTCGTCATGCCCACTGAAATGTTCCCCACGCCGATCCGCTCGACGTGCCACGGCATTTCCGCGGCCGCCGGTAAGGCCGGTGCCGCCATCGGTTCGTTCGGTTTCTCGATATGGGTCGAGAACGAGAGCTTCGGCTACGACGGCGCCTTCTACACCTTTGCCGTCATCACGCTCGTGTCGATCCCTCTTACCTGGTTCTGCATGTTCGACAACGAGCAGGGTTTCGACGAGATGGACGCTGACTTCTACCAGAAGCTGCACGGCGCTGATGACTTCACCCGCGAGTCCTTCAGCTCTGTTGCCAAGCAAAACGACCTGGAGAAGGACGGCTACAAGTCCACCGTTACCCCTCAGTAAATGTGCGGTAGATAGCACATACACCATTAATGTAAATCCTTTTGAAGTGCTCAAACGATGTCATCATACTTTACTTACCTTTCGGAAAATGAGGTTGACGTGGAATGCATGCAATTGACCACACGACGAGTTGCCTGTTAGGCGTCGTCGGTATTGGTAGAACTCCTACGAACATGGTAAGTCTACCATAGTAGTAGGAGAAGACTTCTATTACTGTATCGTTGTCAACGATTCGTTGTACAGCCACTGAGCAGCATTTTGCATTAATTGAATTAGATATTTTGAGAACCGCATACCGTACCTCACAAAAGTAATGCTTAACAAGTAAAATGCCAATTCGCTAAATCGATACCATTTATTCTGAAAAAATCACTACTTCTTCTTAACACGAAGAAAGCGACGTTGAAATCAAGTCTGGCAATAGATTTCCATACAATTACACCCCCATTTCTTCATTTTGCAGGCACGATGAAGAAAGTCATCATGCGTGATAGCTTAAATGCAAGTTGGGTTAAGGCTCAGGAAACCTTTCAAAGAAAAACGCGCGATCGTTACAATCGATTTCATTGGTACAATCGACATAGTGTCGAGTACGTGTTTAGCAAACTCAGATAAGATCCTCGTCCGTCAAACAAAGAACGCTTTTAAGAGCCTTTAAGCCAACTACAAGAAAGCGATATATACAGCTCCCTTCTCCGTAGTCAAACGGCTGAGCGCTCGAGTAGGAAGCTCATTTGCAATTTAAAATTTCGTTGCTGAATCTTAACAGGAAGAGAGCGGAATAGCTAGATAAGAGCAGCTCTTAGCGTTAAGAAAAATGCCATTCATGATTTCTCAAAATCATTTTTTTTGTGAGTACGGTAGAACAAAACACAACAAAACTTTGGTTCAAATGCTGATTAATATTGAGTTCAAGCATCTTCATAAAACATTGAAAATTGCCAGCTCCACGAGCTAGCCGTGCCTCCACACTGGTCACGGCACAGACTGGCTGCGAGAGAGCAGTTGAGATTCTGGCGCCTGCGGAATTGAGAGATTTTTCAGCTTGACAACTGCCTCTGCAAGATTCTCAGGGTTCTTCTTGGTCAATCGGCGGCGATACACCCGTTGAAGCAGCACACGTCGTAGAAGCGGGCGGTGCTCACGCAAAAGTCGTGCCAGACGCAGCTCGCGCTGAGTAGCTGGCATATTCTCCACCTTTTGCAATGACGAGCGCAGACCATTGTGCCAAGTAGCCCAACGATCGTACTCAGCGTTATCCGTCGATGCAACCCGCTTATGCTGTGCGCGCTGACGCGCCACCTCCTCGGACCACGAGAAAGAGTGCCCACACAGGCAGCGCAGCGAGTCGCATCCCTCCACCATCACGACAGTGACGCCACAGCCACGACACTCCACCACATTCTCCTCCTCGACGAAGTCGCGGCAGTTGCCATCGTGGTGGTTCGTCGCCTTGCACTTGAAGCACACGGCGGCTTTACAGCACCGAGTTTGCGTGTTCGGGTTCTTGGACAAGTGCCAGAGCAGCAGCGCCGCCCGTCGCTCCTCGTCGTCGATCTTCGGGAGCAATTTCGACAGCACTTCCTCCACCTTATCCTGGAACTTGTCCGTCATAAACTCGTACAGCTCTGACGTGTCCTGTCGATGGTAGCAGAACTCCACTGCACGCACGAGCAGCTCCGGCAACGCTTCCACCTGCAGCGACGTCAGCTCCACCAGTTTGTCCTCACCGTCGCCGGTGGAGTCGCAATGCGGCAACATGGTGTAGTCGGCATTGTGGCAGCAGGGCGACTGGAAGCCGCAGCTCTGGCGACACAGCACCGCGTACTTGTCCAGCACGTGACTATTGTCGTCCACCTGCTCCTGCTCCTGTTGCTGCGGCTCCTTTTGCACGAACTTCTGCCACTGGCTCTTGTTGAGCAGCGTGAGGCACACGGGGCAGCGCACTTTGGGCAGCACGCCCGGGTAGAAGGCGTAGACGCTGGCGGCCAGGTGGCGCGCCACGCAGGACGCGCACAGCTCGGCCAAACACGCGGCGCCGCACAGCTGCGAGACGGCGGCCGGCGCGTCCAGGCAGATCTGGCACAGCAGGTTTCCGTCCAGTGCGGGCGCGGCACCGGCGCTGGCGGCGTCCAGCGGGCGGGACACGACGGCGAGGTGCGGCATCGGCGGCAGATTGAAGAATGATGCGGTGCCGCCGTGTTCTCAGATGTGTACCCATGTTGATAAATGGGTACAGACCAACACTCTCGGAGCGACCAGCACTCAGGAGACTATGCTGCGGAATTATCAGGAACCTGGCGAACAGACTTCCTGGAAAATGTCTCAATGAGTTTCGCCCCATGCGACGATCGTGCCCCACCCAATGCGCGACATATTTGAGGGAATAAGCGTTGGGCGTAATTGCCACCAGTACGGCAATGCGCTCACCAAGGTACGCAATTGGTAAACTAGTGCAGGCACTTTACACCACAGAATTTTGGTGGGATCTTGTTCAGCATGAATACACCCACAGAATCACGGATGACCAGAAAGCTGGTCAACGGATCAGATCAAAATTGACTTGCGCTCGGCCCCGATACATCGCAGGATGATGACAGCCGTACGATACCTCGGATCTGATCTGTGACGAGCAGCTTCTGCTGCTAGCCGTAAATCTCTCGGCATGCCGGCAATCTTTCCAAGCTCAGTGGAATCGGACGCCGCTGTAGTACAGTATGCCTTACTGTACCCCTGGAACCAGGTCGTGATTTGGCGCATGCCCAGCTCGAAGATCGACGGCTCGTCGCAGTTAATCGATAGCCAGTCGCGACAAACGGATCTCTTTGCCCAGATGACAACGGTGTCGAGCGGGTTCGACGATCAGCGGCAAGGTGATGTTGAGCTGAGCCGCGCTGGGCACCATTATGGGATGGGAAGTGTTGCCGCGGGCACGCCTCATCTTGATTATTAACGAAGCAAGCTGACAAATACGCCTTTCGTAGGCAATGTACATCCGGACGAAGCTTCCCGTTCTAGAGCCAGCCGTTAACTAAGAAGCTTTGCAGCACTCTCTGCAGGCTGCAGTGCAGAAAGCAGCAAATACACTCCGTACATGTTGCCCTCTGGAAGTCTCTGTTGGTGTTCGGCTGAGCCGAGTAGCGACATGCCTATGACAGTTAGCTTCAACACCTAATCGAAATTCTCCTGGAGAAATTCGCAGCAAGATGAAGTGCCACGAACACCTCGTAAAAAGTAGTTTGACCGATGGAGATAAAATAATGATACGATTGGATTGGTGTGGGTTAAATATGAGGCACTAGTATTAGCACCGTACGCAATCTATCAACAGGCATACCCTCAACTACTCACAATGACGCTTACACTCGACCTCCGCAGCTTACCGGTACAAAGCAAGCGATGGCAGAATGGGTGCTTGGTAGTGGCCAGGCACGGCAGCGTATTGCGGCTGTGGTGCGGGGTACGACGGAATGGCTCCATGGGGCTCGAGGAACGACAGCAGCGAACGCTGGTTGCCCAGCACCTGCGTGTCGTAGCGAGGGTTGCAGCCTAGGCCAGTAGAAGTGAATGGATTGGAGAGCTGGGAAATGGGGCGCAGAGCTGGCACTTGCATCTGCTGCTGCTGGATCGGAGCCTTGTCACTGATGGACGAACTGCGCGACAATGGGTTCACGAGAAAGTCGATTGAAAGCTTGGTACTGGCGGGAGAGATAGCAGACTTGCCAGTTGAGCTGGGCGGGGTCACGACACCGTGCGAAGAAGCGTAGGAACTTGGGACCGTCGTCAGGAGCTTCGAGTGAGACTTGCAGCGGCCCTTAACCTGCGAGAACTTTTCGCAGTTTGGAATGGTGCAGCGTCGACCACCACCGTGCGAGATGCAGTAGCCCTTAGACTGAGCCAACTTCTTGCAGCCGTCGAATTGGCAGCGACGACCTCCGCCGTGGGCGATGCACAGGCCGCGGCTCTGAGCAAGCTTGTTGCACTGAGGGTCGCGGCAGCGAGATCCGCCGCCGTGGGCCTTGCACAAGCCGCGAGTCTGCGCGAACTTGTCACACCCAGCGAACTGGCAGCGAGCTCGGTTGGCATTGCGACGAGTGCTGGACGTCGGCATGGTTAGCTTGGGATGGAAAAGATGTGCTCGGTCACTACCACTGCGGCGCTGGCAATGAAGTCTCAAGTGCCGGTGTCTGCGCTTGGTGGTGAAAAGTAAAGTGAGCACCTCGAAAGAGGTGAAAAAGCAGAGAGGGGAACAGTCTGGTTGCCACCGCACGAGACTGTAGCAGCCTGCCACTTGCCCTACGATCGGACTGTCCGTACCACGTAGTGCTCTGCTTTGCTCGAGAGGTACAGGCCGAGTACCTGCTGGGTCTGCATGCCATGGTTGCGAGAGAGACAGAGGTTGCGGGGATCGAGTACCAGATAGGCGAGCGTGCTCAGCCCGTGAGCTCTGCCAGCCATGTTCACCCCGACAGCTGGATCGGACAGAGCTAGCCCGGAGGTGACAAACGTACGAGTTGAGCCGTCTTACTTACGAGGTGCATCCTATCCAGGAGGTGGGCATGGTCTCCGTCCAATTGACCGTCTGCCGAGGATCGGGAGTTTACTCCGGTGAATGGGGGCAACATGACCACGACAGCAAACGCGGCTGAATGTCTATGTGTAGCGGGGAAAGATACGAGTCTGGCGGCGCTCACCGCACCAAGTTTGACGAGCCCAGCGCGTTGTATTTTCCTGCCGTAGCAACGAGGCTGGCGCATGCGGGATCGCACCCCCCAGTGGGGGTCAAACGCTAAAAAGGCTGTTGACTTGCTTATCTGCGCGCTGCGAAGTAAGCGGTGGTGCCGCGTTAAAATATACCGGGGATCCGATAGTTGCCGAGTCACTCGTAGTGCAGTGCAACGCAGGACTGTAGGTGATACTTTCGCTACCAAGCGATCCTTGGTGAAGCTATATCTACAGTGTGCCAAATTCTGCTTGGAGCATTTTGATAGAATGCAGCCTGGGTCACGACGACTACGCTTTCGACGCGCGTGTGCATGCCCCAGATTCCTGCGATGTGCTGCGGCCCGAGCATTTCTTGATTCTGCGGGACGATAGAAGGCCTTGCGCATGACTTCTCGCAACAAGGCTGACCTCGCCGAGAGCGTCAGGCATTGCTTGCTAGTCTTTGATGGTTGCATTTTCCGCCGTCGGGACGGCCAGCCAGATATCCGTTCCTAGCCAGAGCGAGGGGTTCTTTTATTTGCGCTAGCGTCGGCTTTCTGCCTTCTTGGTCTCGCTGTCGTCTCACCAAGACAGGTCGCACCAGGCAGAGAGGCAGAGCGGCTCGCCGAGCAGGCTTCGGGCAGCGTGACGGGGCTCCACCGGCTCGCACGGGGTTCGCCTTCGAGCAGAAACACGATATTCCGACCCCGCGGCACGAAACTCGGATGGGAGGTGGCTACAGCGTCGACGAGGCAGAACCACCAACGAGCGCTAGGCGCTCGCGATCATTGACATCTGCGCGTCGATCAGAGTTTACCCAGCGAAGCTCTTGTCTCTATCATAGAGTCTATGGGGAGCTCCACCGAATTTCGCTAAAGCTGCTGTCGATATCATGGGATCCGTCGTCGTCCCAGAGTACGACGCTAAAGCCGGTTGGACCCCGACGCGGTCGTCAATGCTAACATGCAGCGTCTGCAGCAGACAGAGCCCAAGGTGTCGTTGCAGTCCCGCGTTGCAATCCGAGGTCGCGAGCTTCGCATCAGCTTCTGCTTGGTTCAGTGTTGGCGTTCTTGGTTTCCCGCATGGCTGTAATCGCCACTTCTCTGGTTGACCCCGACTCACAAATGCTGGGATCTGATCTCCGTCTGCCGGGCCAGCCTTATCCACCTGCATGTCTGCGCAACTCCGTCAAAACTAAGGCATCTGACTGCGTCGTCGCTTCATCTGCCAGGCTGAGACGCGCGTGGCACGCGGCGGGCGCCAAGACCTCGGCCCACCTGGCCGCGAGGAACAGGGCCGAGCTCTACTCGCCCCAAACACCAAGTGTCAATTGTTGGGCCACCTATCTTACTGTTCGTGTTGCAAGAGGCAGCTTGCAAACGATGAAAGAGTGACGAGCAGAGCTCACTCTTCGGCTTCGAGCAAATTGAGCAACAAGCACGCGAGGCAGCGAGCAAACGCCCGAGTGCACGACGCTCGTGCACAAAACACACCAAACCAGCGGCTGGGAGCGCTGATTGTGGCCTTTTGACTCACTTGGTTCATCTTGGGAAGCTCGCCTAGCTCTCGCCACCATGTGCTATATAGACCACAGAGGCTAGGGGTACTCTAGATGCCGTTTTATGCAACGCTTGAGCGGACGATGAGCGGACGACGTAACATAATCGTGGTGAAAAAAGACAGGCGGGACTGACACTCACAAAAATAGTACCCTCCGCAAATCGAAACTGACATTGGCACCATTGGCATCCCAATCGCCTCAAACGGTGATTTCCGATACTAGGAGACGCTTATTTGCGGCATCCCCCTGAAACTTAATTTGTCGGTTGGCAGCACTATTTCCGGATGACACAACAATGCAATACCCTGGTGTAAGGACAAAACGCTTTAGAACCTCTACAATACAAACCAACCAGTTTTGAACGTAAGCGAGCCATATCAGTATATACCGACAAAAATAAAATACCGGTATGACATCCGCGATGTTGCTTTATTGATTTCGATACCGAGACGATTCATAGGTGTTAAAATCGTTATGGCCCTGGTAAAATCAATCAATAAATCTATTAGAAACATCAATGAATCAATCCATAAGAAACATCAACCAATTAATCTATAAGAAACATCAACGAAAGCGATCAATCTATGAGAAACATCAAGCGAATGCCGCGATGTTGCTATATTGCTTTCGATACCGAAACGATTGATGGACATCAAAATCGTTATGGCCCTGGTAAAATTCATTGGACCTGCTTGGACCTGGATGTTGCTGGGACAAAACGTTTATTAATTATGCAGGTTAGAGATCTTCTCGTTAGTCTATAGTACTTTTATATTCTTTGTCCCTCTGACCCTACAAAAATTATACTTGTCTACAGGAATATCTCAGTCAATGATGCATCATCATCTATTATCTTTTTCTAATAGTGGAGCTACAACTTCACTTTTTGTTGGGACAAACTGAAACACGCGGAATCACTGTGAATTTGCATTATGGTAGCTTCTCGTGGAATGAATCGATATAAATTTGCGACGGACGACCATCTTTTTTCCCAGGTCCAAAAATATTATACACTTCTTAAACGAAATCACATGTTTCCAATTAAATGGCTATCGATTCTATTACACGGACGCACTCGCGGATTCATCAGACACAGACAAGCCGAAAATGTGTGGGTCGTGATGCCACAGCCTTGTAGCACGTACTGGCACAAAAAAACACACAGCAACATCGTAAGGAAAACGTAATGATAGCATGATGAGAACATGACAAGAACATGACAACAATTGCAAATACACATCTGTCCAATGTTTCGTTTGCAATCTGAATTCACTCGTCTTTCGTTAGTTGATTTAACTCCTTCTTCAACCTTGGGCAGTTTAATTAACGAACTCATTCTTGATTAGCCAAGCGATTTAACCCTTTTCCTTATCGTAAATCCACTTTATCGTCTTACCTTTGTATTTTCCCCATGTCATCACAAACGAAAGGTCTAACCCACGGAGCTTTTTTCATCGAGGAACTTCTTGATTTCGGGGTACTCACCAATCAGAATCTCTTGTGGGTACAGCCACTTCCGCGTACTGTTGATCAACTTCCCAAATCTCAGCAATTTGTTTGCCTCGGTACTTTCCAAAAAAATTACTGTGAGTGTATCCAGTTTTAGCCTATACCTATAGACCGATAGCTTTATGAAATAAAATTAATAATACAAACTACTAGCGCGAATTAGCTCATAAACGCAAAATGTTGATTGATCAATGTCGCTATGGACTTGATAATACATAGTTAATCTATAAGAAATATCATCAAATAGTGGCTTCCACTAGATGTTGCTTTGTTAATTTGCATACCGAGAGTAGTAATCAACATCGATATCGATATGGCCCTTCAATCATCCATAAGAAACGTTAATCAATCAATCTATAAGAAACATCAATCAATAGTGGCCTCCGCGAATGTTACCTCGCTAATTTGCATACCGGCAGCATTGATAGACATCAAAATCGTCATGGCCCTGGTAAAATTCATTGGACCTGCTTGGACCTGGATGTTGCTGGGACAAAACGTTTATTAATTATGCAGGTTAGTGATCTTCTCCTTAGTCGTATAATACCTTTATATTCTTTGTCCCTCTGTCCCTACAAAAATTATAGCTGTCTACAGGAATATCTCAGTCAATGATGCATCATCATCTATCATCTTTTTCTGATAGTGGAGCTACAACTTCACTTTTTGTTGGGACTAACAGTTACAACACGAAACGCGGGGGAATTGGCGTTGCGGTTGCTTCTCGTGTAACGAAACGTCATAAATTTACATAGGGACGACAATCTTTTTTCCTGGGGACAAAGATACTATACGATGCTTTAATGAAATCATATGTTTCCAATCAAATGGTTATTGATTCAATCAAAGGGACGCAATTTGTCACGTTCAAGGGACATAAGAAATTTCTATTCCGATGTTTAACGATAGTAAATATATATCATTGTATATAAGAAATGACGTACTCAAGCGACTATTATCAAATCCATAGAGAGCCGATGCTTGAAGCACAAAAACGCTACTATCGGAAGAACCGAGAGGCTAAGTTGGCCAAGCAGAAAGAATACAATGAAAAAAAACAAGGACAAGATTTCTCAATATCAAGAAGTGTATAGAGCGCGCAAGCGGGCCGAGAAAGCCCGAGGAGAGATTAGATCGTGAAACTCGAATTATTTTTTTTTCGAGAACAATCTTCAGGTCTGAGAAAATTTTCTATTCTGATGTTTGTTTATTAGAATATAAGAAATATCAACACATCGAATATTACATTTTGGAAATGTGCTCTGTCGAAAACTGTACCCGTAAATGCTACAAGGCTACACCTTGCTGCTGGAACCATCGTGGTCACGTGAGTAAATTCACTGCGGTTGTTAAGCCCGTTGTAGAATCAGTTCTTGAAACAGTCGTCAAGCCGATTGTCGAACCAGTTGTAGAACCCGCCGCCGAATTAGTTGTAGAGCCAGTTGTAGATTCAGTTCTTGAAGCCGTCGCCGAACCAGTTGTTGAGACCATTGGTGAAGCAGTGGTCAAGCCAGTTGTTAATCCTGTTGTCGAAGCGGTTGTTGATCGAAATCTCCAATATGAATACAGCTAACGGAAATACCCGTTCATAGTCCGGTCTTCTAAATATTAGTAGCGGAAAATCATACAAAAACGGACTGTATTCGGGAACAGGTACTCTATTTAATCCTCATGCAAAATGCTGATGTCATCTAGACAATCGTAGAGTTCTTGTACATTGAACGCGTCATCTTCATCCTTGCTCTCATCTTCAACATTGTTGGCATACCATGCCGTCGTGAATTTTTCACCATACACGTCATGCCTGGCAATATGCCAATCATAAACGTTGTCAGAGAAACCGGCAGCTGCAATGGAGTTGAGCACCGCATTAGTGTCAGTTTCACGCCATGCACGCCGAACCCAACCACACACCATATCAACTGCAGGTGGTCTCGGATTGCCAAACTTGGTGTATGAGACTTGGTCACTTTCCTTCCAAATGTTGATCTCAGCACACAATATGTCCTTAAACGAACGATAGATAGCAATGTCACCAGCCTGGAGGTACGGAGTCAAACCTCCTGGTACAACACACATTCCGATTTGTCTCAAGTTGCACTTGGCCTTCACTTCTTTTGAGATGTGGGCTCTCATCGAGTCCCACACCAAAACCTTGCCGTCACTGGTGTCCACAAGAGGAAATTGCAGGTCGATCCATCGCTTCAGCAAATTGCTGTCAACCCACGCCTTTGGTTGATACGTAACCCACAAACCTTGATGTTTTTGAAAAGAAGGTGTATTTTTTCCCTTCCATATCAAAACTGGGCATGAAAGTGTATCTAAAATATTAATACATATCGATTTTTCTTGAAAGTGTATCTAAAATATTAATACATATCGATTTTTCTTTTTTTTATTAAATAAATTTTTTTATGGGAAGTTTTACCCGCTTGCTGTGACAGCAAGAATGACGGTATTCGCATCGAGGCAAAACCAGTTGATCGGATGACGACATGGCGGGCGCCAACATGATCCACTGACTGCGTGCGGGCGTCTTCAAAATAAACAGCAGACAAGACAGGACATCAAAACTGTCTTGTCTAAATTCATGCGTGGTTTCAGCTCACCCAGATACCGCATGTACGACACTGCACGAGCGACAAGCTTCTCATCGGTCAGAACAGTCAAGTTTGTCCTTCGACGCAGTGACAAGTCGAATCGTGACATGAAATTGGACACCCAATGTGGCGATGCAGCGAATGGCCTTGGGTTATCTTCACCAGCATGGATCGACGCGTAAATCACCTGTGCCATGTCAGCAATCCACGACCTGTTCACCTTCTCTTTGCGGAGCCGCTTGTTCACGACTTCGTCATAGAGCATCTCTTCCATGTCCAACGACAGTGGCTTCCTGCCGCCACCTTTCACGCGCTTCTGCTCCGGCCTTGCCGCCATAATGGCATCGCGACAACGCCACCACTTTCGAATCACTGCCCCATCGACGTTAAGACCCAATTTGCGGAAATGAGGCTCGGCGCGAGACGGACAGCTCTCACCCTCCTCTTCAATCCAAGTTATAACCTCTTGTTTGCGCCAAATCGGGATAGAATTGCGGCGCTTTTGCGCCATCTTCTTTTTCAAGAGTGACACATTCAGCTGACAGTTACCCTCTATTGTGAGCGGTCTTCTATTGTTTTATAATGACTGGTCCAGATGAGCACCGGACTATAATCGGGACCGGTGTTATATTCGGGCATTTCCGTTATGTCTATCGCGGGCGTCAATGCGAACATTGGATTAAGAAGCACGCTAGTGGCGTTGGTAATGTAAGCTACTCACTTTATGGAGAAGATAAAGAATATCTCGATGATGTGAAGGATGCGCATGTGTTGCAGGTCGTTGATGGCAAGGGAAAGAATCGTCGCTTCGTTTGGCTATCCAGCCATGTTGATAGATCTGCATTTGTTAAAATTTGTTCATGAGCAGTTGAAGCATGAGTGTCATCAAGTATTCATTGGCAATCGCAAAATTAAGTTCTTCATCGATTGTGATCAAAAGCTCACCGACGCGGAATTCAATGCATATGAGATGACGACTGATGAATTGGTTCTTCAAATGGTTGCTGATTATATGGCCGCGTTTAAGCACGCACTTGAATATATCGATTGCAATTTTGCTATCTACGAAGACGGCATTGATTTTCTTGTGACGAATCGATCTCGTAAAATGGACGGTGGCGTCAAATTATCCACGCATATTGTTACCAACATCGGATTTACTGTTGCAGAGTGTAAGGCTATTGTCAAATACATGCTGAGGGAGTCTTTCACACAAATCAGCGATATCGGAGACTCTTACATAGAGTTCTTAAAATCGTGTATGATATTCAACCATATCGCAGCAATGGATCGCTTTCACTTCCAGGAGGAAACAAACGAGGGAATGTAAATCAAGTAATCAGACCATTCAACTCTACCTTCAACACGCCATTCTTGTTGGATACTGCTGCTGATATGGCATACACTGATCACGATTTGACCAATGATTTGGAGATCAAGTCAGTTGATAAGCCGCAAGAAATCTTCGCCGAGTCGAGTAATGAGTTCATTGACAAAGCGATTCAGAAGATCAGCAAGATCTCAGATTACGATCCATCAAAATTTGATGTTTCTGGACGGGCTCCCAAAGGTAACTTAGTTTATGTCAAACGTATTGGCTCATCGCATTGCTCTGTTTGCGACCGGATTCACGAATCCGACAATACGATGCTTCTAATATTTAATGAAGAAAAGCAATGTGTTTGGTGGAAATGTACTCATGCTCCTAAAGAAACAAAGGCGATTCGCTGGTTTGGACGTGGAAAAACTGAGATCTCAGTTGATGAGGATGCGTTCGTGCCAGAAGATATTGAATCCTTCGCTGTAATCGCTAAGGAAACAGTTAAACCCCAAGCAGAACGCAAACTTACTGAAGCTCAGCGGCTAAAGTTGAACTTGATCAAAATCGTTGGCGATAAATACAGACGCTCATATGGCTCAGGGGCAATCTATGAACGTCTGTCGATTATTATTACACCTACAAATATAGTGATCCAAAGCTATTTCTGAACCATATCTTTGAAAATGATGAATCATATCAGTTGTCATCGAAGAAAGAATCTGACAAATTGCTCCATTTCATTAAATATACGGTCCATCCAGGGTTTGCATTCATGGCATTAGATCATAACTATATTGGTTTCAGCAACGGAGTTTATGATTTATCAACCGCTAAATATATTAATGCAACAGATGTCCCAGAGGGAATTCAGGTTCGTAAATACATCAATCAGAAATTCGAAATCACTCGGACGCCGCTATTTGACAAGTACTTTTCTTTTCAATTCACGGAAGAAGAGGACCGCGAGTTCATTTACTTCCTCATTGGTCGATGTCTAACCGTTAAGGATGACAAGTTTGACTTCATGCTAATGATTCATGGACAGGGAGGATCAGGTAAAAGCCTTTTGGCCAATCTCATAAAGTTTGCATTTGGTCAAGATCAGATTGGACTTCTAAGTAACTCGATGCAAGAAAAATTTGGCCTGAGTGAATTTGCCCATGAAGCAAATCGTTTGCTGCGATGACATGCCTCATAACATCGCTAGGACGCTTCCTCGATCAGATTTCTTATCAATGATGACTCGCGGTTCTATTTCGTGTCCTGTCAAAGGGAAAGGCTCCATTGAAGTGCTAGATTGGAATATTCCAACTCTAATCAACTTAAATCATTTGCCGAACTACAAAGACGAAGCTGGCGAAATCGTTCGTCGTCTGATGATTGTTGAATTTGGCAAGCAAGTCCCTGATGACGAAGTAGATTTGGAAAAAACTTGAGCAGAAAATCAAAGATTAAGAATTCGCAACGTTCTTACATCGGTGCCGCTCAAAGTATATCGAGCTCAAAGAAAAATACACAAGCAAGAAGGTGACGGCATTTGCTCCACAGTCATTTATTGATAGAAGCAATGAGTTTCGCGAGACTGCTAATAACAGCTACGGATTCGCTATGGGAAACGTAGCATATGAAGAAGGGGCAGAAATATCAAGATCTGAAATGCGGAGACACTTGCTCGTATGGATGCAAGAGAAGTTCGGATTGGATAAACTACCCAAGGAACAGTTAAAGGTGCAAGAGATCGAGCGCGCTCATAGTAAAATCAAATATGTCGAAATGAAAATCTGCACACACTGTGGAAACAAACATACGAAGGATTGCTGTAAGGACTACGAATGCAATGCCAGAAGCACCAAGCGATACTTCATTAATGCTAAAATATTGTCTCTTATTCGAGTCGAAACTCGGTAGTACTGGTATCGATACCGGTATTATTTTGGAACAGCGAGATTTCAACCTCAACTGAGGTTATTTGGTACCAGCTGAATTGCAATATCCAAGCATCGATAGCAAATTTGGCTTACAGGAACAGTGTCTGATGATCTGATTTTTTTTTTTGAAGCTACTGTGATTTCAAGTGGTTTGAATGCTATAATGTGTCTGTTTGTTACGAGGCGAATCGCTGCCGTTTGTGTTCGCGAGTCTTTCGCATGATGCAGGTTCAGCTCTCTGATAGCTGTTGCCGATCACATTCGTTCGTCAAAGTGGATTGAAGTAGCGAGGTGCGTGTATTCAGCATTAAAGCCATGAGCTGCAACGACCAAGATTCTCGCGCTATTTCTGAAAAAAATACTAGACCAGCTCCTAAACGATCGGATGTTTATGAAACATCATGTGTATTAAATTGGCCAGTTCGCCGCAGTATCTATTCGTTGGGTTCAGCGCTAGATTCAGGATAGTAGCTAAATTGAGCGCTGATACGAAGTGATAAATTGTTCAATAAATTTCTAGCTCTTAATTGTCTTTCGAACTGGTTTGGGTCGAAGCAGCTCACCATCGTCAGAAATTCCTCTGGGTTTGGAGCATTATGCAATGTAAATGTCTCGCAGACAGTGGAGTCTGGGCCCACCACCACAAACGCGCGATTGAAATCAGCGATGTTCGGATTCTATTCATCGCTTCGTTCAACTCTCGTAGTCGATGCGGCTTGAAGGTTTTATCGTTTCGAATGGTCGCCTGGATATAAGCCACGATCATCTCTGGGTGATTGCTTCCACTCTTAAACGCTTCACACATCACCACTGCATCGATGAAAGGGAAGAATGGATAATCGGGATGCCAATAAGTCCTCTCAGAGAGATTGGCCACGCAAATGTAGCACTCATCTTCGTTCTCACCGCAGCATTCAACGTGTGGAACACATATCTCGATTCTTTCATAGTAGGATCCCTCATTCATCTTCAACACAACAGGAGTCTTCTTTGCGTACGCTTCATGGACGGCGTGGGGCAATAACAGCTCATATGCGGTACCGAAGAAGCCAGCACCAATAGATTCTGCATACTTGATCACTTCAAGCTGTTTTTCCATGCTGACATGTCGTCCCAACAACTTCAATGCATATCCAGAATCGACCGAGACCTTCCAGTATCTTGACTTTGTGTAGTGATCTTCGTTCTGTCCTTCACCACTTGCCAGAACACCACTTCTTCCTTCCGAACGAAGTAAGACGACGGAAAATCACCAGATCCTTTCCAAAAGGTGTGCAATCCTGGCGTCATCACGATCGGATTTTCACTTTCTTGCTTATTCGAGAGAGCATCCAGTTGAAACTCGACTTCGGCAACTTGCAGTGCTTCCAACTGATCCAGAATCGACTCTTCGGAGAATTTTCGCTTTCTCGTAAGGTTCGGCACTTTTACAAGGAGCAAATTCCGTAGTTTTCTGCCACGCCTTCCAATTATTGCATCGAGCTCAAGCGGTTGTTCCGTAGCAAACGCCGCCTGACTCTCATACACGATGAGATCGGACGCAGCAATCCCGTTTAGGTGGCTGTCTTCATTTAGTCTCTCTTCACTGCCGTTCGAAAATCATCGACATCATCATTGTCTTTCACTGGAGCTTTAGCTGGTGTCGTGCTGTTGAATGCTTCGCCACGCACATCCACCAGTTGGAACCACGCCATCCGCGCCATTTCTCGTCGAACAAAGTTGGGGAAAGACAAAGTGACCAGCACTCATAGATGACTAAATAACCTCAGCTGAGACAATGACTTAGATTTTGTATGATAACTCCATGAATTGGCCGATATCACGACCTATTGTGCGACAACTGCAGTGAGTGCTGGTCGCTTGGACAAAAAGCGTCATTCGAGAGTTCGCAGAGCAGTGAAAGGCAATGGCGCGGAAAGTATGGTTCCAGTTGGTGTATCCAAAAACCTGGGACGCGTTTGCCGGTACTACTGAAGATTCGGTGCTCTTGAGTGAAGGTGCTGAGGATGTTGGTGATCTCCGAGCCGCAGTTTTCGCACAAGTTTCCCCCGCTCTACCTGCATATGTGATTGCCGCCAACCTCAAAGTCTTTGCGAAAGGAAATTCTCTGGCTCCACAAACTCTGTTGAAGGATGTCGATTTGCAAGAAATAATCATCGTGGAAGTGTCTGTACCGAACCTTACGAGAAAGCGAAAATTCTCCGAAGAGTCGATTCTGGATCAGTTGGAAGCACTGCAAGTTGCCGAAGTCGAGTTTCAACTGGATGCTCTCTCGAATAAGCAAGAAAGTGAAAATCCGATCGTGATGACGCCAGGATTGCACACCTTTTGGAAAGGATCTGGTGATTTTCCGTCGTCTTACTTCGTTCGGAAGGAAGAAGTGGTGTTCTGGCAAGTGGTGAAGGGACTGCTTCCGACTGTTGGAAAGAAGCGCATTGTGATGGTCGGCTCACCTGGTGTTGGCAAGTCGTGCTTTCTCATGCTTGTGGGTTTGTACATGGCATGTGTTGAGAAACGAAAAGTGCTCATCATACGTCGTGTGAAAGAAGGTGACGTTGCAAATGCAGTGGTGTATTTTGATGGACAAGGATCATTTGCTCGACAAAAAAACCTTTCTGCTTTTCGCTTGCAACTCCTTCGCGAGGAAGAGAAACTTCATGGTGCGCTCGTTCTTGTTGATGGTTATTCGCAAGCTTATGTCGATTCAGAAGCAAATGGACTTCTTCCGTTTCATCTTCTTGCTACATCGTGTCAGTATGACGCGAAGCACGATGACCCGTCACATGTAGTGGTTTTACCAGCGTGGCGGCGTGACGATCTAGAAAAGTATGCACATTTGACCGATTGGGTGATCTCAGCTGGATTTCGCAAGACCAAGAATTTGAAGGATTCAACGTGGCCGAAGCTTGTCAAAGAGCAGTACTTCTACTCTGGTGGCAGTCTGCGCGAGTTCTGCAAGACACGCGAAGCTCTGAAGGAACAAGTTGAAAAAGATTGTGGTAAAGTTGGCAATGCGCAGGAATACGAACTGGTTTATACGTATGGAGGTGATCGGAGCAATGATCAAGTGGATCGAGTAAGACGCCATTACATCACCGATCCGCACAACGAAGATCACTACACAAAGTCAAGATACTGGAAGGTCTCGGTCGATTCTGGATATGCATTGAAGTTGTTGGGACGACATGTCAGCATGGAAAAACAGCTTGAAGTGATCAAGTATGCAGAATCTATTGGTGCTGGCTTCTTCGGTACCGCATATGAGCTGTTATTGCCCCACGCCGTCCATGAAGCGTACGCAAAGAAGACTCCTGTTGTGTTGAAGATGAATGAGGGATCCTACTATGAAAGAATCGAGATATGTGTTCCACACGTTGAATGCTGCGGTGAGAACGAAGATGAGTGCTACATTTGCGTGGCCAATCTCTCTGAGAGGACTTATTGGCATCCCGATTATCCATTCTTCCCTTTCATCGATGCAGTGGTGATGTGTGAAGCGTTTAAGAGTGGAAGCAATCACCCAGAGATGATCGTGGCTTATATCCAGGCGACCATTCGAAACGATAAAACCTTCAAGCCGCATCGACTACGAGAGTTGAACGAAGCGATGAATAAGAATCCGAACATCGCTGATTTCAATCGCGCGTTTGTGGTGGTGGGCCCAGACTCCACTGTCTGCGAGACATTTACATTGCATAATGCTCCAAACCCAGAGGAATTTCTGACGATGGTGAGCTGCTTCGACCCAAACCAGTTCGAAAGACAATTAAGAGCTAGAAATTTATTGAACAATTTATCACTTCGTATCAGCGCTCAATTTAGCTACTATCCTGAATCTAGCGCTGAACCCAACGAATAGATACTGCGGCGAACTGGCCAATTTAATACACATGATGTTTCATAAACATCCGATCGTTTAGGAGCTGGTCTAGTATTTTTTTCAGAAATAGCGCGAGAATCTTGGTCGTTGCAGCTCATGGCTCTAATGCTGAATACACGCACCTCGCTACTTCAATCCACTTTGACGAACGAATGTGATCGGCAACAGCTATCAAAGAGCTGAACCTGCATCATGCGAAAGACTCGCGAACACAAACGGCAGCGATTCGCCTCGTAACAAACAGACACATTATAGCATTCAAACCACTTGAAATCACAGTAGCTTCAAAAAAAAAAAATCAGATCATCAGACACTGTTCCTGTAAGCCAAATTTGCTATCGATGCTTGGATATTGCAATTCAGCTGGTACCAAATAACCTCAGTTGAGGTTGAAATCTCGCTGTTCCAAAATAATACCGGTATCGATACCAGTACTACCGAGTTTCGACTCGAATAAGAGACAATATTTTAGCATTAATGAAGTATCGCTTGGTGCTTCTGGCATTGCATTCGTAGTCCTTACAGCAATCCTTCGTATGTTTGTTTCCACAGTGTGTGCAGATTTTCATTTCGACATATTTGATTTTACTATGAGCGCGCTCGATCTCTTGCACCTTTAACTGTTCCTTGGGTAGTTTATCCAATCCGAACTTCTCTTGCATCCATACGAGCAAGTGTCTCCGCATTTCAGATCTTGATATTTCTGCCCCTTCTTCATATGCTACGTTTCCCATAGCGAATCCGTAGCTGTTATTAGCAGTCTCGCGAAACTCATTGCTTCTATCAATAAATGACTGTGGAGCAAATGCCGTCACCTTCTTGCTTGTGTATTTTTCTTTGAGCTCGATATACTTTGAGCGGCACCGATGTAAGAACGTTGCGAATTCTTAATCTTTGATTTTCTGCTCAAGTTTTTTCCAAATCTACTTCGTCATCAGGGACTTGCTTGCCAAATTCAACAATCATCAGACGACGAACGATTTCGCCAGCTTCGTCTTTGTAGTTCGGCAAATGATTTAAGTTGATTAGAGTTGGAATATTCCAATCTAGCACTTCAATGGAGCCTTTCCCTTTGACAGGACACGAAATAGAACCGCGAGTCATCATTGATAAGAAATCTGATCGAGGAAGCGTCCTAGCGATGTTATGAGGCATGTCATCGCAGCAAACGATTTGCTTCATGGGCAAATTCACTCAGGCCAAATTTTTCTTGCATCGAGTTACTTAGAAGTCCAATCTGATCTTGACCAAATGCAAACTTTATGAGATTGGCCAAAAGGCTTTTACCTGATCCTCCCTGTCCATGAATCATTAGCATGAAGTCAAACTTGTCATCCTTAACGGTTAGACATCGACCAATGAGGAAGTAAATGAACTCGCGGTCCTCTTCTTCCGTGAATTGAAAAGAAAAGTACTTGTCAAATAGCGGCGTCCGAGTGATTTCGAATTTCTGATTGATGTATTTACGAACCTGAATTCCCTCTGGGACATCTGTTGCATTAATATATTTAGCGGTTGATAAATCATAAACTCCGTTGCTGAAACCAATATAGTTATGATCTAATGCCATGAATGCAAACCCTGGATGGACCGTATATTTAATGAAATGGAGCAATTTGTCAGATTCTTTCTTCGATGACAACTGATATGATTCATCATTTTCAAAGATATGGTTCAGAAATAGCTTTGGATCACTATATTTGTAGGTGTAATAATAATCGACAGACGTTCATAGATTGCCCCTGAGCCATATGAGCGTCTGTATTTATCGCCAACGATTTTGATCAAGTTCAACTTTAGCCGCTGAGCTTCAGTAAGTTTGCGTTCTGCTTGGGGTTTAACTGTTTCCTTAGCGATTACAGCGAAGGATTCAATATCTTCTGGCACGAACGCATCCTCATCAACTGAGATCTCAGTTTTTCCACGTCCAAACCAGCGAATCGCCTTTGTTTCTTTAGGAGCATGAGTACATTTCCACCAAACACATTGCTTTTCTTCATTAAATATTAGAAGCATCGTATTGTCGGATTCGTGAATCCGGTCGCAACAGAGCAATGCGATGAGCCAATACGTTTGACATAAACTAAGTTACCTTTGGGAGCCCGTCCAGAAACATCAAATTTTGATGGATCGTAATCTGAGATCTTGCTGATCTTCTGAATCGCTTTGTCAATGAACTCATTACTCGACTCGGCGAAGATTTCTTGCGGCTTATCAACTGACTTGATCTCCAAATCATTGGTCAAATCGTGATCAGTGTATGCCATATCAGCAGCAGTATCCAACAAGAATGGCGTGTTGAAGGTAGAGTTGAATGGTCTGATTACTTGATTTACATTCCCTCGTTTGTTTCCTCCTGGAAGTGAAAGCGATCCATTGCTGCGATATGGTTGAATATCATACACGATTTTAAGAACTCTATGTAAGAGTCTCCGATATCGCTGATTTGTGTGAAAGACTCCCTCAGCATGTATTTGACAATAGCCTTACACTCTGCAACAGTAAATCCGATGTTGGTAACAATATGCGTGGATAATTTGACGCCACCGTCCATTTTACGAGATCGATTCGTCACAAGAAAATCAATGCCGTCTTCGTAGATAGCAAAATTGCAATCGATATATTCAAGTGCGTGCTTAAACGCGGCCATATAATCAGCAACCATTTGAAGAACCAATTCATCAGTCGTCATCTCATATGCATTGAATTCCGCGTCGGTGAGCTTTTGATCACAATCGATGAAGAACTTAATTTTGCGATTGCCAATGAATACTTGATGACACTCATGCTTCAACTGCTCATGAACAAATTTTAACAAATGCAGATCTATCAACATGGCTGGATAGCCAAACGAAGCGACGATTCTTTCCCTTGCCATCAACAACCTGCAACACATGCGCATCCTTCACATCATAGAGATATTCTTTACCTTCTCCATAAAGTGAGTAGCTTACATTACCAACGCCACTAGCGTGCTTCTTAATCCAATGTTCGCATTGACGCCCGCGATAGACATAGTTGTATTCATATTGGAGATTTCGATCAACAACCGCTTCGACAACAGGATTAACAACTGGCTTGACAACTGCTTCACCAATGGTCTCAACAACTGGTTCGGCGACGGCTTCAAGAACTGAATCTACAACTGGCTCTACAACTAATTCGGCGGCGGGTTCTACAACTGGTTCGACAATCGGCTTGACGACTGTTTCAAGAACTGATTCTACAACGGGCTTAACAACCGCAGTGAATTTACTCACGTGACCACGATGGTTCCAGCAGCAAGGTGTAGCCTTGTAGCATTTACGGGTACAGTTTTCGACAGAGCACATTTCCAAAATGTAATATTCGATGTGTTGATATTTCTTATATTCTAATAAACAAACATCAGAATAGAAAATTTTCTCAGACCTGAAGATTGTTCTCGAAAAAAAAATAATTCGAGTTTCACGATCTAATCTCTCCTCGGGCTTTCTCGGCCCGCTTGCGCGCTCTATACACTTCTTGATATTGAGAAATCTTGTCCTTGTTTTTTTTCATTGTATTCTTTCTGCTTGGCCAACTTAGCCTCTCGGTTCTTCCGATAGTAGCGTTTTTGTGCTTCAAGCATCGGCTCTCTATGGATTTGATAATAGTCGCTTGAGTACGTCATTTCTTATATACAATGATATATATTTACTATCGTTAAACATCGGAATAGAAATTTCTTATGTCCCTTGAACGTGACAAATTGCGTCCCTTTGATTGAATCAATAACCATTTGATTGGAAACATATGATTTCATTAAAGCATCGTATAGTATCTTTGTCCCCAGGAAAAAAGATTGTCGTCCCTATGTAAATTTATGACGTTTCGTTACACGAGAAGCAACCGCAACGCCAATTCCCCCGCGTTTCGTGTTGTAACTGTTAGTCCCAACAAAAAGTGAAGTTGTAGCTCCACTATCAGAAAAAGATGATAGATGATGATGCATCATTGACTGAGATATTCCTGTAGACAGCTATAATTTTTGTAGGGACAGAGGGACAAAGAATATAAAGGTATTATACGACTAAGGAGAAGATCACTAACCTGCATAATTAATAAACGTTTTGTCCCAGCAACATCCAGGTCCAAGCAGGTCCAATGAATTTTACCAGGGCCATGACGATTTTGATGTCTATCAATGCTGCCGGTATGCAAATTAGCGAGGTAACATTCGCGGAGGCCACTATTGATTGATGTTTCTTATAGATTGATTGATTAACGTTTCTTATGGATGATTGAAGGGCCATATCGATATCGATGTTGATTACTACTCTCGGTATGCAAATTAACAAAGCAACATCTAGTGGAAGCCACTATTTGATGATATTTCTTATAGATTAACTATGTATTATCAAGTCCATAGCGACATTGATCAATCAACATTTTGCATTTATGAGCTAATTCGCGCTAGTAGTTTGTATTATTAATTTTATTTCATAAAGCTATCGGTCTATAGGTATAGGCTAAAACTGGATACACTCACAGTAATTTTTTTGGAAAGTACCGAGGCAAACAAATTGCTGAGATTTGGGAAGTTGATCAACAGTACGCGGAAGTGGCTGTACCCACAAGAGATTCTGATTGGTGAGTACCCCGAAATCAAGAAGTTCCTCGATGAAAAAAGCTCCGTGGGTTAGACCTTTCGTTTGTGATGACATGGGGAAAATACAAAGGTAAGACGATAAAGTGGATTTACGATAAGGAAAAGGGTTAAATCGCTTGGCTAATCAAGAATGAGTTCGTTAATTAAACTGCCCAAGGTTGAAGAAGGAGTTAAATCAACTAACGAAAGACGAGTGAATTCAGATTGCAAACGAAACATTGGACAGATGTGTATTTGCAATTGTTGTCATGTTCTTGTCATGTTCTCATCATGCTATCATTACGTTTTCCTTACGATGTTGCTGTGTGTTTTTTTGTGCCAGTACGTGCTACAAGGCTGTGGCATCACGACCCACACATTTTCGGCTTGTCTGTGTCTGATGAATCCGCGAGTGCGTCCGTGTAATAGAATCGATAGCCATTTAATTGGAAACATGTGATTTCGTTTAAGAAGTGTATAATATTTTTGGACCTGGGAAAAAAGATGGTCGTCCGTCGCAAATTTATATCGATTCATTCCACGAGAAGCTACCATAATGCAAATTCACAGTGATTCCGCGTGTTTCAGTTTGTCCCAACAAAAAGTGAAGTTGTAGCTCCACTATTAGAAAAAGATAATAGATAATGATGCATCATTGACTGAGATATCTCTATAGACAAGTATAATTTTTGTAGGGTCAGAGGGACAAAGAATATAAAAGTACTATAGACTAACGAGAAGATCTCTAACCTGCATAATTAATAAACGTTTTGTCCCAGCAACATCCAGGTCCAAGCAGGTCCAATGAATTTTACCAGGGCCATAACGATTTTGATGTCCATCAATCGTTTCGGTATCGAAAGCAATATAGCAACATCGCGGCATTCGCTTGATGTTTCTCATAGATTGATCGCTTTCGTTGATGTTTCTTATAGATTAATTGGTTGATGTTTCTTATGGATTGATTCATTGATGTTTCTAATAGATTTATTGATTGATTTTACCAGGGCCATAACGATTTTAACACCTATGAATCGTCTCGGTATCGAAATCAATAAAGCAACATCGCGGATGTCATACCGGTATTTTATTTTTGTCGGTATATACTGATATGGCTCGCTTACGTTCAAAACTGGTTGGTTTGTATTGTAGAGGTTCTAAAGCGTTTTGTCCTTACACCAGGGTATTGCATTGTTGTGTCATCCGGAAATAGTGTTGCCAACCGACAAATTAAGTTTCAGGGGGATGCCGCAAATAAGCGTCTCCTAGTATCGGAAATCACCGTTTGAGGCGATTGGGATGCCAATGGTGCCAATGTCAGTTTCGATTTGCGGAGGGTACTATTTTTGTGAGTGTCAGTCCCGCCTGTCTTTTTTCACCACGATTATGTTACGTCGTCCGCTCATCGTCCGCTCAAGCGTTGCATAAAACGGCATCTAGAGTACCCCTAGCCCTCTGTGGTCAGTGATGATGTACTATATATTACGGGGATGTAGTGCTACGTGACTCGACCCACGCTACATTTCCAGCACTTTACCAGTGTTGCTATAATGGGCGTGTTGCCATGTGGAGGACTATTACTCTGGAAGAGCGCAGGTGTAAGCAGGGCAAAAGCATTTGGCATTTGACTGTCCACAAGCTTTAGCCAGCTGGGCACTTTCATCTGAATAACGTTGAAAAGAGCGTTATGCCTTTCCAAGTTCGACTTCCCGCCGCAGCGTCTGGGGCCGTCCCCCCAGCGTCTGGGGCCGTCTGCGGCGGGAAGTCGAACTTGGAAAGGCATAACGCTCTTTTCAACGTTATTCAGATGAAAGTGCCCAGCTGGCTAAAGCTTGTGGACAGTCAAATGCCCAGACCCACCGAGAGCAGCCGATGATGGTTCCAAGCGGAACTCAAATGAAGCGTCTCGTTAGCAGCTCGCGGCATCGCGCCGTGTACGCGAGTCCCGATGGCCAGTCTCCGCCGATGTCCTGCATTATGCAGGAGATGACGACTGCAACTGCAGTCCGGCTCCTCTGGATGAACCGGATGTTGTTGTGCGTTGGTGACTTCATGCCTACGGCAAGAGATTAATAGTAGCCGTGCCGAGCTGTAAACTTACAGCACAGCAAGACGACAAATGGAGCGTGGTTCGGAGTACACAGTACACTTGGGGTTTGTAAGATGGGACGCCTAACATTTGTTGATGCTGTGGCTGAAAACTGGATTTGGCAGCAGCTCGCTTGAGAAAATTCTTCATGAGATAGGCACTGGTAACCATGTGTTTGATGCGGAAGCTCAAAACGGCTAGCGAAAGCGCACTCGAGATAAACGCAGACAGTCGAGCAGCTTGAATCGATTCGGTTCAGTGCTGGAATGGAGGAAAATACCCAGGCGAGCGACGCTGCGCTTGCATCGGCGCTGCACTGTTCCGGTGGACCACCGGCGTCGCTGCCACTGATCACCTGAGTACGTCGATACCGTGCCGCTGGGAAAGAGAACGGCGGCTACTTGTGCACTGCGCTCTTCGCTCGGCAGCAGCTGAGGAAGAAGCAAGCATGTCTGTCCTGGTGTCCTGGTCGAGGCAGCTTCAAGCTGTGCGAAGTCAGTGAGTGGCTGAGATAGCGTGCAGGCGCAGTGCCGAGGCCGACAACCCAACGTCTGCACTGCATCTCACGTTTTGGGACTTGTACAGTCCGCAAAACATGTCCAGAACCAATACAAAGAATGTCCTACCGCCGATCCGATGCTCAATATTTTTTACGAGCCATTGCACACGCTTCTCGTACACGCCTACAATACAAGACGACCTAGGGCTTTTGATATCGAGGAGCGTCAGTGAGCACCCGCTTCGCTACTGACGAACGTTTTGTGGTCTATCTATGAAAGGCATAGAGCTCCGATTCGTAAAAATGAGCGTTAGTTATCCTAGCGCTTTCACTGAAGCTGTGTAGCAGCGTGATTCCCACCCCGACGAGGACTTTCTCCTTTCTTTCCGTCACCATTACTGTACAGCGAACCCTTTACCATTGTTCAGCTTCGAAACGTAAGAAGCGACCGCTAACTCTACTGTGGTGTTTCCTTGTCGACTTGGCATCAGATTAAAGCGGAGTTTCGCTCAACTTCGAGTAAAGCTCGACTCCAAGCGCTGCTACAGCTGGGTCATCCGACGTCTGTTTGTCGCCGCGCTAACATCCTCGTGATGACGCGCGTGCGGACATCTAACCGCGGCGCGCGATGAATGCCGTCATAGCCGAGGCGTTCGATTAGGAGAGCGCGCAGTGAACATATCCACGCCTCGCTTTGGCGCTGCCGTCCCATCGAGGAGCTGCCAACGCTGCAGCTTGCTCATGCTGCCGGTCGTTCTTCAACGACGCCCGTCACGTGCGCCGAGTAGGTGGATAGCCACCAGGTGACGACGAGAACGCACGACGCCTTATGTGGCGGCGAGGCGTGGTCTCCACCAAAAGCCCTTCATGACTGCCGGACAGTGGGCCGCGCCGCAGCGTCGTCAATAAGGCGTGGAGAGGCCGTGGTGCTTCGTGCAGGCAACATTTTCGATGAGACCATTTCGGTGCAGAGAGGTAAAAGCACCGAGAGCAATGCGGGAACCGCGCGTCGTTGCGTGATTAGCTTCAGGATCGGCACTACCAATTCATGACAGAGAGAAGCGCCACCGCTGCGTGCACGCGTGTGCGCCCTCATCCAAACCAGGGGGAAGGCAAACGCTGGTTGTCAAGGATCGGCTGTCCTAGAGCTTGACGGTCTTCGAAGCCCTACCTTCATGACCGACAGGAATTGCATCATATCACGTCTTCTAAGCTTAGGTTTATTGTTGCAAGGTTTTCATGAAAGCAAGAAATGAATTCTACGGTTAAATATGCTGTCAAACAACTAGGCTACATCGTCGTTCGAGTTAGCGGTACAGTACGAGCGGATGGTAGTGGGCTGGCATCGCCATCGTAGGCCGCTCACAGAGCGCCGTCGCAGTCGAAGCGAGAGTGGTCATCGGGTCGAGGTAGGAGAGCAGAGAGCGCTGGTGAGGCAGCGTTGTGCCGGCCATGTGAAGACCTGGCAGTGCCGTCGGTTTGAACTCGGAGGTGCTGGCGCTCGGGTTCACGAGGAAGTCGATGGAGAGCTTGGACTTCGCGGGCGACATGACTGACCTGGGGCTTGAGCGAGTCGAGGTCGAGGAGGGTGACCACGAGTCGTCGGCCGTCGACAGAAGCTTCGAGTGCGACTTGCAGTGGCCGCGGACCTGAGCGAATTTGTCGCAGTCTGCAACGTGGCAGCGGCGACCGCCGCCGTGCGAGATGCAGAAGCCCTTCGACTGGGCGAGCTTGGAGCAGCCGTCGAAGGCGCATCGACGGCCACCGCCGTGGGCGATGCAGAGACCGCGACTCTGAGCCAACTTCTGGCAGTTGGGGTCGCGGCAGCGCGAGCCACCGCCGTGTGCTTTGCAAAGTCCGCGCGTCTGCGCGAACTTGCCGCACTCGGGCATGCGGCACCGCGCGCGGTTGGCATTGCGGCGAGTGCTGGAAGTCGGCATGGTGGCGTGGACTTTCTGAGGGGCTCAAGTGCTGGGGATTTGGCAAATAATAGAGTGAAGTGGGGCCGACCTGGTTCAGAATTTTGTTTGCGCCCACACGCGCCACAGGCAGACAATCTGCAGGAGTGGCCGGTGAACCTACGCTTGGTCTCCGCTTCCTCGGCTTTGTCTTTGAACCAAGCAAGCGCACGGACAAGTGTACGTTCGATCCGACGATTGGGGGTCCGGCGAGATCGGCTGGCGCGTCCAAGCCCTGTTTCGCGTGGAGCTGCCGTCACGGCATACGTGGGCAATTGCCGCGCCTTTGCGAAAGCCTCTATGGCTTGGGAGCTTGTGGAGACCATCATGTTCACGCGGAGACTTCCATCCGCTCGGCCGCAACCAAGTCGAAACGGACGGGTCTGATCCGCAGCCATTATTGTACCAGCATATGCACGTTTGCAACTTGTCGGCGGTGGGCGAGGCCCGCAGCAGGTGGTGGCGTCGCCTTCGCCCGTCGAGTGAGCCAAGGCATCGCTGCATGTGTTCCCATTCAGCCCCAGCAGGCAAAACACGTGCCCTAAGGCCACTTCACAGTCCACCAACACGCTGAGCCACGACGCAGCACGCGGTGCATGCTGATCTCTCCCGTGTGTGCACGTGTAGAGGCGTCCTCACATCTTCGCCATCTCTTTCACTTCCGTCCACACGCCGCAGTGGGCCGTGGAGGCTGTCGTGCCTGACTCGGGCATTTCCTTGACGTTGTTGGCTCGCTAAGACTCGCGTAAAGCGCTTCGGCTGGTCGCCATGTGGCCCCACCTTGGAAAGCCGCAGGATGAGGACCATGGGATGTTGGGTTTATACGGCGCCAACGTCGATGTCGCGGTGCAATTTGCGCTTCACATTGGTGAAGCTTCCGGTGCTGTTCTGTCGAACGTGCCATCGCTGGGCGAGTCCGGAGACAAGAATGCTCAACAATCAAGCGTTTGTGCTCTCTTTGGAGCCCATACCAGCTCAGTCGTCGTGAAGGTTGTAGCGTCGATGACGCGAATCGCAGTACCGCTAAAGCTGTTGAGCAGCCTGTACATGTACTTGAGTCGAGGGCTTGGTAAAGCTGGAGATAGTGGAAGGGAGGAGTCAAATTTTCATTATCACCATCAGCCGTGGACTGCTTCAGGCGCATCATGCGCCGCGCATGACGAATTCCGCGCACCGAGAATGGCATAGCACCTGAAACAGCAAAGCGAGTCGCGATTTGCCTAGGCCGTGGTTGGCGCCTCGAAAAAATGTTGCGCCGCGGCATATTACTCGAGGACCATACGGGTGTGTAGCCAATAGACAACCCCGTGTAGCCCTGCAATGCTGGCGATGCTTCCTAGTTGTTGCATTGTGCGCCTCGAGTAAGGCGGCGGGTATCGTGTCGCGTGGGGCAATGGTTGAACTCGTGTATTGCGCCAAGTGCCCATCTTGAACGATTTGTCCCCCTCGTCTGTTGTCAAGCTGGAGTCGCTTGACGCCATCTTGGTGTTGTCTTGGTGTTGTCGCCGGCTGTGGCCGCACCGGAGTGCGCTTAGCAGAGTTTGCTCTCAAACAAGACGGGATGTAACACGTTGCTCATGGAAATGAAATCGAGGTGTTCATGTTATTAAATAGTAGATTGGATGCTGGTGAGGCCAGAAGCAGGCTCGAGGAAGGACAGCAATGAACGCTGCCTGATGAATACCTCGCTGTTCTTGAGTTTGGGGAGATGAAGTGGCGGCATCGGAGCCATCATAAATGTTGACGACCCGAACGGAGTGCTTGCCATCGGTTGTTCGCTGGGGAGCGCTGGATTGATGAGAAAGTCGATCGAGAGCTTCGACTTCACCGGGGACATCGTGCTGCAGCTACCTGAGGCCGGCGGGGTCATAAGCGCTGCGCGAGTTGGAGACAAAGGAGCCCTGAATACCATCAGCACCTTCGCGTGGGCCTTGCAGTAGCCGCGAACTTGCGAGAACTTGTCGCAATGGGGGATAGCGCAGCGGCGGCCACCGCCGTGGGAGATGCAGTGGCCTTTCGACTGCGCGAGCTTGTTACAGTTCTCGACAGTGCACCGGCGACCGCCACCATGAGCGATGCACAGGCCTCGACTCTGAGCGAGCTTGTGGCAGTCCGGGTGACGGCAACGGGAGCCTCCGCCGTGCGCCTTGCAAAGTCCACGCGTCTGCGCGAACTTGTTGCAGTCGGTCAGCCGGCACCGCGTGCGGGTGCTGATGCGACGAGAGCTGGGGGCTGGCATAGTCGGTTGAGCTGTGTGGTATCAGGAAAATGTCTGAATAAGCGATATGAGACTGAAGCACCTCGATGCCTGCCCTCCTCGCCGTACGATCGGACTGCAAGATAGTATTTTGCTCTGTCCACGTGGGTTGCAGCATTGGGTTGTTGCTCGATGCCCCCGAGATATAGACGAGCTGTGCGGGTGCTTGTGGGCATTCGTAGACATTGTTGCCTTGCCTGCTGGTCCCACTGCAGCTCTTGAGCAGCGCTCGGGTCGAAGCAAGTTCACCCACGTACGTGTCCTCGCAATTTTGGTCGGCTGGTTGGTGCACATGCGAAGCAACGACAAGATGTGCGTGTAGTGCAGCGGCTGGATGTGGGGAACCCGAGCGGCGAAAAGTGTAACTCCGGCGTGCATGCATTCGGACCTCCTGGAGCTGGAGCGACCAACTTGCGAGGCCTGCACCGTGCCGGTGTGCCGTGCGGTACGGTGACACCATTACTTCCGACGCAGCACAATCAGCAATCGGCGGGCGTCCAATTGAGACTCGACAATGGAGACTTGAAATGACAAGATGTCCGTCTTTGTGAACCGGTCGTGACGGTCTCCGGGGCCAGCGGATATCCGAGAACTCGAGTTTGTGGGCTCCAGGGAGGAGAGGATGGAGCTGGCGGTAGCATTGTCGATGACTAGAAGCAGAGAGGCAACAGCAGCGAGGCGAACTCTGCAAACGTAGACAAACGGCATGGTGAAACCGCGGAAAGCAGGGGCACTGTCGCGCCATGACGAGCTTGGAGCTGCTAACGGTCTCCGACTCTCGGGTAACCATGACGTGTCCACAGGTCTAGTGTCCGGTCCTCAAGTCGCCGACTCGTTTGTCAACCAAACGGTATCGCTAACACTGAAGTTGACACAGCGTCCCTATCACTTTAAAACCTGCAGCTGGGACGGAGGTGACGGCGTAACGCTTCGGCGCTCGCAATCTCAGCGCACGTCCTGGTCGTCCGCGTTGCCAACGACAAGGAGCAAAGGCTCGTTGATCGCGTCGCCTGTGACCTTGCCTTCCAGCTTGCTTGGTTAATTGCCATGCGTTACGACCGCATCACACAACAGGCGCTATGGCCATGCTGTCGGCATTCTCGGCAAAAGCGCCTTCAGGCATTTCCGTTCCGTTTCATCGAGCGTTGCCGGCAAAAACGCTCGCTAAAAAGCACCTCACCAGGACTATGCTGCCGTAAGTGAGCTGCTTTTCGCCCTCAAGCACGAAGCTTAGGCGCATTCTCACGGCTAGCAGGCAAGCATGGTCCGGTCTGGAACGGACAAGTCCAAGCGCCGCAGTGGGACGCTAACTGCCGCGCGCGCAGCATACTGAGCGCCAGTCTGCATATCTTTCGGCGCGAACACCAGCGCTGCGACTATAAATCTTGAGCGGTTTCGCGTGGGCATTAACTCAAGCGTGTCCTCCAGTCTGCGAAAGCGCGCCCAGCCCCCTCGATGCGCTCCCCCGGTCCGCCGTTGCCCGTGCCGTTCGTCCCCGCGGCAGCCCCCAGCTCCCCCACCTGGGACGACTACCTGACCTCCGGCGCCAACAACTCTTTCGAGCTCAGCTTCCCGGCCAACATGAACTTCGGCGGCACCTCCGTGTCACGTGAGACTCGCCAAGCACCAATGCCTTCAACGTCGAACGGCTCTTCGTCGTCTTATTCAGCGCCGAGCTACCTCGCGCCGTCGCAGCGACGACTGAGTCCAGCCCCCCTCAGGGTGACCCCGACCAGCCAGGAACGTCAGGCGAGCAGTTCATTGCCGTCACCGGTCTCCTATTCATTGCTGTCGACGGTGACACCGCAATCTTCGTCGGCGATGACTTTTCCACTGTCGGTCATTCGACCCGGGATGAAACCGGTGGAGATGAAGACTGTCATGATGAAGACCGAGCCGGCAACTCCAGACACCCCCAGCGGCACCCAGGTGGGACGCTGGACCAAGAGAGAGCACGAACTGTTCCTGGAAGGTCTTCAACGCTTCGGCAAGTCCTGGAAGAAGATCTCCAGCCTCGTGCACACACGCACCCTAGTGCAGATCCGCACACACGCTCAGAAGTATCTTCAGAAGCAGTCTCGCGCCGCCATCAAAGCCGACGCCAAAGCTGCAGAAGCCGCACTCCGCCAATCTCAAACGCGACCAAAAACTCCACAGCAACAGCAATTTCGTCCAGAAAGAGGGTACATGCAGCCACAGCAGCTAAGGGTAGCTACTACCGGACCACCAACACTTGAGATCGACAATCAGCAGACCTCCACTCTCACTCCGCGCCATTGGAAATCGCCACGAGCTGAAGATCGGTTCGTTCCTCTCGCCTTCCCTAGTGCCTTGTCAGCCTCCACTTCGAAGACCTCGTCGGCGACATCTCCTCGCTCCGCCTTCCAGATCAATAGTGTCAGCAGGCTAGATCAATTGCTCCAGGATGACAACGGCACGGTCCCAGCTTTCGTCGACGAGTACTACACAAGCCCAACCGCTATCGAGGATGACCTGCTGCGACCATTGTACACTGACGAGCAGTGGGTGCCTCGGCTCACTCATCCTGGAGCCTCCGCCAACTATTCAACCAAGCGTCGTCGCTTGGAATACAGCACACCGGCGTGTACATCAGCTCCGACGATTGCGGCACCAACCCTCCGCCCTGCGTTCCCCAACAGCGTATTCGAGCCACTTCCAGCCCCAGACAATCTGTCGTCGCCCAGTACTAGCCCCTCAGCATACGCGCAGCGGCAATCAGCAGTACTACTAGCCGCCCACGAGAACGATGAGACCACCAACTATACCAATGCGTGGCTGTAGATATTATCCCTTGTTTCGCGTTCTCGAGGCTCGAGGACATCCCAGTGACGTATTCTAGGTATCATCATACCTTCCTTTCTTTCATAAGTTGTTCCCATCAACTCAAGAGTTAACTTGCACATGATGCATAATCGAAAGAAATGAGCCTGTTGTACTTACATGTTTTGAGTCGTTTCCATCACGCTGCAGTGCTGGCCCCTGCAGTTCCTACCCCACCCTGTTTGGCCTCTCGAAGAAATTGCTGCAACGCTGTGAGGCGATCATCGATGTCACTGAATGAGTCGGCGGATGTGTCCAGGAGCGCTTGCGGTGGTTGTTTCCTCCGTCGTAGCACAGGGTTTTGTTGGTTCACCTTCTGGGGTGGTCTCTGTTGAACAGGGGACGATACTTTGCGAGGTGAAGACGCTGCGGAGCCTCTTGGTGTGATTCGACTACCATTTCCGCTCTTGTTTGATGGTGCTGGTGAAGGCGAGCGGCCACGACTTCGAGAACGGTTGCTGGAAGGCCCTGAACGGGGCAACGGAGGGTTGTTGGATGCGCGAAAACGCCCCGTATCCAGAGGAGGCGGATCCACCACCCGCTTGGGTGATGCTAATCGAGCATCGATTTCGCGCTGACGCTCTCTTGACAAACGTGAACTGCGCGACCGAGTCGATCGCGAGGACGCTTTAGACCCCCGAGAGTCCGCAGACGAGTATCCACCCACTGAACTATCTGACGAGTAGCCACCATTAGAACGCGGCGGACGTGTGCGCGAGTTTGAACGTGCTCGAGCTTCCCGTAGCTTGCGCTCTTTTTCTTGTTGATAAGCAGTTGGGTCAAAACGGCGAAACGCTGGTCGGGGCGATGGTCTACGTCGAGTACTTCTCGGGGTTCTTTCAGCACCATCTTCATCATCTGAAGGACCGTAGTGGGACGATGACGATTGGAATGGCGCCGGAAATACTGTGCTAGTAGCCTGTTGTTGCCTGGGTATTGAAGCCTGAGATGACTGCATCTGCCTTGCTGAAGGAGATCTTCCTCTCGTAAAGCGAGAGGGTGCTTCATTTCCACGGATTCCATTTTGCGACAGACGATGACGTGGACCCTGTTGTCCAGATTGTGCACGCGCGATAGCAAGTTGCCGCAAAAGCTCGCGATTCTTTAACTGAGTTTCCTCTAGTTGGGCCTTCATCTGTACCATTTGGGCTAGCGTCTCTTGTACTGCAGCATTACTGTCCTTCTGAATAAATGGTTGGCAACGCAAAATACCGTTTTAGTCATTGCACACCTGAGAGGGTGGCGAATTTGTCTACTTACAATCTTTCTTCTGGTCTCCAGTCGTTCCTGTTCTTGCTTTGCTAGCTCTGCTCGACCATTCTGCTGAGAGGCTAGTCGGAGTTGTCTATGGCACGTCAACGAAGTAAATACCAATAACTATCCTCAATCATAGACCAAAATCCACGAAAGAGGCAAAGTCTCGTATTCAATACGTACTTGATCTCTGTCCGCAAGCGGGCCGTTTCCACGACCGAGTCTTCTCGAAATTGCTGATAGAGCGCGATGAGCTCTTTATTCTCTTCTATCGAGGCCTACAACCATATCACAGCACCACTTAGCACTAATACTAACAACATAGTTTTACGCAAACGGGAAACTCAACCTGAAGTTCACGCTGCAGTTCTCCCGTCGAGTTCACCGCAGTTCCATTTGCGTCTCTCACATCGCAATACTGCTTCAGCGTGTTTTTCAAACACCGATTTTCCTCTTTCAACGCCGCGTTCTCTTCAGCCAGGCGACGGTCACCTTCATTTCCGGCAGTCTTCTCCTTCTCAGCCAACTCCTGTCTCAACCTTCTAATAGTGCGTTGCAGAACTTCCGGCGACGGCGAAAGCTCCTGCGTCAGTGGCAGCGGATAGTGCACCCGGTCGAATTCAACTGCATATGTCAGGATCAAGAAGCGTTTCCCGTTCGTCGTAGCAGTGGCAGCTCCCAACCTACACAATATTTCATCACCACCAAAAATCGTTTCTAAGCATAAACTCCTCAAAAATAACAGCTTAAGTTGCTCCAAGCGCCATACCCAGCTCCTGGCTGCAGCTTGCGCTGTCTGTAGAGATCCAGATCTGCGGCCGTCAGCAGGTCCACGAACACGGCGTCGCTGCGGCGCAGCAGCGCCGTCAGCAGCATCTGCACGAACACCGGGAAGCGCTTTGAGTTGCCCGTCTGGCGCGTAAGTTGCTCCACGTCCGCGGCCGGGAAGACGCCGGTCCAGACGCCGCCGCCGGCCGCCGCCTCCACCTGCACGTGCAACCGCTGCGCCTGCACCTGCAGCGTCACCACGAAGCGCTCGCCGTGGAAGTCGAGCGCGGCCGCCGTCTCCAGATCCTCCATCTGCAGCAACTTAAGGAATGGCGTCCGTCCGCTAAAGCCGGCAGATACTGGCCAAAGCGACCTGCTCTTGGAACGACAGTCGGGATGTGGAGCAATTGGGCAAAATGCAGGAAGTGCCGGCGTCGAGGTGGATGAGGGCGAGTTGGGTGTTGTGTTTGGATGTTGCTTTGCTGCTTTTCGTTTAATGTAATCTAGTTTTTTTTTGTTATGCTGACGTGTTGTTAGGTGTCTCCGAATGGGAACAACAGTTGGCGTACAACTTCGTGTTTGCTAGGATGGAGTGTGGTCGAGTTTTCGTCGATGTTGGAGATGGTAGTGGTGGCGGCAGGTGATATGTAGTGCTGGTGTATGAGTATAAGTGAGGGTTTACTTGACCGTGTTGACAGGAATTCGACTGTGTACAATGACGACATTTGTTTTTCGTGCTGCAGCACTCGGAGCTGGAAAACTGAGGTACAGCTCGACTTCAACCCCGTTGCGAGCAATGCCCTCCATCCTTCCATCCTCGCACTCGAGTGAAAGTGCAGTTGCAGTTTTTCACGACGAGGTCGTGCAAGTGGCTGGCTGGCGACTTGCTCGCAGCAGGTAGCGACCTTTCAAGATCGCGTCTCCGCCGGCGTATCCGGTGCCGTCTCACTTGCCCGCTCGCCTCGTCCGCATTGCCACCCGAGCGATGAAGCACGCGCCGCCCGCCGCCCTGGACGCCGACGACTTCGACGACGCCGCGCAGCAGGTCGTGGACGAGTGTCGGCGCGGCGGGCACAGCGGCGCCAAGCGCGCGAGCCGCGTGGTCGCCTGCGCGGCGGCCGAGAGCTTGCGCTTCGCCGACTTCAAGTCGCAGGACCCCGCGGCGTTCGCGCACCTGCTGGCCGACCACTTCGTGGCGCGCGAGGCGTCCAACGTGGCGGCGCCGCCGCCCGCCAAGCCGTCGAGGCCTGTGGCCGGCGCTGTCAGTCTCGGCAGCTTCCGTAGCTGGCAGTTCGGCGAGCGCTGTCTCGCCACCTACCGCGTGCTCTTCGGCCGCCCCCTTTGGGCGGCCACCACGCCCACTGCAGTGCCGGCCTGCTCGCCCAGACCCAGGAAGAGGAAGCACGTGACGCCGCCCACTGGCAGCTCCGACAGCTCGCACTGCAGGAACGGCGTCGACCAGCTCAATGAACTGGTTGAGCTGGGAGCAGGTGAACTCGTGTCGCTGCCCACAGTCGACGAACTGCTGGAGCTACCGATGGACGCCCCGCTGGTGCTCGATGCCAGGACGGACGCGACGCAAACGGGGCTCGAAGCTGACGACGTACTGGCAGGTCTAGCGCTCGGGCTAGATGAAGGACTGGACCCTGAACCAGACGCAGGTGACGACAACATCGACTTGCTATGGGATCTGGACGCTGTTGAGGTCGAGCGTGCGATGCTGACCGAGGGCGAAGAAGAGGAGCTGCGCTTCTTGGCGACGTCGCCAGACGCGTTCTCTCCGGTCTCGCCGGACGAAGACATGGAAGACAATTGAACACGCAAGGGACCAACTAGCAGAAGCACGAAACAGATAGCTAGGCGCATGAACAACACGCAAAAAGTATATTATAGAGTTGGCCTCTTGTCATCTGTCCTTCTGTATCCTCACTAGTATCCGTGAGGTTTCAATGGTATCTGTCACTCAACTAGACAATCTCAGGCGGGTGGAGGTCTAGCACGTCTTGTTCCTCGTCGTCATCGCTGCCGACAGCATCAGCGTTCCCTCTTGGCCCGATCGGCTGCAGTGATTGCTTGCCTGCTTTTACTGGTTTTCCGCCTTCGGGCTTGTCGCTTTTGTCACCTAGCAGGCCATTGCGTTCATTCACGTACGGTGATACGAGACTTTGTTTATCGGCATCGCCACCACCACCAAAGAAAGATCGCCAACCACCGAACTTACCCATGCGATTCCGGAAGCCACCAGGGTGCTGCAGTTGGAAGCGAGGGAGCACCAAACCAACTACTAAAATCTCCCAGCTGAGGACGCACCCCGCATCGAAGAGAAATAGTGAGAACATCGACCAAGCGAACCCTACAGGTAACTCAAGAGCTCCCAAGCTGACATCGACGCCACGCGACTTTAGTGCCTTCGCCACAGCTGCTGATGTAGAAGTTTGTTCGTCATCGATGTTGCCGTTGTCGCCCAGAAGCTGCACTAGGAGGATGATCAGCAGTACAAACGCGTAAGCCACAAAAGTGCGGTTGGCACGCAGCAACGGAGCTCGATAGTTGTCGCGTGCATTCAGAGCTACGGCAGCAATCCAGTACTGCAGGTGTCCGAAGCGCCACAGAACACTGTTTTCGTAAGAATGCGAAGTCAGATCAGCAGGCTCGCCTGGAACGAACACGTAGCATGGTGTTTCCACAACGTCCGGGTCACTCTCGCCGCCATCAGATGCATTTCTAGTGAGCTCCAGTGCATCCTTAGCGGAGCAAAACCACGGTCGCGCCTCCGCCGCAGCCAATGCGATGTAAACGCACCCCAGGAAAATCGCTAGCTGACCCAAAAGTGATAACAGGATTTCAGCAGCAAATAGTGTCCTTGGTGGTCTTCGGTTAAATGGAGCAACCGACGAAGAACCTAGCTGCGGAGCGGCTGGCGTTCTTACCATCAAGAGTGACAGGATAAACACGACCACCAAGTCGTCGAACAGGAACTGCGAATCGCTCATTTGAGAGTGCAGACCGTTCATAGTCGCAGACAGCGTAACTTGCACCACTGAGTACACAACCATATATCGGAAGGCAACAAATGCTGCACTTAGGGCGCCACGGCCTTCTCGGAGTAGCTCTACTGCATCGCTCACACGAAGTGAACGGCTAGTAAATGGGGCCACCAGTGCTGCGTCGTCCTTCGACAAAGCTAATCCAACGTGAGCTGCCTTGAGCGCTCCGCAGTCGTTGGCACCGTCTCCACACATTGCCACACAAGCGCCGTGGCGAGTCATGAGCGTCTCCACAATCCAAGTTTTCTGGTGCGGTCTCACTCGTGCAAACACCTTAGTTCGGACGACTAATTCTTCGGCAAAATCTGTCAGTGACATCGTTGGAGGAGCCGTTGCTGGTGCATTCGTGGGTTTATCTTCTTCTTCACTGGGAGGAGCTAGAAGCTGTTCGATAGCAGCCCCTGTTACAGCTATAGAGCTGCCTTCAGCAAATGATAGGAAAGAGTGTCTGTCCACAGGAGCCCAGGTGCCATCCAAGTTGCTTCCAGAGGTCCCTTCTCGGGTGCTCTGAGCTAACTCGTCGACATCTGTGTAGACTACGACTAGTTCCCCGTCTCCGTCGCCTTCATTTTGACGTTGTGCGTCGACGAGAAGAACAGACGTTTGCATGTCCATATTAATTTTGCGTGCAACATGAATCGCTGTGAGTGCATCGTCGCCAGTGATAATGCGGACATCAACTCCAGCTTCCTCAAGTGCCCCAACGACGTAGGGTGACTCCGGCTTCACTTGGTTTACAAACAACATAAAGCCTAAAAATCCCAGTGAACTTTCCACAGCGTCTCGAGCTACTGGTTGCGGGGCTTCTGATTTTGGTGACAGAGCCGCCGCTGCGAATGTCTTCGTTGCGAGCGCCACCACGTAGAATCCTTGATGCGCGTAGGAACGAGCACGGGCTACGTAATTGCTGGGAAGCGTGTTCGGGGTGCAGATTTTACGAATAGCTTCTGGAGAGCCTTTGACATAGGCGTAGCGATTGCCGCTATCGAGATCCTCCACGACCACAGATGACCTTTGACGAGCCGCATCAAATGGAAATCGAGCCACGACACCAAATAGTTTTCCAATTGGAGAAGCTACAAGCGCTGCAAATTGTCCAGGCATCACTGTATTCTCTGAAGTTTCAGGCTCAAGCGTGTAACCGGTAGCTCGGAACATGTCCTTCTCCAGTGCATAACCTTCAACTTTGCCTGAACGCTCAGCGAGACCGTGGCACGTGGCTAGTCCGATGATAGTTGGTGGAGATAACACCTCCACCTCACGTTGTAGTCCATGGAAACCAGATTGATGTTTCTGGTTTGGAACCGCCCCTGGAGCTGAAGCGGAACACTCGTCGACACCATGAAAGTCGAGGTGATCACTAGAAAGAGTGCCGGTCTTGTCAAAACAGAAGCAGTCGATGTGGCCAGCTATATTCATGCGTGCCGCATCAATGCATGCCACATCAGCTTGGCTTTCAAGTCTTGAAAGCGCGAACCCAACGCCAGCCGTCAATACCACAGGAAGTGCAGGGGGAACAGCGATCGTGACCAGGTCGAAAGCAGACAAAAGCGCTTGACCCAGCGATACATTCTTGTCATTGGCCGCCTCATTCATGCGGACCACGAACAAAATAAAAGCTAGAACGGATAGAGCACCCATAAACCGATAGCTGTCACTCTCGAGACGTTTGGTGAGCTGGAGAGGTGTCGGGAACAATATCGTGCGGAATAATTCACCTTTGGACGTCGAGAAGCCCGCACTCAGCACCACGCCTCGAGTTGGAGTCTTTGATTCATCTCTATTTCCTTGTGTCGAGCATGAATGTGCAAGCTCCAGCACCGTTGATCCAGCAAATAACACACTTTCACGATGTGTAGTCTTCAACTTTGCATTCACAGCAAAAGCCGCATCCGTTGCTGCCAGAGCTTGCTTGGTGACTGGAATCGCCTCGCCCGTTAGTGTGGCTTCGTCTGCCATGCAGTGACCCGAGAGCAAAGCAATATCAGCAGGTATGACACCTTCATCTACTACCACCACATCCCCAACAACCAGTTCTGCTGGACTAACTCTCCTCTCCCTCGAGTCTCTTATCACTCGTACTCCGTTCGCAATGCTGTGTTGTGCGTGCGCCAACCTCGCGTGCAGCTTCTTATCATTCGTCACGAGTTCATGTACTTCCCACACAATCGAGAGCGCCGAGAGCACCAAAATGACAGTAGCGTACGCTTCGTACCCTTCACACAGCCACACCAGCCCACTCACCACCTGAAACACGTAGAACGGGTGTGCCACCTTCCTGAGCAGCACAACAGGCCACGTCTGGGCCTTGAGTGCGAGTTCGTTCGCTCCATGCAGCTCCGTGAGTGCTTCCACCTGCGAGGTGGACCATCCCGATCCCTCCAAGCACCTGCGTTGCGCCGAGCCGAGTTTCTCGTCCAGCGCGTTCTCCAGTCTCGAGAAGCCGAGCGGCTCTCTCTCATCCGCCACGTAGCGGCTTTTCCGGAACTCGAACCAGGCAGGACTGTCCACAGGTTGCACCAACGGACACTCGTCGTAGAAGCGCCTGGTCTTCTTGCGGTTCTTGCTGCCCGTCCAGGACATCGCGTGCACCACCAAGACGGACGTGGCGTCCATGGGGGCGAGTGCCGGTCTCCGCAGCATCGCCGCCTTCCACTGCGGCTTCCACGAGGCCACCGCGGCCAAAATCCCACCCGAAAGCACACAGCCGAAGCCGAACAGCGCTTGTTGCAGCGGATCGGCCTGCTGCAGCAGCTGCACTCGTTCCAACTCCGTTGCGCCGGCCGTGGCGAAGCCGGCGCGCGGCGCGCGCGCCGCCAGGTCCAAATCCTCCATGTCCACGTCCATCGCCTTGTCGCCACTGTCGCTGTACGAGTGCGGGCGCGAGGAGAGCAGCGCGGACGAAGCTTGGGCAGTGGCCGCCATGGCCGCAGGAGTTTCGCCTTGAAGGGACGTGGACGGGATCCGTTAATACTGGAGATGGCTACATAGGACATGGCTACAGAGGATGGGCACATGGCTACATGAGGGAGATGGCTACATGGTTGCATTTCTTTGGTAGTGTTGTAGGCTACTTTACTTGAGCGTCGATGTGGGCGCTCAGACCAAGGCCGGTAGCGGCGCCTGTGCCGCCGCTGATAACCAAGATGACCATGTAGAGACCGAGTTTTTCTATTGAGTGCGTGAGGCCCAGAACAAATCAAAACCCTTTTGTTCCGTTGGGATGGCACGCATAGCTTTGACGAGCTCCGTATCCTTCGTTCGAAGAGCTTTGAGGACGCTGGCGCCTTCTTTGGGAAGCGTTTTCAGCGCGGTGTTGAGTTTTTGGTTCTTGGCCGCAAGCTCGTCGATTCGCGCGAGAATTTTGATGTCTATCTCGGCCGCCGAGTATGCGCCGCCCTTCGGCTTCGACATCCGTGCATTCAGCTCTGCTTTGGAAGCGCTTTCGTCGTGTCCTTCGATCTGGTGAAGATCGACTTCAATCTCGTCAAGTCGATCCTCTCTTCAGTTTCGGTGTGGATCCACTTTCTTCAACCCCGTGCTCCTCTTGAGATTGCGTTGCCGAGCACGCGGTTGGAGTCAATGTTCAGCTTGACGATGCCGACGGTAGCTTCAGCATTGGTTGTTCCCGTGTAGCACATCAAGACAGCACTTGCGACTAACAAGAGGAAGAAATCGAGACGAGTGAGACGCATTGCTGTATGTGGTGCGTGGTTTTTGCGAGTTCGTGGACAAACGAAAAATGAGTGCCGATAGGGTCTGTTTGGCATTCGAATCGCTTTTATTTTGCTTTCGTTATCTAAGATAGCGGGCCGGATGGGGTTAACTACTCGATTCGTCCTCCTGATTAGTATCACGGCGAGTGTCCGATCTCGAGAGGATACCAGAAACGTGCGGAATTAAGTTGTCATTCTTTGTCTACAAAAGGAAAAAAGCCCCAATGCATGCATGCACAGAGTGTAGAAGGGTGCGTATTGACTCCGAAAGGTTCTACTGGAGCTGCCTTATTCGACTCACCAAGATATTATAGCACGACCAATATATCGCCCTCGCATGAGTGCTTCAATATTATCACCAATAGTAATAAGAAACTAAAAAACACAACATTGAAATTGGGGAGGGGATGGATCGATCAATGTTTGTCTGACATAGTCAAAGCTTTAATGGCAAAACCGAAGCCTACCAAGCTCACTATGAGAAGCGCCGTTACTCCGAACAAATCGATTAGAAGATCGCGTCCATCCTTTGGGTTCTTCGCCACGATCGCTTGCATACTTCGGACCTCGCCCTTTGTGAGTGACTTTGGCTTCGTTCCAATGAGGTGTTTCAGGCTTCGCATGTCGGGATCTTTATCAATCAGAACTTTGACCTTCCTGGGATCAGGCTTGCGCCAAAGACCTTTTAGTTGCGTAGGTTTGCTCAGTATTTGTATAAGCCGAGTTAAGTCAGGTTTCTTGAGAATGTTCTTTAATTGTGCGAATACTCTATCTTCGCCCTCAGCATTTCCATTTCAGCAACTGTACCATCGCTAGCAGTGCCCCTGAGGTGTTGAGGATGGTCCCTGCCATGGTCGGAGAGGACGAGATCAGGACCAATTTTCGAATTCTTGGTCAGGGTGGCGTTATTGATTTTGCTGAAGCCGTCACAAGAGACAGCAAAAATGAGGAAAATAAGCTTTAGCAGCACATAGTTCTTGAAGCGCATGGGCAAGTGTCAGAAGAAGCGAGGCGGGGCGAGTTACTGACAGGTTGTGAGTCTGTCCGTGCTGATTGGGAAGTGAAGGAACGAGTATAGTCGCAACAGTAAGTCTACGGGTGCTCTCGCGTTCGTGGCTCCGGATTTAAGTCACAATTTGCGATGGGACCACCTTTTGTTAACGTTCAGGGAAGTGCCAGTTATCTACCCCGATCGCATTACCACGGCAACGTTATACTAGTGACTAATACAACCACTAATAATTAGTCTCCTTTGCAGGTCCAGGCTTTTGCACTGGATCGATACTAATCAGAGTTACTATTCTTTATCGTCGTCACGAGTACTAAACGGCTCTGGGTGATCCCATCGCATAAGCTTTCCTGCTGCAGTATAGACTCTAAGACGCGTATCTGCGCGAACCCCGGGGGCCTGTTCATGGTAGACATCCAGTCTGTCTGGGCTCATTTTTCGTTTGCCCTCCACGAACTCGCGAGAAAAGAAAAGCACGCGATAAGTGCAATGCGTCTTGTTCGCCTCGGTCTTGTTCCCCATATTAGTCGCAATTGTATTGCTGGTGTGCTACACGGAAGTTAGTAGCGCCGGCATTACCGCTGACATCGTGGATCTGAACATCAACTCCGACCAGCTAACAGTGGTGGTACGCACGGCAACTTTAAAGGGGATACGACAAATGTAGGAGCAAAAGAAGACGATTTGGATATTAAGAAGGAGTAGAGATCGACCTGAAGTCATTTTTTCGAAAGTTAAAGAATGACCTACCACTAACCTAGAATAACTTAACTAAAAATGACTTCAGGTCGATCTCTACTCCTTCTTAATATCCAAATCGTCTTCTTTTGCTCCTACATTTGTCGTATCCCCTTTAAAGTTGCCGTGCGTACCACCACTGTTAGCTGGTCGGAGTTGATATTCAGATCCACGATGTCAGCGGTAATGCCGGCGCTACTAACTTCCGTGTAGCACACCAGCAATACAATTGCGATCAATATGGGGAACAAGACCGAGGCGAACAAGACGCATTGCACTTATCGCGTGCTTTTCTTTTCTCGCGAGTTCGTGGAGGGCAAACGAAAAATGAGCCCAGACAGACTGGATGTCTACCATGAACAGGCCCCCGGGGTTCGCGCAGATACGCGTCTTAGAGTCTATACTGCAGCAGGAAAGCTTATGCGATGGGATCACCCAGAGCCGTTTAGTACTCGTGACGACGATAAAGAATAGTAACTCTGATTAGTATCGATCCAGTGCAAAAGCCTGGACCTGCAAAGGAGACTAATTATTAGTGGTTGTATTAGTCACTAGTATAACGTTGCCGTGGTAATGCGATCGGGGTAGATAACTGGCACTTCCCTGAACGTTAACAAAAGGTGGTCCCATCGCAAATTGTGACTTAAATCCGGAGCCACGAACGCGAGAGCACCCGTAGACTTACTGTTGCGACTATACTCGTTCCTTCACTTCCCAATCAGCACGGACAGACTCACAACCTGTCAGTAACTCGCCCCGCCTCGCTTCTTCTGACACTTGCCCATGCGCTTCAAGAACTATGTGCTGCTAAAGCTTATTTTCCTCATTTTTGCTGTCTCTTGTGACGGCTTCAGCAAAATCAATAACGCCACCCTGACCAAGAATTCGAAAATTGGTCCTGATCTCGTCCTCTCCGACCATGGCAGGGACCATCCTCAACACCTCAGGGGCACTGCTAGCGATGGTACAGTTGCTGAAATGGAAATGCTGAGGGCGAAGATAGAGTATTCGCACAATTAAAGAACATTCTCAAGAAACCTGACTTAACTCGGCTTATACAAATACTGAGCAAACCTACGCAACTAAAAGGTCTTTGGCGCAAGCCTGATCCCAGGAAGGTCAAAGTTCTGATTGATAAAGATCCCGACATGCGAAGCCTGAAACACCTCATTGGAACGAAGCCAAAGTCACTCACAAAGGGCGAGGTCCGAAGTATGCAAGCGATCGTGGCGAAGAACCCAAAGGATGGACGCGATCTTCTAATCGATTTGTTCGGAGTAACGGCGCTTCTCATAGTGAGCTTGGTAGGCTTCGGTTTTGCCATTAAAGCTTTGACTATGTCAGACAAACATTGATCGATCCATCCCCTCCCCAATTTCAATGTTGTGTTTTTTAGTTTCTTATTACTATTGGTGATAATATTGAAGCACTCATGCGAGGGCGATATATTGGTCGTGCTATAATATCTTGGTGAGTCGAATAAGGCAGCTCCAGTAGAACCTTTCGGAGTCAATACGCACCCTTCTACACTCTGTGCATGCATGCATTGGGGCTTTTTTCCTTTTGTAGACAAAGAATGACAACTTAATTCCGCACGTTTCTGGTATCCTCTCGAGATCGGACACTCGCCGTGATACTAATCAGGAGGACGAATCGAGTAGTTAACCCCATCCGGCCCGCTATCTTAGATAACGAAAGCAAAATAAAAGCGATTCGAATGCCAAACAGACCCTATCGGCACTCATTTTTCGTTTGTCCACGAACTCGCAAAAACCACGCACCACATACAGCAATGCGTCTCACTCGTCTCGATTTCTTCCTCTTGTTAGTCGCAAGTGCTGTCTTGATGTGCTACACGGGAACAACCAATGCTGAAGCTACCGTCGGCATCGTCAAGCTGAACATTGACTCCAACCGCGTGCTCGGCAACGCTGACAATCGCAATCTCAAGGGGAGCACGGGGTTGAAGAAAGTGGATCCACGCCGAAACTGAAGAGAGGATCGACTTGACGAGATTGAAGTCGATCTTCACCAGATCGAAGGACACGACGAAAGCGCTTCCAAAGCAGAGCTGAATGCACGGATGTCGAAGCCGAAGGGCGGCGCATACTCGGCGGCCGAGATAGACATCAAAATTCTCGCGCGATCGACGAGCTTGCGGCCAAGAACCAAAAACTCAACACCGCGCTGAAAACGCTTCCCAAAGAAGGCGCCAGCGTCCTCAAAGCTCTTCGAACGAAGGATACGGAGCTCGCCAAAGCTATCCGTGCCATGTCAACGGAACAAAAGGGTTTTGATTTGTTCTGGGCCTCACGCACTCGGAAAGAACAAGTTGGTCTGGTAGCAATATTGGTAGCATTAAAGTGGTGGTGCCACGGCAGGGGTTGCTGTTAGCTGTACGAAGCACCGGTGGTTATGCTGCTGTGGGCGCTGGGGTAACAGACTTGCAAAGATTAACGATTGATCAGCGGTGCGCGTAGTTATTGCCAGCAGGTGATGTCCGATATGCAGACCACTTTTCGAATACGTCTTGATTTTTCGCGATGCGTGTTTGGGTGGAATGAAACAGTAGCAACACCGATCAGCTACCTTGGCTGCACTACTAGACACGATCTGCATACTAAACGTCTACTATTCTGTCTTCGAATCGACTACATGCTAAACTTTTTCACGGGGCATCGGGGACAGTACCAGTTACCTGGTGGGATGGCGGCAAGAGGAGGCTGGAGGCAGAAAGCGTGATACGCAGCGTCGCAGCTGTCGCACAGTAACATGCTCTCCTGTGCATTCATCTGACCGCACTGCCGGCATAGCTCCTCAGATGCAAGATGAGATACTGGGGTGTTCGGCGGTACATCTGTAATCCACTGTTCAAACAACCGATTGAAGATAGCTGCGCACAAGCAATAACAGGCAATTAGTTTCTCTATAAGGTGCGGCACAGGTGCAGTTAGACTTACATCGTAGACGGTTTGCGCACTTCGAAATATCGGCATCCAAGCGATTGAAAGTGAAGCAGTTCTCCCATACGAGATTTACGTCACGAACAAGCATCTCAAACCGCTGGTCGTAGAATCCACGGCTTAACCGGATCTTGATCGTGCCTAGATCCATCGGATCTTTAATCAAATCTGAGTAACCAGGAACCTCGTGAATATTCACAGGCGCAGAAAATGCTAGTGCCAGCTCGTTTCTCAACAACATATCCATGATATACTCCAGCCGAGACCTCAACGTGATGTCCTGTGCACTTCCGTAAGGAAAACAGTGCTGCAGAGTTTTCATCTGGAAACAACGCAGCTCCACGTACTGCGTTTCTGGTGGGGTCTCGACGGGCGTCAGAGCGCTTGTCGACCCCTGCGCCTTTCGTTTCCTACTGGAGCTAGAGCGCTGTCCTGTTGCATTCGACGGTTGAGATCCAGGGTGTTTTCTTTTCGGTGTCGAGTGACGTCCAGACCCGCTCTGTGCCTGCCCCGATGCTGACGCTGCCTGGGCTTGGTGCGTAGTACTCACTTGGATCCATTGCTCGACTTGATCTTCCGTCAGAGAGGTTATTGCGGCCACCTCACTTCTGGCCTTTCGGTATGTATACGCTGAAGATGACCGTTCTCGCTGGGCTTCGATAATGTTGTGAATCATTTTGTCAGCCAAAGCAACCACACCCGTCGACAACCGGCCCACAAAAGGCAATTCTGATGGATCGGATACGGGATCTGTCGCCGTTGACTCCTGGCTAATGATTGCTGTCTTTGCTGGCGATCCTGGGCGACTTGAACTTGCACTTGATGGATTTCGGTGTCTCCGTTTGCCTCCACGTTTCATGCGGCCATAGGAAATAGCATCATCAAGTGAATACATGCGCATTGCAGCAGACGCAATAGTCGCTGTGGCGATTGAATTTTTCGCTGAGGGAAGTGGAGATGCCTTCCAACTAGGGTCCAACCACTCAGGATCGATATTGGCCTCCAAAAACACAACTGCCTCCATAAGAGAAGCTGAAGTATCGCACGCATAGACTAATTCAGCCCACGCTGCACGAATAGAGCGCCCCCACTTACCAGATCGAAACGCATCGCGAGGGATTGCCGACTCCATAGACAGTAACTGAGCTCGAAGTAGCAGTAGTGAGCGCGGAAGGTCCTTCTTCAGCGGGCGAATTGTCGCACTAAAAGGTTCCAGCAGCTCCGTTGACAATTCTCCGATCTCTCCATCAGTCGGCTCATCTGTCCCTGCTTCACTGCCACTCCCTGCGCCTCCTCGAGAATGGGATTTCGCGAAATCTGGATCGTACATATCTGCAATGTTGGTGATTTTTCGAGATACCCTCGACGATCGTCTCGAAGCACCTGTATCATCTGTTACACGCAACTCCTTTCCACCAGTATGAGCACGAGGTGGTGCCCTTGTAGCCTGGAGCGGTGGCTTCCCCTCAGGCAAAACTACACCCGCAGCATCTGGTGTTGAAATGTGTTGGGCAACCCCCAGAGCTTTGTTCACACATGTTCGAATAGGCTGCCCCTCTAAACTGGCACCAGTAGCCGCAGAACTTGAACTTACTTCCGACGAGTGGCTTTCCAAAGCCTGTGATGCGGCATTCAACCTTGCTAACTGCACTTCTCGGTCACGCCGCCTGTCAGCCTCACTGCGCTCACCGTCGGTGTCTGATTGCGCTGGAGTCGTCACTTGTGAAATGGAAGGAGACTCTGGTTCTGTATCCACGTCAGCGAGAGCGCTAGGTGCGGTTGGCCCGGCACCCTGGGTAGACGATTCAGCTGGCATGCTCACATTTGTATCAATCTCGAAATCCGAAGCCCCTCGATATGTTGTGCCATTTGCATCATAGAATGTTACCTGTGACGGGTCTCCAGCATCAGGCGGTAACTGAGGATCATTTGCTGCGACGAAGTTAACATATTCACCAGTTGAATTGCTGTTTGGATATGAATTCAGAGGTCCTGAAGTAGGAGGCGGCGCGGACGAAAAGCCCATTGCTGCTGACGAGTTTGGCATCAGAGGCATAGGATTCATTGTCACCTGCACGTTACCAGTATTGTCCACTGGTCCAGGGGGAAATGACTGCACTATGGGATTAGAAGCGCTTTGCCAATTTCCTGATGGCGGGACACTTCCGGCAGCCGCACCATCACCGTATACACTTGGCTGTGCTTCGTAATTTGAGCCACTGATTGGCGCTGCAGGGAAGGACTGCTCAGGCATCTCTCCCATGAATCCAGTTATTTGAGGAGCACCGTACTGCGAAGACGGATCTCCCATTGGCTGGCTTGAAGGCGCTGACGCATAAGGAAACGGATTTGTATTGCCGCCCATGCTAGGGAACTGTCCCGTTGGAGCATGGTAGCCTTCGCTAGCACTCACGTTGCTGGAGCTCATTGCCATCGGGCCGCTATTCGACTGCATGTTGCCATAAAAACCGTTGTTGTTTAGTGTCGTCGCTGAAGACTGCTGATTAAACACGTTTTGTTGTTGTACTTGTTGGTTCATCGCAGAAGAAACGTGCCCTGCTTGAGCGGAAGGGACACTCCCAGTGTTCTGAACTGCACCATTGACTGGATATCCAAAGGTGCTTTGCGGATTGCTAGTACCTTCCATAGGTGCTGGATGTGAAGCCGGTGATAGTCGCCGAAATGTCACTCGCAACGGTCGTTTGCCCGTGGCAACCGCAGCTTTGAATCCCTCCATACCAATGACCTCCAGCCTGTTGCCATTAACCGCATAGACTTCGTCACCTACTTGAACCTTACCGCTCGCCTGGGCTTGTCCCATCATATTGTTGTTGTCATTGGAAAACTCCGTCACGACAATTGTTCCACGGTGAGAATAATTAATAACGACACCTAAGGGACCAAAGCCAAACTCCACGTCCACAAGCGTGCCACTGTTGCTGATCATGGACTGAGAAGGCGTTTGCAAACTCATGGACGTCGGTCCTGGTGACGCCCCGTATGGTGCAGGTTGATGAGGTGCCATCGAAGCCATGGATTGATTTTGGGCACTACTGGAAGCAGCATTAACCTTGCGGTAGAACGCCTCACGGATGTTTTCAAGGAGATTGATTTGCTGTACAAATGATGCAGGGAGAGCCTCTACACCTGGCGTCGAAGCTGAAAACAACGGCCGGCAGTTGCTCAAGTCATCAAAACTAGCGCCTGACAAGTATCGTGTCGTCCGTAGAAACATCAACACGAAGTTTGCAACATTATGTAGTTCAACCGATAAATCACCAGCACGCTGAGACGGTTCACACTTTTTCGCTGCAGTGGCGAAGCCACCAAGTGCTCGTGCACGCAACATGTTCGATGGATCCACGCAACTAAGAATTGCTGTCGCAAAAGCGTCCGCCACTTGCTTCACCAGGGCTGAGTCCGAATGGGTCTTCTGGCTGGTAGTGAGCGCTTGAGTTGCCATCGCACAAATTAATCCCATCACGTAGGCGTGATGAAGGCACACAAACGTTTTTGGATCTGGGTGGGTCGCATTAGGATCAACAACAATTCGCGACACCACCTTTTTGACTTCTTCGAAACTAGACAAGCACGCGTACGCCAACCCATTCGTTGTCTGAACTGTAGCTGATGCAGCGAATTGATTCCAGGCAGCTAGCATCGCTCGACCTTGATCCACGAGTGCCTGGAGCGATCGCTTAAAAGAAACAGCATTGCCGCCTGCACTTGAAGTAAAAGCTTGTTGCATTCTCGCGGATACAGTTGGATCCCCATATCGCGACCGCTTCATCTGGTCAGCAATTTGCTGGGCGTACGGATTCTCACTTTGGGCATACTTCCGCTTTAATGCCTCTTGATAGCGCGCTTGAGCTGCAGCATAGGCTGAAGACTGCAGATCTCCCTGTAGCCTCGACATCGCGACTGGTGGCATTCCAGCCTGATACATGCCAGACCTTGAAGCATCTAAGTTGCTGTTCATCATCGCATTGTCCGAGCGCAAACCACGCTTTATGATTTGATATATGCCATGAGACATCGGAACAGGCTTCATCCCACCACGTCCATCCATCACACTTCCGTACTCGTACTTGCGTGACAAAATACGCTTCACCACGTTTTCTCCTTTAGGATACGGGGCAGTCAGTGAGGATGGGAAACGCGCGTTACGTAGGGTGGATACATCAGCGGCCACTACCACATGGAATCCTGTGGAGCGGATCAACGTCTCGGCTCGCTGGAGAGCATTTTCAGCCTCCTGCTGCGTATAGAATGACCCAAGGAAAAACTTGCGTCCAAGATAAGCCACCACCGCTTCATACTTCTCCATATCCCCCTCCATGGCGAGCAATACCTCCCTCTGGAGTGCAAAGGGTCCATCGCGAATAAAGTCTTCGCTGGAGTACTCGCAGCACGAGGAGCCTTGCTGTAACTGAAGCTTTGCACTATCGTCGTGAAGGATCCAATGGAAACACCATCTAATCTGGGTAGATAATTTAAAATCCTTCGTATCCTCTTCTAAATACGCAAGCAGTTGTTTGAGTTGATCTTTTGTTGCGCACACCGACCATTTCTTGTCTGGAGACAAAATAAATAAGCGATGATGGTCACTGAAGAAGCGGTAAAAAGAGTAACCATGGCGGCATTTTCCAAACGTTAGCGTTCTGGGAATGATGAGCCATTTGATGAAGCTTTCCAACTCCCGGGCTTTCTCGACCCGAGGAAGCATTGCTCCACACTCTGACCACGCCAAGTTAGCACTTTCGACACAACTTTCGTGAGCTTGTAGCAAGGTCACTGATCTGTTGAACGGAGTAAAGTGAAGATAAACTGGAGTACTAGAAGACATCTCCGCGCACAGCTCCTTTACCGAAGCCCAGCTTAGACCGGCAACCGATCTCCCGTTTATCCCCACAATCAAATCACCGATTGCAATCGTCTGAGTAGCAGTATCTTTATCCATGTCGGTTGATTCCACGGGCTGTTCACAATACGCAAGACCCTTTGTGGCGATCACTCCGAGGGTCTCGAGGAAATTATCAGCCTCAAACGGCAGTGGAAAAGAATCGACCCGGAAGCTTTTGACATGTCTGGATGCTGGAAGTTTAAGCTGCTTTCGCAACAGTGACGAATTACTCAGAAGCTCAGCCATACGCTTGCTTGCCTGCTCGGGAGTAATTTGCTGATTACTGCCAGCTTGTGGCTGCCTGGAAAAAGTGATTTTTAAAGGCCTAGGTAAACTCAGCAACCACGAAGTGAACTGAGATAAATCACTTAGTTTCCCATAAGAAGCACCATTTACTTGCTCCACAAGGTCTCCGCGTAATATACTGCCACTCTGGGATGCTTGGCCAAGCGTACCGTCTGGGTGATCATTCAGCGATTTGACAACCACACCTCGAGTTTCAAGCGCCAGTGCCAAACCAAGCGGGCCGTCTTGGAAAATGACATCGTAAGAGGATGGTCCATTCATTTGTGGGTTAATTAACCCTGCTCGAAATGTACTCATCTTCGCACGCTGCGATGGCATATCGTGCACAACACGTCGCCGCTCCTCATGTGCCTTCTTCATTTTCATTGAGGGCGAACGGGCGAAAACGGCGTATATAGCGTCTGTTGGGTTATCCAAACGAAGTAAAGCCTCAATATCCGCCACACTCTTCTCACGGGTAGGAACATCGTTCACCATTAAAAGCACATCACCAGGAAAGACTTGGCCTGATAGTTCCCCAAAGCCAATTGGAGCATCCTCGGAAGAACAATAAGACTGAACAAAGATAAACGATTCATGGGCATCCAGAGCTAAATTAAGGGGCAGTCCACTATACTTCACAATTGACACCGAAGCACGCACAGCCTCTCCAGGGAGTGAAGTCAAATACAGAAGTGTTGGCTGTGCAGCAATTCTTAACTGATCTTGGATGGCGGCGCGACTCATCCCAAACACAACACAATCATTAATCGCGTAAACAATCCCAGTCTTACCCTCGGTCTGACTGTTTGGAAATGCTCCAGACCGCTCAGAGTATCGCACTCCTTCTGCTGTGTCTTCTAATATCGCGTTCGAAATATCATTCGCTATCAAAATCTTAGCGATTAGCATCTCAGGCCCTTCTTCCGCAAGCAATTCTGGTACTTCGTAGTGATTGAGCAGGGTTGTGTAAGCTGTTAATGGCGATTGCTTACAGGGTTGCAATGGTCCATTTAAAATGTTGTCCTCAAACCCGCAGAAAGCGCACAGCTGTCGAGATACCACCGATTCATTTGTGTTCTCAAGAGACCCTATTTCATTTGCTGCAGATGATGCGCACAAAAATCGATCGCCAAATTCCTCAATAAGTATTTCATCTTCTACGTCAGAGTTTTCAGATTCGTCATCTTCATCTCCATCACTCACATTCAACGAAACGGCTTCCATCTTTACGCTGTCTGTGTCACCACGTAGTTTTTTACGGGCACTTTCAGGCAACACTGGAACAGGCTTCGACTCGAGCTCGGCTTTTGCTTTGTTTTCAAGGTATATCAGTAATTCGTCTGTCAGTTCGTGCTCCACGCCATCGATAATAAACTTTTTGGTCTGTTCTACACCATGTGAAGAGCGTGGCGGAGAAAATCGATCCCACTCGCGCTGTAAGTCAGCTAACGATTCACCAAGCTTTTTTCGCACATCATTCGCCTTAGCTTCGAGCGAGTGGTAAACTGATTGAACAGCTGTCGTCTCCTCCATCAATTCGCACAATACTCTCAGTACCTTCAATCGATCATTGACAGTCAGTTTTGAGTAATTTTCCTCAGAAAGTAGATCGATTGCAGTCATAAGTCGCTTCTCCAGCTCTGATAACTCATTTTCTTTCATTCCACTGCTACCAGAATTGTCATTTGAGTCAGCAGCCATATCACGAGCTTTCTTCCGAAACTGTTCCGGCGAAAAGGAGGGATCCTCCAGGCACGTGGGGCAAAACCACTCGCCCTTTGGGATTGCTGGCAGTGGAGACTTCAGGCAAAATGTATGATACGGCGCATCACAGCGATCACACAGCAATAAGCGGCCCTTTGCGTGGATGGTCTGACAATTGCGGCAATTATCTTCCTCTGCAGCAATCATCGGGCGATTTACAGTCGTGTATACCCACTCTTTCATCAGCCGCTCAAATATAACTGAGAGCTTTTGTGCGAGGTTAGAGATTTCCGCCTTCAACGAGTTGTACGTGTAACAGTTTTTCCACACCAACTGTACATCGTCAACAAACGACTCGACATCATCGTTTTCGTAGTCTTCATCCTCAATTTTCTCCGCAATTGTACCAAGATCCATAGGCTCCGTGATATCTCCACTAGAATAATAGTCAGGGTAGAGCTCCGCATCCACTGGCTGATTAAATGGTGCCGCAATCTCCTTTGCTCGAAGAAGTTTCAGCACAAACCCACAGCACTTCATCTTCGTTGCCCCTTGCGTCGTAGCGATGTGCTTCATTGGGTTTTTCACAACAGGAGCAATGGAGGACATCAATAAGCCATGGGGGGTTGGAAGTCCACTTAGGAGATCGTTAAATTCTTCAAGTGCCATTTCTCGGACGTCTTGGCCATTGATGAACATAATATAGTCTCCCACTTTAATCATACCGGCGTTATCGTCCTTTGGACCAGCAGGCGCGTCATCAGGCAGTGTTGCATTTTCCGAAAAAGTGTCGTTGGAGGCAGGAATGATTTCGGTTACGACGAGGTGACCGTCTTTTGCTCCTACTTTAACCTTATTCGAAATACCACCAACAAGGACGACACCATAGTATTCACTCGATCCGGCGGAAACCGCGTTTGCTTCCGAAGCCAACGTGGTCAAATTTTTGCCTTGTGAACTAGTCCTTTCGGCCACTGGTTCCTCCTTTTCTTCCTTAAATTGAACTCCATTCAGCAAGTTAACTCCACGGCGATGCAATTTCTGGCGGAGTGGGTGAGTAACTGCGTCATCTCGGTACGATTTGGAGCCCTTAATCGACTTCAGCAATTGTTCATCCACACTGGGATGCTTGAACTCCATGGCCATCTGGCACACTTCACGCGCAAACTCGGGCCAGCTAAACGCGTTCATAGGCCGGGTGCGGTGAAACTCTTCAAGGGTGTTCCCCATTTGTAGTAGTGGGAAATATTCGTTAATCAGTGCCTTTAGCAACTCTGCATGCAATGACGCAAAAAGTGTCCCAATAGAATCGTCATCCAGGTCACCGTCCCCAACAGGACTGGACCCATCACTTAGCGTCATCATTTTCACAAAGACGCTAAGTGAGGGCAGAGCAGTCAGTTTTAAGACGTCCGAGAATGTTGAAATAAAGTCCCACACAAATAGCAAGTCAGCATGAGACTCAACTGGTACCGGATCTAGCTCCACTGCTGCGGAGATAACTTGTGAAGGAAACTTAGCACCCTGCTCTTCCGCAGAAGCAATCATATCAGAGGCATAGGCGTGCTTATTCGCTAATGACAACTGTCCGTCCTCTAGTTCTTGGGTGTAACGAGCTTTTACGCGAGTCCAAACTTCATTTTCCACCTCATTTCTCTTTTCCCACATGCGAATTTGTCGCCTTCGCTCTCTCTCCTCTTCCACAAATTTTAACAGGACGAGATGTTGCTGGCGAAGAGACTGAGAATCAGGGGAAGCCTTTCTCTTTCTAGAGTCTCCGAATCGTCGTGGGGATGAGGACGTCACAACGCCATTCTCAAGAATCGCTTTCTGCTCCTCCCGCATTTGACGACGCTGTCTCAACTCTTCTATCCTCCGCTTCATTGAAATCTCTTTTTCCTCCATCTTTTTGCGCTTCTCCTCTTCCCTCATCGCACGCTTAATTTCCTTTTCTTCTTCGCGCATGCGCTTTTCCTCCTCTCGGGCTAGCCGCAAGGCTTCTTTTCTTGCCTCTTTTTGGCGAGCAGCTTCAATCTTCGCCTCAAGAATTGCATTTTTACGCTCCTCTTTTGCTCGTCGTTGAGCTTCCTTCGCGTCTTCTTGGGCCTTCATCTCTATCTCTAGGAGTTTCCGGGCAGCTTCCCTAACGCTTCGTTTATCAGCTTCGCGTTGCTCCTTTTCTTTCTCCTGCAATAATCGCTGCACCTCCTCTGGATTATTGGAGTGTTCTTCTAGCAGAGCTTCCTGTGACAGGCGACTACTGATCTCATCTCTGGATGCACCGTCTTGCTCCTTAAGAATATCCTTTACTTGACTTCTTAGCCGAGAGCGAATTTTGGCGTGGACGTCAGGCGTGATGGGATGTCGCTGTTCCCAAAACTGATAATCTTTGCACAATAGCACCTGATGCAATCCTTCCAGGACGCGAGTAATATTTCGTCGGAGCAAGCCAAATCCATCCTCGCCGCTAGCAGGCGTCAGCACGTCCACGCTGTTGCCATTGTCGTCAGTCGCGACGGTGTATACGGATTCACTGACAACCGCCAAGAGATCATCTGCTGGCAAGCTCTCGAAATGCACGAGAGCCTTTTTCCACGCTTTGCTCGCCACGTACGACCTGAAGACAATTTCAACTAGCAGCAAAAAAACCAAATCAGCCACCACCCGTCCGTTCAGCCTTCCGCGCGCTCTCCATTCCTACCTGCGCTCTTCTCGAGTTCCACCACGAAAATCGGCGACTTCTTCTTGCTGCCCTGGACAATCTCTACACATCAGTTCCACACGTCAGCTCTGCCTCCCTCCACACAGCAAACATCCACACGTACTACATCGCAGTCTGAACGCGACGGTCACCGGCGTGGTCACCTGCACATTCACCAGCGTCTCGTATCCAATCTGCACATCCAATAAAACACCGCCGTCACTAAAACACACCCACACAAAAAAAAAAAACTTCTCCATCCGTACCGGGAACAGCTTCTTGCTCGTGTAGAAGTGCTCCTCGGGCACAACGGCGCCCAGCGCCGTGACGCTGATGGGCCCGTCCACCAGCGGCAGCTCGCGCTCCGCCAGCAGCCGCCGCAGCACCGCGAGATAGTACACGTCCTCGCGCGGCACGGCGCCGCGCAGCAGGTGCGTGTAGGCGCGCAGCGCGTCGCGCACGCTGCGGTACTTGTGGCTCTCGGGGTCGAGCAGCTTGCCGTCGGCGCGCTGGCTCCAGAGCGCGAGCGGCGCCGTGTCCAGGCCGCGGCGCTGCGCCGCCTGCCGCAGCGCGTCCAGCGACAGGTCGGCACCGTCCAGCGCGTCGGCGTCGGCGTCGCGCGCCAGCCCCAGCACGGCGGAGGCGGCGCAGCGCGCGTCGTCGTCGTCGTCGTCGTCGCTGCTGGAGGCCAGCAGCAGCCCCAGCCCGCGCGGCTTGGGCTCCTCGCGCTCGCGCTCGCGCTCGTCCTTCTCCTCCTCGAAGCTGCTGCCGCCCTCGGACTGCGGCGGCGACGCCTCCATGGCGGGCGTCCAGTGGCGGTACGCGGGGGGATCCATGGCCTGCGCTCCCCAAGTGTGTGACTGGAAACTCCCGCCGCAGAGGGGGCGGGCCACTCCGACGAGGGAGTCGCACGAGTGACGGGGGAAGCACGCTGGACGAGTTTTACAGCATACGCATTCCGGGATTTGGCACACAGAACACGGGTTGCGTCAAACAGACACACGAGTCACACGCCCGGCGACAAACACTGTTAGATCGAAGCAGACGTAGCGACATTTATCACAGCAGACGCCATCTCACCGACGTAGGATCTGCCCCCAGCCTACCATGGCAAGAGAAAGGGAGGCCTCTCGTAGAGCCATTGATTACTATGCGGATAAAGACCCACCGCATTTTTAACAAATTTGTACAGCGTGCGCGGCAGCATTTTTGGGTCGTACAGAACTAGCAATGCCAGCGTGGTTCGGATTCCTAGTGAAAAAAGTTGCACGCTACTCCTAGAAGCAGTGGACTAGATCGTCATTTTGCTTGTTGGGGGGTGGTTTCAAACTCTCTCTGCAGAAATCAATGATCCAGTGGAACAATTTAACAACGCGATTAAATGTGAGTACCCGTTGTGTACACTGCATAAATTTTCTGGATAGCTCGTTCAAGGGGGGGGGGGGGGGGGGGCATTGTCGATAATAAAGTCAGATATAAGCTGGATTTGGTCAGTCAGGTGAATGCCAGCGTGCCAAACAATGCCTCGCCAGACGGACCACTCGGACCATCGTAAGATCTCATCGGTAAACCTTGAACGAAGAATCGGCAATGGGGTGCTCGCGCAGAAGTCGCGCCAGGCGTCCTCGAGTGTTTTGGTGCCGCGGGGTTGGACCTGCGAGCCGTTGCGTGTTAGACGTTCGAAAGTGTTAGCGTGTGTGTGGTTCAACCAGCGCCTTGAGTCGGCGTCGGCGGTATAATTCTCGTGGCCGGGATTATGGAAGGCGGAGATGCGGATGTTGTACCGGCCCTCCTATAGGCCATAGGCAGAGAAGCCGGATTAGCACCTGGGCTCGGGGGTTCCAAGATGCCAGTTTCGACTGCGATACGACAGCGAATTTGTTGTCGACGCGGAAGTGGACTTGCCTGTGTTTGCGCGGTACCCCATGAATGAATTGCGGAAGCACACACCAGAAGTTCGCGGTAGTTGATGTCGAAATGGTTGGCGACGCCTAACTTAAGCTCGGCGATGGGCTGGGTATCCTCTGCGAAGCCTGTGGGTATTCGACAAGATTAAACGCGGTGACAACATCGACAAGAAGGCGTATGAGGTGGACCAGCTGCAAGCTATGCATTGGAGCAAGGCGATTTGGGCGGAAATGTCAGGTAAGTCAACAGTCGCAAACTGTTTCCGCCACACGGGAATTATTTTTAATGGGGTAAGCGAAAGCGATAGCCCCATTAACCAAACTAGCTACGGAGCTGATGCCGAACTAGAGGACGTCATCATTCGCGCTTCGCAGTTGAGCTTGTAAGAGATCCTTTTAGATAATATAGCAAATCTTTGGATAAGGTCGGACCACGATACCGGAAGTGAGAGAAATTGCTGTAGTGTCCTTGGTTCAGGGTGCGTCCCTTATACCAACTCGTATGGTGTCTTGATCTTCAGACGGCTTATAGGTGTACAATTCTGTACATACGTCATGTATTTGAGTGCCTCTAGCCACCACTTGGCAGGCATGTCGCATCGCGGAGTACACCGGACTTTTCCCATCTTTGTCTGGTGATCGCATCCCGGAGTGCACACCGGACTTTTCCCATCTTTGTCTGGTGATCTCTCTCAGCTGCTCCATTTCCTCTAGACTGTACGTGTTGGAGGTCTGAAATACCACTCCTTTCTCTGAGCAGAACGTCTTTAAGGCTGTGTTCACAAACTCTGTGCCGCCATCAGATCGGATGCGTCGGATTGTGAACTTTCCTTCACGTTCTAGATGTAGTAGCAGCTCCTTTACTCTATGCTGCACTTCTGTTTTTATTTCTTGCGCAGTACATAGGTCCAGCGCCATGACGTCTGGTCGTCGATGATGCTAAGGAAGTACCTAATGGATCCCATGGAACCGTACACACCCAGAGTGCGCATCGGCTCGTTCGTATCCATGTGGATCGTACTGATGGGCTGGTTGTCTCTTGTCCCAACCATATTCCTGTAGCTCATTCTGCGCATCTTCATCTCTGTGCGTGTGTGGTAGAAAAACGGCAACTTTCGCAACATCGTGCTGCTAAAAGTTGGCACTCCTGGTATGAGATTCCCACTCATCACCTCGATCAGTTTGTATCTATTGAGGTGGCCTAGCTTTACATGCCATTCCCTCAGTGGTGCCTCTACCTCTGTTCGCCCTGGAACCGTAAAAGGCGCTTGAGGTCGTGCCTTTGCTGCCGAGCAGAAAATCTGCCTATCCTTCAGTGTGCGAGCCTGTACGTAGTATACACCATTAAAGGCAATAGCTACGAATGCTAATTGCTGCTTCCATAACACAAATTTGTACTCTCCCTTACCACTCTCAATTATTTGGTAGCCACTGCGTTTTAACCAGTACTCACTTAGTATATTTGCCTTAGCTTTAGGTACTAGTGCCATATTGTCAAACCTAAACGGTTTGATCCCTTGTGGACCCAAAAAATAGAGCTGCACAGTCCCAATGTGTGTATTACATAGTTTAGTGCCTTCTCCAAACGTAAACCTAAACTCTGTATTACGCTCCCTGTGCGTGAAGAGTGACGCGTCGGCCGTCAGACCGTAGCCGCATCCTGATTCTAGCACCCAATCAAAACGTGAGATGTCAGCCACGTGTCTGTGCAACAGCTCAGGGTAAAGATTTCTTACCGTTTCCGCCACAGTCTTGGAGGCGTCCTTGATGTTGCTGGAAGCTTTCTGCAGGCTTGCAGCAAGTGCAGGGATCTCTCCGGGCGTGTCGTCCAGATCGTCATCATCACTCATCGGTGTGTCGGACGGGACAGGTGATGATGGCGGTGAGGTCATCAGCGCATCCGCGTCAGCTTGAAGCTGGGCGGAAGTCAGCGCGACGCTTGGGCCGTGTGGTGCCTGACGCTGGACCGTCTCCACGGCCGCTATCATCTTCGGCTTGCTGCGGCTCATCGCCACGGTTATAGCGCCCTTTGCGTAGTAACACTGTCCTTGTCCTTCCACTTCAACTGAACGGAACTTGGGGTTGCTTATCTGGCGGCTTGGCGCTGCATGATACGCAGGAACAGTCTGAGTCTTCATTGCCTCGATTTGGCTCCGGCTCTTGTTCATGAAGACATTGCGTAGCATGCCCTCAATTTCATCAAGGTGGAAGCCGCCCTGGCTATAGTCCACCTGATTGTCCCAGTACTGGCTTGAGAAAAGCGCCAGCACCTTGATCGTCGCGAGCTGATTTGGGATCATCGTCACCCCATTCAGCGTCTCACGCGACTGCCGATTAATGCGGTTGCGGACCTCTTTAACACGGCATATCAGCTCTTGCACCGAGCCAAAATCCTGTGCCAGGGCGTCATCAAACTCAGCGATCATCTAAGTCATGCCCTGCGCGTTGGATTGGCCGTAATCGGTTTCCAGCCGTTTCCACGCAACCGGGAGCGCCTCTTCGTTGAAGGAGACGACCCGCGACTCCAGGTAGCTTCGGGGCAGCGTCTGGTTGAGCAGGCTTCTGATTTAACTCTCCTAATCGTTCAGGAGTACCATCTGCCAATCGTAGCTCTTCTTGGCCACCTAGTCCTCCGTGGTCACCGGCGGAACGACGCAGTCAGTCACCAGCAAATCCTCGTACTTGAACGCTGGCTTTTCTTGCTGCTTTATTACCGTCTCACGGGCAAGCGTCGCACTTTCTGACGCAGGTGCCCGATGATGACGTTCTTCCACACACCGAACTGATTGGTGTCCCTTGGGAAGACGAGACGGCTAACCACAGCCCTCTCGTTGTTTGCAGCCATCTTGCCTTGACGACGCGTCCCCTTGAGTTGAAATGTTAAAGTAAACGAGAGATTTTTCGTTTACAGAACCCTTTATTTAACCCTTTATTCCTCTAACCTATTGCTATCCTACAGACGCGCTCAGTCTGAAGCAAAAGAGGAAGTGGGCTCGTCCTCGGACTCCGTCCTCGGGCGGCCTCGCTTCCCTGCTTCTTGTCCTCATCGCACTGATGGCTGGCAGGCAGTCAACTACCTGCTGTCGCACTGTATCCAAGTGCTTTGAGATCTGCAGCACTATAGCGCTTTATATTGCATACTTGAATGAAGTATATGATGTATATTTTATGTGGAGACGACTGGCTGGCTCGGCCTCTACTGACCAAACTGACCAAGCCTGTGTCGCCTCGGACTCGGCGCTGGTCCTGAGCCGTCGCCGTCTCGACACTCCGAGACTGGCGCGACTCGTCCGCGCCCCGCCGCCTGAGTCCGGCGCCTCCTCGCCTCCTCGGTCGGCGCCTCCTTGTTGCCTCGGCGGCGCACATGCTGCTGGGCCACCTGAGCCGGCACGCCTGGCCGCGCTGTCTCTGCGGCCAGCGTTGCCGGGGCTCAACAGTCATAGTCAAAGTAGCAGTTTGGGCCAGCCCGGCTGGTGAGAGTGACCAAACCACCGATCCGAATTCGATCTGGGCAGCGGCCGCGAAGAATTCGTGCCACCACTGCGATAAATCGGGTGCAAGCGGGGCAAATTCATTACCAAGAAATTGATTGACCTCATGTAGAGTTCGTTCGACGCGGGCAGGTGTGTGACGCGGGTCGGCGTCCTGGCCGTCACGAGCTCTAGTAGTCGGTACAGGATACATGCCGTCAGTGCATACCAGTGTGTGCTTGCAAGTGATGTGAGGCCTTGAATGACCCCTAGTTGATAAAACTATGATGTACATGGTGGACAGGGGGGCGGGGTGACGCTGCGGCTGAAGTTCATATTGAAATACGCGTCTGTTGAGCCCACTCGTAATCGTGCAAAGCAGTCTGCGCGTTTGCAATGCATCATCGATAGACCGTGGCGCATAAACCAGGCGCTGTACGCTGCGCTGGCAATTCCTCGCGCATCGTCAAACGTGAAATCCTGGCAAACGCACCGGATGTATCCCGTCGCAGTCGTCTACACGCGGTCGAAGTGGGGTACGGGGTCAGTATACGTACGTGCATATGCCGGAGGTGCGGACGTCGGACTGGGTGGGCTGGGCGAATGCTGCATTGGCACATGTGGCCTAGTCGGCGCTGGTAGCGACGATGGCCGACCACTGTAGCCGAGGTCTAATTCCGAGTCACTGTCCGAGTCGACGGACAAGATCAGCAGCAGCTGTGCTACTGGCGCGCCTGTAGACGAACTGGTGGGTATGGCAGCGGTTGTTGCAGTGGAGGCGATGGCAGCTGAGGAAGTGGACCGGGCGACTTGGTTGACAGGCGTCACCGTAGCGCGTTGGTTATTTCATGTTGATCTCGTGGAAGCTCCCACCGTCTTGCTTTTGACTTCTGTGTTAACGTTTGGGCCCAGGTGAGCTCGGTGTTTTGCGTTGCTTCACCTTTAAGTACCAACCAATTTTATAACATCCAAAACGGTTACCCAGTGACAGAAAATCAAACTGAATTTCCCCATTCCGTTTGCTTGAACGACAAGGAGGTTTCCATTGACTCTACGGGATCTTAGTGCCTTTTCAGGCTTGCTCATCAGGCAAGTAGACAAAACCTGCTCAACGTGATTCCTCGGTTTGTGCACTTTAAAGTGGTGATGTACCCCTTCGATCATGGCTTCACGTACACGATGGCTTGAGAGTAACGACTAGTGGTCTTTTTGGCAGAAGTTCAGCTTTTCGCGGTATCCAAAGCTTGTCGTTGACGAGCCATCCGTTGTCGTCTCACCACGCGCCTGTCGAAATCTCTCGCTGCCGTTGGGCTGCGCAAATCTCACCAAATGGTACAACCATCGACACTGCCCAGCCCGGTGTCTGCAATAGCTCCTTCGCGAAACACGTCAGCGGAGGCAGTACCGGCGATACCGGCGACGCCGCTGGCGGTGCCTGTGTCTTCGCTGACTACGCTACCCTTATGCCCACGACCCGTTCATCCACGAGATCAGCGCGTGCCTCCCATGACGCAGCTGCGCTGGCAGACGCGCACTCCGGCTTCCCCGACGAGCATTGTTGTGGTAGAGAAATTCACAATGGCTGGTTTCTCTCCGTTTTTGTCACCGGGACGATCTGCTTTGCCGCCGACGGCTGCATTATCTGATGCAAGCATAACTGTCCGGAACACTGAGCGACTCGGACACACTGTTTAAGATATGAACAAAGTTGATAGACCCATCGTTTTAGCCTAAAAGGCTCATAAACGTAGTGTCCGACTCGGCCTCCCCGTGCTCCACAGGCATGACCGGCAAAATACTCACGATACGTATTTTGGACATAACCCTGTTTTCGCTTGGCAGCTCGGCGCGTAAGCTGCATAATGCGATTACCTCGGTGGGACAGGCTGCGGAGTGAAGAATGGACAGCAACTAGAAAAGTTACATTCGCTAGAGCTTACAGCTTCCCTGTGACCCTAGTGTGCGAGGTCTGCGACTTAACAACACGTTTTGGATGGCAATTTCCGAGATCTTATTGATGCCGATGCCGCATTAGGACTAGCGTCCATGTCAACAAAGCTCCTGTTTTGCTGTCAAAGAAACAGCAACGATATTCATTTGTGTATAAGAAACTCAACTGAACTAAAGGCTTCAACCGTAAAACCCTCTCTGAGAAACTTAAATGAACGTTTTACGTTAATGTTAACGGTAACACCGGGTACAAAGGGTTTGGGGAGATATGACGCTCTGGCAGACTCCGATAGCAATGACAATGATGAAGACAGCATGGACGAAACGAGCTCGGACACAATAGATGTTTGACGCACACCTAAGAGATGATGCTCGCTACGCATTAACGTCTCCGAACGATGCCTGGTATGTCAACTTCCCGACTTTGCACGCGATAGGCTCTGTGCCATCTACTCATGCCACCGACGCAGGCGTAGCCATTGACAAACTGGAAGCATGTAAAAGCAATCCGGCCAGCATCATCATCAATTGTGAGGTTCTTGCTATTGAGCAGGCAGGGCTTACGGTCGTGATGGCAAGAGTCGCAAACGAGATGCCAGGGCACGCAGATAAAGGCTCACGACGCCAGAAACAATAAGGCGGGGTAGTGGGGCTACAAACATAAGCTATCAAGGGCATGCAAACAAGTATGGCAAATTATATTGACAAGATTGCACCAATCCAGGTTACGCAGACCAAATGCTACTAGCGGCGATCTCGCAATCTCACGACCGGTTACTAGCGATGCCATCGTCCCAGCAACTCCGGGCTCGCACAACTGGAAGGTATCGCTGGGAAATGGTGATGGCGACCAGGATTTACCTATCTACATCAGGGAAAAGATTTGCGAAATGCTAAACCGTTAGGCGGATTAACTTATATTTTGTTAAACTGAGCAATTTAACGTCAGAAAAAAGGCAGAGGGCAGCTTACTGGACTACCACGGGTATCCTTCCGATATAGTTCCTAATGCGACTACGCCAATATTAGATAGGACAGCTGATGCGAGAATGTGTGATTTCACCTCGTCGCGTACAGTGTTCAACATCTAGACCTAATCCGTATTTTTCTTAAACGTGCACCCCTTACGGCTTGTGGACCAGCCTGCATCCACCTACACTTGTGCTAACTGGGAACTCGAACATTTTTCAGGCTTACATGCAATGTGTGCTGCTATCCACGATAAAACCAGAATATATAAGTTGAACTATAGCAATCGAAATTTTCATCAGTCATTTTCAAGACACACACCCAGTCAAGTTCCTCCCTTGGCCGACGACAGTAACCGAATTACTTTTCCTCTTGATTGTAAATATAAACTTATATTATGAATTAAACTATATTTTCATAATTATTAAATTTAACTACATAAGATTTTAGGGTTTAGTGATTTTCAAAAAAAATATTTTTAATTTAAGAACCTAATGTTGAGGGTTCGAATCCCTTTTTTTTGCTTCTTAAATAAATGGACCCAAAGGCAGTATTTGGTATTTCCATTATCTTTAAATGGTTTAAATAAAATAAAATTTAATTTAAAAATAAAAATCTTTTAAATTTCCAATTATTATTATTCCTAATGCCTAATAATAAAATTAAATCACTAATTCTATTTACTAGCATAGCTTTAATAGCTGCTTTATTAACTTGTAAAGGTGTAAACCAAAAATTAATTAATAAGTAAGAACAAAATCCAACATCTTCCCGGTAGTTTTAGAACCGCTCAACCAACAACATTCAAGCTAGACATTGATAAATGCAAAAGAAAATTACGCCGGCATATTTTTACCGCAACGTCTCACCATTAGTTGGAAGTTTATGTGACACGCCTTCATTTCCGCTTAAATACGTCCAGAAAACTTTCCCCCTTCTTCCTCATTTCAGAATCTGCCGTCTGAAGGAAAGATAGTGAAGCTGTTCTGTGCCATCGTTGGTGCGGTGGGAAGCGCGTTCTCGGTGCGAGTAGACGAGGACGACTCAGTGGATGACTTGAAGGATGCGATAAAGGCGAAGAACGCAACGACTATCACGGGCGACGCGAAGGACCTGCAGCTCTTCCTGGCGAAGAAAGACGAGGGCCGCGGCGCGTGGCTGACGGAGAACGACGTGAAGGAATGTGTTACTGATACGGATGATTTGAAGCCTCTGGGCGTTGCGGGAGCCCCGCTCAACTTGGTTGGCCTGTCGAATAAGGAGGTCCAGTTCGTACCCACGCTAGAGGATGTCGAGTCGATGAACACACCTGTTCACGTGCTGGTAGTGGTTCCGGAGTCGATGGGTGTAAATTCCCAATTGCTCCAACTCCAGGAAGCACTCTTGCAGCATACGTTAGTGGATTCGCCTACGTCGACGTCAGCACGAAGTCAAAACTTTAAAGCGAGTCTGATCAGGACGTATCAGTGGGACATGGGGACGTACCAGGACGACATGGAGAACCGAATGCTGCGGTGTATGTTGCTTAACACGGCGCTTCCGTCGGGGTTGGTCATCGCCTGTCATTTGTTCCGTCGGAAAAACGAGTGTCGTAAGCTGATTCACCCAGATGAAAACGAATTTGAAGATTTTTGGTCGGAAGGAATGTCGTTGGCTGAAAAGATGGATTTCTTTTCCGCACGTGATAGCTAGGACTTCTCAGTTGCCGAGCCTAAGTCCAACGACGAACGCTGGTCTCGTCGGAATGGTGCAGCTGAACAAGGTGGCTACATATTGGATACTGCAAGCAGCAGGATAAACCAATTTATTTTTATCCTGACAAATATAAAGTTAATGATATATATAAGATGGCATACTCAGCCGAGCATTACGAAGCAAACAAGGAGCGTATCAAGGCAGCGCATAAGCGCTATTATCAGCGCACACGTGAAGCTCGCCAAAGGGATATGACGACAAGAACAGAGACCAAACTCGGACTCGCAAGCGAAAGTCGAAAACCGAACCTAATACCACTGAAAGTGAACTTAACAACGAAACCGAACTTAGCTATTTAATTTAATTTTTTTTCCCCGTAATAAGTCAACCGATATACAGGCAATGGGTTGGGTGTCTAACCCGACCCCATGTATTTAAATTTATTAATTTCGAAAATATTATATTGGGTGAGATATAAAGTCGATCCTGATACAAGACTCAACACTTATAAAGTCATTTACATAGGAATAATATCATCAACCGTATATAGGCAACATGTTTGCATACGAGCTCGAAGGTCTAAAGAGATTAAATATTTATGCTGTTCGCTGGGGTAGCAGCTACCGAGTTAAGGTGCGTGGGAGAACTGGTAAGATGGTTTATGTTAGCAACGTTTCCCGTCCTACCAACCTGAGGCTGGTAGCTAAGCAGTACAAAATCTCTGTGGAGACTCTGGAGAAGCATATGTCCCCGGACTACAAATCTGACCCGAAGTATCGTTTCTACAACGGAAAGCACATGGACTCGCATCTGTATGAAGTTATCCAACCTGCTGAGTTCTACGACAAGGTGGAGAACGTTCTGGCTGGTCAAACTAACGCCTTCAAGGTGAACATTGCTCTTGGCTACGATCTCGTAAGCCTAACGAATGGAGATTTTACTCAGTATTGGCACCCGAATCTGGCTAATACTTACGTATTTGAGACCCCTGTTGCTATCAACAGTAGACCCGATATTCGTAGACAAATTATCTCAGAGATCAGGTCTATGGAGTTGGCTAACACGCTTAACTACCCCAAATCGGGGTATAAGCTGAAGTCAATTACTGAGTTCAAAATTTACATCTACTTCCGTGAACATGCACTTCGTGATAGTGAAGCTGTTATCCCTAAGATCATCCGCGACAACAAGCACGTAATCAACTTCCCCAAGACCAACAACAAGTGTGTGTTTCACTGTATCGCGTGGTACTTGAATCAGCATGCTAATAAAGATCCCCGTCGGATCCAGGCTCAGGTTAAGGAAGTATTGCTTTTCACGAGTCGGCAGAGCTCTTTCACGTACTACTACTGCATCATTGGATCGAGGCGGCGGGGTTGCAGCTTGGAGTTGCTTCAACTCATCTGTGGAGCTTGACAAACATCAAATCGCGTAGCAAACGATCATCAGTGGAGCATCGCTGTCTCACTTGGTTGAGGTCAGCCCGGGATTAATTGCCTCACGGAAGTCTTCCAGCACGTCATTCACCCACAAGACGACACAAGGAAGTTCGGCCGCGGTCCAGGCCACCCTCTTCAGCGTCTCATCGAGAAATTTCAAAATGTCTTCGGTCAGAGTAACTAGCTGCTCACAATCGTACTCTCGTGTGTAGACTAGGAAGACGCGTGTTGCATCAATCACATCTTCGAGACAGGTGGCAGGGGGTGCCTTGGTGAACTCCGCTGAAGCCGACAGGTTGTCAAAATTTGAACCGCCCGCTTCCAGCCAAGCGATACGCTCGTCTTGGGAGATTCTTGCAAAGTGTCTGATAGATAACCCCTTCGATCCAAAACGGATGTCGTTTGCTCTCGTGCATACGCCTGGAAGTGCCTCGAACTCCACAGCGAGCGACCGAACCAAACCACAGACAAAGACATTGGGCTCTTACCTTTGTGCTTCCCTGCAGTTATTTGGTCGTCGATGTACTGCTGATCCTGTCGCGGAGCGAAAGCGTATTGGACGGTGGTTCAATGTTCCGTGCTGCCGGCTCCGGTCTTGAGTGAGGGGAGCTGCCTTCCCTGTCCACACGTGCGGGATGTCTCGAGGAATCATTGCCTTGGCGGATCGCCAGGAAGCGGTCCAGCAGGTCGGGATCATCGCGGAGCAGCTCAACGATCGAGGCGTCTTTTGTCTGGTATGTAACTCGCCTGAACTTCTGACTTGGCTGATGTGGATCATCCGCCGGTGGTTCAATGTCCCTGGACCGCTTGGTTCGGACAGGGTTTGGATTGTCTTTACAATGCGACTCGGGTTCAGGCATTTCTTGCCCATCGTCGTCAATGAATGGGTCAAACAATTCGAGAACCTCGTCCGAAACCAGCCTACAATCGTCGCGAGCACGTCGTGCTGGCGGCTGACAAAACGATTGTCCTACACTGTCAGGGACCGGAGTGCGTCCTCCATCAACGAAGTAAGCGTAGTCAAGTGCGTGTTGAAGTGGAAATTTTGTTGTGCGACCTGTGCTTGGGTTAATCCATCGGCACACCGTCGCTGCAGCTGGAAAAGAGTCCTCATTTATCAGCCCTTCTAGTACATCTTCTATGGGGTTTCGCGTCGTATCATCAGCTCTACCAATCACTCGATCAAAAACTGGTCACCTGAATTTCTTCCAAATCGTCGTTACTCCATTCTTCGAGTCTAAATTCTGCATGTTGAAGTAGCAGAGCCACGATTGGTGGAACAGGTTAAGCTTGAGAGCGTAGAACGACAACCCATTAGAGTCCACCGTCATGTTGTCTCCGTCAATCGCTGTTACTTGGTCGTAGTGTATGTGCCCTTCCACTTTCACAGCAACAGGTGCCGAAACATGGACAATTCGTCTGCTGCATGCACTCGCTCGGAGAGACCACGTGTTGTGTCGCAATACTGCGTGAAACAACGCCTTCACCGCCCTCTAGGCTGCGAAATGTCACTTCGTCGGAAGTGACACGTACTACTCGTGCGTAGAACAGGTAGTCGAAGCTTGAGTCCACCACTTCTGGCAGTAAGTGGAACGAGCGGACAGCAAGACGAACATGGTCCGGAGTGCTGAGAGTCTGGAGGAGAGCGAACAGGAAGGTCTTAACCAGGACGGAGAAAGATGGAAACTAACACTACAACCTCTCTACCCTTTGCGTTAGTTACACGTTCGTTTTTTTTTCTCCTCCTAGTCTCAAAAGCTATTTTCACGCAGCAGCTTGAAACTAACCATTGAGGTACGTCTGACGACTTCCCGGATGCGCTCGGTCCATCATTAAATTCCATCATGACCTTTGTGCGAAGATCTTTTTTTCACTTTCGGCACACATAGTCGGTAACGCTTTCGTCTTTCTTCTGCTTAAAAAACAGAAGACCAATGTGTTCGACAAACTTTTCCTTCTCGGCTTCCTTATACCACTGTTTCTTGGATGCAGGGTCTCTTTTGTAGCCATTCCGAAATGCTTTCTTTGTCTCATGTGAAATATACGGACCCACAAGATAGTCGACAATGTTTACTTACTCTGGTGCTACGCCAATCGGACGACTCTCCCCCCGTAAGACAACATCGTTGAGTAACCCATGAGTATCTTCAGTCGAGATGTTGCGTAACACCTAAGAACAAAAATAGTATCATTTATTCAAATTTATGTATCAGCTCAAGGGCACTGGAGTCTATTATTGATGGACCTTCTATACAGCAATCTGATTATTTATCGATTGACTCATAGGTAAGCAATGGATTCGACGGCAAAATTGTTTCAATAAAGAAATGAGTTGTCATCTAGCGTTCATCGACGGGTTACAACTGATGATGACACCAGAAATTTCTTTTACTGTGTTCTATGTATGCCTACGGTATGGGACTGATTATTCAACTTAATGCGGATAGCTGACCTCAAAGGCAAGTAATGTTATAGTACTGTCTCTTATATACAACTTTTTGAGCGACTGCCAGTTGTTGTATGTCTACACTGCATCACTATCGCTATTGTACAACTATGTTTTTTTGTTGAGAGAATAATCGGTAGATCCAAGAACGAAGTAGCACGATTTGTACTTTCTACGTTCACCAAGAAAAGTGCACGGTTCGCTAAACCGGTTAAGTTAACCAGCGAAGCGAACCGGATGATCCTGGGAAAGGCGAAATTCGCGGCATTCATGTGCTCGCCGGCGCCACGGAGTCCAAGAAGAAAGGAACAGAGCTTCCACGGAAGTCCACGGAGAAAGGGGCCGAGCTCCCACGGAAAATGATCCCCCTTCCCCTGCGTCGACGTCGCGTCTGCGGTGGACTTTCGTCTGCCTCGAGTCCCATGAGCTCATGGCCATGAGCTGTCCGACAGCTCATGAGGATGGCCCAATTTACGTCCGTTTGCGCGAGCCTCGCCACATTCGATGACACCTGCGAATGATTCCTCACAAAGACCAGGGTGGATGCGCCGGCTCATCTTCTTCCAGCAGGGGATTGACACGTTTCCTCTTGTTCGTGAAGGCAGTCATGGCGTTGGTGTTGGCACTTATAACGTATTGAGTTTGAAGGATGCTTGGTAAAATAAGAAGTAAGCTGAATTAAACGTTATGCAAAAGCTTCTGTGCGCCTGCCTCCTACACGACCTGTGCGATTGGTACGCTCTGTACGCAGCCCTGTACGCAACCCTTGAGCTCTAGCGGCTGACCTTGAAGTTAAGTCTTAATATGATGGCTCAGTCCTGTGGCACTGTAGTCATGGCGCGTACCAAGTTGTATGTACCGTATCAGGCTGAGTGAGTGAGCTACTGATTCTAACACAGACACTGATAAACTCAGCCCGCGCAATGCTGAGAGCGTTTTCCTCGTCAAAGCTGTATTAGTAAGAGGATGTTCTCGAGAGCTCATGCATACGCAACTGCCTACTCACAATACCGAACATAGGCTGCAGATCCCCCTTAAAAAAATATTAACAACCGATATTTTTTACGAAAAGACAGCGTGGAAGCTCATAAAAGGATCTCTAACTGTAACGGCTCATTCCACCCCTCACTTTTGTTTTATCAAAAGTAGTTGGGAGTCGGATATACCAATACACGAAGATTGCTAGCAGGAGGCCTGGTGCACCAGCACATTTACCGTAAACCACGGGTTCACCGCAAGACACGGCTAGAGTGCAACATCTCGTTAGAAATTAGTAGAAAATGGACTTTGGGGTCAATATCGGGTGACACCCCTTCCAGTACCATATAGTGTATGCAATTGCGAAGATAATAAACTTCTATTTCTCGCACACAAGCGGCGAATAGCTAGACGACACTTCAGAGATCCGAAAACGCCCAAGGTTATCACGAGGGTCAGTGGAAATCAAGGCGTCATTAATGAAACCATTGACGATAACTTTGGCCGGAATGGCGGTCCATGCTTCAGCTAAAATGACAGTAGCGCTCTCTTCTCGCTGATATTCGCTGGAAACGGGTGATCAATGTGATACGGGCAGTACGCATTCCTTTATCATGTAGTCAATAAACTGACGCGAGGCGGGTGAACACCTTTATCGCCCAGGAGGTTCGTATAGCGCGCCCCGAGGCTCCAACGAGGTCGGGGACTCTGAATGAGTGTCTCACTCAGAGTTGGCGCGTGACCTTGTGAATCCCTATGGGGTCGTTTGCCTTCGACGGTCCGTCTTTCACCGTACGAGTTGTAATTTACACGCGGCAAGGTGTGGAGGGTGCCTTGTGCCACCAGACTTTTCTGAGGGAAGCATGTAGACAGCTGAGAGGGTTAGACCACGAGGTTACATCGCCCTTCAGATAAGCCAATATATATACAACAATTTTGAAACAAAGTCAGATAGCGGATTGTCGATTTCAGTACACATTCTCAATACCAGTACACTATCAAAGACCAGGAAGATGTACCGTCTCAATCCAGTCATGCATGACTGTAGCGTCACATTATGCCTTCTTTTGAACAGTGTGCTCGACAGTTCCGGCCCAAAGGCTGGGCTGAATACCTCCTGGGAAACGGCTCCACCAGGGACACGAGCAAAAACGATTAAAGGCGGCAACTTGTGGCCTGTCACCGATGCTGCAAGAAAACCGAAACACGGGACACTTCGCTTCCTACACATGCATTCAGCCCGTTAGCTGTTTGTACCACACTGACATACTTTAACGACATCAACCGTAGGGGACCCAACAAAATCAATTGTTATGCGTCTGTTCATGTCCACATACGGCGGTTTGATCCATGTCATGGCCATCTAGGTGAGACAGAATGCCGTCCTCTTCTACTGTGCAGAGAATCGAGTGCGAAAACACTTGCCCAACAGCCTAAGACATACATTTGTAGATATATCATCGGTTTAGTTGAGAAAAAAAAGCGATTGTCAAAACCAGAATCTCGCCTCCATATCACTTCTTTTTCTTACGGCCTTTGTCTGTCGCCCCGTCAAAGGGTTCCGCTTGAGGAACCGGCGGATGAGCATAAGACTGGCCGCTCTCGAATGTGACGCAAAGAAGGCAGGCTCAAATCTCGAGTGCATGACCAGTAGACAGGTGTTAGACACAAAAATATCTATTTAAGCGCATATCTACTATCCAATCCAGCAACCTGCATGCATATATAGACAGTCAAAGTGTTAGAGTATAGCATGCGTGTGTGGACAAGAACAGCGTACCTCTTCTCAAGCTCTGGGTGCTGAATGTACACATGCGAGCGAGGATCTAGCCTTGTGAAATACTTGCTGATGTCCGCGCCTATTACCAGGGGTGGATTGTCGAGCGGTCCACCCGGCTGCTGCCGCGATCACAGTCACGGTCGCACCCGCTGGTTCGAGCAACTTAAGCGCCTGAATTTACAGTAACATCAGATGAAGCTTCGTGCAGCCGCCTTGGTACATATCAGCAGCTTCTTTCTGTTGGCGTTTAGGGATCCTTGGCATTTTGTCAACTCATTCCAACAATGTGCGTCAAGCTTGGCGAAGTTCGTTAGGAGGATGCCGTTTGCGCGAGATGTCCCAGCCGGTGGACATCAGACCAAGTTGACTTTTTAGGGGATAAAAGCTAGATAAACTACTATAGATAGCAACGTTTTACACGTGTTGCAGCCCGTGGTTTACGGTAACCAGTATACTGAGGCTAATTACTGTCGGCTCGTTTGGGCTCAGGACGTGTCTACCGGATGATCAGTATGAAACGAACAAATACGAAGAAGAAACGTGCCATAGTGGCAATGCTGACCTCGTCGTTGAACGTTTGCGTACTAATTGTGGACGGACTGTTGATCACTAGCTAAATGAACCTGATTCGCTAGAAATAACACTTCCAAATACTAACCGAACATTTGTCCAGAAGCTGACATAATAGGTGGGTGAAAGTAAACAAAAGCCATTCCCACCGAAAGTTTGCTGACTTCACGGACAATACTTTGCCCAAACCAAAAAGTATGATTGCGAAGGGTACACCCTGTCATGATCGCGCTACCATTCACTGAAAGGGTTTACGTTGATTTTTAACAGATTCCAGTACGCGTGTCGCTCTAAACACGAATGGTAGAGCCCGAAAGGGGTCAAAGGCAGAGTAGTAAATGAGATTAAATCCCATTGGTGTGCACGGTGTATTGCTGCAGCACCTCAGATTCAGAGTGATGGTCCAATGAAAAGTTGTCTGCCTTCCCTCAAAGGCGGTATCGCCGAAGCTTCAAGTCACCGATCTCCGAATAGGCGCGGCTCGCAGCCTCTTCCCCGGCGCGCCGAGCAGCGCTACGCGCACCAGACGCTGAGCGCCTGCAACTCCCTGCGCCAGAAACCCGTGGCCACCAGCCAAGACTTGCTCGCGTCGCTGGGAATCAACGCGGCCTCGCGCGGCCGCACCGGAAACAACACCAACAGCAACCGCGGTTTTAGCAGCATGACGATCCGTCCCGCGTTCGGCGTCGGGCGGTCTGCCATCTTCGTCATCCGCCGCGTAGACGGGCTGAGGGTCGCCGTCGGTAACAGAAGCATCACGACGACAAGTGTATTTAGAGGGACGACCAGCGTGAGCAGTGGGTTGAGCGTCGCTGCTCTTGCTGCCAGTAGTGTGGTGATGGCGGCGGTGAACAGATCGAAGCCGGCGCAGCTCGTTTCGCTGAATGGCTCCAAGAAGCTGCACAGTGATAACCAAAGGGGCTGCCTACATCTCTCACCCCGGCCGCGACCGCGTCGTCCGCCATCGCTGTTTGCTACCCAGAACTCTGGAGAAAGCTACGAAGCTTTTGTAGGCACTGCTTGAGACACATGAGTAGTTCGAGCAGAGTTGATGGAAGGAGTAGTTTGAAGATAGCCAACTGAAGCCCGAGGAGAACGAGAAGAAGGCAGAAATGCTAACGGAGAGTAAATGTTTAGAGTTTTACTATTCTGTTCGAAGTAGTACCACGAATTGTTATTCGCGCTTAACTACGATAACTCTTGCGTGCTCTTCTTGCGGGTTGCAGCTTTAGGGACAAGGAAAAAATCGCGTAGCAGTCTTGACGCTTAAAATGGAAACTTGACGTTGCTGTCATAAATTGCAGCATATTCGTCATTGTTGTATGCAGCGTGAATTGTGTAGTTTTATAGAGCACGCGCTGAAACTTTGGCTCTCATGGAAATTTCGTCAAACTCGGCACCGGGATTTTCGCCGTCATGTAGCTTCATTTGCGTAGTTGCAGCCCGGATGCCCATGCCAATGTCGTTTGTAGATTTGAGTATTTTAGGGACTTCATCATGGGCGTTAATTGAAGCTCCAAAGGTTTCAACTAGGGCTGCGGCTCGGTTAACAATCTCGTCAGCATTGAAATGCGTACCACGTACGACATCCCTGTTGGCTTGTTTTCGGTAGCCGTTTAAATTGGATCCTCGCGCAGTCTGTTTACTTTTCGCAGTTGTTCTCTTATAGCAGGTATTAACGCAGGCTCGACCATAGATCCTGAAAGAGGGGGATTCTCGTGAAGTACAGTAGGGATCGTAGCATTCACCGGTATCATTGCCGGGTACCTTGTACGGTCTTGGCGCCCGTCCATCATTCCGAACGAAAAAATGATTAAATCCGGATATGGATCTGGATTAGCCTCGAGCCATATTGTTCGCGATTGTTCGCTGGATGTTAACCAGCGCTTCCGTAGTTCCTTTCCGGCGCGATCATGAAGCCACTTCTCGATTTTGCTATGAGGAATAGTTGTGCTGCCGTCGCGCATACTCTTCGCAAGCCTACCTGTCTTCGGCGAGATCTATAAGCCCTCTTTGCCAGCAAACGCCCAGAGCCTTTATGGCACTGCATGTCTTTCTCCAGAATACCAACGAAAACTGGGGAGAGAATTCTTTACTTTGGGTATCGTACATAAATCCCACCTCTGAACATCTGCTTGTGTCTGCCACACTAGCAGATCTAACGGCGTGTACCTGATTCGCATTTATGCACAGGTGTCGCACTTCTGCACCTCTACATTAATGTCTCACTTATGCAGCCAAGCATATGTGTCCGGGTATTAATGTTTACTACACTGCAAGTGTCCAACAGAACTAGTTCGTTAAAGGTAAAGCAAGAATTTACGTAATCGTCAAGGTACTTATGTGTATCATGTGCACCCAGATACAGCATCATTCTCGCTGTGCATACGATACACCAACTTAGATACAAAATTCACTTTAGAGCAACATCAATGTAATTTTATATAATTTGATATGGCAGAAGTATCGTTTCTTAAACTGGCAAGAATCGAATCACAACTAGTCTGGAAATAAATCCTCTACTTGGGCATTATCTTGTGTATGCTAACAATACGTTTTCGATTGCATTTGGCTATTTTACTTCCCGTTTGGCCCGCTAACAGCCTCAACTATCTAGCTCAACATAAATCAATGCATGTGCACGAAGCTGTCTGGCTATTGTTGGAAGCGATGGAAACAACCATGCGCAGGCTTACGCTCGGAAACGAAAACATCTGTCGATTTCAGATCGCATCAAACAAGATAATACTTTCTTGAGAGGACGTGGTAGTGCAAAACTCCGTGCTGCATCGCTTGCATTGGATGATCTTAATCAATCGCAGTTAATGACAGAAATGCCAGATGAATTGTTTCCAGCCGGAACACAAGGAATTATAGACAAACGCAAGGGTTATGTGGTAGTCACTAAAATCGAATCTTCTAGCGCAAACGATAGAAACTGTAACAGGAAGCCACAACTTACGCATTCGCTAAACCTTCAGTACAACCACATATTGCAACGCACCCCCAACTAATACAGCTAAAACGTGCCGCATTGGAATACATGCGAACGAAATACTACTAAGTATTGTGTCGTGAGAGCCAGCTGCAAATTCAAGCTTCGTATAATAGAGGGATTTGGCCGGGGTGATGGACGCTACCATTATAATCATTGCAAGCGCTATAGCGTTGGCCAAACTAGCCGACAGACCCAAGACAGTTGAAGGCGCCAATCACTGCGATTGGTGAGCGTATACCTGACGTATTTCTTTGTCTACGAGGAACAGCAAACTTTGAACCAGATTAAAAGTATGAACAATCGTATCCTGAGCTTTTAAAAGAACGAATCCGTCTTGCCAAAGCTAACTACGAATCAGGTTTGCAAGACTTAAATGACTTCTATAATTTCCTGCAAGTGCTGATGCAAGAGGTAATGAAAAATGGCGATACAAGTAGCATTTGCTAGGGCCGACAGGACTTGCTTCAGAGAAGTGATCTCGTACAGCTCTAATTAGCCCAGCCCCGAAATCACAAAATACAATCTCAGGATCCATAGCATAGTCAGTTTCGTCTAGTACGAGGCGCATAGCGTTGACATACCATAAGTACGTTTTGGATAAACAAAGTACGAATGCCGCTGGGAAGTATGCGCGCGAAGGTCTGTCGTACGTACTAACAATCATGATTTGTCGAGGCACACTTCGAAATGTTCCATCTACGATTACGTTTTTCTTCTTCTTTTGCTTTAGCAGCGGGTGCGCCCAGCCTAGAATCGCTCACGCTTCTTCATAAGCTTGTCAAAATATGAATCTTTAAACAAACAGAAATTGGTTCAGCCACTGTGTCATTGTCAGCCGGAACTTGAAATCATGACTTTGATTCAAGTTGCGCGAACCCCGGCCCTCCAAACGCGTCTGTGCGTGTTTGGTTCACACGCCGTAAAACGGACTCCCCATTTATTCCTTTATACGATACGTTGACACGATTGGCCCCGAACGTTTTGAGGAAAGATGAGAGGGAGGATTTTGATTAATCAACTGAAAGGCCCAGTTCGGATATCTATGGAAGATTGTGTGGAGTGCGTGTGTGTGGAGATGAAGGGCGGTAGAGCTCGCGTCAAGTCGTGAATAGGGTCGATAACCCCAGACGTGGGACTCCCCGAACAGGAGAGTCTGGATGGAGGTCGACAGCCTGACGACAGGTAAATGCCCAAGAGAGCGAAAGTGCCTCTGGTGCCTCCATGCCAGAGCGCCACCTGACTTGCCACGGCGTCGGGCGCAATGAGACAGACCAAGCTGCTCAAGAGCCCATGACACACTACAACACAAGTATTAACGTTCAAATGATGACCCCAGATGGGAAGTTCCCAGATGGAGCACCCCGGTTAAGACACGTGTCGCGACCGGGACATCCCGTTCGAGCCATGCGAACCCCGGACGCAGAGACCAAAGTATACTAACCCAAGATATTACGGACCGACCAAGACGACCGACACAATATCTTGTACCCACAATATCCTTGAAGATCTGCGGAAATAATTCAGTGTATTCAGCGACTGCCCAAGATGCCCAAGATCGTTTACGCAGGCACAGCTATAGTGAAACCAAGTGATAGGACAATGCATGTCTTAGACAGCAGAGAAGTGAGAGACCTTAACCAAATCAGAGAGTTCGTTGTATCGAGAAACCCGCAAGTCGTTTGGAGCAGCCTGCCGGAAGGAGGACCGAGCGAGACTACGTACGGCGAAGGTACGTCGGCCAAGGAAACCCGGCGAGGAGCTCTCACTACCAAGCACATCCAAGCTAGGGTAAGGCTCTCAGATGTGCACGTCCGGGGTGCCCCAACCTATTCCATATCCAAGTTGCGGCGTTTACCCCGGAAGGGCGCCCCGCATTTCATATTACTGATTGTGCTCGCTTGTTGGGAGAAGTAGTCCCCACCTGCGTCCGAGCGTAAGATTACTGTGTGGATAGGAGAGCCTTTTTGCGTTTTATAGTTTTCCCAACCTGGAAGTGGTGCGTGTGAATTGACAAATGATGTTGACCAGTACGGACGTGGGCAGCGACAGCATGCAGAAGATCTCAAAGAAGCCATCCAGAAACTCAACGAGGAGATCCTAGACCTCGAGGACCAACAGCAGACCATTCTGAGGAGCGCACTCACCGATCAGAGGGTCTGGGTCGTGGCCACGGAGTACTTCCGCCACTTCCACAAGGGATACATGACGTCGATGACGCCGCTTAGTCGACTGGTGTTTGGGCCCCGTCCAAGGGTCTCAAATAATAGGTGACGGCTACATATTGTGTAAAACTCTGTGTATTTCTATTTTGGTTATCGAGCTTGTAGGGGCTGTATTTGAAGTATGCACCGCCCCTCCTCGACGGCTTACATAGTACAGCCAACAACCCAACCGGTACAACCCACCGATAGTGAATGACACAAGAAACACACGCTATCCCGCCCGAGGATTCTCATCCGGGGTTCCTGTAAGGCCTTAAGCGTCATAACCGGGAATCGCACTACACCTGGACGATCAAGGCGTTCGCCCGCCTCGCCTCGTACTCAAGTCTCCATTAAATTGTGCTCGAACCAAATCCCTCACACTACCACGATTACGTTGAGCCTAGACGTTCGACGATCGGTACACCAGGACAGATGTCAGCCCTGTACGAGATGTTGTGTGTGCGACTTTGCAGAGAGGTTACCATCCTCAAGGAAGTAACTAGCGCTAGAGGAAGACGTGAAAACGTGAAAACGTGACCGCACCAGCTCTCTCTTGTACTCAGTCGTTAATCTGCCCTGCCTTGCGTACTACCTAGGAAACTCACTTCATCTGCTGCTCTTCCTCCTATTTCCTTCTCGTTCCTAGCCAGGTCTGCCTAGGGTAGCTTCTCTCTCAACAGTCCGAGGGTACTCGACCCCGAGGCAGGAGGAAGCACGCAACAATCGCCATTTAGCTAACCGCTAGTGGTTTCTCAACAAGAATATCGAGCGTATTAGCGATGCCTAGGGTATTTGTGTGATAGCTTTCAATTGGGGTCACCAGCAGATCCGGCCAGCGGAGGGCATTGTATTATTAAATGTGTCGAGGTAATCTCCAAAATAATACTAGTGTTCCGTGTGCTTTGTAAAACATTTTTACAAGGCACACGGAAAACTAGTGTTATAGGAAGTCATTGACGTGCCAAAAGTCCGGTTGTCGCAGCCAAGGCAAATGAGGTAACGGCCGTGCCCAAAGAGAAGAGACTAACCACCGCAGACTTAGCTCGAAGTAGTTAACTCATTCTCCATTTCTCCGTCGAGCCGACAAGTAACCAAGTCCTCTTCGAAGCGATCCTCCTGCCAAAGATGCCAACTGCCGTCGCTCACGTCCTGCTGATGCCCGAAGACGTCATTAGCACCAGGGAAGGGCAATATTCCGTATCGATATTAATGAAGACCCAGCGTGGAAAGGAATGAATAATGCAATTATTTGGCATTATTCTCGAGAATGTTTCCTACGACCTTACCGATTCTACAGTGTGTACACATCCCACATGTCCCTGTTATACAGAAGAAACATTAGCATTTCCAGGGTCGACGGGTCTAGTCGCTTTCGTAGATCCGAGTAGACTAGCTTGACGGTCGAGAAGAAGCGCTCGCATTCGTTAGATGTCGGTGGGATAAATCCAACATCGACATACAAAGAGCGCTTCACTACCTTGCGCTTCTTAAATGCTTGGTACACCAAAGAGTGCTCTGCCAACTCTCCTGCTGGTTCCTCCGCGCTACGATCGCCACGACGAAAATCAGCACATGCATGGCGCTCAGCAGGATTCAGCGACTCCTTTCGCTGGATCTTCACTATGCCCGTCTCCAGGGCTGCATTGTTCACGATGGCAGCAGTTGTTGCGAGCCGAGGCTTCCGTTGTGGGTAGCGCTGACACACCAGGTCAAACAGGCGGCGTGCTCCAGACAACGTTAGTGTAGAGCGCTGTAGGGTCTTCGTGATCCCTTCAAAGTCGGTAAGGACTTTCGGCAGTGCGTGAGCTCGCTCCGACTCGGTCCTTCGAAGAAGAAGCGGTTGGATACCAAATTCCACTAGGGTGCCGTGCCCCAGGGAGTTCAGGGCTGGCTCTAGTTTAGTGTAGCGTTGCACCATGGCATAGGTACTTGACCAACGAGTGTCGTTGCGGAGCACAGGCGACAGGTCGGTCACGTGATGAAGAACAGCGCGGCCCTTGATGGGTCGCAGCTTGGTCATAAGAGCATGAATTTTCACGAGTAGATCCTCATAGCTGACCAGGTAGTCACAGACAGCCAAGTTGAACCTATGCGATGCGCACCCAACCATAGGTAGTGCACCTCCACGACTTCCAATGTATTGGTTGACGTTACAGTTGTCGGCCACCATGAACTGCACAGACTCCCAAGGCTTATTATATCCCGAAAGCGTGTCGGCAATAAGATCAAACAGGCTTTGTGTGAGGTCTTCTTCAACTTCTAGAGGGCAAAAAGCCAGGAGTATGAACCGGCGAGTGTAGCATTCCGTGTCTTCAAAATAGTCGGAGGCATCCTGAGCCGGGGCCCCACTGCACATATTAGGATCATTGAATACGGCAAAAATTGCTATGTAATGGCGACTACTGAAAGTTGAACCGTCGAGCACAATGCCGAAGGTAGCAGGCAGATCCTCAGCAACCCTAACCTCCGTAGCTTCAAACACGCGCATCAGGTACGACTTCAACGTCTTCTCGCTGATCGAAGACAGCGACGCATTCTTTCGCGTCATCTTGCGCTCTACGAAACTCAGAGGCAGACGGTCCATAACTGTCCACTCGCACCACCGGAAAATGTCCCGCGTCTCTTCGTCGATTACGCGTAGACGGAGCGCGTTGCGGTCCTTAGCTGCTTGTGTTTCATCTTCCAGGTAGGAGGGGTGATTAGCGCGCAGATGAGTTATCAGGTTCGTATAGCCGTGGGCACTTCGGCACGTCTTAGAGCAAGTCGAACATATGTATTCCTCCCTCGACTTCTTGGTAAACATTAGGGTTACCACGAGCTTGTTCGTGAGTGGCTTGTTGCTGGAGGGCATGGTAGTCAAAAATTCCGAGGAGGTAGCGTGCAGAAAGAAGACTTTTAGATTCTGCCTAGCACACACCTTTCATCCTCAGCTCGACAAAAAAGGTGTGAGCACACAGCTACGGCTGTGATTGGACGAATTTCCTGCAAGTGGAGACATGCAATTGGTCAAAAAGTGTAGTGACGTCAATTTGACTACTATAGTGAACCCAAGTCAGGAGAAAGCTTCTGAAATGACTGGTCTACAGAGAGCTACGGTTGTGATTGGACAAATTCCCTGCAAGTGGAGACATGCGATTGGTCAAAAAGTGTAGTGACGTCAATTTGACTATAGTGTACCCAAGTCAGGAGAAAAGCATATTGTGGAATATGCGTTGAATATGGTAGAAAAATGTTGGTGGCTGAAATAAATAATTAAATATTTATTATGCAATATATTTTTTAGACTTATTAGTTTTTACGGATCCCTGAGGGCGATCGTCCAGGTAGACAGACGGCTCTCAAGCAACGGTGGGGTTACTGCACGCACCACATACCCGGTGCAAGTTCGTGCCTCGCTCCTACCAACGCGCCGCGTCGACTCGGTGGAACATTCCACTGGGGATCCAGGAACGTGGCTTCGCAAGCCCGTCATGGGAAAAAGCGACGGATCCTATGTTTACGGCCAGTGGTGGCGTACGCAGACGGCGTTGCCAGTATCCGCACTGTTTCCAACCGTGTGGAATCTACGATTGATGACCTCGTCGAAGTTGCTCCAGTTCTCTGTTTCTGATGTGCAAGTTTCAGCCCTCAACGTATGATCTAGATACAGCAACTTTGCTTCAGCACCACGAGCTAGTACTTGACCGTATCCTCGCCAGAAATGGGCAGCGAGGTACCCGAGCTATCCCTCGTATTCTCCAAGGAATAGTTCCAACTCGGCAGCAACCGAAAGCAACTCGAGCGTTGCGCTGGATTAACAGCGCATCCGGCATCGAGAGACTTGTATCGGTTCGCCACGCAGTCGATTATGTCTACTATGTAGAAGGAGATCGTTAAATCCCAAGCAGTCAGCAAAACAACATCGGGAATAGCCTTGACAACGACCCGACCCAGCGCTAATTGCCACCACGCCTAATGCGACTGACGATTCCATTGAGAACGGTGATCTCGATGCTCGTCTACAAGCTATTCAGTCTGACAGCACCAGTCGACCTACTGCACCAGTACCGAGATCTGGCTCTTTAGATGCCCACTCTCAACTGAACCAGGAAGATCACCGTCACCGGCAATCATCTAGTGGTCACGAGGCAGAACAAGATTCTCATTCGAAAGTACTCGCCGCTATTGCTGACGACCCAGACCTTATCCGTTTCTATCTGACAATGTGCAAATCCACACCGGTAAGCGGCCGGCGCCGCCAGCTCAAGACCGTGACTCACAAAGTCGGAGACTGACAAGCCCATCCGATTTAATGGATTTATCGATCATGCCCGAGCGTCCAGCTAACCACGCCTTTAACCCGACAAGGCCTCAACACGCTATCAACCGCCTTCTGGTATCGTCTGAGCATGAAGGTAAGTCTCCATCTGCCCTTGCTGAAGCTATGATCTCCTCCGGGGCAACCAAGTTCAAGCCCCACCACAATTATTTAATCTACGATCTCGAGTTGGAAGACGCGGTCTGACCATCATGCACTTCGTCCGATTTGACTTTGCAGCTCGTCGCGCATGGTACGCAGATGGATCCGTGAACTTGAACATTTTCGCAGCATCGTTCTCGATGCCGACAGCACCGAAACCACAATCACTTGATGGTGCCTCTAATGCTCTCAGCGTGCTACATGTTTTCGCGGAAGCGTTTTTCGATCAAAGCACATGTCGACTACTGAGTAGTGCATGGGAGTTTATTTAATAGCTACGATCGTTTTGCCATTGGAGTGCCCAAGACGTAGCCACGCTCACGTTCTGGTTTGATAGCGTCTTGGAAGAATACCGATCTGCAGCAGAACATGATGCACGTCATGGAACTTCGTCTCGTCCAGCACTCACGTCAAAATTATCGCTACAAGACCCAGATCAACTACAAAGCTTGCTCTACATCATCCAATTTGAGCGTCTTACGTCGTTGGCCTCAGCAGCAAGTGCTCCGCGGCGCCTGCACACCAAGATACTGTAAGAACGAGTGAATCGGTCCGCCGTTCTGAGTCAACCCGACCGAAGAGGAAAACTTCTCGTGAGGTGATCGATGCCTTGCCTCACAAAGGCAGACAGAGCGTGCGCATGAAGTACCTATCAGTGAATGGCTGCACCTCCAAATCCGACGAACAGTGTGTCTTTCCAAGCCATGTGCACTTCATTCCCGATACTTTGGACCCGATCGTACGAGAGCATATCTCCAAAAACATGGGTGGTCTTCGAGAAGAGCTACGTGATTAAATCACAGAACCGCCGCTAAATCCGATGCACCTGCAACTCACACATCCGCCTGCCACAAGTGATCGTCATCACAAATGAAAATGCATTCTATCCGTACTTCACACTCCGTTTCATCACTTAACCCAAGTCACCCACCGTCAGCTCCCGTTTTGCAGTCCCGAGGTTTCTCCGTCACGTCGACAACCGTTGTCGACATCCGAATTGCTCTACAGACCCGACTGCATCTCATGCAGCTGCCCGAATCGGCAGACTTGTTTTCGGCTTCCGAGAGGCTACCGTTCCTCTACCAGCATCTCTCACCACCGCTAGTCCAGATGCTACCTCAACGTTTTTCATTGCTCACGACATGTGACAATTTTTTCTCAAGTGGTAAGGAGGCTCAAGTTATCACTACAGGATGCTGTCGCCCTGTGGCCCAACGAATCAGAGTCAGACCCTCGCCCCAATAAAGGCCTTGATCCGGTCTGGCTTGATATTCTTCTTCATGGCTACCAACATCGACTCAACGTCGTCAAGACGGCTAAATGCGGTTTAACTCATGCTCTCAACTCTCCGCGGGAAGCTGATGTCCTCCAGTCCAAAACCACATGAGTGCTTCCCAGTATCCGCGAGCATTTATAAGGAGTATTTACGAAGGACACGCGACCGGCACATACATGCTGATCACGTTGGATGCTGCCTTAAACTGGTCAGAACTACGTTTTAGCCCATTTGGCTGCGTACCGAAATCCGGGGTAACCCCCAGATCGAGGCTCGCCTAATCCATGATCTCTCGTGGCCGAATGAAATATCGACTAACGCGTGCTCGGTACAAGATGCGCTGCCCATGCTTTGCTTTACACCGATTCGTCGCATTGCCTAACGTTTTGAACATTTGGCCACTCGCTTTCCAGGGAAACAAATCAAAATTCTCAAAGGAGATGTCAAGTGGGCCTTTAGAAATGTTCCCGTCGCTGCAAGCCTGGCAGCTCATTTTGCCGTCCCAATGTCGCAGTCGTTGATTTATCACTGCCCTTTGGCTGGATAGGTTCTTCAGCGCATTACGGGGAGTTTGGTGAAGCTATTTCCTTCATGGTATTAAGGGAGAGCCCGCACTTGCTTGACCTAGCTGATCCCGACACAGAAATATTCTTTTCGTACGTTTGGCTTCATGATCATGTTCTGTTGGAAATTGACGAAGCCAATCGCCTGATGTTAGCAGAAGCCGCACTCAAGTTAAGTATGATGGCAACCCTTAGTCCAAATGCTATCAATGACAAAAAGTTCTCTTCGTGGGCTACCGAGCTTTGTGCATTTGGGCTCGTCTGGAAACACGGACCGTAAAACAGTCTCGATGCCCGCATCAAAAATCACGAAAGCTCTCGCAAGAATCACCGAGGCCCTAAACGCCAAGTTCATCCAGAAAAAGCAACTAGATTAACTTCTTGGGTCTCTTCGCCACGTCGGACTTTGCTATAGAGCTACTTGTGCCTTTATACAGCGACTGCACTGCCCATGGAGGGCTGCATCGAAACTCGCAAAAATCAATCTCTCTTCTCCCGTTCGTGATGTTTTGGCGCGTATATAATCTCTACTTCAACACGGTGCAGTGAATGGTGTTCCCACCAGCATCATTGCAGGAACTTCCGAGCCAACAATCAATCTCTTCTTGGATGCCAGCAATACCGGGCTGTGTGCGCTATTCCCGGCGGCAAAGAGTACATCCGAGTGCGCTTTAACGACGCAGAACTGTCTGCAATCGCTGCAGCACGTGATTCCCACGGCCAAAAAATTAAACATTAATATTCGAGAAGCACTGAGCGCAGCTTTTGCCTGCCTCACATGTTGGAGCCACATTGCCGACGAGCAGCGATAGTAATTGCACGTACGATGCTGGATTGACAATTCATCTGCTGTCGCATGGATTGACCGGCACTTCAGCAACAATAATCTCGGCCAGGAATTAATGCGGGTCTTTATCGTGCGATGAAGTGCAGTACAAACTACACGTAACAACTCAACATCTTCCAGGCGCGGCTAACTACTTAGCGGAGATTTGTTCCCGGGCTTGGAGTGGCAATAATCTCATAACGTGGACTAACAAGATGTCTTCCTGGCACGAACAGAAAATTTCGGATGACATCAGGAAAATCTACACAAGCGGCTCAACGAACTTCATGGCGGTCTCTCGCCGACACATTGCGAAATGTCTACTTGGGAACATGGCGCCAGTGGCGCGCATTCTGCGCACGATCCTGGACGTCACCCGGCTCAATCCCCACGATGCATCCCCCCCCCCCCAATCGATTCGACTCGCTTTGGTCGCGGTTAATTGCTGGTAAACAGACGAAGAATCGACCCCTCCCTCCGCGGCTGACTTGAAACAATCGGGTCAGCCGATCTTAGCTAAGATCCGCCATATCGGCTGGTGTTATCAAATTGGTGTCGGGCTTGTCCCCAGATTACTGCCGCAACACGAACTGGCGCTCCAAGGAATACGCAGACTCAGCCCTCCACGCCAAGAACGAAGTCCAGTCTCACCTGACATGCTCGAGAAGATCTTCGCAGCTGCCGACATGTCCTGCGCCCAGCACCGTGTCTTTTGTGGGGCTGCGGTGCTGGGCTTCTTTTTTTGCTTTAGAGGCTCAGAATATTTAAGTGCGAGCTCAAAGCGACACTGGTACTCCCTTCATGTGTCGGATATGTCCGTGACAGACATCAGTGGCAACAGCATAGCACGGTATTCGCAGGCAAAGGCAGTGTCAATCACATGGCGCGGCAGCAAGACTGATCAAAACGAACGAACGACCACAAGAACCCTCGAAAAAAGAGGGCGTCCTCCAATATGTCCCGTGTTTGCTGCTTTACTCCTACTACGATACTCGACAGTGATCAACTTGCGAGCCGATGAACCCATCTGCTCAAGTAGCCCCGGATGGGTGCTCTCAGCGGAGTCGATGACAAAAGTCCTGCGGTCGGCAGCGAAGAAGTGCAATGGGAACCCTGACAACATTTCTGAGAACTCACTACGCGTGGGAGGTGCTACAGCGCTGCATGCAGCTGGGTTCGACGCAGACACGATTCGGATGCATGGAAGATGGTCGTCAGACGCCTACCAAATCTACATACGCCACCGTGATTCAGCATCGTTGCAACTCGCTTAATGGATGTCATCGCTCAACCCCACACCATTTGAGCACACTGATCCAATGGGGGAAACGCGAGCTCACGCACTCGCGTGATCAGGTCAAAAATCAATGAAGTTGATTGTTTCCCCATAACATTATGGACGCAGGCTGGAGAAAATTTTGGTGATTAACTCGACGCATGTACACTCGACGCGTTTCGTATGCCTTAATTCGGCTGCATGTGTCATCTACCGCCGAATTATGCTAATACCGGAAAGTTATTTGGGGCCAAACTCGGAGTGATTTCATGCTCCGTTCATAGTCGTATTCAAGACTCGCACTTCTAGCTGATAGTTGTCCCCGTTCTGGCGCAATGAAGCTCCGCCGACGCCATCCTTCAAAACTTCTCCGGACAAGAACCCGACAAGAACGCCGCAGTTGTGCACCACTAGACGTAAGCCTCTTCACCGATTTTAACAATTAGCAAGACCAAATGCTCAATTTATTATGACATATGCTGCTGAAGCTGCCACTGAGGTGCATCCAGCATCAGAAACATTTAGAGATCAAGCGAAAAATCGCTTGTACAACCTAAACTTTTTACTTAACCTTGAAACTGAAGAAAAAACTGAAGAGGACAACGCCTACGTGCTAAAATACCAACTACAATCTTAGTCTGACACCTTTCACAACGATTACGAGTTTAGGTTCAGCAATTAAGATGAAGATTTTGTAGAGTCGGACGGTGAACATAGTTGTCACGAGGAGACAAGTGTTCTTTCACAGTCTGACGTGGATAACGAGGTTTCACATTTAAACAGCCGAACAGGTCGAAGTGTTAAGTGGATCGATGTTACCCATACACATGGCCAGACAAAAGTATCCGAAAAGTTTATTACCGATGCAGTTTATATCTAAGCACGGGATCAAAGGCAAGTGCCAGTTTGACATCTCACGACAGCAATACATATATTATACGTCTCACATGTGCAACCGGTTGACTCTTGGAAGTCTGGAAGGGCCTAGTCAGGAGGTTGACGTATCTAAAGCGATGTCAGGCGAAGCTGATAGGTTTGCACTGTCACGGCACACCCTTGAGCACCGCGGTTGTACGAATAGCAGGTACATTAGGTAGTGAAGCGGACTCGAGGTGTAGCCTTCAGAACCAGTTCAAACTTGCTCACCTCATATCACGTTCAAATTGAGATGCTAACAGGCAATTCCTACAGTGCTATTTCTACGATTTTTCCCTGGATATTCAAACTAAATCAACATCTTGTTTATACTACTAATGATGTATCAGTTATTAGCTTAGTGACACGTTAGTGACATATTAGATTAGGCAGTTTATGTTTGAATATAAGGGCTCTCTCGGCCAAGCATTTGGCTGAGAGCAACTTGGTCGGAGGACCGCACCCTTCGGTTTACCCCGCCAGCCACAAGCAGCCTCTGCCTCCTCCTCCTCGCCCTAGCTTGATATACTGGTAGCACTTGTTGGTCGAGACCCGACGATCATGGCTGCCACGACACGCAAGAACATTGAAGAAGCAACTCCGGCAGATGGAGGGGACCAGACGGAGCTGCAAGTTCAGATGGCCGAGCTGCGAGCCGAGATCGAGACCCTACGAGCCAGCCGTCAAGACTGGCCGACGAAAGCAGCTGAGACCAAGCCACGTGTCCCAAGCAGTATGCCTAAGTTAAAGAACAAGCGAGGAGAAGACGTACGTCAGTGGCTCTTCCAAGTGGAAACCCTGTGCCGCATTCACGGCCACGACGCCTCCGACGACAACGCGACACTGCCAGCCATCGCAGGGACTGCATGAAAGACCCTGCGTCTGGGTGGTTCCTGTTCTGGGCATCAAGGACGCCAGCGGAGGAGCAGACGTGGGCGCAGTTTACCCACGATGCCTTCGCGCACTTCGAAGCCTCCAACTACCAAGCTGTGCTGCGCCAGAAGCTTTGCCAGCTACGTCAAGTCGACGATATCGAAGACTACAACGGAAAGTACTCCGCGCTCATCTTTCGCGTCGAGAACGTGAGCGAGGTGGACAAAGTCAGCTACTACTGTGACGGCCCCAAGCATGCGACTCAAAGCTACGTCAAGCTTTAGAATGCGTTGACACTGAGCGAGGCGATGGATTAAGCCGTCAAGTACGAGACGTCTCACTTCGCTGATTTACCTATTACTTTTTTAATTAGTTTTTTTTTTAGAAACATTTGTAATGTTTAGTAAAGTTTTCACATCATATTATCATTTAATTTTCATCAAGAATGTTCAGTAAAGTTTTCACATCATATTATCATTTAATTTTTTTTTAATAGGTTTCAAACAGTAAATCTGAAATGCAGCTAACGCATTGACGATGGCAAGTAGCTCCTGCTGTTGATTAGGGTACTTGAGCTTTGCTGACTTCATCTTCCTACTGTGAACGCGATTGGTCGCTCGACACCGTCGACTACTTGAAATAGCACGCCACCAACGGCGAATTGGCTCGCATCCGTCCGCAGATGCATTTGCTTCGTAAAGTCGGGTAGGTGCAGTACTGGTGTGTCCTTAAGCCGCTTCATTAATTCCTTGAAGTTATTCAGCTGACTTGCATTCAGAGTGATCTTCGAGTTCCGCAGTTTTTTTTTTTTTTGAGCAGTGTAAACAGGGATGCAGTCAAATCTGCATACTGTTCACAGAAATGTTGCACGTATCCCAATCCGAGAAAAATGTTCTTGGGTCCTGGGTAGTGGCCAGTCGCGAATCGTCTGTACCTTGTCAGGATCGATGCGAACACCATTGCGTCCAATGAAATCCCCGAGGCATGGGATCGCTTCAGCGCAGAACACACATTTGGATAACTTCACGTACAGCTTGTTCACCTTGAGAATCTCGAGCACCTCACGTAGCGCTTGTAGATGTTTGACGATGTCCTTCGACTTCGTGAAGATGTAGATGTCGTCGTAGAACGACCTGGTATGTGGCAACCCTTTGAATAAAGACGATGTCAGTCGATGCATGGTCGTTGGTGCATTGCTGATTCCCATCGCCAATACCAGGTACTCGTGCAAACCACTTGGTGCGGAACGCCGTGTACTTGATGTGGTCCGTCTTCATCCGAACCTGATAGTACGCGGACATCAGATCCATACACGAGAAGTAGTAGGCTCCTGTCATACTGGCGCACACGTCTTTTTTCCGCGTCATTGGTACACTCTGTCGTACAGTGTTGGTGTTCAGGTAGCGGTAGTCGTGAACGATACGCCATCCAACAGTTTCCGAACACAAAAGGTGGGTGCTGCGTGTGGGCTGCTACTTAGGCGGATGAGTCCGTTAGAGATCATCTCGCGTACCCACTTGTCGATCTCGGTCTTCTGCTCTGGTGATAATCTCCACTGCTGTCGATACATCGCCACGCTTAGATCCTTCACATCGAAACGGTGTTCGATTCACGCTCCATGGGTAACCCGTCAGTTCTGGCTTGAACACGGTATCCACGTCAGGTCCCTCTTCTACTGGCGTGGTTGGTCGTTTTCCTGATCGCTCTTCAGCTTCTTTCAGTCGCGCTTGAAATGACCAGTTTTTTTGCAGTAGAAGCACAGGTCCTTCCTTGCTCTGCTCCACAGGCGCGTAGTGACCAGGCTTGAACGAACGCTTGTTGAACGGCTTCTTGTCTTGCGCAGTGCTCACTCGTGGCTTTCCGCGGAAACTTTGTTCACGCTCGGGCTTCTCACGGCTGACCTTGCGGTCACAACCAAAATTATTATTAATTTTTTTTTTATCTTTAAATTTAATTTCTATCGTTTTAGCAAAAAAATCCAGTATGGTATTGTTTTCCTCTTTTTCCTCTTTTTTTAATTTTTTTATATCATGTTTAGCTGAAACAAATCGACACCCATTCGATTTACCAGAAGCTGAAGCTGAATTAGTTTCAGGATATAATGTCGAATATTCTGCAATGGGATTCGCATTATTTTTCTTAGATGAATATGATTTTTTTAAGTTGTCTTTTTTCTTTAAATTATTATTTATAATTCTATTACAAATGAATATGAATATATTATTTATATTTCAAATTGGATTAATCGACCTGTAATGATTGAAACGGACCACAAGTCTCTTGAAGGGATATTCCAGCAGAAGATGGCGAACCGGCGTCTTGCTTGGTGGTACTATATTCTTGCAGAATACCAACCCGTTTTTGCGTATCTTCCGGGTGCCAAGAATGGTATCGCGGATGCCCTCAGTCGACGACCGGATCTCAAGCCCGCGACGAAGGGGTTTCATGATCTACTAGTTCCAAGCTTCAACGAGACCAGGTATCCACTTCGTGTGATTGAGATCCGACCCAAGCGATTTGGTGAAGGCGATCATCGAAGGTTACAAGAAGGACAAAATCATCTAGGACATCCTGCGTGTGATCAAGAAGCGCAGTGAGAGCCCAGCAACTCGTGATGTATCTGGGAAACAATACAAGATTTATTTCGAGGAAAATAGTTTGCTGTTGTACCAGGGCTCAACAGACGAGAAGCCGCGGATTGTGGTGCCTAACATCCTAGCACTGAAGCACCGTATCATCGCCGAAGTCCACGATTCCAATTATGGTGGACACCCTGGTACGGACCGGACATACTTGAGCTTCAAGCAGACTGGTATTGGCCACGCATGACCCGCACGGTCAATAAGTACATCGCAGACTGTGAGGATTGCCGACGAAACAAACCACGCCTGTCGAAGACCCCGCTTTACTGGAACCGTTGCAGATTCTGGATGAACGTTGGCGCTCTATATCGATGAATTTCATTACGGACCTACCAGATACTAAGCATGGAAACAACTCCATTTGGGTTGTGGTTGATCGACTGACCAAGCGCTCACACTTCATTGCAACAACGATGACTGTGACTGCTCAAGAAGTTGCGACCCTGTTTATTGCCAACATTTGGAGACTACATGGGATGCCGCAGAATATTGTATCGGATCGCAACACTAAGTTCATCTCTGGCTTCTGGGGTCCAGTATTCGAGGACGTCGGGACCAAACTCAAGATGACAGTAGCGTACCGCGCTCAAGGTGATGGTCAAATGGAGCGCACCAACCGTACTCTCGAGGAATATCTTCGATGTTTTGTGTCGCCTCACCAAGACAACTGGGATGTCCATTTAGCGAATGCAGAGTTTGCCATCAACTCAGCTGTCAACTCGAGAATCAAGATGTCGCCGTTTAAAGCTGATCTTGGATACGTACCAGCAAACCCGCTGTCGGTTGTTGCAGCTGCGAGACGACGAGGACTTCAAGGAGGATGACGACATGGTGTAAAGTTTACGGAACATCAAGCCGCAGTGCTACACCAGTGCCAAGATGCATTAGAGGATGCAAGCTCATATGGCAGATGTGTACGACAAGGGGCGCAAGGAGCAAGTGTTCAAGGTCGGTGCCGCGTGTATCTGATCACCAAGAACCTGGACACAGCGCATACGGGATTCCCTAACTCCCGCAAGCTCGGCCCCAAGTGGATTGGACCGTACTCTGTCGTACATAGGTTTCACAAGCACGCATATGAACTGAACTTGCCTCCTGGCCTCAAGCTTTATCCAGTGTTCAACACTGGGTCGCTGAAACCATACGAACAACCAAATCGGCGCTCCAAACCCCAAGATGTCATTTTACATGACGGCAGCGTTGGACAGCTCGTGGAAGCAGTACTCAAGAAGCGCAAGTAAGGATCCTGGCAATACCTCATTCGGTGGGTGGTGAGGAGAAGCCCATGTGGGAACCGCTGGAGAATCTCCACTAAGTCTCCGGGCCAGCCCAAAAGTTTGAAGCTAAGCAACCTCGACGATCAAGCAAGTGCAGACGCGTTGTGTAGAGCAACCTCAACTCAACGAGGAGCAACATTCGAAGCAACTTACGTACGTAAGTGACCTCATCTTTGGTAAAAGGCATGTACCACCCAAAGTGGTACATGCTTACATTGTTGTACGTGCACACCAACTACTGGACCATACTGAAGTCAAGTGTGGCGGTCCGCCGGTCGGAACATACAAATTCCGAGTGTACGCCCCCGAAACCCTCGGCCATCATACCCAGTCTATTCGGCAGGGCGAGGTACAGCAACGGAGGGGGTGTCACCACACCTCCCAGCAACATACAAAGTCCAGTCAAGGGCCGCAGTATACAAAAAGCAAGTGAATCACAAACGTCTATTTTTACAAGGTCAAGAATCTAAAGAAGCTCAACGCGGCGGATGAACTGGATCCCCGCCAGCCACGACACACCATAGTCGCGAAGGGGCTCACGACCAGCGGCGGCATCAGAGGCGAACAATCCCCCGGGACCCACTTCCAGCAAGAACGCATGTGAGAGGCGACGCGGGAACGGGTGGAAACCAGTGCAGACGTACACCCCCGTGAGCAAGTCCCAAGTTGATTAGCTGAGTCGTCGTGTCGGCTCCAACCATGTTCGGCGCAGCCAGGTTCCGCTGTAGCGCCTGTCGTGACAGCTGCGGGCGGCCGAGGATAACAGGTCGCTGATTCAGCATGCGAACGAAGGGCAGCAGAGTTGGCCATGAGACACTCGACGACCGGGGGTGCTCAGCATCCAGCGCCAAAAAGCGAGAAATCGAAGCGTCGTTGGATCAATCATGTAGACCAAGAACTCGTGCGGTCATGGAGATGGCTACAAAGCCACACAAGTCACGTTGGTCGCTCTCGATCGACAAGTGGATCCTGTGTTCGTGGCACCAATGACGGAAGGTGATGCACCCACCCGAGTTTTTTCAATTGAACGTCGGCGGAGAAGTCATCGGGTTCAGCCAGCAACCGTGAGCGAGGCTCCCAGGTGCGCGCGTGGCGCCGAGTGTAGCCTGCCCACACTACGGGGTATTCATACGCGCCTGCCTGGCGTCGCCTGTCGACGATGGACCAAACCACGTAACGACGCACCACTGGGATATCACCACCGGTATCTTGAGCCACACGACTCGGAGCGATCAAGCAACCCAGCATCGCCGAAGGAGCAGAAGCAGAGAGCGCCGACAACGAGAATCAAGACAAATCAAGGTGTGACATGTCGAAACGGGCCCTACACGCAAGAGCGTCTGCGCGGAGAAAGCTGACAGTCGAAGCTTGGAAGCGGGAAATCGCAAAGTGAAATCCCGAGACTGCGGACCGCGTCGAGGACGTGCTTGCGACACCAAGGACGCGAGACAAGAACGGGAAGACGGTTACCGCACTTCAGCAAGAATGATCTCAATGGAGATTAGAGGTTCACGTTAGTGACATATTAGATTAGGCAGTTTATGTTTGAATATAAGGGCTCTCTCGGCCAAGCATTTGGCTGAGAGCAACTTGGTCGGGGGACCGCACTCTTCGCCAGCCCCAAACAGCCTCTGCCTCCTCCTCCTCGCCCTAGCTTAATATAAATGATCAGTAGCTCGATAAAAAGTACCCAATTTAGTCTACCGCGACGAGTTTAAAAGCTGGCTATCCACAAACGGAGTAAGCGTATTTAACAGAGATCGTAGTAGGTAGAAATACTTTTCATGATGATGCCTGAAAAGATTGTGTAATGAGAGGGGATATGAAACCACCTAATAGCTCAATGGGCTGGGAAAGTTCGCGTTTGCTATCCTAAAAATATATGTATGGTATTGGTCAAAAATATACTATCAGCCATGTCTTCTTCACCAATCACATCCAGAATGTGCTGTCATACTATTGGGCAAAAAGCGGTTGGATATGGCGTGGCGCACATTGGTGCATCCTGGTGTTTATCGTCGGCACCGTCGAATACAGCAACCCAACACGATCTAGGCGTAAGTTATCCTGCCTCGACTAAAAGCCAGCGGCAAGTGTCAGCGCTGCCGTCGACTTGATCGAAGGGCAACCCGGTCCGTGCGTTGGCAGCCGCGCTTTGGACCCCAGGTTGGCAGGGTTCTTTTTCGAGTCATGGATGCGTGATGGGTGTCTCAACCGCGGCCTGTCTGCGCCTGGTGCAGAGCGCCCAGGCCCGGCGCCAACTCGGCGGCGCTGGCGCTGCGTATTCGATCAGAACTCGCCGCGCGCAGCTCGTTTTTCCGCCGGTGTTTCATTTGCCGTGGCTGCGCGGCCATAGCGACTTGCCCTCGCGCGCGCGGGGCTAGAAGAACTCAGCGCGACCGCGACCGACCACCAATGGTTTATGAGAGACTCGATTTGCTAAACGGATCTATCAGTCTGCAGATTCGGGGCCATAGTTTGCTCGGCATTCGCCGAATCTCGGCGCAATTGTCACTAGGCCAATCGCGCGCGACCCATCTCAAGCATACGAAAAGCAAGATGTCGTTAGTCGGCCAAGGATGCGTTTCTGAGGTTCCGAATGCTCATCCCCACTGCAACGGACGGTCTCAGCCGAAAAGCTCACTTCCAGATTTGCTCCGCCAGCTCCAGTCGTCCGTCCCCGAGCAGATCGAGTCAAGATGAACAAGTTCCTCGTGCGCGGCCTCGGCTTCTACAACGACGCCTACGACCTGTTCGTCATGAACGTGGTCAACGTCGTGCTCACGGAGCAGTACGGCTCCGAGACGTACTCGTCCACCATGAAGTCCTGGGTCTCGGCCGGCGCCATCATCGGCGCCGTGATCGGCCAGCTCGGCTTCGGCTTCCTCGGCGACGTCTTCGGCCGCAAGGTCAACATGATCTTCACCTGCTGCCTGCTGATCCTCGGCGGCATCCTCTGCTCCGCAGCCTACGCGGGCGACGGGCGGGCCACGCTCTGGTTCCTCGTGGCCGCGCGGCTGATCCTCGGCATCGGCATCGGCGGAGAGTACCCGCTTGCAGCCAGTACGACCGCCGAGGACTCCACGGACTCCGCCGACCGCAACACCGCCGTGGCCAAGACCTTCTCTCTGCAAGGTGTGGGCCAGGTGACGGCTGCCATCTTGGGCAACCTGCTGGTCCAGGCCTTCGCGGACGGCAAGCCGGGCGAGAACAGCGGCTCTCGACTGGAAGCTGTGTGGCGCATGCTCTTCGCCATTGGCGTCATCCCGGCACTCGTTGTCTGCTACTTCCGCTTCACGGCTGAGGAGACCGCTGCTTACAAGAACGCGCAGCAGCGCGGCCAACTGGCACAGGCCACGACCCAGCAGCAGGCTCGCTTGGGCTTCATTTTGCGCCACTATGGTGTGAGTCTCCTTGGTACGGCTGGAACGTGGTTCCTCTTCGACATCGTGTACTACTCGCAGAACCTGTTCTCAGCCAGCATTTTGAAGGTGGTAGGCCTCAGCAACCCATCGTTGCAACAAGTGACAACAGAGGTGGCGTTCGTATCTCTCATGGCTCTGCCGGGTTACTTCGTCGCGGTGTACGCCATCAACCGTCTCGGCCGCAAGAAGATGCAACTGCAAGGCTTCTTCTTCATGACGATCCTGTGTCTCATCATGGCCATCTTCTGGGACGACCTCAAGGACCAGTCGATCTTGTTCATCATCCTGTACGGACTCACGCTGTTCTTCTCCAACTTTGGCCCCAACATGTCCACGTTCGTGCTGCCCACGGAGATGTTCCCGACCCCGATCCGTTCGACGTGTCACGGCATTTCGGCTGCTGCTGGTAAGGCCGGAGCTGCTGTGGGCTCCTTTGGCTTCTCCATTTGGGTCGACAACCCAAGCTACGGCTACCCTGGTGCCTTCTACACGTTCGCAGCGATTGCTGCGGTCTCGATTCCTCTCACGTGGTTTTGCGTGTTCGACAACACGAAGGGCATCGAAGAGATGGATGCCGACTTTTATCGTCGCCTCAACGGCGCCGACGACTTCACCCGTGAGTCCTTTAACTCCCTGGCTAAGATCAGTGACGCGGCGAGTGTTAACATGAACACAACGCCCGGTGCGTACAAGCAGGTTGTCACGCCCACAACGTTAGTGTAAAGTGCGGTGTACCAGATCAAGAGTGTAACTATCTAAGGTATACATAATGTTATTATCGTGAGTAAGGCACATCACTTCAGCACAACTGAGAGTTTTTTTTTATTACGTTTTAATGACAGGTACAACGTTGTTCGACAAGACCAATTGACTTTTTGCGTTGCTGTATCTCCTCCAGTAGAAGTCACCCACGCTGGTGGTGCAGGCTCTTCCTGTTAAAGATCTTCGGGGTAATGCTGTGGTAGGCAAAACACGAACGTACAACATCAAACTGGGATTGGCTTCGTTGACAACAGCCCGGATTGATCCAGAATAAAAATACGTTCGGAATGGAAAATATATTGCCTGTGCGATCTAGTGAAGGAGGGTTCGTCTTTGGCTACACGGGTTCGCCAATAAGAAGGCACATATGCCGGCGAAGGAACCAGAAGCTGGGTTAGATTTTCTAGTGTAGTGTGTGTTCTGTGGAAGAGTGGAGTATGTTGCTAAATCGATAAACAGTTGTTACGATAATGTATCGTGCGTTGTCTCTTTGGTCTCCCTTGTTTTGAGTTGGCTAGGAGACCTAACACAACGATATGATAATTCATAATAAATTAATGGTGCCCTTGTTCTCATTCAGATACAAAGCGACACCTTTAGGTGAATCGTTCATTTCGCCCGTGTCGAGGCTCACTCATACTCCATCGAATAGCTAGTGCAGAATACCTTACAACTAGTAAAAGTACTTTAATAGGCTTGGCATTAGAGTAGCTTACGCCCTGGACTAAACATGGATGAAAGCGGGAGGTTCAATAATCCTGCCCTCCAACAGCTGCCTTCGAGAAACGCCCTCGTGCTGGAAGCATTAGCTTGTTGTCGATACCACTGAATCCGCACCAGGATTGATGCCGAATCATTCAGCGATCAAATCGCAGTCCCGTCAAAGCTGGATACTAGGCCGAACAGCCAAGTCAGCAGCTAGGTGAGGTGCCGACAACTCATTATATTATATACAAGGTTTAAATTATCAACGACAAACCGGCATGCAGAGCTGGATAATTTAGAAGCGTAAGCACTATGTATTTCTCATCTGAATTAGGCAAGTCAGCAGCAAAATGCTTCACGGCTCTAGCTACGACCGGCTCGTGGCCAAAAAGAAGAAGAAGAAGAACAAGAACAAGAAGAAGAAGAAGAAGAAGATGATGATGATGATGGTGATGATGATGATGATGATGATGATGATGATGATGATGATGATGATGATGATGATGATGATGACGATGACGCTAGAGATAGCATGAGTGTCCAACGACTTTTTAAGGTTCCCAGCACTATTATTCACCATGCATGAGCCCCATTTCTATTTGCTCAGTGTCATATTCCGGTTTGCGATCTCTCGAATATTTGAGACAACCGTGCACGCTGCACATGGAGCATACTAGCGGCATACGCGGAGCATACAGAGTTTGGTGACCAGACAAGAAATCTAACCCATGGGCCGAGCGTCGTGTGAGAATATGTTAGGAGGATGATTAGCTTGTAGCTGTCGTCTTCGTTGATGCAGTGATGAGAAATCTGCGTCGTTAGCAAAATTGTCGTGCGAGTTACCACCATGAAAAGTGCATTTTCCAAGCTTATGATCGACGACTGAAGCTGAGGCGCATACGAGCATATGATTTTCCTTCAAGAGAAAAGCGGAGGGATCGTCATTGCCGCGGCTGGGCTGTGATACCAATCGTGGCCAAGGTGTTTATGCATTCATGCACAGCTTAAAAATCGGCTGGAAGACGAAAGCACGACGGTAGAGTACAGTTGAAGGACTACTGCTATCGAGAACCTGAAGAATGGTATCACCACCCACAAGTTCGACAAGTGGGTCAGGAAGGGATATCCATCGACAGTTTGGGACAAGCTGGATGTGGACAGTAACCCGGGGCTCCGCAAGGTTTACGACTGGTACCTTGCCCACTACCACGCTAGTCGCAAATAAACAGACCGCGCTAGGATATAATAGCCGCACTAAGCCACGAGAAAAACGCTACAGTAGTAGTAGTAGTAGGCATTTTGGCTAACCAAATGCAACGTTCTCTTTTCCAGTTTTCATCCAGTGGACGTCGTGACGTCCACGACCAGCTTATTGCCATGCGCATACTCGATTCTTTGAGCTGGGCTGGCAACAGTTGCTCAGTTTGAGGCCCACAGCTGCCACCACTTGAGCTGCCTGGTATGATACGTTTGTTGTTTTCGTGGTTACAGGCGTCATGCGCACTGCCAGACCTCACTGCAGGGAACTTGGAGCCGAGGCTATGGTAATCAGAGCCAGGTTGTTACTGCTGCCAATGCGATCGCCGTTGCGATCAATTTAAGGCTGTGAATAGGAACGCATAGCCTGGGCCGTCGGAAATTTCAATATACTGCACGTATTTGCATCGTTTTACCCGCTCTAACGTAAGCCGAGCTATCTAAAATGTCGTTATGAACTACTGCACATCTGTTTGTCATCCACCTTTGCGTTACGGTTACGGAGGTGTCGGCGTCATCAGTAACTATACGGTGCCAGGATGCAGTTCGAATGGCTCTGCCACTCACTCCTTATGCTAACCTAAAAAGCGAAGATTTTTGTAGCACTATCTAGGACACTAAAACCAGTTTTTCGTTGCAGGATCAACAAGCGGATCTCACACCTCCGACTCTCCTTATCCATCTTTCTAAACTGCTATCTTGCGCGTGTTTGAACTTATTTATTCATTCAAACGAGTATATCTACGAAACATTATCAAGTCTGATGCCCGTTCTAGTAGCAACAAAGTTAACGAACTTCAGTATCATATGGAATCTCATTGTGGCATCACTACTATAGTTTTTGAGACGACGATACTGCCTTACATCTTAAGATGGTGCACCTCTAACTATCATCAAGAGCATTTACTGTGATACACCTAGGCAGAATATCCTTCGCACGATTCCAACCACTTCACATGTCGTGTATTTGGAAGATAGGATCTCGGATGAGCGCACCGTCTCACCCCAACTAGTTTGCTCACTGCTTAATTGTTCATCCAACCCTAAAGCCTCAAGCACCATGCGTCTGGCCTTCGTTCTCGTCACGACAACTGCGGCCACTTTTTTTCTCCTCGCTAGTGGAAACGCAAGCTCGACTGCTGTTGCTGCTGCTGACTCCGAGCAAGCCCCACATTCAACCATGGAATTGCGTGAGCAGATAGACGCGGCCAATGCTTTCCACGGCCAAAAGCGCTTTTTACGTAGCCACAAAATGTTGAAACCGGAAAATGATGACGACACCGATAGTCTTGACGAAGCTGACAACGATCATGAAGATGCGTCGGGGAAAACGCTCCGGCACCAGGCTCTTGATAACCTACCATGAGTATCGCACACTGCGCCATAGGAAAGCGGGATTCGACGATTATTGAGGGCCGCTTCATCTTGACTTTCTACCCACCCAGAACCAAGTGGCGTGGCCATGCTCTTTCGTCTGAATAAGTTATCGGGGTAGTTGTTTTGTGCTCTCAACCATAGAAAGTCAGAAAAGGTCGATATCATATTGCCTGTTTACAAGTGAAGTAATTGCTTCAACCCATTGACGTGTTTTAAACAAATTTAGCTAATCTTGTAACGCCCTACTGGTACGCAGCCCTATATCAGCACCGCGTCACTTTTTGAAGATGAATGGCCTTGCTATAGCCAGCAAAACCAATGGACTACCTACAATTGCTGCCAACCATAGCCACAGTTTGCGATTGTAAGTCCATGGCTGGGAACATACTCAATTGGAAAAACCGATCGCAGCCTCTTTGCGCCCTTATCCGTGATTGGGGTCTTTTCCAAGGTCTTGACGAGTTTAGGATTCGCTTTCAGATACTCGACTCTCTTAATGACCTCAGGGTTGCTCTTGACCTTCTCAACTGGTTCATTAGTGAAGGATTCTTCTGGAGCGTCTTGACCTTTTGGCTGAATGCAGTATCTCTCTGGAGCAACGTTTTCAATTTACTGAAAAGTGTGAACGGCGCCCTCTCTTCTTCATCTTCGTAGACCTCTTTCCTTAGCTTTGCTCGAGGTTGACGTCTCTGTGAAGTTGTGCTTGTTGTTATCGCTGACAGAATTGTCGTTCATTGTGACTGTGCCTTTGGCATTGGTCGAATCGAAGTGGCAGGTCAATAGCATGGCCGCCAGCAGGAACGAGACGTAATTCAGTCGCATTGTATTCTTCGCTGGTCACTTGACGTCGTCACTGACGCAGGGAAAATAATAATATGGAACACTGTGCACCATGTCTTCGGCCGCATCATTACACACTGCGTAAGCCACCCTGTAATACAAACACTACACAATCACTGCAAATCTAAATTTTTGGTACGCAATAGCAGTAGCATCACATTGATTTCATGATTTGCCGTGATTGTGTAGTGTGTGTACGTCAAGACCTTGGAAAAGGCTATCAGTTCGGAACAAGGCATCAGGAGAATTCGATCTAACTTTCCAGCCCCGCCGGTTATTCGACAGGCGAAAAGATTCTATTGTTCGCACTCGTTGTAGGTATTCCAATGCTAGCGTTGGCAGCAACGCCCAATTCTCCGCAATAAATGAGAAGAAACACACAACATTAAAGCAGTAGCACATTTGACGTACTGGGGCTGAACGATAGCACAACTTACAAGAAGTACTTTACAACATATTTTATCACCAAAAGCTGGTGGTAATTACTACTTCGAAGTACTTCAATTTAATTAACATCGCAAAAATGGCTAGGCATAGTTTTACAAAGCTTGAGAGATAGCAGTATGCTCACACTGTGAGACGTCCTAATAATGAAGGCGATATGGCATGATATTAAAGTGCACGGACAAAGCAAGATTTTTTTTCTTTTACAAAATATTGAAGCTTGAAAGTCAAGCGGTCAGCATGCGATCTTTAGGTGAGATTATTTTACCGTGGTTCGTTGAGCTAGAATACTGCAACTTGTTCTGTCAGAAGAAACATTCATGATTGATAGCTACTCGATCGTCGTTTGACTGAATGACATTTTCTAGTGTTTCCTTGCTCACTCGAACAGAGCGCTAAGCCCCCACGTATTAGATTCTTGCGAAAATTGCCACAATTCAATCACTAGAACGACATAATAGAACACAACCGCACATTGACATTTACTACAACCAGAGCAAATTCGCGAGCATATGTGCCTAACTGACAACGCTTCAGAACTAAAGAACGCAGGCACAGTAGGAAGTGGTATTAGCATCGACGTCTGCGGGCTCCGGTCGTACAGCAGCCAACACACGCAACTTCACTCTCGGCCCTTTGGCGTCCTACCCACGAGTATTTTGTGCTATCATCGCCATTGTGTTTGTTACAGGCAGCTTCTGTCGTCCCCATGCTAGTTTACACCCCTGGGCGCAGAAATTCCTTCATCTAGATGTTTTTTTTTCTGCAGTATCTCTCCAGCCTCCTCTCGCCACTTCCACGAGCCTATTTAGGCTGCTGCAGACGCCCCGTGCGCGTGGGCTTCTGCCGCTGGCCCTCGAACGAGCGCTTGGGCGCCTGCCGCTGCCGGAAACTGTCCTTCTTGCGCAGCGCCTGCGGCTTCTCGTCGTCGTCGCGCACGGCGCGCTCGTGGAACTCGTCGTGGTGCTGGCGCTGCTGCTCCAGCTTCTTGACGGTCTCGCGCAGGTGCACGGAGTTCTCCACGTCGTGGATGAGTCCGTTGATGCGCTCCATCTCCTCCAGGTGGTGGCGCTCGTTGGGCGGCAGCTGCTGCGACGACGGCGAGTCCGCGTGCTCCACCTCCTGCAGGAGCACGAAGCCCTGGTCGCCCGGCTCGGCCGCCACCGGCATGTTGTAGTGGAAGCGGTTGTTGGTGGGGCTCCAGCGCACGCGCGGGATCGAGTCCATGTCGGCGTCGGCGCTCGGGCTCGCCATGCTGCTCTTCTTGCTCTCTCGCGGCGGATTCTATAGTGAGACCAAGTCACGCGAAGCGGCGCGAGGTTCAACTTGCGATCTCGAAGTTGCAAGGCCACGCAGCTCAAGTGGCCCACACACAGTGCATGTACACCACACAACGATCGTGTACACCACACATGAAGCGTGTGACGCACGCTAGATACATGTCAGCCACACTAACGACGTGTGGACCACACACACACTAGCGCACGTACGTTACACGTCGGAGACTGACGCGGCTGCACTCGATGCAGCGCCGATCCCTGCCCGACGAGCGCGCCGTGCTGCCCACCCTCGCGCGCGGCCGTCGCTCGCCCTTCAGCAGTCCGCACGCCATGCCCCGCCGCCTGCCGCGCCCGCTGCTGCTGCTGCTGGCGCTGGGCGCCCTGGGGCTGCTCGTGGTCTGCGCCAACTTCGTGTTCACGTGGCGCGCCACGGAGGCGACGCGCGCGCGCGCCGAGGAGCATCTGGCCGGTCTGCGGGCGAGTCCCGGGGCCGCCGCCCCAGGCGACAACGGGGCCAATGGCCTCGACGCCCAAGGCGCCACGGGAGGCCAGGAGCAGCCCGCGCAACAGCAGGAGCCGCAGTTCTCCGCCGAGGACGTGCAGCTCATGGAGAAGCAGCTCGTGTACACCATCCACCAGACGGCGCAACGCACTACCGAGCCACGCGGCATCGTGTTGCCCATGTTTGATGGTATCGCAGCGCTCGGACTGTCGCTTATTATGGAGCTTCGCGCCATGAACGTGCACCTGCCCATCGAGGTGCCCCATTGCGGAGACCTCAAGGAGTCGCTGCAGCGCACTGTGCTCGACAAGGAGGACATGGGCGTCATCAGGTTCTATGACGTGTGCGAGCTCGCGGCGAATACTGTGAGCACGCTGGACCCGTCGCGCAAGGTCTTCTGCCAGAGCCTGCGCAACTGCCACAGGGCGTACCGCTCCTTCGACGTCAAACTGCTGGCCATGACGTTCTCACAGTTCGAGGAGATTATGCTGCTGGACGCCGACACGCTATTCTTCGAGAGCCCCATGTCGCTCTGGGACACCGATAAGTACCGCAACACCGGCACGCTGTTCTTCCACGACCGACTGAGCCAGGACAACATGTTCCTGGGCAACCGCGTCCGGGGCAAGCCGGACGTGAGCGAGCTAAACCAGTACATCTCGCGCTTCGATGTGTCGCCGTTTGCGCCGCTGGGCAACATCGAGCGCCCGAAGGCCACGAGCGAGAACAAAATCCCCGTGGAGCTCAACAACTACTCGCCGAGCGAGCACTTGCTGACGAGCCACTCGTGGAACCACCGAGCAGGCCACGAGATGGACTCGTCACTGGTGCTGTGGAACAAGAAGCGGCAGCCGCGAGCCACGGCCATGCTGGCGTCCTTCGCAGCGCTGAACGGCATCGGGCGGCCGCCGTCCTACGGCGACAAGGAGCTGTTTTTCATCGCGGTGGAGCTGGCCGAGACGCAGTACGCGTTCTCAGACTTTGGCGTGGGCGGCGTGGGCTGGGACTTCCGCGACCACGGCCCGGGCAAGTCCGTCGTGTGCGGCCACGCGTCGCACTACTACCCCGTGAAGCCGGCCGACGCCAGCGCCGCGGCCAACACGAGCGTGCTCTACCTTAACAGCGACGCCATCCTCGAGTACAACCCGAAGAAGAAGCCCGTGTACTACAGCCAGGCGCGGCTGTACGAGGTCTACGCCGGCTCCTTCGTGGAGCGCGACCTGCCGCAGGAGTGTCCGTTCGACGTCACGGGCGTGCGCTTCTCCTCGGCGCAAGAGGACCGCATGCTGTTGCGCCAGCGCTTCCACGAGATCGCCTCGGCCTGGATGGAGGAGTAGGCCGTCGTAACCAATACATACATGTGGATACACTCATCGCAGTGGTGGAACGGCTCACGGCCGCGCCAGATAGTGGCTAGTGGACATGTCCACGCGTTACCACGTGAGCCACTGGCCAGACACGCACGGAACTGTTGGCCTGGGATCCTGGCGGAGCTCGCTCTCTCGGGGATCACAACTCGGGCCGCTTGCCGCAAGACTTGCGGTCGTCATGGCGTTGGTGAGCGCCAGATATTCGCAGACATTCGCGAGGTGTAGGATAATCTATGGATGATGCAGAACGCCAGGTGCGATCGGCGCGCGCTTTGTCGCTTCCTTCGCATGCTTGGGCGTGCCAGATGACAACCGCTCACCAGCAGGTTCAGAAGGATCTAAAGCCACTGTACCCATTGCTTACCTATGAGTCAAATGCCACATACCTCTAATACCCTTTCAAATCAGATCTATTGTACCACTACTTAAGCTAGCTCTCCTAGCTCTCCCGCCCTCGAGTACCCGATACTTGACAGTCGGCGACGGCTCCTCATTTCGTCGCTGATCATCTGCTAATCCGTCGTTTAGCCGGGGCGAAAGCCCTGGATAGGGTGGAACGGGCCGCGTCCTCGTCATTATCCAAAGAGAGGCGGCGCCCCCAAGCAGAGACGGCATGGCGCGCTCGATGGGCTCCGCGCGGCTGCGCTGGATCGCGCTGCTGCTGGGCGCGGGCGTGCTGGTGGTGCTGTCCGACGTGCTGTTCACGTGGCGCCAGCTGACGACGCGCGCGGGCGGCGCCGTGCGCAGCGGCTCCGCGGCCAGCCCCGCCACGGCGCAGGCCATCTACGACGCCGTGGCGCGCGCCAACGACTCGGCCGACGTGCAGACACTCACGCACCTGGTGGACCGCCTGAGCGAGAGCGAGGCCGCCGAGCTGCTGCAGAAGATCGGGCCCACGACGCCGCCGCCGACGCCGGCCGAGACGCGCGACGACGACACGCTGCGGCTCGAGACCGAGCGCCTCAAGGCCGACGAGCTGGAGGCCGCGCGCCGCGAGCAGCGGCTCAAGACGCTGGAGACGCAGCTGCTGCACTCGCTGCTGAGCGCCAGCCAGCGCACCAGCGAGAAGCGCGGCGTCGTGCTGCCGCTGTTCGACGACCTGGCGCCGCTGGGGCTGTCGCTGCTGCTGGAGCTGCGCTCGCTGGGCGTCGTGCTCCCCGTGGAGATCCCGCACTGCGGAGATCTGGACCCCAAGATCGTGGCCAGCATCGAGCAGAAGCGCCAGCTGCTCGGACAGGTCGACGTCTACGACGCCTGCGAGCTGGCCGCCAAGGAGAAGAGTCTGCTGGACCCGAGCAAGCCCATCTTCTGCAAGGACCTGGACGAGTGCCATCGCAAGTTCCGCACCTTCGACATCAAGGTGCTGGCTGTGGTCTACTCGCGCTTCGAGGAGCTCATGCTCCTGGACGCCGACGCGCTCATGCTGCAGAACCCCATGCCGCTCTGGGAGTCGGACAAGTTCCAGACCACAGGCACGCTCTTCTTCAACGACCGCATCAGTCAAACCAACTTCTCGCTCGGCTTCCGCCCAGCATCGCGACCTGATGTCACGGAGCTTCAGCACTATCTGTCCAAGGCTGACGTGAGTGTTTTCCGACAGTTGCCTACGCTTCCTCGTGAGAAAGCGACGACGGCGACTAAAGTCTTCTTGCCGTTTGAGCCAAGCGACATTCTCCTTAACAGTCACGCGTGGAATGGCCGCAGTGGACACCAGATGGACTCGTCGCTGTTGCTCTGGAGCAAAACTCGGCAACCGCGCGCTACGGCAGTGTTGGCCTCGTTTGTTTCGCTTAATGATGTTGGTCGCCCTCCTTCGTACGGCGATAAGGAACTATTTTTCGTGGCGTGCGAGCTTGCTGAGACGCAGTACAGTTTCTCGGATTTCGGTGTGGGTGCTGCTGGAAGCGACTTCAAGGACCATGGTGAAGATAAATCGATTATCTGTGGTCAAGCGGCTCAATTTTACCCTGTGAAGCCACAGGACGATAGCAATGCAAGTCTGCTCTATCTGAATTCGGATGCGATTATGGAGTACAGGCCCAAGGCACAACCATTGTATTATTCGAAAGCGCGCGCCGCAGACCTATATCCCGGGTCATTTACCGACTGGGAGCTGCCGCAGAACTGCCCGTTTGATGTGACTGGCTTGCTGTTCTCAGACCTACAGGTGCAGCGCGTGCTGCTGCGCCAACGTCTCCACGACATTGCTGTGGAGTGGGAGCGAAACGCTTTGACGAGCGAGAACGAGAATGAGCGAGTTCAGGCAGACGAGCTGGTGAACGCGAAGCTGCAAGCACTTCTGAAGCAGATGTCAGATGGCACACCTTTGGAGGAGGCTACTGCAGCTCCCGGAACTGAACCAACTCCTACCACCGATACTCCAACAAGTACGGAATCGCAGGCAGTTCAACAGGCAAACAAGTGGGCTGAGTTCATGAAGGATGCGAGAGAACGTGCCGAGCTTGAGAAGCTATTGGAGACCAGGCTGATTCATTCGTTGTACACAGTAAGTCAGCAGACTAGCGTGCAGCGGGGCATTGTGCTTCCGCTGTATGATAAAATCACAACTTTAGGGGTGTCGCTAATTCTTCAACTGCGATCCCTTGGTGTGGATCTACCCATCGAGATTCCACACTGTGGCGATTTTGACGAGGAGTATGGAGAGACTATCATGAAAAAGACTGAACAGCTGGGCGAGGTATATGTATACAACGTATGCAAGATTGCTGCAACTGCCAAAAGTCTGCTTGATCCCAGCAAACAATTGTTCTGTAAGGACCTCGACAATTGCCACCGTCGTTTCCGGAACTTTGCCATCAAGGTATTAGGCGTGGTGTATTCACGTTTTGAAGAGATTATGCTGATGGATGCAGACGCCCTCCTGTTTCAGTCTCCTATGCCGTTGTGGGAAACAAACAAGTACCAAACAACAGGCACACTATTCTTCAATGACCGGATAGCTGAAGCCAATTTCTCCATGGGTCTTGGTTACCGCCCAGCCAATCGTCCGGACATCATGGCAATTGAGGACTACCTGTCTAAGGCTGACGTTGATCTTTTCCGTCACATACCAACGCTTCCGCGACCCAACGCGTCGGCTGAGCTAATCGCAGCTGACAAGTCAACCGTGACACTACACTTTCAACCTAGTGAAGGGCTACTGAAAAGCCACCCTTGGAATGGCCGCAGTGCTCACAGAGTGGACTCATCCATCTTGTTGTGGAACAAAAAGCGTCAACCACGAGCCACTTCAATCTTGGCTTCGTTTATCTCGCTCAATGATGTCCCACGACCACCGTCTTATGGCGACAAAGAGCTTTTCTTCGTGGCGTGTGAGCTTGCAGAAACACAATACACCTTTTCGGAGTTCGCGACGGGCTCTGCAGGGACTGACTTTCGAAACCATGGACACAACAAGTCGATCCTTTGTGGTAGTGCTGCACACCACTTTCCCGAAAAATCTGAGGACACTCCGATCCAGGAAGTGAGTCTACTGTACATGAACACAGACTACATTATGCGATACAAGCCTAAGAAGTCGCCTATCTATTATTCTGCGGCACGCCCTCGGGATTTCTTCCCTGGTACGTTTGAAGAGCGAAAGCTGTTGATGATGTGTCCATTCGACATTACCGGCGTTAAGTTCACGGATGACGAAGTACAGCAGATCTATCAACGCCAGCACTTCTTCGATATCTCGACGGAGTGGGGAAATAATGCGAAGATCTCTGATGCAGTTGAGCGTGAGGCAGCAGACACTTTAACAAATGCGAAGCTCCAAGCTCTTTATAAGCGCATGAAAAACGGCCCTCCCCTTGAAGATGCCACTGAACCGCCTAAGGATCCTGCCAAAGAGGAGGAAGAAAGAAAGGCTGCTGAGTTAAAGAAGAAGACGGAAGAACTGCAGGCGCAAGAAAAACAGCTTATTCACACGTTGAATCAAATTGCACAGCAGACGACAGTAAAGCGTGGTATCGTGATTCCAGTGTACGATGGCATCATCAAACTAGCCATTTCGCTGGTGTTGGAGCTGCGCACAATCGGCATAACCGAGCCAATTGAAATGCCTCATTGTGGTGATCTGAACCCGAATGTCCAGCAAATGTACTTGACAAAGAAGCAGCTCGGTACAATCTGGTTCTACAATGTATGCGCGAAGGCCGAGCGAGCAACCAGCCTGCTGGACTCGTCTCGTAAGGTATTTTGCCAGAAGATTGAAGACTGTCATGCGAAATTCCGCGGCTTCATCATTAAACCGCTTTCGGTGACGTTCTCAAGGTTTGAGGAAATCATGATGATTGACGCTGACACCACGTTTTTTGTGAGTCCAGCAAAGCTTTGGGATTCGGAAAAATACAACAAGACAGGCAACTTCTTGATGCACGATCGAATTAGTCACGAACAGTGGTTCATGGCGGAACGAGTGCCTGGTAACTCCCAGGTGTCGGTGGAGCAAAACTATTTCTCGAAGTTCGACGTGAAGCCATTCCGGTCGCTGCCTACGCTTGAGCGCCCGAAGGCTACAGTGGAAAACCCGACTACGGTGACGCTAAACTTTGAGCCGAGCGATTTTCTACTGAGAAGCCATTCATTTAATATTCGCGCAGGCCATCAGGTAGACTCGTCCCTTGTGCTTTGGAACAAGAAGCGGCAGCCGCGCGCTACCGCTATCCTCGCGTCCTTTATAGCGCTGAACGATATTCCTGAGCCCCCATCTTACGGAGACAAGGAATTCTTTTTCTATGCGAGTGAACTTGCCGAGACACAGTACTCTTTTTCTGACCATGCTATTGGTGCAGTTGGCACAAAGCTGCTTATTGACGGTGGTCCAAAAAATTCGACTTTGTGCGGCGACATGGCTCAGGTGTTCCCGATCCACCAAGACGGTGTCCCCGATGACGATGTGCCTCTGTTCTACTTCAACAGTGACCGTATTCTGTATTTCCGACCGAAGACAGAGCCCGTATACTACATGAAGGCACGCCCTTGGGAATTCTACCCTGGCGCATTCGGCGAGCGTCAGCAGGAGTGCCCGTTCGACATCACAGTTGGAAAACTTTCAGAGGAGGAGGAAAGGCACCTTGCTGGCCGCCAGCATTTGTATGAAGTGGTGGATGCGTGGGATCGTGTTGCGAGTCAAAAGCCTGCTAACCTGGATGAGCAAAATGCTTCTATTGATGAGGTTCTACGGAAGACCATCGCAGAAATGCAAGGGAAGGACCCGGCTGGGGTTGCTCCCGCTCCACCTAGAGAAAGCAAGCAAGTAGATCAGGTTGAGCGAACGACCCAGATGATGGAGAAGCAGCTTGTGTACACCCTGAGCCAGATTACTCAGACGACGACGACTAAGCGAGGCATCGTGATGCCACTCTACGAACCAATTGCGAGGCTTGGATTCTCTTTGATTCTAGAATTGCGCGCAATGGGTATTAAGTTGCCTATTGAAGTGCCTCACTGCACTGATCTCAAGCCAGAGACTGTGGAGATCATCCGCACAAAAAAGGAGCTGGGCGAGATACGTGCCTACGATGTGTGCGAGCTTGCTGCTAACGCTAAGAGTGTCAGAAACGCTTCACGGCCAGTGTTCTGTGATGACATCGATGCTTGCCGCACCAAGTTCAGGTCTTTCATGATCAAGCCTCTTGCTGTGACTTACTCACAGTTTGAGGAAATCTTAATGCTTGATGCAGACACGACGTTCTTCATCAACCCGACTGTGTTGTTCGAATCGGACAAGTTTAAGACTACAGGCAACTTGCTGATGCACGATCGTATCAGCCACGATTGGTGGTTTATGGCTGAGCGAGTGTCTGGGAAGCCGGACGTATCAGTTGAACAGAACTATTTCGCGACATTCGATGTGACCCCGTTCCGCCCGCTGCCTACGCTGGAACGCCCAAGAGCTACCGTCGAAAACAAGACACCTGTAAAACTGAACTTCGACCCGAGCGATTTCTTGCTGAGCAGCCACTCCTTTAACCTTCGCTCCGGCCACCAAGTGGATTCGTCCCTGGTGATGTGGAACAAAAAGCGGCAGCCTCGCGCTACGGCAATCTTGGCGTCATTTGTCGCTCAGAACGACATCGCGTCACCCCCATCCTACGGAGACAAAGAGCTATTTTTCTACGCGAGCGAGTTGGCCGAAACGCAATATTCATTCTCAGACCACGCCATCGGAGCTGTTGGTACGAAGGTTGAAGACGGCGGCCCGAAAAACTCGACTTTGTGTGGTGACATGGCCCAGGTGTTCCCGATCCACCATGACGGAGTGGCCGACGACGACGTCCCGCTGTTCTACCTGAACAGTGATCGGATCCTCTACTTCAAGCCGGACGTGGAGCCCGTATATTACATGAAGGCTCGGCCTTGGGCGCATTATCCTGGCGCCTTCGGCAAACGGCCGCAGGAATGTCCATTCAACATCACCGTCGGACGGTTCGAGGAGCCGCACATCAACCACCTCGCTGAGCGGCGGAAGTTCTTCGAACAGGTGAAGGCTTGGTAAGCAGCGCCATTTTTTATCATACTGTAGAGGATGAGCGCAGCTAGCTGTATGTTATGTGTGTTGCTACGCTCTAAGAGCATTAAAGCGGGACTTCATTCCGCAATTTCGCAATCAATCGTACACGTAGTGTAAAAGCCAGCACCCTAACATCACATCAGATTGCTAGTCACCTTTCATGATGCAAATGTAGTGCCATTGTTAAACTCTGATCGAGTTAAAGCGGCTGTCGAGATCTACCACTAATGGGGCTGCAGCGACCTCTATAGTAGTAGCCCGCCGAGGACAATTGAAGCTGCAAAGCAGCTCCCAATCAAGGCCGAGGCGTGGCTTGTATCTTCGTAGAACCCGAAGTAGACGTGCCTTCCGATCCACCGCTTGACACCTCCGTGTTTGCAGGAACGTACGTTAATCTCATGGAGTTGATGCATGCATCGCCTTTGGCCTCGGCTACAGTCAAGGACTGGGTGGTGCTCTTTTCCTCGCAGCTAGTGTCGCTGTATTGCGTCAAAGTGATTTTCCCGGAATCTGGGTCTCTGGAAACAGTAAAACTCTCTTCAAAATGCGTGTGACATTCGCCGTCAGCAACATACGCGGTCGCACTGGGTTCACCTCCATCGTCATACATATTTTGCACTATATACGCGTTTGCAGCAAAGAATGCGCTGATGCTATCCGTTGCTGAAGCAGTGGCGATGCAGAGAGCATCAGTGGATCCCCACGTTTGCTTCATGCACACATTGATGCCGCATTCACCCATTACAAATTCATTGGCGTGCTGCAGCTGGAGTCGCTATACGTTTTTGTGATATAACCATTGTCACCGCCGATGGCCACTTTGCCGAAGGCTGCCACGAGAAATGTTGCTGCTTTGAAGGTACTCATCGGGGTTGTTTACTTGGAGACTTGTGTGTGCTTGCTAGTCGATTAAAGCATGTAGTCGATCCTGTATGTAGACGGCAGCAACGATGCATCCCCACGCCGTGAAGAAGGCACACACTAACCGCCAGCCCAGACCTCTGAACCCACCCACGGACCTGTCGAGCCCTTTTCGCGGACGTAAAGCATACAAAACCGCCCATCCAGATCACGGTCGTCGCGCTCCTGGGAAATGTGTTTAAATGCGTTGGATGTGATGAGTAAGACGAATGGGATTGGACTTTTGAAACCAACTTCCTGGATGACGTCGCTGCAGTGGTTGCAGCTAACCCGTAAACGTTCCGAAAGTCCTCAGGAATTGGTCGAAGCCGTGATTCTAGTATGTACGGGTGTAAGAGTACGTGCGCCAGTCACCTTTCATGGGAGCACTTCATTAGGCGGGCGAACGATTGTATCTAGTGTGCATTTTTGTTTGCTTTCGCTAGTCTCGCGTGTACGGACGAGAGAGTACGGTGCCCTCTGCTAAACTACGTGAGCGCTCCTCATGTATCCTTCCTGCCATCGTCTCATCAGCACAACGCACGAGGCCTGCGCTTACTGAGCCACACGCCGCTTCTTCACGCGGTCAAAGTACTCCTTCACCGTAATACCCTTGCGCGAAGCCTTAACCTTCTCCGAGACGACAGTCTTGTTCTGCTTCTCTTTCATGATCTCAGCAGGTGCACGCAGAGTCATCCACGAACCATCATCATCTTTGATGCGAACCGTGGCATTTGCCATCTCCTGCACATTGGTGGGGGCAGCTCCCACAAACTCTACTTGACCCTCGCGCTCCTTGCGCTTGGCCGCCATGCGCTCAGCGTCCTTTTGCTTGCGCTCCTGTTGCTTGGCCAAGAGACGATCGATATCGATTTCAAGACTATCGCCTGTGGCTTTCTTCTCACCAACGCCCTTCACCTTGTCCAACAAATCATCAGGAAGAGCCTCCACCACGTGCAGCTTGTTTGAGGTCATTACACGGCCGTCGTGAAGCTTAATCAGCTTGCCTTCCGCTAGGTTTTTCTCTAGCTTGTCTCTCGACATGTACATCGTCATTTGGTTGGCGCGCACAAACTGCAAACGCTCGGCGCTCGTCATTTTCTGGTTCATAGCGTCATTGAGCTCCTGCGCGTGAAGATCCTGCTGGATGTTAGCCTCGCGGTTGCGACGATTGATCTCGTTGATGCGGAGCACATCATCCGAGTTGTGCTTCTTACGCTCCTCATTCTTGGCTAACAGCTTTTGCAGCCGCTCCTCCAGCACCACAGCTTTTTCGAAGTTCTTCATATCTTGAGCAGCACGCAGATCGCGCTCCAGACGCACTCGCTGCACACCCAGCGACACGGTCGATAAGCCCACGGCCTGTTTGCGCCTCACCATCTCATCCACTTCAGCTTCAGTGTAGTTGTGCTGTGTGATCATTTTTTCCTTCTTCGAGTACAAGCGCCTGACCTCGCCATGCGTGGGGAAGTGAAGTCGCTCTTTGTTCATGACAGCGCGCCACAACAAAAACTCGCGCTCGCGCAGTGAATGGCCCGAGATGCCGTTCAACTTCCACTCGCGCTTGCTCTTGCCGAACGCGCAAATGATGCCTGTGTGCGTGGACTCGCCGCAGAAAGTGTAGCTACGCGCCAGCTTACAAACGTTCACGACCTCGCAGAAGCGGTAGACCATCTCTCCGTCCACCATCTCGATCGGAACGCGCACGTACACGCCGCGCACCAGCTGCGGGAAGAACGGCTCAAAGAAGTTCTTCTCGAAGAACGCCCTTCTCTTCAGCAGGTAGTAGTTGGCCTGGTCCCAGTTGACCGGCACGTTCTCTTCGGGGCGGATCGCAGCCGCCAGCTCCTCCTCATCCGCCGTTTTCGCCGCGGCCAAGTCGGCCACGGCCTTCTTCGTCTTGGGCTTGCGTCCATCGCTGTCCTCATCGCTGTAGTCGTCGTCCTCCTCTGCATGGCTGCGACGGCCAGCGCCTCCACGTTGCAGCTCCCTACGTCTGCGGCGCTTCTCGGCGAGATCGCGGCCACTCCTGGAGCCGCCTTCCTCCTCGGAGCTGTCGTCGTCGCCGAACCTGTTGCTGAGGATGGAGCGGCTCTTGTCGCTGGACTTGTTGGCCTTGAGGTTGTGCAGCGCCTCCTTGCGGCGGTCGCTCTCTCGGCTGCGGCCGCCGCGTCTGGAGCTAGGCAGCTCCTCCTCCTGCTCCTGCTCGTCCTCGGAGAAGCCGTCCTCGGCCTTTCCCTGGCTGGCGGCCAGGCGCTTCTTGAGCTCGCGCTCCTTGTTGCGCTGCTCCTTGGCCTCGTACTTCTCCAGCAGCCGCTTCTCCTTCTCCACCTCGGTGAGGCCGGCCACGTCGTCGTCGTCGTCGTCGTCCTCGTCCTCGTCCTCCTCGTCCTTGATGCGCAGCTTGGCGCGGCGCTTGCGGCCGTCGTCGGCCTCGTCGTCTGCCTCTGCGTCGGCCTCGGCCTTGGCCTTGGCCTGCGCCTCCTTCTTGGCGGCGCGCGCGCTCTTGGGCTTGGGCTTGGGCTTGGCCGGCGCCTTGGGCCGCTTGGCGGGCGCGCGCCGCTTCTTCAGCTTCTTCTTGGGCGAGTCGGACGCCGAGCCCGAGCCGTCCGAGCCCGAGCCGGAGCCCGAGCCCGAGCCGGAGCCCGAGCCGGAGCCGGAGCCGGAGTCCGAGCCCGAGCCGGAGTCCGAGCCCGAGCCCGAGCCGCTGCCCGAGTCCGAGCCGCTGCCGCTGCCCGAGTCCGAGCCGGAGCCCGAGCCGCTGCCCGAGCGCGAGCTCACGGAGCCCGACGCGCTCGAGTGGCCGTCGTCCGACTCGTCGCTGCTCTCCACCACCTTCTTGGCCATCGTCGTCCCCTCCTCCTCGCGGCGCGTTAACGACTGACGGCAAAATTCAGAAATTTTATGTGGAGATTTTTTGTTTATATTTTCGTTAATTGCTCTAGATGTTATAAATTATTGCTGAAGAAAGGTTGATTTTTGGCTACTACAACCGACCACGGAAAAGTGTTTTGTACGCGAGACGGGATGCGAAGCTAACGCGACCGATCACGAGTGACATCGACGAGCATTTCACAAAATTCTCTAAATTCTTTTTACAATTGATTCGCCCACGACATGGGACAGCACACTTCTCCCATACAAAAACCAAGTTATATTTTGTTTATAAATGTAGGGATATTTAGAAGGAAATGTAGACACAGTTGTCTAATTGTCAATTCTTGACTTGAACAAATTCAAGGCGCCCAGTTGAAACCTACATGGACGTCTGAGTCAAACAATGGTACTTCTAGGCAAATGACTCGAGCGGAAGCTATCTCGCGCCAAAATGACACAATGCGATGGTCGGTCGGATTTGAGAAGAGTGGCACTACCTCCGTTTGAAATTTGAATATTTTATTCAAGTTGTTTTGACGCGTGTCTACGTGCAGGCACTCTGCATGACATCCGTCCTACAAAAAGCGCGCCAAAATTTAAACAATAGGCATTGTCCATAAACACCACTAATATAGCGCTAAACCGCACTTAAATACCTTTTGAACGAATCTATTTTTATGCCCTAGCTACAAATATGAGATGTATGCGACCGCTAGCAAAATTCCCGACCGACCGACCGTTCAGATATGGCGTCCCACGTCGTGGTCGAATCGACTGTTAAAGAATTTTTTTAATGCGACCGCGTCTGGTTTTTGTTACACTGAGGACGCTGCACTGCACACGATGCACGCCACAAGATCTCTTCTCGACACGAAACACATCTATATAGGTTCTTTTCTACAACGCTGTTTTCTACCTAACGAAGGATGAAAGTCCTAACCTAATCGGCTTTCGTAGCATTAAAAAGGCCTCATTTCGTTATCACACTAAAAAGCGTCCACAAACCGCCAACATAAAACAGCATTAATTTACTGGTAGTCATTCCTTCAACAGAAGCGTCAGCACGAAAATAAAGTTTCTCACCGTTAATGCGATGCAAAGTACAACCAATCAGCGGAACGTTGCGGTCGCACGATTCTTGTCGGGATGACTCCAGCGTACAAGTCTGCGCGCCAACAAGTGCATGACGCAGTTGCAAACTACGGTACGTACCTGATGCGTACGGGAGGAAGAGTAAGAAGCAAGCATGTCGGTAGTAAAACAATGCGCAGTTATATCAGGATTGAGTATATTGTCCTGTAGGAACACGTCCTAAATATGTAGGCACACCTCCCACCAACAACACTCCCCGAGTCCGCGAAGACTCGTGGAGCTTGTCGGGCAAATCGAACCTGAAGGCCCAGGATCTTGCCCTTACACCGGGTTGGCTGCTTCCACTGTGTACTGTGGTTACCACAGGCCACCGACAAAGCCCAGCACCTCTAGCCACGAGCGACGGCTAGGATGCTCTACACACGCAAATATACCCCGGAGTCCCACAGAAGGATGGGTACCAGCCAGTCACGGCCTGATACGGGGGTGCCGAAGCTTCAACTCCGGCGGTAAGAGTCGACGGGAGTGCGCTCTCGCTCCTCCGGTCAATGGCGACAACTCGCCACACAATCCTAATACACACGGCCACTATCACTGTCTCTTGGCCCTGCCAGGATGAACACTCGCTACACTAGTAGGCGTGCTCACCGACAGACATAATCCTTCCTACCGAGCTTGACACAGACGCTACGTGTACTTACCGATAGCCGGACTTCACCCTTGCGTGGTTGGGAGGAAAAGCCGTTCTGTATTAGTGCCCAATGGGCGTTAGTTTTTCATCTAGAGTTTCCTATAGTCTTATACAAAAATCTAGTATAAACGCGTCCGTTTTGGATCTTCTCATGTCCGTTGCAATCTTTGGGTGTAACCACCGGCGACTCAAAAGTCGCGTCGAAGACTCGGACCAGTCGCCGAAGACTCGAACCGTCGTCGAATACTCGGCTAAGTACGGATCTTGACCTTCTCATGTCCGTTGCGATCTTTGGGTGTAACCACCGGCTTGGAAATAGTGTCATGTCACTCGATGGGTTGACTCAGAGACATCGGGACCAGTAAATATTAGCCAATCAATGGCCAGGGAATCCTTTAACCCATATCCCGGCAACTTGTCACCGTTTGGAACTTCGGCGGCAACCGGCAAGTCCATTCCCAGCTGAGTCTCAACACCACAAAGAAATATAGTATTGATATGAAACGTCACCTACCAACGCAGCTCATAGCAATCCCCAGGGTGCATGCATGGATAGCATGCATGTTGTTGCTAGCAAGCATCGCTGACAAGCAAAGTCATTCCAACATCATCGTCCATCAACAAACATTATCAGCCTCCCCGCTTCCGCAACCCTGTCTACCTAAACAACAGCTAATACCGACTGGTTGGAAATCGCGTTGACGGGCCTTCGTCACTGCGCCCAACACGGTGGCGAATTAAATCACAGATTTACAATCGCTGGTGGGCGTGGTCTCTTGTGTCAAAAAAACCACGTCGGAAACTTTTAATGCAGAGTGCAAATTACCTACGTCCAATCACTTCCCGCTCCACTTCGGTAATGAGTACTGCATTGGCTATGTCGCGTCACTTTCAATTCCGGGTAGCGGGATGTCACACCGCGACAGCGCGTGTATCCTTCTTCTTGGTACACGGCGCAACACCCTTGGCCTTGGTCACGCGACAGCAGACAGCCAAAACCGAGTTTCAGGTGCCTAACTCTCCTGCAACATTGCCCGAAGGCTTCACCTCTCTCCTTGTTCCAGCAGCTGATAAACCCAGACCATGCCTTGTCCTAAGACCGGAAGGTCACGGGGCGGTTCACCATGGCTGACTTGCCGCGGGTTGAACAGAACCGCTCAAAGAGTCACTTCATCTCTTCGTCACTGCGTGGATCGACGTTAAAATAAATCTCATATGCGTTCTGACGCTGCTGATACCATATCTAAATAGTGTGTTCTAACTTACACACTGACAACAATGCAATACACAGATGTCCGTAAGGAATTGGTGCGAAGTGTCTTTGCAATCTAGCAAAGGATGGATGCCCTAGCCCGATTGCCTTCGTATTGAAAACATCCTACGAAATTAGTCGAGAGCAGGTACACTATATGTAAAATAAACTTTCAACCTATCTAACAGCATCTAATCTCGTCGAAACTTGTTAAAACAAAAAGTAAAAAATCTTAGAAAACACCTCTCGATGGCATCTGGTGCGAAGGAGGTACCCTCGATTCCTCCAAGCTCCATAAAAAGTATCAATGCTTGTGGTACAAAGCAAGCTATTTATGGGTATAGAATTTTTTTATTCTTATACAAGAATTTATAAACTATAATAAGGACATATACTACGATCAACGATCCAACCATAACCATAAGCATAATGAGCAACCAAGCCGACAAGGCATTAGTGATTTCGTAAGCTATTTTACTCAGATTTCCATCATTCTCAAATCGAAGAAAGAGGCTGATCGATTCGTTAAGACTCGATCTATCTGTGGGATTACGCGAAACTATCGAAAAAATTATCAGTGATTTAAACAACCCGTATTACACCATTGAAGAGCACATAGACGATTAACGAAGATTCGCGGATTATGTATTTGGTGATTCGGCAAATCAATTCGTAAGCGAGGTTTTGAGTTTTTAAGGATTGCGAGCCGAATACCACACTTATATCATAGAGAGGGTACTGATTAGTATTGGCCTAAACGGACATTTCCATGAGCGTTTTAATAAAATCATCAAGGATTTTACTCTCGACAAGCTTAATAGATTCGAGTGTGAGGACTATTGTAAAAGTATCGTAAAAGATTTACGCTTATGTGAAGTGATTGATCTATTGAACAACATTCGTGGGGATTGGGATGGGGATTATCAGAGCTGTTTTAACTCACGAAGCTATCATTAAACGGGTAAAATAAGACAACTTGTCATGGATATTTTGTTTATCAGCTTTCAAACTCAAGCATTTAGAAATTTTCATATCTGATATTTGTTTATAGTAAGTATAATATATGGATAACACACTATGACTGACATTAGTTTTAACTCGAAGTATTCCACACTTGAGGAAATGCTCAAAGACATTTCTTACTGTCAATGGTTGAAAAGCAGCTTTGGTTCTATAAGAAACGAGAGTATGCAATTGTAGCGGAAATGTTAGGTCCTTGTGGAAACAGTTGCCGAGTCAAAATGGTTAAAGGCAAAACCAACGAGAGAAAAGTATGACTCATGTAATTGGACATGGTGTCTTAGTGATAAAAGCTGTTGTATTCGACAGTTTTACGAATACACTTTACTAAGTGTGGTTGTGTGAAAGAATCATAACTATCTTTGATTCTGATAAAGAAAGTCATCAATAGTATATAGACAGTCATGGCTTACTCACCTGAAGCATACCAACGCAACAAGAAGGCGATCGCGCGAGCACAGAGAAGTATTATCTCAAAAATCGTGAAAAGAGGTTAGGTAACCAAAAGAAGTATAATGATGAGCATCGCAATCAGAATCGAGAGAGACGACGAAAGGCAACGTGGAAAGTAGAAATCTCGACATAAATATTCTGTTTTGAAATTGAACTTAGTCGGGTACTATATAGTAAGTGATCCTGATACAAGATCTTCAAAATATAGTACGATTTTTGTAAGTTTATTATAGTCGGCGATATATAGGTATAATGTTTCCGTACGAACTTGAAGGACTTGAGCGTTTGAGTATTAAGCCGATCAAATGGGGCGACAACTACCGTCTCAAGGTACGAGGTACTACAGGGAAGATGGTTTTCATCGGAGATGTATCCAAGCCTAAGAAGCAGCGTCTGATCGTTAAGCAATATGGTGTTCCGCTCGAAAAGCTTAAGAAGCATTATCAGCGGACTATCGCAACGATCCTAAGTTTAAATTTACGGGTGGTGTGTATGGTGAGACACATTTGTATGTAGACATCCCCGCAGGTGAGTTCTATAACAAGCGTGAGACCGTTCTACTAAGTCAGAAGAAGGCATACAAGGTGAATCTCGCGCTCGGATACACGTTGTACAATCCTGTTGATGATACGGAATTCTACTTCTATCCAAATTTTGCTAATACCAATGTCTATGACAAACCGTTCGTAGTCAATAGTAGAGCTGATGCTCGTAAGGTTATCACAGATATCCGAACTAAGGAGGTAAGCGACACTGTCAACTATCCTAAGTCAGGAGCAAAGGTCAAGGAAATTAATGCGTTTAAAATCTACATCGACTATCCTGATCACGCGCTCGGTGATAGCGAGCATTAGTACCTGAATTATTGTTCCTTTCCACTGTCACATCTTGGTCTGACATACAACAAATTAGGCAAATCTAGACACATTATCTAATAATATGTGCGTTGCCATTAATAAAAAACAGTTGTCTAAAAAATTTACGGGTGTTTAGCTGGTGATGTATAATTTCGTAATTTTGGCACCTCTGCGACGAAACCATTCATGCAATGCTCTTCAGTGGCTTAATAACAAACGCAGAGTCGTTCTGTGGCTTCAGCATGCGGCTGGCGCAGAATAACGTGGTCCCTCAATATTTATTGAAGCTGTTGTCCGATAGAACCTTTCTCGAGAGGGTGGATTAGTGTATCAAAACTTGCAGAACGGTGTCGAAACGGGATGGTAAAACAGTGTGACATGCATGGTTTGTGCCTTGATGACGCCGAATTTAGAGTGATATAAGCTGGGAGGTGTGTTTCGAAGACCTACAACAGATTTTTCTGATGTGATATAGCCGATAAGGGGCAAGGTATTGAAGTGTGCTGCTGATAGATTCGCCTTTGCGTTTGACTACTGACAGCATACCGCGGAGACTTTGGCTCCTCTGGATTGCCTTTGCACAAGGCTCATTGTCGCGCAATGCGAAGGGGCTGAATCACCTGCGTATTCAAATGTGCTTTGCCGACAGTTTGAAATTCCTTCGGAAGAAATACTGTAATATCGTCCCCAGTTGCCTCGCCATCATCATTTTGCTCGGCGACGCCTCACAAGGTTCCAAAACCACCACAACTACCTGGAAAATGCCATACGCGATGGCAAACACAAGACACGTGTTTTCAACATCAATATTTTCAGATTAACCACAGAATCCAGGCGACCACAAGAATTTGCAAACAATCATCCCATAGTGTGTATCAGCACTACCGATACTAACCATCCAATCATATACATCGATTATGATGGTTTTATCCAATCTCGTCACGCTATCCGTATCCGAAAGTCCAAGTTGACTGGTCTAGCTCGCCCTAGAGCTTGCTGCTTTAAACGCTCATTGCTTTTAAACACGTCCCTACCGCCCCTAGACCCCCACCCCACCCACTCGCGTCTCGCCAATGCCCAGCCATCATGCCTGGAACCTACTCTGCAGCGGCGTTTCGTCTGAAGACGCCGCCCTCCTTCTCCAAGGACTGAGACGTGGATGACGGTCAAGAGCCAGCTCATGTCGTGCGAGACTTGCGACAGCGGCGCTCCGCGCTCTATGCGTTACAAGCTTATGCGCTGCGCCTCCAAGCACTACACGGACGCGGTTCCGTACGTGGTCTGCTCTTGGCGGCTGAAGGTGCTGGTCTGCCAGGATACAAACACCGTCGAAATGCCCGAGCTGGGCGACCACCATTTGCGTGCGCGAACGCAGGCCAGGTCGTGCATCACGGCGCGGTAGCGCGATTTCATTAAGAAGCTCACCGGCGAAAACCTGATGCCGCTACGCATCCGGCATGAATAAATCTCCACAATTTTAATGTGGAAGTGCGATAGCGATGGAAATGCACTCATTGTTGATGGCACTGACTTAGACCTGTAGTTATTGGTGTAAGTACCAGAAACCTTTTTCTTACGTTAGCGCTAGAAGCCAAAAGTGTCACAAATAAATTCAAGTTGAATACCCCGTGTTACTGCTTGGTGTTTCGAATGAATATCGTTTACTTCACGTGGTACCGCTCGTTAATGTCTCTCAAACGAATGAGATCGGCGCGAACATCTTGTCACCGGATAAACAGGAACGTGACGGGTTAACGATTAAACAGGTTATATATTCGGTGGGAAGCCGATGATGCTTCGTCTTAATTCCCTCGTAGGCATTTTCAACTAGTTTTAAATTTTGTTTTGCTATGTGTTGCTCAACGTGAATAATAGAAATCTCTGAAAGACACTAAGAGAAAACATGACATACACACTCACATTTCATTAAGTCTTACCACGTCTATGTGCAGCTAGCAAGTTAGCAATTTGAAAGAGATACCCCCTCCCCTCCGGTTCTGCGACAGGCAATAACCTGTTGGTACAGTAAAATCGCCACCCTAAACGGTACTACTCTCTCCATCTCAAACTAAAAATAATAATATCTTGACAATTTGTACGACAGAGAGTCTGTAGCACTCTCGTATTCCGAGATGTTGCACAGGACCTGGACGCATAGAGGCCAGCTTGCTAAAGATGGACTTTTGATTAGAAATATTTAACATTCTAGCCGTGCTACAAGTCCAGCAAATGAGTGGTTCGCAACAGCTCACCATCCAAACGCATGCATATGGGTTTTGGCTGGCGCCTTGAGTGGTAGCTTACCACTCACTACAGCATTTGCGCAACGCGCAGCAGGTTACCGGCCTTTTATCCCTGCGGGCCTTTGATTCCCGCATGTAACTGTGTCAGTGAACCTCTGTAGACATGGTAACTACGCGCAGTACAATACTTACTAATTCTGAGGGGGGAATGCACCGAAGCTGGGGTACCCTTTGCAAAGCCGTGGGTGTGATGCGCGGTATTAACCTCTTCGACACTATGGCCTGCATTCTACAGAATACAATTTCATTATACAATTATTAAGTGATTTATACAAATGCGAAGTCAGCATTTGAGATTAGTTTTCGAACGATGTAGGTAACCTTGGGCCAATACGACACGAAATAGTGTTGTTGCAGCAATCTGGAGTTGAAATCGTATTCGGACTGATAAAATTCTGTGGCTACTTTGTTTACGGGGATCAAGCTTACAACCGAACCGATGTCTTCGTATCGCCTTTAAGACTCTAATTTGACGCCTACTCAAGCTGCTATTAATTCGTCAATGACCAAGGTTAGAGCGTCGGTTGAATGGTCGTACGGACAAGTAGTCAATTATTGAGCTGTAGACTTTAATAGAAAGATGTACTCGGGCGGAGTTCCGGTTACGACGTCATACTAGGTTGCTGTTGTTTTAACTAATTGCATTACGATTTTTCGCGGAGGAAATAACAACAGTAGGGTTTTGGAGTAGATCCGCCAACATTGAGTAGCTATTTTTCGTTGTAGCAAAGTTGGACTATTAGTTACTTTGTTTGCTAATTACTGTAGCTAGTAATTTCAGAATACTGTCCATTTGGGTAGCTTGATTTTGCATTTGCCGTTGCATTTGTTCGTGAAGTTGTTATTTTCATCGTCTCTGTTGTTTTATCTCATCGCGGCGCAGCTGCAATTCTTTTTTGTGCCGTGCTACCTTCTGTTGCTCTATCTTTCGTCGCTGAACCGAACCCTCGAGCTCCTCGTCGATAATAGTCTAGAGCCTCCGGCACTTAGACCTTTTCCTCTCTTTCTCGCCTGCATCTCAGAAACCCTGCCATGGTACAATGAATATTCTTAAGACAAGCATAACACAGAAAAAATGTCAACTTACCTTTTCTCGGCTGCTTGCATGAGCATCTGGCCAGACGTCTTTATTGCTTGCGCCTTCGAAGCTGCGTTTTGCTTTTTGATCTGCACACCCTAACTACTATAGCCTTCTTTAGCTGTAACAATTGCTCTAACCCGTCGTCGTCATCGGTACGCACTTCACTTGTACCGCTGGTAGCTTCGTTTCGGGCTTTCCGAACAACATACTCTCGTAGGAGAAGGCTTGTGCGATCTTGGCAAGCGCGAAAGCTAACGTTTGCGGACAGATGTGGTATTGCACACAGGTAAAACTTGTTAGCCTTCCCACAGTACACCCACAACACCTGCCTCAGCGAAGCAGGTTTGAGGGCGAATCCGAAGATTGCCCAGTCCGTTTACAGCGGTGTAATGGCTCCCCATACACCTGCCAAGTTCTTATACCAGGAGCCGTGCCACGAGCACACAGCACGCTCCCCTTGATCGCTGACATCTCTCTCCTTCCTCTTCTCTTCTCTTGAACCCGTGCCCTCCACCAAAGGATGGACGGCAGCGATTTCTCGCTTTGACGGGGCGTAGGCGAAAGACACGCCTACTCGGTACGCTTGCAGGCCGAGTAAAACTCGCGTTCGTCGACCTCGACGAACCAACTTGTAACCACTTGGGGCCGATGTCCAGGAACCACCACACACGCTTCTTGGACTTGCCACGCGGCCGAGATCGCTTCCGTCACTCCGTCAGAAGATCTCAGCGGTGGGCATGATCTAGGCCGCAGGGACGACGTACCGAAGAGTCGCTGCGTCGCGTGTTGCTTGTGTTGGACCCCGAAAATTCCACTCTGCTATTATCTGTTATCTTTGTTGGGCTCTTGGCCCTCCTAGTTGGTTCTTATTCAAATATCTAATGAAAACGGGCCGTTACGGCCTCTCCGATACTAAATCCTAGTCAATCGCTGAGGCGACTCTTCACGCTCGTCGACCATGAGATCCTGGTTCGCCGGCCCTTCAGATGGGTACACAGGCTCTTCGGCGAAACTCCCCGGTTGGTAGCTTGAGTACACGTTGATCGCCGAGCTGCTGGTGTCACCGAAATCCTGCCATAGCCTAAGCTAGGCAAATTCCGAAATCGCTCTACCACAACCCTCCCGATTAGGACCCGAACCAACCGGCGAGTGTCCTGATCATCACTCTCGCTGAGCGATTTCTCGCACTCTCCAACAATTACCCGAGCGATCGGTGGCGGCTTCTCCACGCGTGCCGCATAAGCGACACTGATCCATCTCCTTCGCCGCCGGTAAAGTGTCATCACATCCCTTAGCTGGTTCGCCGACTCATCTGCCAACCCGCTGTGTGATTGGCATCTCCTTGTCGATGTTACAGGTCACGGTGGTGTCGCCACCTTCGCCTGACTCGGCTGAGTCCACTTCTCCGGCCACACAAGCTGCGGAGCCGTATGCGCTCGTCAAGACGGAAGCCGAAAGGCTGCCAGGCCCGCCAAGCGGTTCAAGCACTGCAGCTGCATTGTTGATCGCGCCGGAGGCATCGTCGAGTCGTCCACTGACGTTCGCTGCCCTTGAACAGGTGCTGGAGCTTCGTGATCTTCGCCTGGAGTTTGACCAAGCCGAGCGAGAGAAGAAGCTATGCAAGCTTCTCGCGTACACGTTTTCCAAGCCGTCTCCAACACCAAGTCCAGAGTTGGTGCGTCGCATTCAAGGGGTTTCCTCGTTCAAAGCCTTGGTTCCCGCCATGGAAGGCTCGCTCGTCGATGGACCGCATCCTGCTACTATTTCATATCAAATCAATTTTAAATTCACAAATGCAATGTTCGTACAGTCGTAATACTCTCGACAATGGCCTGTACCCACCATCGCCAATGTCATCATGTGGTGCAGTAGCTGAAGTTAACATTCGATGGCCTGCACCAACCAACGAAGGACTGAAATGCGCAGTCGCTAACTTTCGTCAGCGACCTGAACCATCTGCAGACGGTTCTCGCGCTTGCGCTGGAGGAGATAGACGAAAAGGATTAATCGGCATGACAGTTTTATGCTTGGTTCCCATGTTGGTTCATCGTAACCCCACGTAATATTCTCGCTGTCGGCGCTCCGTACCCGTTAAAATAGGCCATCGATCGTCGAGTATAGCTTCGACGATGTACTTATCATCACCGGCCTCTGACCCCCAGCTGTCTTCTGGTAGGAGCTCCTCGTCGAAGTCAATCGTTCATCTTCACTGAGGCCATCAACGAGCTCTACCGTAGGTCGCCGATCATCTTCGCTGACTGCCTTAAACCTTGAGACGTGAACAACAGGATAGAACCGATAACCCGCTTTGTCAGGCAGCTCGAGCTCGTAGGCAAATTCTTCGACCTTCCGCTTGATGCGGAAAGGACCATGCCATTTATGAGCAAGCGTTTTGGTCAAACCGGGCTTCACGCGCTCCATGAACAGCCATACGCGACTTCCAGGCTGAAATAACGATCGATGAGATGCTTTCTCGGTTGAATCGCTGGCCTCCCCGCTCGCGACTGCTTCTCTTCGTTCGTCAAAGGGTACCGCAACCTGCTCGACTCGCCCAAGAGCTTCATTGTGTTCTTTCGCTCGCCGGGCCTTTTCCGTTGCTTGGTAGTGCTTTGCCATAGCCAACGCGACTTCGTGTTGACGATTGGCCTCCCGTCTCCAAGCTGCAGCGTCGGATCTGTCTCCATTGCCGAGCCTCAGCGAGCTTGTCATTGCTTTTAGGGTCGATTGGGCATCCCATCGTAGAATGGTGTCTCTTTCCTTGTTGTATCCATCGAGTTATTAATTGCATGGAACATTTTCTCGGCGATCTCGTCCCAATCCTGTTGAAGCGGATTCTCGACATACACCTTCACTGTCTGGATCACTGACTTCACCGAACGTACTTGTTGGCCAATTGCTTGCGGCCTGTAGCTGAGTGTTGCTCTTGACCTGGCCTGTAGGAGCTCAAGGAATGCTTGGAAGGTCTCACTCATGAAGCGTGGATCCCAATCATCCTTATCATCCTCGGGGCACCAAATCGCCGAAATACGCACTCTTTAAATACATCGGCGACGTCCTGAGCCTTAGTGCTGCGCATTGCCTTGGCGATCACATAACCAGTGAACGAACACTGGAAAAGCAGTAGCGACACGTTGCCTCGCCGAGTCCGCGGAAGAGGTGTCACAAAGTCCATTGACACAATCTGGAAGGGACGACCGGCGAGCATGTTGCCTGGCGAATAACCTCTCAGCTGGGGATGGCAGTGCTGCAGTCAGGACATGCGCGCACATGGCGAACCACCATGGCAAACAAGCCAATCCAGTAATAGTCTCTCTTGACGCGAGGATAGGTGCGAGTGATCCCTTGGTGGCCTCCTTCGATAGAATCATGGCAGCTTTGCATAACTTCGTCGATCATTGTCGTAGGTACCACCAGCCGAAGTCGCGTCTCGGCTTTGTCACTGTCACCCATCTTTCGACCTTTGCCCACGTATTGAAGCACGTCTTCTTCATCGATCACGAACCGGTCGGCTAATTTACTTGCACTTGCAGCCCTTTTGAAGCTCAGGGACTCAATGTCGCCGCGGAGGTACGCTTTCAAGTCGGCCCACCTCCTTTCTTCGTCTTAGGCAACCCTGATTCGCCGAAGTCGTTCGGCTTGTACATCTACAGGGTTTGGTTGCTGTCTAACCGCCTCCCGTTCCGCTGGCTTTGGCCCGTCGACGACTGGAAGTGTACCAGCCTCTAAATTGTCATGGCTCTCTTCGTTCGCCGACTCGATATTCTGGTCGTCGTTGCGACGATCTTTGCCTTCAGGTGTGCAATGCCTTCTTACGTCGCTGACTACACCAGCTGAGGTACGTCAGTGGTGACGGGCTCAGCAAACCTTACTCGCCGACCTTGGCTCCTCGTTAATGCCATCATCTGGGGCTGTTCGTCGACCAGGCCCTTGTTTATCGGCTCTGCTCGGCGACAACGTGCAGTTGTCTGGGAGTTGAAGTCGACATCAGCTAGTGCCTGCTCGTCGGCGTAGAGCACTTCTGGAATGCGGTTGAGTGTCTTGAGCTCTGTTTTCCTTGTTCCGCTGAGCACAATCTTGGTCACTTAGCTCTTTAATGCTTCTGTGGCTACTGACGTGAGTCAGCCGAAGCGTTGTATGCTCTGACTGCATGAAGATACCGCACCGAATTGAGCTGTGTCGTGAGTTCTTTGTGGCGCATCAGTTGCACCTGCAGTGTCTCCTTCCGGCACGCGATCACCCACATGGATTGCTGGATTGCAAGCCTTGAATCGCCGACAATAATTAAATCGGTCACCCCATGATCAAGGGCTGCCTTGACGCCGTTGTTCATTCCGGTGTACTCAGCGATATTCACCGTCGTCGATGACAGGTGCGCATTCGCAGCGATCACAATGTCCCAGGCCGGTAGACGCCACAAAATCCAAGAGCAACTTCCATGTCCACCGTGCTTTTCCGTTTTCGCTGAGCCATCGAACGAAAGCACATAGCCATCGTAATCTCGGGCAACGCTGGCATAGAGCAAGTGAGGAGACATCCGCACCGTCGCCGACCCCTTTGAGGGTGGTGCCTGCGGTGCGACTGCCTCGTCGAGCGCCACAAAAGGTGTGATCGACGACTGAAGCAGCTTGGCGAATTCAATGTTGCGCTCTCGCACACGCTTGACCTTCAGGTGCCATTGCGACAGGAAGACTGCAAACTGCACCGAACGTCAAGACAACGACTTAGACTGGAACACCCACTCCAAAGTCGAAAACCGAGTGTAGATGTGCAGCGTCTTGCCAGCTAACAACGTATAGCAGATCTTGAGCACTTGGAGCAACGCCAGCACCTCCTTCTCCGCAGGATGATAGTTGAGCTCGTTTTCCTTGAGCACGCGACCGCAAAATCGTACTGGGTGCAGCAGTTCATCGTGCCTCTGCATTAAGGTGCTGCTCAGCGCCCATTCGTTGGCGTAAAGCATGGTATGAACCTCCTTGTCCCCGTCGAAATGTCGTAATGTCGGTGCTTCGACGACCTTCTGACGCAAAGCTGTGAAGGCTTTGCGTGCCACGGTGAGGTCACCCCCTGGAGCGAAGTCGTCGTCCTTGATCTGGTATAGCACCGCACCATAAGCGGCTAATCCTTGAATGAAGCGCCCGTAATAGTTGGGTGCTCCAAGAAAAGATTGCATTCCTTTCTTCCATGATGGAAAGGGGAGCTCAGCGATCGCCGCCAACTTTTTTCCGTCAGCCTGTATCCCTCGGCTGGTTACCACATGTGATAGGAAGTCGACCTTGGACTGAACGAAGATGCTCTTCGAGAAGCTGATGCTGATCCTGCACTCGGCGAACCTAGCCAGCAGCCTGTCTAGCAACGATAGGCACTCATCGAATGACGTTCCTCCGAAGCAGATATCATCCACAAAGGACCGGCGATGAAATACCGGTACCAGGCCCGACTTATCGGGTTCACCTGTAGTAAACATGTCTGCTTTCGGGTTATTGATCAACTCCATAAGCGGGTCGGCCTCAACGAGAGTGAGGTGGTCAGCTTCATACTTCGTCCTTAGATCGGGGCGGTCAACATTCGTCGACTTCGCCGAGTGTACCACGAACTTCTTGCGTAATGCTTGGGCCTTCTCTTCCGCCAGCTTCATTCACTGAGCGAACGCCTCCCAGCCTCCTTTTGGCTGGACGTATCCCCATAGCGCATTATCAATCATGCGCTGGTAAATCATGGGTGCGTTCTTCAAGCCGAACGGCATGCGCAGCCACTCAAAGTGGCCTAAGGCACAAACAAAAGCTGACACCCATCGTGCACGCATCGTCATCATAATCGCCCAGAAGCCGCTGGCTGCATCCAGTCAGCAAAACCACAGGTAGCTCACCATTTCAGTTAGTAAATCGTCGACCAACGGCATTGCATATTCCATGATGAGGGTAATTGCATTGACCATCTTGTAGTCGATGCACAGTCGTATGTCCTTGCCGTTCTTCTTGAAAACAATTACGATCGGCGAAGCCCACGGGCTGCTTGAAAACGCAATTAATCCAGCCTCCAGTAGACCTTTGAGTAACTCGTACAGCTTTCGCAGGTACTTAAGCGGGATTCGCCGAGCTCTCTGCTTGATTGGAGCGTGCCCACGAACGTCTATATCGCAGACTACCCTGTACGCAGGCGGTGGCAATGCATTTCCACTTGAAATCATGATCTCCTCGTGCTTCCGCAGTGTTTCGACGAGCTTGAGTTGTGCAATAGGGTCCAGCGCCGGGTTCTTGACGTTGTCATCTTCATAATCCAGTGTCGTCGATGCTGGCTTCGTAAGGTCAGGCAGAAATGCCAGTTCATGTGCGTAGTCTTCAAAATGTACTTCAGTGCCTTCATGTTCGAACTCGTCGGACGCCTCCTCGCTGCTTATCAATGCATTCGCTGACGCAATGTACCTCAATCTCAGATCGTCGAGCGGGTCATCCGCGAACGAGTTGTTGCTGATTTCCTCGTCGAAATCTTGCAAGCCAGCGACCGTGACGTACACAGGCTCCGTGGCGCCTCCCATTCCGTCGAGAAATGTACCTTGGATAAGGTCAGGGCGCGCACTTAGTGCCCGCACCTGTTCGGCCTGCTGTCGGAGCGTCCCGATCAAGTCAAAAGCACGCCAGGTGTGATCGACCGCTGTCCTCGGATCTGTATTCGTCGAGCTTCGTTCGCTCCCTGACCTGGTGTCGGTGGTTTCCATCCCGTGGAGACCTGTTTCCAAGCTTGTATCAATGCTCGCTGCGTTCGCCGAGCATGCCGCGTTCGCAATTTGGCTCGAGGTGTCGCTGGCACAGTAATTGGACGAAATTCCGTCGACCTGTGCAGACGTAGCCGTGTCTTGAGCGCCTCGGGCCTCCTCGAGCTTCTTCCACTGCTCTTCACATGTCAAACCTCTTAGTGCATCTTCAGGACGTCGCCGTACTCCTGCTGGAGTTTCGTAGCTACGTCTTTCGACGACCGGAAGTTGTTGAGCGAGCCAAGCTTCATAGAGCTGACGCTCTTTTGCCAGGAGTTGACTGTCCTTCGACGACCCATACGCTATCACTTGCCACTCATGATACGTCTTGGTGTGTAGTTGTACGAATCCATCGGTAATCGGCAGTTCGCCGATAGGTACCCACCACGCGAAAATAAAGTGAGCCGGGCACCACACTCGACGATCTGACACGTTCGTCACCTTGACCCACGTTGCACGGCCTGATTTGTTGAAGTGCACCGTCGGAATGAGCGTGCTGGATCGTCGGACCCATAACTGATGTGTCTCTGAGCTCGGTTGATTCCGTTGCAGCTTAAATTCGACGACCTCACCTGGCGGTACGTCTAACGCTTCAGTCGGACCACCAGGTACATGCTTGCCAGTCGGCAGCTCGTCGACCTCTCGCTGAGCCTTGATTAGCGGCACCACCACCTCATCAGGGTTTTGCATCGTCGACCTGAAGAGGTCAAGCCTCACACCTGCTTGCATCATGAAATCAGTGCCGAGAATGACATCCACCCCGGCGAAGTGCGGCATTATCCAAACTTCAAACTCGTAGACGAGCTCCCAACCAAGCGTCAACTTGATAACCGCACGTTCGTCGGTATAGACCTTGTCCTTTCCAATCCCTTGCACATCCAGTCGCATATCCTTACTAACACGTCGCCTCAATCGCAACTTCCTCGCGAACGAATCGGTGACCGCACTGACGTTAGCGCCCGTATCCAGCAGTATCTTTGTCCGCACGTCGTTCACTGCTCCCGAAACCAGTGCCCGCATCCGTTTTCGCTTGTCGAACTGTTTCTTCGACCACCGACCCTTGCGTTCACCCTTGTTCAGCTTGATAGCCTTGCATCTTGGGCTCGGTCTCAGATCGGTGGGCGTAGCACTAGTAATAATCCCGGTTGATTCGCCGACCTCCTGACTTGAGTTCAGTAGGGTTGGCTCGTCGATTGGTTCCAATTTCCCGTCTGTTTCACATTCAATTTCCGTCGCATCATCATTTCCAGCCATTTGCCTTGCCGAATGAACGCAAACACGTAGTTTGCCTCCACTACGGGCTCGGCGAACTGTGGCCGCCCGTCTTGGCCCAACCCAGTTATAGTTGGCGGGCGCGCTCGTTTAAATTGCTGAAATATATGCCTTGGAGCTCAGCAGGAAGGGATTCCTTCTCATGTTTCGACTTGAGGAACTTGACTGCCTCTTCGTAGAGTCGGTGGTGCTCGCACTGTCTAATACCATGGACTTGGGTACAAAACTTGCACTTGCGAAAGCACTTGTGCGCCGAATGGCGTGGATCTCCACAGGCAGCACACGGTCCGTATTCTGGACGTGCCCTGCGGTCGCCGTCACCCCAGCGTCGTCGCGGGGCGGCGTCATTTCGCCGTGTCTGGCTCGGTGAGGACTCGTTACGACCAGCGAAGTCTGTTCGCTGACCTCCTGATCTGTCGGGAAAGTGTCCAGTCTCTGCCGCATCCATGTACTCACCATCCGACTCAGAGTCAGATCGGTAAGATACGTCGGAATGATTGCTACGCGTTCGTAATCATCGGAGTCGGCTCGGCGACGTCACGTGACGTAATCGCCATCTTGTCAGACCACGCTTCATATAGCTCGTCGACTGATGCATCGACGAGGGTGACTTGGCGGCTGTACCGGTCATCGCGACGGCTTCTACCGTCACCTCGACGGTCTTCTCGGTCTCCACGACGGTCGTCACGTCTGCCTGCGTCATTGCGACGACTCCCATCGCGGCTAGGCTTGCTCGACGTGCGGTCAAGTCCTTTGCGGCGACGATCGGCGACCAGCTTGTCGTTAATCACTGCCTCGACCTTTGCAATGTTGTCAAATCTTTGAGGAATTAGTTGTTCCACCAGCGCATCATCGCGACACGTCTCTAGGAAGTGCTTCACATGCTGCTCACCAGTGCGTCCACCAAATTCGTAGTGAATGCTCGCCGAGCGAGTGTATCCATTCAGGCGGCGGAGCAAATAATCACAGATATGCTCTCCAGAGTCCCGCTCGGCCGTGTAATACTTGCTCGCTGGGGTTTGGTCGTATTGTGAGCAGTAGTACGTCATAAACACCTCGCACAACAGTGACCAGCGCTTACGCGTCTTCTTCGGCAGCTGACGAACCCAGTGACCAGCGCCATCTTCTATCCACAACTGGAACGCTTCACACCAGCGATCTTGCGGGGTGTTCGTTCCCTCCATCTCGCAGATGAATTTCTTGAGCCACTGCAACGATCGCTCGCTACGATTACGAGCTCCAGAGAATTTGGTCAATTTCTTGAGCGATATATGGTTAGTCAGCGTAATTCGCTGAGCTTCCTCTTCATCTTCGCGTAGATACGTCCGACGAATTTGCGCCGCCATATCATCACAGGGATCATCACCTCCACCGATATCATCATTATCATCATCATCGTCATCATCATCGGTGTATCGACGACTCGCACGGCTCTTCTTCGGGGTAACCATGTGCGAGTCCATGAAGTATGGCGATGCAGCCGACGTCCCAAACACTTCCTTCTTGATCGCCGGCGTCTGCACTTGGGTGTTACTCTTCGCCTTCTTCGGTGTATCAGGTAGCGGGATGTTGCGTGGATCAGCTTCGCCGAGCTTCATCACAGTCACCAAGCCTCGGATTCCGAAGGTGTCCTTCAGCTTACGCTTCCACTTAGTGAGCTCGGCGCTAACATCGCCGAGCTACCACACATCCAGCGCCACCTTGGACGGCAGTGCTGTGCACTCAAAGCCCATAGCCTCCAATAATCGCTTGGTCTGTTCGGCGAGCTTGCTCACGCTGCTACTGTCGATGGGGCATATCAGCTCTTTTTCCAGCATAATCCACTTGGCCCCTCCAACTTCTTTCGGTGAGAACATCGACACTCAGGCACTGGTCGCGGTCATCGAACGTCCGATGACCGCGACCAGTGCCTGGGTGTCGATGTTCAGACCGGGCACTCTGACCGAGTGCCCGGTAAGCGCTTGGCGTATCACCATTCACCGGCGGCCGGTTCGACGTCACCGGGCGCTCATCCGGAGTCAGCGCACGTGCCGAGGCTACTTCTTCGAGGTCGGCATCCAGTCGGCGAGCGATCGGACGCGGAGTACCCGATTTTCCAACAACTACAAAGAGTTCGTCGACCTCTCCGTCTTCCGCCTCCTCTTCGGCGGGCTCCATCTTCATCTCAACTTCATCATCTTCATTAACTCCACTTCCATGACCACGATCATCGACAGGCTCGAACTTCACCGAGCGTGGCGTGCTGGCCGTCGCCCTCGTCGTCGCGTCCGCTGATCTGACCTTCTACCGGCCGTCGCCGGAGTACTGCCCTTCGCGTTCGTCGACGTCTTGACCATCTTCACTTATTGCTCGTTAACTTGGTAAGTACCTAAGTGTCACAACCACCCTGTTCCCGGGTCGCGGCACCAGTTGTGGTATTGCACACAGGTAAAACTTGTTAGCCTTCCCACAGTACACCCACAACACCTGCCTCAGCGAAGCAGGCTTGAGGGCAAGTCCGAAGATTGCCCAGTCCGTTTACAGCGGTGTAATGGCTCCCCATACACCTGCCAAGTTCTTATACCAGGAGCCGTGCCACGAGCACACAGCACGCTCCCCTTGATCGCTGACATCTCTCTCCTTCCTCTTCTCTTCTCTTGAACCCGTGCCCTCCACCAAAGGATGGACGGCAGCGATTTCTCGCTTTGACGGGGCGTAGGCGAAAGACACGCCTACTCGGTACGCTTGCAGGCCGAGTAAAACTCGCGTTCGTCGACCTCGACGAACCAACTTGTAACCACTTGGGGCCGATGTCCAGGAACCACCACACACGCTTCTTGGACTTGCCACGCGGCCGAGATCGCTTCCGTCACTCCGTCAGAAGATCTCAGCGGTGGGCATGATCTAGGCCGCAGGGACGACGTACCGAAGAGTCGCTGCGTCGCGTGTTGCTTGTGTTGGACCCCGAAAATTCCACTCTGCTATTATCTGTTATCTTTGTTGGGCTCTTGGCCCTCCTAGTAGGTTCTTATTCAAATATCTAATGAAAACGGGCCGTTACGGCCTCTCCGATACTAAATCCTAGTCAATCGCTGAGGCGACTCTTCACGCTCGTCGACCATGAGATCCTGGTTCGCCGGCCCTTCAGATGGGTACACAGGCTCTTCGGCGAAACTCCCCGGTTGGTAGCTTGAGTACACGTTGATCGCCGAGCTGCTGGTGTCACCGAAATCCTGCCATAGCCTAAGCTAGGCAAATTCCGAAATCGCTCTACCACACAGACACTTTCAGCCGACGTGCTACACCTTTTCATACGCCGGTAACTGCGTTGCGATCTGCGCTGATAGGACGGGTAGCTAAGAACTCAGCTAGAAGAACCTTTTTACTGATGCCGCTGAAGCGAAAGCGGTGGTCTGGCTCCTCCACTTCCCTACAGCTGAGCATCTCGTCCTCCAATTCAGCCCCATGTTGCTCTCCATTACCACCTTCATACGCAGGTGAAGGTTCGTCTTGCTCAAGCTGAATAGACGCCGTGGCTCCGTAAGTATCCCAGATGGAGCAGTCGCAGTCGCTCTCAAGGGTGTGGCAACCAGCTAGCTTAAGCGCCATCAGGAACAATCATAACGAGAGGTCGAGACGATTTTTTTTTTTCGTTCGGACATGCGTTTCCTTGCTGTAGCTTAAATGCTCTAATACACCGACCCGGGCTGAACCCACATCATCCGCGTCTTTAACTCATGTATAACTTCGAATACTATACTACATATTCTACAACAATTGTGTAATAGTGCAGCGCATAAAACTGGTAGGAGGGGAGCGAAGGGAATTGTGCACCGGCTGTTTGTAAAAGGAGCTGGCGAACTGAGTAGAACGGTGACATTGAAATCGTATCATTTGCGTAAATGTGGCCAGCGTTCGGACATGTCTAGGATAGCACCCGTTGTAGTGTCGACACTCCGACTACAGAGTCTCTACACCTCCTGTACAAAAGCGTTTCGACTGAAGAGCTATGAGGCAGCCAGAAAGTGTGAGATAACGTAAGTGACGACCAATTGTGCAATTTGGAACATGCTCAGCAAAAATATGCTGCTCAGAACCCACGCGCCGCACATGGCGGGTTGCCGCCCTGATGCTACATGGATCTAAACCACAAACTTGACCTGCATATGCTTGCAGTTCATGTACCAGCTAGGCAATACTAGGAGGCTAACACTATGAGTTAGCCGAGCTGCTCATGTCGCCTTTCAAGCACTCAATCACACCTCGGTTGTGGGTTTTCACTAAAAGGCTTAAGCCAAAGAGAAATCACATCATAATTTACTTAGCACGACGACTAAGAGTTTCTGCATGTCATGACGACTGAAGAGATCATACTCTCAAAAACGAAGCAAAATGACACCACAATCAGTAAAAAGGTGTCTGGGATTAAGAGACCAGGAGGAAATGATTTCAGTGGCCCCTGCGCTTGAAGGAGTAGGTGTCATTCATACACTAAAGCAACGACGCTAAAATCCAAGTTACTTTCATAGAGGAATCCTGTTCGACGAAGTTTTCCAGCGGTTCACGACATTGTCCGTGAAGATACCCAGCAACGACCTGACATTGTGGTGAGTAGGCTACAACACCTCACCGCGAGACACTTCCCACTGCTCATAGACGGCCTGAAACAAATGAAGAAGCGTCGAGGCAATACCGGGAGGCAGTATAGTACCGATTTCGCATACTGATACGACTAATTTTGTTTGCGGACCATGGAGAGGTTGAAGCCAAAGCTGAGGTTGATAATGTGCCCGCGATCCGCACCGGCATACGAAACACTAGGCAAATTGAACTGAACAACATTTCGCGGACGGGTGACATGGAATCGTACCTTAGTTTATATGAATCGAGCGCAACGAGTACGAAGCGGCACTTCTTTGAGGCAAACACCGTCAACCAAGACCACAGCACGTGAGCCAGTGCTTAATAACCTTAATGCATTTTATTCATTGTTTTGATCACCGACTGAATCTAGTGATGGTAGCAATGGCCAAGCACACAGTATCTGCGGTGGAAGTTTTTGACACAGTGCTGGGGATTCATACTACTTGCGGTGCATCTTGCAAACACAAGGACCAGAAGGTCGATAGGGCACAAGAAGAGATCGGACAGCTAATTGAGGACGGATATCTTGAATGGGGCGAGGATTAAATCAACCCGGATCGACAGAGTCTCTCAGTGAACCAGATCGAATTGTCGGCCGAGGACTCTCCGAAAGATACTTGTGCTTTGGAATAAAATTCTGAATGTATTGAGTGATATTGCCAGCAATGGGTCGAATCCAGAGAAAAAAGCTCATTGCACTGGAATTTTGGAATGAATGGGGAGTTTCAACGTCATTATATTCAAATGCTGATTATGGCTCTTGGAAAATCTCCATGTACTTACAAAAACAAATGGATCTAGCAACAGCCGGATCACTTATCATACAGATACTGATTGATTTTCTTCAAATGAGGCATGCTACTTGTGACGAGGATGACACTTTAAGGTTGAAGCCGTATAGGATCGCTCAGTGAGCGATCCTATACGGCTTCAACCTTAAACTGTGTTTGTGAACAAAAAACACCCGAAGGAGATGAATTAATCATTCCAAATAAACCCCTTAAACACGCGCCAGGCCCGTATGCGACCGTACGCTTTATCAGCAAGATCTTAACGTGGATCATACTCGTTAAGTGAATTTACTACACCATTGCACGGCGTTATTCACAAAGTCAACAGTCATATTCAAAAAGTGCGCACTCAAAATCAAAAGACCTGCAGTAATTATTTCAGATAATTTATTAGTTTTTGTCTAAGATGTTGGTTGGTCGAGGCACCTCAAGACTGGCGGGAAGTTTTGGCGCCAAAGCGTCTTGAATGATGTAGCTGAGCTCATTTTCGCTTTGTTATGATGCCAAACACTAAGTACAAGCAACACTCCCTCGAGGTTCGCGCCTGTGTGTTGCGTGTCGCCCAAGAAGCCAAGGGCTGGAAGGCCGTCGCTGAGCTTCACGGTGTGAACAAACGTACTGCATGGGGATGGATCAAGAACGCCATGGAGACAGGCGACTGGAGCGGCGAGCAGAAGCAGCGCGGCGGCTCGCGCAAGAAGCTCGTCGACACTCACGTTGACTTTCTGCTCGACGAGCTGGCCACCACCCCAGAATTGATCCTCGTCCAAATGCCAGAGTTCGTTGAGCAGAAGTTCAGCTTGATTGTCAACCGTGAAACTGTGCGCCGTGCACTTAATGGCCGCAGTTTTACGGTTAAAAAGCTGCATCGTGATGTTGTTGCGCGCAACACCACCATCAACAAGCAGAAGCGTTACGACTACGTCGTGAGCTTTTACGCTGCTCTCGCTAACAACAAGAAAGTTTTTTATTTAGACGAGACCAATTTTAATTTGTGGTGCTCGCGGGGGCGAGGATGGAGTCGACGCGGACAAAGGGCTTCACAAGCAGGTGCTGCAAGCAAAGGTAAGAACATACATGTTATTGCTGTCATTTCGAGCACTGGGCTCGCCTATCAAGAGTCCCAATTCGGCTCTTTTACTGCGGATCTAGCGAACGAGTTTATTCGGCGCTTCTTGCGCCACATTCAAGCGTCAACGCCCCTGAACGAGCTGGTGCTGGTACTCGATAACGCCCCATGCCACAGCAGCGCCAAGGACGTTTTCGAAGAGCAAGAGTTCCAGGACGCGGAGCTGTTGAGGCTAGGGCCGTATTCTGCTATGCTGAACCCTATAGAGAATGTATTCTTAGTCTGCAAGAGCGCTGTCAAGCGCTTTCTCGCCCGCCAGCGACCCGCCATCCTGCGGTTACCAGACGGAGTAACAATTACTGAGCATCGCGGCAAGTTTTTGAAGCTTGCGGCAGATCCTCTGTTTGCTGAGATGGTGACCCCCGAGTTGTGCAATAATGCATTTTGTCACTCCTTGCCCCACCACCAGCGCGCGCTTCGCTTCGAAGACATGCAAGTTGGGACATAGATACCCTAGACATAGATAAAATATGTCAGGTACTGCACCTTCTTAAAGGTACTAAATATGACAGGTCTTTTTGATTTTGAGTGCGCACTTTTTGAATATGACTGTTGACTTTGTGAATAATGCCGTGCAATGGTAAAATTGGGAATTCAGCCATTCAAACGTTCCGTTAAGCGCGGGTAAGTGACAAGCCCTAAGCCCTCCCGGATTGTATCCAAAATTCGACACAGATGTTGCATTTGACGTCAATATTAGAAGCGCGAGGTAACATGGTGTGCCAACACATCTAACATTTGAAAAATGCAGGGAATGACCAGCAGTCACTGATTTTCCCTAACTTCCAGAAACGCCGCGTGGAGCCTGCATTGGGCGTTTCAAGCGCGATGGCGGAAGCTTACGAAGCTGGGCTGGTAGTCCAGCTAGCCCACGGGCCTCAACAATGACTACACCTACCTAAGGCCAGGCAAGAAGAAGCGGAGGGGGGGTTCGACTAAAATATACTTCGTCGGAGAAGAAGTGCTGATAAAATATCTCGACAAAGTTAACCTGGGTACGTTTGAGGACTGATTGCTTGTATGGCACGTTGTTAATATTAGGGGTACTGTGCTTAGCGGATCAGCGTGCTGGTGCACAGGATACCGTCCCAGTGCCGCCCAGACACTTGAGCAGCTCAGGAACACTTTCTGGTGCGGCGGCAAGTAATACACAGCAACAAGATAAAGTGCCAACCATGGTATGTGATACATGATCGACCAAACTAATCGTGTATGTTTGTGCTGTATTGTTTGTTAGATCGATCTTCACATACACAAGTAGTTGCTATACCAACCACCCCGTCGGACGCAGAAAACATTCATGGTGTTTCCCAGCACGACACAGCCATCAGTGAAGGAGATCTGAGCTCTGATGCTGACGGCGACACAACCTCTGGTAAGCGCTTGTACATACATGCTAAGCGGCTGAGCAGCTACTCCCAAACGTGTATGTATGTATTGTCATGAAGATACTTCACCTCCTACACGCCGAGCCCTGGCAAGCGACTGCGCTGGTGGCAATAGCGTACTCTTGGACACGCATTCTTCGCATGAGGAAGCAACTTTTGCGGCAGAAGCACATTCCAACATGGCAATGGAACATGACATCCAGGTTTGTACGACTATACCGTACACGCTGCAGTTGAGTATCACAACGCCACATGGTGTCCAGTGAGGTCTGGATGGCCACCACGAACTGCAATGCGTGGTGGCAAGTTTCTGGAACTCCTAATCCGTCTATGCAGATTGCGCGGGAATTTTTTTTTTTTGCGCGACCTACCCCTCCGGTTTGGTGTTGATTTTTAGAGTGCTGCATTTGCGATTTGAGGTGTTTTCTGAAGGATCCAATCGCATTCCCGCAATCAAATCACTTCACATCTCGCCTTTCCGGGGCCAGCTTGTATGTCAGTAAGGGGCAAGGCTAGCAAGGAATACTTGAAAACTTAAGTCTCGTCACTTACGAATTGGAGGGAAACCCTATATATATAAAACTTACGAAGGTTGGGGAATGTTCTTTCTTTGGAGTATAGTAACCCACGTCATTTGGACGATTCTCTGATGGCAAATTCGAGTAGAACGTAAAATATATCCTGTCTTGTTCACAGAAGTAAGTCTGGTTCGTGTTCTACACTCCGCGCCAAGATAGATCGGCCACCCACGTTGGGTGGCGGCCGTAACTCACTCAATATTAGGAGTTGAGACCGGCTATCTAGATATGTTGTAGGGCTATTACGTAGTAAGATAGGGTTTGCGTTAACAAGCGAGAATTGTGCGTCCTTGACGTGGCTACAATACAGAGCATCGCCTTCAGCACTGCTATCGGCCACCTACCTATACTTAAGTCAAGTCAGATGTACCAAAATGATTGTATATACTCAAGTGGTTATTAGACAGACGCTAGAGAGAACTGGGTGGCGCTCACTCTACAAGATGCTGCGCAAGAAGAACCCCGCCTGACCGAGCGCGAGCGCGTCGAAGGGCTTCACGAGGCTGGCCTCAGCGCCCGTGACTTCGCGCTGGTCACGGAGCGAAGCATAGACAACGTGGCACGAGTAGTCTCCCCATCGCACCAGAAGCCGCCAAAGCGACCAGGTCCCCCACCTACTCTCAGTGATCGGGAAACACGTCGCCTAGTTCGCGAACGGCCAAGGGCAACCTCTCGGCTGCAAAGCTCAAGGCGGAGCTTCAGCTCTCCGTTTCGGTGCGCACCATCCAGCGCACCCTTTCCAGGGTGGACTGGTTGGTGTGCACCAAAATGGTGAACACCTTGCCGCTCAAGCCTAAGGACATGGTGGTGCGGAGGGACTGGGCCAGCGCCATGCTAGTGCGGAGAGACGCCGGTGCTGTCTGGGATACCATCATCTTCTCGAAAGAGAAGAAATGGAACCTGGACGGCCCCGACGGCTTTCAGCACTACTGGCGCCACTTAAATATATACAATCATTTTGGTACATCTGACTTGACTTAACTAAAGGGGTAGGTGGCCGATATAATGCTGAAGGCGGTGCTCTGTATTGTAGCCACGTCAAGGACGCACAATTCTCGCTTGTTAACGCAAACCCTATCTTACTACGTAATAGCCCTACAACATATCTAAATAGCCGGTCTCAACTCCTAATATTGATTGAGTTACGGCCACCAACGTGGGTGGCCGATCTATCTTGGCGCGGAGTGTACCAGTGACTGGTTCTCGGCTGCATTTCGGTAGCGTACAGTGTCCATTAGTGTCTCATTCCTCTTTCAAATCAGCCCAATCGACTATGGCAGGGTACCAGAAAGTACAGGAGCGTCTGCTGTAACGGCCGCCGCCGCTTCAGTTGATACCCCGCCATGAGCAAGCTGCGCTTCTCCGTGGCGGCGTGCACGAGCGAGGACGCGGCCTTCCCTGCGGTCGAGCTGGACCAGCATGTAGCCGACAGTCAGGGCTACATGACGGCGCGGTCGGTGTCTCTCCTTTCGCTCTGGCGCCCGCGCTACGACGTCTGCAACCTTTGTCACAAAGTCTGACGAGGGTAAATCTGTGTCTGCCGCCGCAGGAACTGCGCGTACCCGCAGGAGGTGGTGCTGCAACTACGCGACGGCCTTTGCCGCGTCACGCAGGTGCAGCTGCTGTCGCACCAGACGCACATCGCCACCAAGATGGAGCTGTTCGTGTCCAAGCAGCTGGTCTTCCAGCCAGAGGCCACGCGCTTCTCGCGCCTCGGCTTCCTCACGCTCAAGCCCAACGTGGAGAGCGGCTACCGCGCGAGAGAGCTCAAGACCGTGCACATTGACCAGGAGGCTGCGCTGCTCAAGCTGCGCATCCACGCCTGCTACGTCAACGAGCACAACCTGTACAACCAGGTGGGCATCATGGCCATTAACTTGTGCGGGGAGCCGCTGGGGCTGCTGCCCAGCCACTCCACGGATGAGGAGCTGGCGGCCAAGCCCCGACCCAAGCAGAGAGCCAATGGAGCTCAGGACCTCAGTTTTGACATGAGGTTCGACGCCAAGACCGCGGCCAGGATCCGGGAGATCCAAGTCGCGAAAGACCAGGCCGTGGAGAATGAAGACTACGATCAAGCCAAGAGACTGAAGCAAATGGAGGAGCAGCTGAAGAGCATTGGACTGCAACTCGCGAGGCTTGAAGCTCAGAAGAGAGAAGCCGTCGCGAACGAGGACTACGATCTTGCCAAGAAAATTAAGCAGGAGATCGGCATGCTGGAGGCGTCAGTAGGCAGCAATGAGACCCAGCCGATTCTGCCCATTCCGGCGGTGGCACCGTCACCATCGAGAAGCCAGGTGCTACCCAGGATCGGAGCAATGCAGCGTTCGTCGTCCAACTTTTCACCGAGGGACATGTACCCGGAGGAGCAACCACAAGTTATAAAGAGTGGAAGCTTTTACGGAGATGGTAGTGGATCACTGCGGCAATCTGTACGAGGAGCGTTCCTAGGTGTTAGTGATGAAGATCCAGCAGGTGGCAATGAGTATGGTGAGCAAGAAGACGGCGATGATGGCGGTCCGAATCCACATTTTAGGGGTATTCCGGAAGCTGAAAACCTGCCAGATCCAGACGAGATTCCCCCTGCACTTGCAAAGGAGAGCGAGGAGCTCATTGCTGTTATTGGCCCGTTTTTCACTCGCTGTGTGTATAGCAACTTGTGGAATCATCGTGATGCCGCAATTCGGAAGGTAACTATGGAGATGGATAATTACTCGGTTGAACCGATGAGATTACTGGAAGTGTGCTCCACACTGGTTCAGAGCGGAGCGGGAGATCGTATCTCGCAAGTTGCTCTCTCGGCTTTCGGGCTCCTGGACCAGATGATATTGTTTGGAGCGCGTGTTCGTCGCGATGAAATGTGCCGCATCGTACGTCTGCATCTGTAGGGTTGATGATTCTCTGCTTGCGTGTCTGACATTCAGCTCGTTATGTTTTATGGCTTAGCTTGGAAACGGCATGACTCAGCTGGTAAACAAGCTGGGCGAGTCACAGGCCAAGGTTCGTGATGAAGCAGCGGCAGTTCTGGGGAGACTCGCTGCCGCCAAAAACGTTGGCGTAGCTTTCGTGACCTCGCACCTCACAAAACGCTCCAAAAAACCTCTAGGGCTAAAGCTTTTGCAAGGCCGGCTCCTTGTACTGAAGAAGCTGCTTGCAGACTTCGAGCTAGTCCCCGATAGTGACTTCTCGGTTCCTGGTATCATGGGGTTCCTCGAGGACTGCAATTGTCTGGCACATCAGAGCCGCGAGATCCGAGATGCTGCCAAGGAGATTACAGTATCACTGTATCTTGTTATTGGCTCTGAGGTTGAAGGGTACTTGAAATCACTTCGACCTAAGCAACTCGAAGAATATCAAGCAGCTTTTGAAGCAGCTGAGACGTCGAAAGTATCAAAACGCCGAGACATTGGTGGTGACAACGGTGGTAGCATACCTCGACGAGACGAAAAGCCACAGGAGATGCAAGCCAACTTTGATGACGAAGTCGAAGATGCTGCCGGTAGCGAAGACGAGGAGTCAGTAGATGAGTATACCTGCCCATTCTGCGGTGTAGTGGACGAAAAGTTTGATTCAGACTATCTGGATCAACACTTCTGGGCGTCCTGCAGGATGCTCACGCCCTGCAAGATGTGCGGTCAAGTTATCGAGATCTCGACTTTGAACGAGCACTTGCTGACGGAATGCGAAATGCAGCAAAATCATCGCGAGTGCCCCCGCTGTGGGGAGGCGATCACCGGTAAATTCTTTGAGCGGCACGTGTCCCTCAACGACTGCCCTCCGCGTGCACCACTGAACCGTGCAAACCGCTGTCCACTTTGCCACAATGATATTCCTCCTGGCAAGAAAGGTTGGCGGCGGCATTTGTTAGAAGAAGGTTGCCCAAATAACCCACGGAGCTAGAGTGGGCTAGATGACCGCAAGATTATGAACACAAAAATGAAAAGTGATGACTCACGTGCTATTGGTTTGGATGTGATGTTCTTTTAATGTTCAGCAATTGCCACTACATTGGACGCAACAGTGAAGCATGTTCATGTGCGCGTGATCACGAGGTAGGATTTTGTTCAGGGTGCCATTGGGCTGGAGGAAAGACTGTCGTTACCGTTGCGGCTACTACAGGTGGCATCAACCTCAAAAGGGATGTTCTCCTCCCGTTGACTAATGCTGATGCTGACGCCCTGCATACAACGTCCGTGGAAACGCACACGTGTGATTCCAGTGACTGCAGCAGCAGAAATCCCGCCGTCACGTTGAACAATCACTGAGCTCACACCCACAAATTTCCAGAAGCAGCATTGATCAAAGTCACCAGCTCCTAGATCGCACTCCTCCATACTTTCCAGCTTCAGATCAACATTTTGAAGTCCGTCGATAACGTGCCCCCACTGCTGAATCAATGAAGCCTGTGCATTAAAGGATCCACCGCAACCGTGGTCTGCCATCGTACTAGACACATCGTTGTCATGAGCTCGTCGGAGGCGCTTGGACTTTCTTGTTGCTAGATGGGTCGGAGTTATGCTGTCGTGGTTTATCTTGGTAGGCGATACCACCTGAGAGTTGCTACCACTCATCCATCCCGTGTACGCTGGGTCAACCAACGCGTAATGTAAGCATTTTGTTGCAAATTCACGGTAGAGTGCATCATGATCTCTGTTGTCATCCGCTCGAAGCTCGCTCGCGAGTTGTGTAAGGTAGTCCTTCCGTGACTGGCGCTCACGTACTAGAACATCAAGTGAGTGCTGTTTGAGTTTTCGCTTGAGCCGTGTCTTGCGGCAGGATACCCGGTTCCGAAGCCGTCGCTGAATCACAGAAGAGACCGATACTGGAGTTGCATCGCAAATACTGCTGCCAGTCTCGACGGATTGAGCTGCCTTGAGAAGTTCCGTGAAAGTTGTAATCGGCTCTTGAAGACAGGCAAACTCCGGTACATCGCCGTTTGGAGACAGACTAAGGTGAGGGCGCTGCACAGACAGCCGGAAGATCTCCGCCATGGTGGGGCTCGCCTAATGCTCCGCGCGCGTTATCGTTTGCGCCACGGAGCAGAGTGTCGACTGTGATTCTGTGCCTTCAATACGTGGAAATGCGCTTTGGAACGGACTTTCTCGAGTTGGAGGTGGCCCTGGTCATGTCAAGCGCCTGAGACACGGCCGTGTTCGCTTCCGCCTTGAGTCACACACTGTTGGTGTAGTGCGTCTGCCGATGCCGTAATGCCACTCGTATCTACATGTTGCTCCGATGGATAGAGACTGCAATAGCTTGAAAGACCCGATTTTCTGCAATGCAATGTCCAACGGAGACGAGCTCGTGGCTCTTATGGCTGTTAAAAAAGCAGTGATGGCTCCCGACTTAAACTATTGACAAGCGGTCCGAAGGATCAAAACGAAGACAATGCCTGGTACTTGTATAGTAACTTCATGCAGCAAGAAATGCAAGGGCACGAGCCCTTGGACTCGCAACCGCTGGCCCAGTATCGTCAAATTAACTTGTTGCTCGTAAACTCGTCATGCCTCAAGCATGACGACGAAGCTACAAGATACAATGCCTGCCAGTACTGGACAGAAGGTGCTTTATGAAGATGGACATGAAGATGGGCACTAGCTCTCAGCTCCGAACGTATTTGCCGCAAGTTTTCGACATTTTGGGCGAGACCAATGCTCATTGCTCGCGAGCGTCATGATGACGACCTTGTCACCGCCAAGAGGTTCAACCGGTACACCACTATCCACCTTCAGTTGATCGAGAGATTCGAATCGAGAAACGTGGGGGTACTTTTCAAGAGATCACTACAAAGCTGCACGATGAAGTTCGAGGACAAATGATATCGAGGCGGGGCTGCAAAACTACAGGCGCGTTTCATACGAAAAAGTGCTATTCGATGCCGCCGGCGGCTTCGCCCTCCCAAGATCGGTGACCTGCACGTCTGGACGCTGAAGGAACGTGTGCAGGCTTTTCTGGATGGGTATGACTGAGTACACGACTCACAGGGCTGGGTGCTTCAGCAACTAACGTGTGCTATTGCTCCAGGCGCGCTGGAGTTCTTATTGAGTCTGTAAACGTGCTTTTAACCTTGGCCCTCGTCGTGCTCTCGATTATCGATGTAAGCGCGTAGTAGGGAGCCTAATGGCCAGCGGCAACTAATTCACTGTGCTGAGTTACACGGACTTCGGCAGCTTTAGGGAAGAATATCGTCACTACACAATCTTTGAAGTTGTGTGTACGAGCTTCTTTGCGATCAATTACGTACGTGATGCTTGCGCTGGGCACGAAGGCGTTTTCGTAACTTCAGCTATTCCGTAGGTTTTGCATTGGTACGCAGCTACAGATCGTCTACGCTACGTGGTGAATCCGATGGGCATCATCGACTTCATCACCATAGTTCCCACCCTGTTAACGGTAAGTACCAACATCTTTACAGTTGCCAGGTGCGTATGAACCTTCTCGAGACTGAGCTTGTGGTATGCATGCAGTTTGCTCTGACAACGTAAACCTGAACAGCGCACTACCGCTCCTGCGTCTGGCGCGCATCTTTCGAATGCTTGCAGTTCTGCGGCTTTATCGTGTTGTGCAGTCCTATCGCGGCTTCGATTACCAACTGGCCGTGCTGGCTTTCCTCATTCTAGCATTGACTTTTGTCGCGGCAGGAGTATTTCAGATCCTTGAGGAAACCTACTACACAGACCAAGCGTTGGATCCGATACAGTTCCACCAAGCTATGTATTTTATCTTTGTCACCCTCTCCACGGTGGGCTACGGAGACATATCACCACATACAACCCAAGGTGCGGAGTAGGATGCGATCCAAATTATTAGCTAGCCGTCTCACTTGTTAATTCACTACGTATGGAAGTGCTACCTGCCCGGCACGTCTGTAAAGCCCCACCACCAATATCTGCTGTCTTAAGGCTCTTGTAAACACTTCTGCAAACGCTTCACCCGTTAATTTACGAGACACCGTTGCCACACGCAAAACCGGATATCGACAGTAGCTCGATTGTTCACCTCCCAGTTCTGGCGCTGTACTTTTGCGTGATGACCTCGAACCCTCTGTATCATTTTCTGACAGAGAAGAGGTGGAGGGCGTGATAGTGGAAAAATAGCGCATCATGGATGCCTTGAAAGCTGTCTGATCACTGTTGGGAGAGCTATGCTGGATTGCGTCAGAATAGTAATCACCTGCGAGTGCTCGGATCAAATCTACAGCGTATGGGTTGAAGAATGATTGACATAGTAGCGTATCTAATACGCTGTCGACAAATACTTCACCTGCTGCGTACCCAGGTGTAAGCCATGGCGGCAAAAGGTGATCCTTTTCAATGCTTACATGACGACGTCGAGCATCCATTTGCAAACTTTCCCCCGAAAAATCCCATTGACTTGTTGTCACTGTGGTAAATGCCGAGGTGCTCGTCATGGTATTAATCGTGTGGGTTATCTGATACCTCGTTAGTCAAGGGAAGCATATGCTCGCCATCGTTGCGCGAAGTTGTGGGGCCATGTAGTGCGTGTAATCCTTCGTGAATCTTCTACGCAAAGTACTTGAGCTCTCGTGAGATTTTACGACGGAGCAGCGAAAGCTAGAGAAACATTGAGAAGCAACGCTTGCAAATCTGATGACGGAACATGATCAGCTAGGAACACGACATCCATGTTAACGCGACCTTGTCGGGGGCGATAGAACTCTTTCAGAAATGCTGACGCATTTTCGAGACGCACGTGACCAGTGACCACGACATGTCCACCGTTGTGTATATTTCGTCGACGAAGCGAGTAGCTGTGCATGTAATCGTGCTGCAATGATGAGAGTTCAATGAGCCGTGTTGCTTGCTTTGGAATCACCGTCACAACAACGACAATGACACAGATCACGAAAATTGGCCTACGTGTCCAGCCCCACCGACCGGGAGCCGCGTTGAGCAAGGGGATCAATTGCTTGTCATTACTAAGCGGTTTTCTCTTGCTGTTATTATCTAATAAAGATAAGCTCATTGCTTTAGATTAAGGCAGAAATGCTGATACATCATCTTTCAAGACGTAACATTACGTATCTGCACTACGCATACCTCAAACTGATTTTGATAAAGTTACCAATCGCTAGTTATGTAAAAAAGTGTTGTGACCGTTCTCTTCAAGCCTACGCGAACAGCTCACTTACTCTTTTAACCTAGCCATCGTCTTAACTCAATTTCCGCTGATATGTACAAGCCAATAGAGCTTCATGCAGCATGTAATCCTCGCAAAGGTTCATGTTTGAAGATGTTTTGCAGCCCAGAAAAGTGTTAATAACTTTTAAAAAACTCAGACTGAGTCATATGAGTGCAGTATATGTATACAACGTTATCATAGTTGGTGTAGCTCCAGTAGAATATTTTTTTGTGGAGTGAATATGATGGAGAGTACGTCACAGAAACGTTTTTGTGAGTAGCAGTCATACATGTACTTTGCTGAAAAGTCTTGTAATTCATGCCAATTGTTCTTTGTTAATGCCCTGGTTAGCAGTTTCCTCGACTGTGCTCACCACCCCCAATTATAACACAACGCCACTATTGCTTTAGAGTTTACTTATCTAGATACTACAAGCAATAGAAACTTGTGAAGAGAAAGTTGTAAATCCCACGTGTTCTGATTTCAACCTTCAATATTAGGCAACAATGACAAACGTGCTCACTAAAAAAGTGTATCCCTACTTCAGTCACAACAAACCTTTTAGTTAGTAACTCTGGTAGGCGTGAAAGCGATAACACCTGCAGCGATTGTCAAGAATCCTAGTCCGAGTCCAAGGATGATGAAGCCAGCCTTCTCCTCTTTGTTCCTCGATTTCCAAAAGAGCCTGAAGCCTTGCTTGGTGGCTGGAACTTCCCTGATCGCCTTGAGAAGATCTGATTCTTTCGTGCCAAGCTGCTTCAGAATTTCCGCGCTCTCTTTCGGAAGCACCTTGGCAACGTTTTCGTCCTTGTCGGCGATGTTCTTGATGCGAGCAAGAAGTTTCGTCTCCTTCGAGGACAGACCCGTGGTAATGTCCTTCGACTTCGTAAAAAGTGATTTAAGGCTGGAGAAGGCGCCTCTCTCTTCGTTAGCAGCATCACTATCGTCGTCTTCAGTGATTTTCGTGCTGCCCTTGAGGTTGCGGAGCGCATGGTCAACTGCGCGGTTGGACTCGATACCCGAATTGGCGACTTGGGCAGCAGCTTTGGCGCTCACGACCTCCGCGCAGCACGCAATGAAAGTAACTGCTAGCAGAGCGAGAAAGAAACCATGACGCATTTTTCGAGTCGTGAGTTCTCGCTGGAGGCCAATCGAAAAATGACGAATTCACATGCTGATCAGGCCAGTCGACGGCTTCTATCTGTGCATGGCGCGCAAATGGTGCATGACAAGATCGCAAAAAAGCGATGGGGACCAGCCTCTGGCTTGTACTGGATCGCAGGTTCAACCTTAACACACTGTTCCGAAGCAAAAGAGAAGGTTCTTGTCGTGCTGCACATACAAAGCGCAAGTGAATGATTGCCCGTCTAGCGCAGCACCGCAAATCACAGTGCTTCAAAGAATAAAAAAGCAGACAACAGTTGTTTCCAATGAAAAAAAACGGTGTTGTGCAGGATGAAAACGAACAAGGATACGACTTGGACTTTGTTGTGCTGCTGGGCAAGCTCGTGTTGCTATTTTTTTTTCAACTGAAGGTGGTGCACTGTGTACTGCGCATTCGCTGCTCATAATGCAATTGTAACTGCATCAGCACAAGAACCCAGCGACTCCGGAACAGACATGTCTCCGCATATGGGAGCGGGCTGCTATGATCTGCATTTTCAGTACCGTCGATACCCAACTCCAGCGCGACTGGTATAATACATGTTCACACCAAGTTGTTGCTTTCGGGTCGGCCCGAGTTTAAGAACAGCTTCTACTTTCTTGCGCTTTCATCGTCAAACGATCCTTTCTGTAGTCATGCTTATAAGAAGGTTGAAGATAGGAACGCAGACAGACATCAAAGTAAGTCCGTGACTGTAGGTGTAGTAAACGAGAGGACGGAGATTCTTATTAATTCCATAAAAAAATCCTTCTTTACGAGCGAAAGACGCATGCAGTTGCCAAAGATTACAAGCTGTGATGCACATAATACATTATCTTACACGTTTGGCATTTACCGCTCTATTTCATACCTCTTCAGACATTTTCCCATTTGAAGCGAAACCTCGACACAAACAGAGGAATGTCAGCGTACAATAAACTTTCCACGAGCTAACGTAATCTACCACCTGGCCGACTAATAGGAAAGTGTGCGTTCTTTTACAAGCTTCACGTAGCTCTTCATGCACGACGCATCTCTCGGTAGCACGATCAACGGGCGCCGTGAGCGTTGTTTTACAACTGTGAGTGCCGCTGCCACGAACGGCAAGGACTTGCTGCAGCGATAATAGTGATGGTCAGGATGTCATTGTCTCGACGGACGTTGTCGGTCGGCAAGATGCTATCGGTTCTGACCACCAAGCTCATGGGAAAAACGCTCATCTAGCGTCAACCGACGTGTCGGTAATCGGACCAGCCGGGCAGCAGAGACGTAGCGACATACTCGGCAGCATGGCAGCAAGATCACATTAGCACCTGGCTTACCGTTGCCGTCGTTGCCGCTAGATGGTTCACTCACATTCCAGATTTGCCCGCACTGGGTGACGCTGACACCGTCGCCATCAGCCTGACGGCCTCACCATTAGGACAGGAATTTGGTGATGTTCCACAATCAGCTGCACTAACACTCCGGAGTACTTTTCGGAGTTACAAGTCGAAAGAACTCGTTAGAGGCGAGCACAAGAACATTAAGGTGCACGCGGACACTACGTTCCCCACAAAGTGCTTCTACTGATAAACACAGAAAGGAGGTATGCAAGGCCGACAGGCCGGGCTCGATATTTCACACAGAACCCTACAGCTAAATGATCGGTACCACCTACGCAGTAGTCATAGACTTGAACGCGACGAAAATGAGCCACAGCAGCGCAATACCACCACCAATGAGGAGCGTCTTCTTGAGCACGGACTTCCACTTGGACGGGGTCTTGGCAATCTCCTTAGCAGCACCCTCCACGGCCTTGGCAGTCTGAGCCTCCGGCAACTTGAAACCATTCGCCTTGACCTTTTGGAAGGCGTTCCTCCACTGGGCACCCTTGGTGTCGAGAGGCTTGAAGTTGCCGTCCGACTCCCTGAGCTTCTTCACCACAATCTGCCACTTGCTGTTCTTCTCCATGGACTTGAGCTTCTCGGCGATGGCGAGCGCCTGGCCCTTCTCCAGAGCCTGGAGCTGGCCCTTGCCGGCAGCGTTGAACTGCCTGGCGACCGACTTCATCTTCTCGAGCTGGCTGGCCAGTTTGGCCTTGTCGATGGGCGTGAGGTTGCCCTTGCCCAGGGCCGCGAACTGCTTGGCGGCATGTTCCAGCGCGGTTCCTCCCGCACGCTCTTCATTCTGGGCGTCGATCGAGTCTTCCTCGTCTTCCACCGTCTGGATGGTACGCAGGTTGCGGCCGGCGTTGTCGCTTTCAGTGAGTTCGGCGAGGAAGTCGGCGAGGACCTTTTCGTCGATCTGGGCAGCTTCGTTGGCGCTGGCAGGGCTGAAACTGCACAGCGCGATCGTGGCCACCACCAGGGCGACAAACAGGCTAAGACGCATGTCGAATGCTTTGAGACACACTAGGGATACGTCTGTGGTATTGCTTTAAAAGACGATTTGAAAGTGAGCAACAGCAGTGACACTACGCGCGATGCGATGTTGCTCTTGGAGCGGTTTGCAACTTAAGCATGCGATTTCTTTGCACTTTGCATTTGTATTATGGATTATATGAATTAAGATCTGAAGAAGGTAAGGTTCGGTTTTTCAAAGCCCCAAATCCATCTTCCATCTTGTACAAACTAACTTCGTTGCGCACGTAATACATGTAATGCCCTACACGTGTGGAGTTGTAGTACACTGCACTATATAGTGCAGTGTACTAACGTATTTTTACAAATACACCATTTCCCATTCGTTCTTCCCAAATGCTCGAATCAAAACGACCAGCCAAAAACAGTGCAGCCCTACAGGTCGGATCAGCACTCACATCCTCAATTCAAATCAGCCAGCAGCATTTTCAAAACAATCGTAGGTACCAGCTTCTTGGTACAAAATGATAAACAAATGGCATTTTTACTTTCCTACTTGCATGTCCTTCATTAGGATGGCGTCTGCAACGAAAGCAAAGGTGTGGTGTATGCACTTGAGGCAGAGCTCTTCTGTAACGACTTCAGGGAAGATCTCGTTTGCAGCGTGCAGCAGGAATGAGGAGCGGTGAGCTTGAATTGTCGTTCCGGCGGGAACGCTCAAAATGTTCTTTCGTTGAGCGGACATGTAGCGCTTCACGGCAGCTTTGTACACTGAGAAAACATTCTCGATGCCGTTAAGCATCGGCGAATACGGCCCCAGCCGTAAGCACTCAGCACCTGCAAACTCTTGTTCTTCGAACACTTCTTCTACTCGAGTGTGGCACGGAGCGTTGTCTAAAACCACCACTAAATTGCTAAGTGGACCACGGCTAGCTTGATCCCGAAGCAATTCTCGAACAGTCTCATTCGCTGCTGCGTTTTCATACGACCCAAATCGACCTTGTTGGAACTCCACGCCATCGCGAGAGATGCACGCGATGACGTGTATGTTCTTGCCCTTGGACGACGTGTTCAGATCAATCGCACGCGTGTTTGCCTAGCTCCATCCGTAGTTTCTGCTGATCCAAATGTTAAAATTTGCCTCGTCTAGGTATACGATCTTCTTATCAGCGGCGACGTACTGAAGCAGCTTCATGGCGAACTCTCGCCGCTTCTCCTTGTTTATCGGCGTATTGCGGTAGTTGTTGTCACGATGGGTCTTCTTCACGGTGAAGCACCGGCCATCGAGCCTTGCACGCACCGTTTCGACCCCCACGAATGCCAAAGTTGTCATACACGAGGTCTCGCATCTCCGCGAGCGTTAGGTGGCAATTCTCCGAAAGCTGATCCTCCAGAAAGTCAAGATGATTCTCGTCCAGCTTGCGGTTAAACGCTTAACCCCTCATGTCCTTCGGAGGTGTAAAGTCACCCCTCTGCTTTGTCCGTCTGACCCACCGGCGTGCCGTCTCCAGCTCGACGTCATTGTGCAGCGCGACAAGTCTCCAGTTCGTGTCCTTCGCCGCCGCGGCTAGGACGCGTGCTCGTTCTTGATCGGAGTAAGTATTGCCCATCTTGCCAATTGTTGATCAAAATGTTTGTTTTGAAAATGAAGGTGGTCGTATTGAATTAAGGGTTTATTTCGAATGCTCTAGAACTATACACTCGGTATACATGTCCTGTCTTTGCTGGTCGTGTTGAATCGAGCATTTGGGAAGAACGAATGGGAAATGGTGTAGTGACCGGGTTACTATTTTATACTGCCCCCTCATAATAACAGCCAAAAACGAAAACGTGCTTCTATTTTTATCAGAGGGCACTATTTGCTACGTGTCAATTAGATCGATATCGTCTAAAGCGCAGTCGGTTTCATTTAGGTTGAATGCTTCATTGCTGACTTGCGGCTCTTCCTGTTCTTCGTTCTTGGACTCCTCCTCTTCCTCCTGCTGTTGCTGGTTCCAAGCTCGCTGGAACTTCCACCCGTACACATCGTGGTTCCAAATGAACCAGGTCTGAGGGTCCCGATGAAAGCCAGCAGCATCAGTTGAGTATTGCACTACCAGCTGGGGCGTATCGCGCCAAGCTCGTCTCACCCAGTCACACACAGTCTCCACAGGAGGCGGTCTTGGGTTGCCACCGCGAGTGAAAGTCACTTGATCCGACCTCTTCCATGTGTCAATCAAGTCACTCAACTGGTTTTTGAAGACCTTGTAGATACCGATATCTCCCGCTTGAAGGTAGGCGGTTAGACCACCAGGAATAACGCACATGGCGATGTCTTTTTGGGCACACTTAGCCTTCACTTTCACCGAAATGTGCGCACGCATGGAATCCCACACAAGGGCCTGGCCTTCTCCAGCTAGTACCGCGGGAAACGCCCTTTCTATCCAATTCATGAGCAGATATGAGTCTACCCAGGCTTTGGGCTGCTCGGCGACAAGTACTGAGTGCACTTGCTTGATGCTGCGATTGCCACGCTTGTTTTTCCAGATCACCAGGGGTGTTAACTTGCGTCCAGAAGCTGTCACAGCAAGTACTACGGTCACACGCATCGATGCAAAGCCCGTCGATCGCACCACGACGTGGCGACATAAAATGATTTGAAGATATTAATAACATTAAACCTAATAATGATATTAACATTAATATATTAATTTCATATGAATTTATTTTTTGTTGTATTAAATATTTTTGTTGTATTAACACTTTTATTAATTCGAGTAGTTCTTTTAATTTTATCAAAAATTTTTTTTAAATTTTTACGTAAATTAATTAATTCAAAAAATTTTTTTACCAGTAACGTCCACCGTCGTGTTTCGAGTGTCTTCAAAAAAGACTACAGTTTCGTCCATCAGAACCGTCTTTTCGAAGTCAAAGGAGCTAATGCGATTGGTTCAAATTTCATGTAGCTGACAGCTCGATCGATTAATTTCTCGTCAGACACGACAGTTAGGTTCGTGTGACGACGTAGCGATAGGTCGTTTCGGCGCATGAACTTCGTCACCCATGCTGGGGACGCAGTAAACTGCGCACCGCTAGTCCCCATGCCTTCAAAGATGTCTCTCGCTTTTTCCGCAATCCACTCCCGCTTGACCTTTTCCTTTCTTAACCGACGGTCGATGATAGCATCGAGAAGAACATCCTCTAAGGTCCCGAGAGCGCGGCTCCTCCCGCCACCTTCAACTCTCATGAGGTGAGGTGGAGCTGCCAAGATCTCAGTCCGCTTACGCGACCACTTCCGCACTGTCCCGGGGTCGAGATTAAGGCCTTGCTGACGGAAGTGCGCGACAGCGCGAGTCGGAACGCCTTCACCTTGCGTGTCAATCCAGGTGATCACTTCTTGCTTGGTGCTGTTGCTGATGCTAGAGCGCCTGCTGGGCATAGCGAATTGCAAATTGCTGAATGAAGGAAACTCGAAGCGAGGACTCTCGCCGCGCAAATGAATAGCGCCCGTGGCCTTTTGCACGCCGTCCATCAATTTGAGAAGGGGGCACTATTTGGAATAGGGGCACTAATATTTTGGGTCCATCTCAAATCTATTGGGGGGCTCTATTTGTAACGGGGCTTGTATTAGTAAAAATACGTTACAACACTACTATATAGTACGTCACACCTCCTCTCCATTCGTTCTCAGAGGTCTAGAGTGATAGTAGGTGTCCTTTTATGCAAAGGAAAAGCGGACGATGAGCGGACGACGTAACATAATCCATGCAACCTATCCGCGTTTGTGGTGAAAAGAAAGGCGAAAATGACATTAACAAAAATAGTACCCTATGCAAATCGATACTGCCATTGGCACCATTGGCATCACAATCGCCTCAAACAGTGATTTCCGATACTAAGAGACGCTTATTTGCGGCATCCCCCTGAAACTTAATTTGTGGGCTGGCAACACTATTTCCGGATGACACAATAAATGAAGTACCCTGTTTAATGACCAAATCGTTAAGAACCACCTTAGAATACGAACCAACACTTCTGATCCTAAACAATTAGTATCAGTATATACCGACCAAAAATAAGATACCGGTATGACATCCGCTTATTGATTTCGATACCGAGACAATTCATAGGTGTTAAAATCGTTATGGCCCTGTAAAAATCAATTAATAAATCTAGAAGAAACATCAACCAATCAATCTAGGAGAAACATCAACGAATCAGTGTTTAAGCGATCAATCTTAAGAAACATCAAGCAAATGCCGCGATGTTGCTATATTGATTCGATACCGAGACGATTCATAGGTGTTAAGATCGTTATGGCCCTGGTAAAAATTAATCAGTCAATCTATAAGGGAGATCAATGAATCAATCTATAAGAAACACCAACCAACAAGAAACATCAAGCGAATGCAGCGATGTTACTTTGTTAATTTACATACCGATAGTATTGATAGACATCAAAATCGTTATGGCCCTGGTAATAATCATTCATAACAAACATCAATGAATCAATCTATAAAAAACATCAAGTAACTAATCTATCAGAAACATCAACCAATAAGCGTTTAAGTGATAATTCTATAAGCAACATCAAGCGAATGCCGCGATGTTGCTATACTGATATCGATACCGAAACGATTGATAGACATCAAAATCGTCATGGCCCTGGTAAAATTCATTGGACCTGCTTGGGCCTGGATGTTGCTGGGACAAAAGGTTTATTAATTATCCAGGTTAGAGGTCTTCTCGTTAGTCTTATAGTACTTTATATTCTTTGTCCCAATGATTCTACAAAAATCATAGTTGTCTATAGAAATATCTCAGTCAATGATCCATCATCATCTATCATCTTTTTCTAATAGTGGAGCTACAACTTCACGTTTTGTTGGGACAAACAGTTACAACACGAAACGCGGGGGAATCGGCGTTGCGGTTGCTTCTCGTGTAAAGAAACGTCATAAATTTACTGAGGGACGACAATCTTATTTCCTGGGGACAAAGATATTATACGATGATTTTGATGAAATCATATGTTTCAATCAAATGGTTATTGATTCATTAAAAGGGACGAAATTTGTCACGGTCACATTCAAGGGACATAACAAATTTCTATTCCGCTGTTTGACTATAGTAAGTATATAGCATTTTATATAAGAAATGACTTACTCAAGCGACCATTATCAAATCCATAGAGAGCCGATGCTTGAAGCACAAAAGCGCTACTATCAGAAGAACCGAGGGTCTAAGTTGGCCAAACAGAAAGAATACAATGGAAAAAAAACAAAGACAAGATTCTCAATATCAAGAAGCGTACAGAGCGCGCAAGCGGGCCGAGAAATCCCGAGTAGAGATTAGATCGTGATACTCGAATACTTTTTTTTAATAAAGATCAATCTTCAGGTCTGAGAAAATTTTCTATTCTGATGTTTATCTATTAGAGTATAAGAAGTATCAACACATCGAATACTAAACATTTTGGAAATGTGCTCTGTCGAAAACTGTACCCGTAAATGCTACAAGGCTACACCTTGCTGCTGGAACCATCGTGGTCACGTGAGTAAATTCACTGCGGTTGTTAAGCCCGTTGTGGAATCAGTTCTTGAAACAGTCGTCAAGCCGATTGTCGAACCAGTTGTAGAACCCGCCGCCGAACTAGTTGTAGAGCCAGTTGTAGATTCAGTTCTTGAAGCCGTCGCCGAACCAGTTGTTGAGACCATTGGTGAAGCAGTTGTCAAGCCAGTTGTTAATCCTGTTGTCGAAGCGGTTGTTGATCGAAATCTCGAATATGAATACAACTATGTTTATCGCGGGCGTCAATGCGAACATTGGATTAAGAAGCACGCTAGTGGCGTTGGTAATGTAAGCTACTCACTATATGGAGAAGGTAAAGAATATCTCTATGATGTGAAGGATGCGCATGCGTTGCAGGTCGTTGATGGCAAGGGAAAGAATCGTCGCTTCGTTTGGCTATACAGCCATGTTGATAGATCTGCATTTGTTAAATTTGCTCATGAGCAGTTGAAGCATGAGTGTCATCAAGTATTCATTGGCAATCGCAAAATTAAGTTCTTCATCGATTGTGATCAAAAGCTCGCCGACGCGGAATTCAATGCATATGAGATGACGACTGATGAATTGGTTCTTCAAATGGTTGCTGATTATATGGCCGCGTTTAAGCACGCACTTGAATATATCGATTGCAATTTTGCTATCTACGAAGACGGCATTGATTTTCTTGTGACGAATCGATCTCGTAAAATGGACGGTGGCGTCAAATTATCCACTCATATTGTTACCAACATCGGATTTACTGTTGCAGAGTGTAAGGCTATTGTCAAATACATGCTGAGGGAGTCTTTCACACAAATCAGCGATATCGGAGACTCTTACATAGAGTTTTTAAAATCGTGTATTGATCTTCAACCATATCGCAGCAATGGATCGCTTTCACTTCCAGGAGATGCAAAAAAATAAAAAAAAATTAAAAAAAATAAAAAACAAACGAGGGAATGTAAATCAAGTAATCAAACCATTCAACTCTACCTTCAACACGCCATTCTTGTTGGATACTGCTGCTGATATGGCATACACTGATCACGATTTGACCAATGATTTGGAAATCAAGTCAGTTGATAAGCCGCAAGAAATCTTCGCCGAGTCGAGTAATGAGTTCATTGACAAAGCGATTCAGAAGATCAGCAAGATCTCAGATTACGATCCATCAAAATTTGATGTTTCTGGACGGGCTCCCAAAGGTAACTTCGTTTATGTCAAACGTATTGGCTCATCGCATTGCTCTGTTTGCGACCGGATTCACGAATCCGACAATACGATGCTTCTAATATTTAATGAAGAAAAGCAATGTGCTTGGTGGAAATGTACTCATGCTCCTAAAGAAACAAAGGCGATTCGCTGGTTTGGACGTGGAAAAACTGAGATCTCAGTTGATGAGGATGCGTTCGTGCCAGAAGACATTGAATCCTTCGCTGCTATCGCTCAGGAAACAGTTAAACCCGAAGCAGAACGCAAACTTACTGAAGCTCAGCGGCTAAAGTTAAAGTTAATCAAAATCGTTGGCGATAAATACAGACGCTCATATGGCTCAGGGGCAATCTATGAACGCAAGACGAATAATTATTACACCTACAAGTATAGTGATCCAAAGCTATTTCTGAACGATATCTTGGCAAATGACGAATCATATCAATTGTCCTCGAAGAAAGAATCTGACGAATTGCTCCAATACACAATCCATCCAGGGTTTGCATTCATGGCATTAGATCATAACTATATTGGTTTGAGCAACGGAGTTTATGATTTATCAACCGCTAAATTTATTAATGCAACAGATGTCCCAGAGGGAATTCAGGTTCGTAAATACATCAATCAGAAATTCGAAATCACTCGGACGCCGCAATTTGACAAGTACTTTTCTTTTCAATTCACGGATGAAGAGGACCGCGATTTCATTTACTTCCTCATTGGTCGATGTCTAACCGTTTTGGATGACAAGTTTGACTTCATGCTAATGATTCATGGACAGGGAGGATCAGGTAAAAGCCTTTTGGCCAATCTGATAAAGTTTGCATTTGGTCAAGATCAGATTGGACTTCTAAGTAACTCAATGCAAGAAAAAATTTGGCCTGAGTGAATTTGCCACGAAGCAAATCGCTTGCTGCGACGACATGCCTCATAACATCGCTAAGACGCTTCCCCAATCAGATTTCTTATCAATGATGACTCGCGGTTCGATTTCGTGTCCTGTCAAGGGGAAAGGCTCCATTGAAGTGCTAGATTGGAATATTCCAACTCTAATCAACATCAAATGCCGAATTACAAAGACGAAGCTGGCGAAATCGTTCGTCGTCTGATGATTGTTGAATTTGGCAGGCAAGTCCCTGATGACGAAGTAGATGTGGAACTTGAGCAGAAAATCAAAGATCAAGAGCTCGCAACGTTCTTGCATCGATGCCGTTAAAAGTATATCGAATTCAAAGACAAATACGCAAGCAAGAAGGTGACAGCATTTGCTCCACAGTCATTCATTGATAGAAGCAATGAGTTTCGCGAGACTGCTAACAACAGCTACGGATTTGCTATGGGAAACGTAGCATATGAAGAAGGGGCAGAAATATCAAGATCTGTAACGCGGAGACACTTGCTCGTTTGGATGCAAGAGAAGTTCGGATTGGATAAATTACCTAAGGAACAGTTAACGCCGCAAGAGATCGAGCGCGCTCATAGTAAAATCAAGTATGTCGAAATGAAAATCTGCACGCATTGTGGAAATAAACATACGGAGGATTGCTGTAAGGACTAAAATGCAATGCCAGAAGCACCAAACGATACTTCATTAATGCTAAAATATTGTCTCTTATCCGAGTTAAAACTCCCTGAGACCGACGATTGACGTGTGGCGACGACTGATAATAATGGCTAGTGTATCAATTGATAGAAGTGTAATTTCAGTTAATCAACTCATGTACCGAAATTATATCATTTTAACTTCAAATTCTCAGAAACAACACCTCGTGTCGGATTGGTCAAAACTATCTCGACCATCAACCCGAACATCACTGTCGTTGTTACTGCTGTCGATACCGGTATCGTTTGGAAGCACCGAGATTTCAACCTCAGTTATGGTTATTTTGGAATTGTGTTTGCCGGTGCCATCGCTTGAGAAAGACGATGGCGCGGAAAGTCTGGTTTCAGTTGGTGGATGAACAAAGTCGCCGCGCGTTCGCGGGTACTGCGGCAGGTTCAGTGAAAAGTGTTGGTATCAAAGATGTTGAAGACTTCCGCAACAAGGTCCATGCGGAATTTGACCACACACAACCTCCAGGAAGAGCCATTCTAGCCCATGTTGCACCGATTCAACTGAAAATTTACGCGAACACAACAGCGTATGAAGCTAAGGAGAAGCCTTTGAAATCTTCCGCTGCATTGGAAGAAGATTCGACGATTGGTACGCTTGGCGGTTCGAAGAAAAACGCGCTCATCGTAGAAGTGCCACAGGAGCCTCAAGTGCTGCCAGACGAAAAAAGGCAGCGAACGGAAGCCGTCGATCCTCGTCATTTGAATGATTTGAATGCATTGGTCGCAATTGCACACAAACTTAGTGGTGCCAAGGAACTCAGGCTTGAAACATTGTTGAATACTCCGACGACAATCTTTGGTGCAGCATTCGACAACGGCTTGTACATCCGACAGGAGTATTGGGACCTCCATGAAATCATCCAGGAACGATTGGCGTCAGATTCATCGCTCCGTAGAATCCTTGTGGTTGGCAGCCCGGGAATCGGGAAGTCGGTGTTCGGGGTGTTCTTGCTACTGCTCTTCATGATGGAGAAAAAGCATGTCGCCTACCGCCCTCTTGCTCATCCACCGGTCCATTATTTCACTTGGACCAGCACGAACGGCTACGCGATTTCGGATACCTCACGTGCTGGGATTACATACGAGGGCTTTTTTGACGGGAATGAAGCCTACGGGGCATTGGACTCTGGTGTCTTCAGACATGCGTTTCTGTTCGCCAGCCCACGCACTACGAATTACAACGAGTTTGTCAAGGAGAAGTGCTTCAAGGTGTATATGAATCCATGGACGAAAGAAGAGTGCCAGAGGTTCGCCGATGCGATGAAGTTGGAGGACCAAGACGAGTGGTTCCGGAGGTTCAATCTTGTTGGGGGCAAACCGCGATTCGTGTTCTCATCATCTGAGATGTTTGATCGCTTGGTGAAACGTGTGAAGGATGAGGTTCCCCACAAGGTCGATGAGCTTAAGGACCAGGTTCGGCTTTTCGAGCAAAATGTATTCGATGATCGAATGAAGCACATCATTTCCAGTTTGTATCGCGATGAAAATGATCCCAGTGTCTGCTACTTGGCGTATTCATCTTTGGCAGTCGAGGCGATCATGAGTGCGCGTTATGAAGTTGGCTCCGCCGATGAAATTCGCGCATTGTTGCAGACTCCAGCCCCGAATTTGTGGCGAGGCAAAGAAATCGAGAAATTTCTGCTGCACGAACTTGCCACCAGCAAGTTTTGTATGAGAGCACTCGAAGGAGGCGGTGTCGGAACCGTCACGCGACATGGTCCATTGAATGCAGCGTCCGTGGTCATTCAAGCGTCATCCGAAATCCAGAATGAATTGGTGCTGTACATCCCGCTATCGAAGACTTTTCCAGCAATTGATGGTGTGCTTGTCGTCCCACAAGATGGTCGTATTATCTACGCCCAATCGACAGTGGCCACAGCTCATCCCATTAAATATCAACAGTTGAAAAATGTGTATCAGGATTTGACGCAGCGCCAAGAGTTTCAAGGCTATACACACATCCTTCTCTTCATCGTCTCGAACGAAATCTACGACGGTTTTACTGTTCAATCCTACAAAAATGCGGACGGGAAGAACCGCACAGCGAGAGTTGATATCGACGTGACGCAGTGTGTTGGAAAGATCAGTCGGCAATAGATCACGATATGAGAATCACCTCAGGTCACGCTTGCACCGAGGCTCAAGAATCTCGACTGCCCGAGCTCGATGCAAATTCGGAGCAGATTTTGCAGAGACGTCCAACGAAAGCCGACCGCGGCATCGCTTCTCGAAGGAGAAGTTAGTTGCTTGATCACATTTTAATAAAACAAGAAATGCAGTAATGCAATGCAAATCGACTTAATGCCGCGCATCTTTCTCCGATTGACCAATGACGCTGAGTTCCGCTTAAGGACCACTCAAAGTTGCTGCTAATGAGTGTTTACGATCAGTAACTGTGTGAGTAATTTAAAAACGGAAAAATTATCCATATATCTTGGGCTTTGACAGTGAGGCGCGAACCACAAACACAGGCATAAGAATAAGTGCCAGCTTCATGCTCACCGAATTGTAATTCCTTGGAGGAGTTAAACAATCTAAGTAGATTCAGAGTCAGCATGTGAAACAAAAGCATGTTTTACTGCCTACTGATTACTTCTAGAAGTAGGTTTAGTGAAATTGCAGACGTCGTTGGTTCAAAACGGTTCGGGTACTCAGGCACCCTTGCAATTTACTTATAAGTAGGCTGGGCAAACTACTTCCGTTCTGCACTTGTACTTTGAATCTACTGGGATTGTTTAATTCGTTAGTGCTAATAATCCAAAATGTACAAAGCGCACCAGATATAGAAAAGTAAGATCAAAGCACCTCCCCGGCGGAGACACTTTGATTTGAAGTCCCACCTAGCCTGCTTTTTTAAAAGCAATCTTAAAAGCCTTATTTGAGGAAAATAGTAACTAAAAAAGTGACTTCAGTTAGAATGAATCCTTTAATTTTAGTGTTTGACCTCCGTGTTGGCGATCACAACCAGTTTTGATCACGATCACTGCAGTGTTCTTCATCACATTTAGAAAACAAACTCGAAGAGCTGAACTGAGTGATTGCAGGCTCAGGATCCACGAAAATAAACAAAGTAATGAACTGCTGACAATATCTCTCACACTTGTTAATGCATCATAGATAGTTCGTGAGGGTGGCTTTCTTCAAGACCGTATTGTGCAAACCAATTTCTTGGTGATCATCAAGGACATTCAATGATCTTTAAGTCTTCAATTCCTTCGAAGCAGTAACTAACAGGCTGTTTTTTTCGTTTACCGTACCTCGCAAAAGAAATGCTTAACAAGTAAAGTGCCGATTCGCCAGATCGATAACATTTATTCTGAAAAAGCATTATTTCTTAGAAGTAACACGAAGAATGCGATGTGTAAATCAAGTATAGCAATAGACTTCTATACAATTACGCCCTTATTTCTTCATTTGCAGGCACGATGAAAAGTTCATCATGCATGATCACTTGAATGCAAGCTGGGTTAAGGCTCAGGAAACCGTTCAAAGAAAAACGCTCGATCGTTACAATCGATTTCATTGGTACAATCGATATAGTACAATCGATATCGAGTACATGGTTTAGCAAGCTTGGATAAGACCCTCGTCGGTCAAACAATTTACGCTTTCAAGAACATTTAGGCCAACTTCAAGAAAACGATATATACAGCTCTCTTCTCCATAAACAAACGGCTTAAGCGCTCGAGTAGGAAGCTCATTTGCATTTTGAAATTTTGTTGCTGAATTTTAACAGGAAGAGAGTGGAATGGCTAGATAAGGGCAGCTGTTAGCGTTAAGAAAAATGCGATTCATGATTTCTCAAAATCATTTCTTTTGTGAGGTACGGTATTAGTTATTCAATTGTGTTCTCCTTGTAATCGACTTGTGTTATAATACTGCTGATGTTAGTGCGCCGTTGCTCTTTAAACGGAACTAAATATTCTTCTGTTAGCACTGAGTGTAGCTGGACTGTAACAACGCTGATAATGATGATTCACCACCTTGGTTTTGAAGCCCCCCCCCCCCCCCCCCCCAGACATTTCCCCCTGAATAGGCAGGGGGAAATGTCAATAATCTACAATTGAGAAAGTCGTCAACTAGTTCATCAGACTGTTTCTTCCTCTTGTTCGGCTGTCGCTTGGGCACGGAGACAACCAGATGTACTTTATAATAGAGTATTGTTGGTTACTTGACAACTTCGATCTACAGTAAAATAATTAAAGCAATATATGAGTTGCCTTCAATAGGCCGGCAGACCGCTTTGATTCTTAGTTCAGCTTCAGTAATACTATAACTTCAAGCACTCAACTCCCGCAAATGCTTTTAGCCAAACTATGCTTGCCAACTGGGCTGATTTCTGCGCCACTCGATGATAAACCACTCGTTCTTGATCGATGCTACTCTCTGTCATCTTCATCATAGAGCCTACAGGACGCTTACTGCCAACAAACACTACAGCAATTTATGCCTCAGATCTTCGACTTTGTTTAATTGTAAGTTTCTAATAGAACTGGGCTCTACACCTGAACAAGTTAAACACGAAAAATACACATATTGTATATTGTTCACATAAAATTATACTACGTACATATAGCATCGCTCACAACAAAGAACAAGAAGAAGCGTTGAATAGCCAATATGAATCTTGTGTTCAGGCTCAAAAGCAAGGAGTCGACGCCAGTTGCTAGCTTCGGCTTTCTAAAACCGTAAATTCCCAGACAGTTGAACGGTAGTATTATGATAAACGCTTTATGTACATGTAGTATTTCGAAGCACAAGTAGTAATAAACTACTGAGCATGTCTTCAAAACACAAACGACGACGCCACATCATTGTCACTTTTTACCGGTAGTTCTTTCTGGTGGTTTTCATGCTGAGCAACAGCAACGGTGCTACCGTAATACTTTGACGTTAAATCGACTTAATGTTGCATATTGGTTAGAGTCTTTCTTCTTTTCTACTAAAACTTTCCATTCACACTAGGTATATTTGCTAATTAGCTTGAAAACAACTGGGGTACCGACAATAAATATCAGCAGACCCAACACGATCTTTGCTTCTTTCTTGACGGCAGGATTTTGAAGATTAAATCCTGTGCCAGGACTCTTCTGTAATGTCTTGGCAAGGTCAGGCTTTTTTGTAAAAAGCGACTTTAATTTGCTGACAGCAGTCTTAACTCCTGGAACAGACAATCTCTCTTCGTTGATGTTGACTGTGTTGCTGCCCTTGAGGCTTCGGTGTGCTTGTTCCTTTCCTCCGATTATCTCCACGTTGGCATCAAAGTTGCTAATCTTAACGAGCCTTTTTGCGTTGATGGCATCACTATTGTACGCAGCGAAGATTGCGACCAACAGAAGTAGATAGGATCGATTCATACTTCTTCAGAAAGCTGAGCCGTTCGGTCTTGAGCCCCAATTTTGAAATGAAAAGCAGAATGAAGCAGTTCTTTTCCGTCGCTCGGTCCGAATGCATAAAGGTGGACATGCTATGGCTATATTGACGCGGTTTTGCTCTAATAAATCCTGAATACCAACGCTGCAGTCTGGATAATGGAGCAGTTCCCACCAACGGCCCTAGTAAAATGTAGCCAGATACATGATTGGGCATGGCAAAACACGTCATGTCCACCGCAGCCAATTAGGAATGCAAAAGCATAGGCGTCTGCAGCCCCACAATCTCAAGATTTACCATCTGACAGTAAAGCGCGGTAGCATTTCGGTCAGCGGATCCACTTTTGATTCGACTGGCAGACGTTGCCGCCACCAGTGGCGTTGGTGCTGCTTGACTCGAGGAGCTCGAGTCCTGCAAGCCTGTCCCTCTAGGATACAGCGTCTGCCAAATAATTGCCATTTCTAGTTTTTGCCTAGCTCTGGCAAACATGATCAAGACTCTACAGCTTTCCAGCAAGTTTTTAAAAAGCTGTAGGCAACCCGCAGAAGCACTATCTAACGAAGTCAATACGACAGTAAGCCTACACAAACTTACTAAATGTCCTCGCTAGAATCATTTCGCGCTTGACTACAGTACTAGGCTCATCATGTCGCTCACGCTTCCAGTGCACTCCTTTGTGAATCCCACAACGACTTTCGTTGGAAATATCATGGCGACATGTATGCACAGGAGTTTGACATTAAAATCCAAGGAACCCTAGCATACACTTCCACAAGCTAAAATAATCTACACACCTGGCCGACTAATAGGGGGTTTCAGTTTATAATTTCTCGGAAATTGCTGTCAAGGAATGAGCCAAGGAATGAGCCTCACCTTTCATTTTAAGGCGTTTCAGTTGTTAAAATCTGACACCGCTCCGATGCGCAGATCGCTTTCACGACACCTCTCGCTCTCTATACGATTTTGAAAACCCCAGTTTCACAAGTGGAATGTAGCTCTTGGCCCCTGGTGCTTGTTTTGCTTTTTTCCCCTTGCCTTGAAGTAGCTGCGAAGCGTAGTCTTCCTCACGTTCCTTGCTTCTTCGAGGATGCTTGTGTGGTGTTTACCGCTAGCCATAACCAAGTAGAAGATTAAAGCAGTATTAAACGAAAAATAAAGCAAAATGTTGGGAACAGGTCCTGCTACAGCAAAATCGTCATAACATTCGCCACTTAGGATAACTTCTCTGCAGGAAGCTCATAAAGCTAGCTGTTTAAGTCGTTCAGAATTGATAAATAACACGCACAGAGAGAGCATCATGCTGGTAGGTAGCAATGGTGTTTGTGAGCGTGCTACATAAGAAATTGAGTATTGGCGACTTTGCTGTTGGCGACTTATCTCTGAAGCGTGCTGATAAATAAATTGGTGAACATAAGTCAGCATAGAAGAAGTATTGGGCGCTTTAGCGGTGGTAGGTTTGTACTTTGAAGTATAAATATCATTCCATAGTCACCAAATGGCGTGGATCACTACTACTGTGTGCAATCTCCATAGTACTTCGACGTAATATCTGATCCTATTGGTTGCGCCTCCAGCTTTACACATTTGACCGCGATTGGGGGTAAGATCCTATCCAGTCGGCGGCCTCCGCAGAGGCGGCCAGGCCGCCATAACCCGACAGACACACACTTTAGTTGCGTGTTAAAATGCATACCAGTTTAAATGCATACCAGGCTTCTATAGGATAAAAAACACTTCAAATAGAAGACCACTTTCTCTAACGCACGCCAAGTGCGTAGCTTCGAGGCTCGTTGACCTCAGGACCACCAGGAAGCCCGCGGATATTTACTGCCGGTGGTTCATGATGTCATGCTAAGGCTTTATTTTGGCGACCTCATCGTAGGCTCCTGTCTATTCTGTTTGAAAAATTTGAATGCGAACATCCAAGATCTACTTGTCAAATGATTGAAACTGTGAAGCACAGCTTCTTTGCTTGGTCATTACTGGCAAAAGTTGTGGAGTCCCTGGAAAAATCTGTTCAGAACAAAATTGACTTGAAATCTCTTGCTATTCCCAACTCCTCGCAATGTTTGTCTAAGATGAAAAGAAATCACAACGAATTGTTACTACTGTGGTGGATGCATATTGTTATTGTGTTATATGCGATGTGGACGATAGTAGCTTTCAAGAGACTGAAGCTCAAACACCGAATATTCCTACTTAGGCAGCTAGCTACAGTAAAAATGGCATTATTCATCTACCAACTCTAAGCAGAATGTAATGCTTCATAGCCAGCTCATTGTAGGGGAATTATAGCGATCATGGTCACGAATGTTCAGTATAAGCCTAAGCTGGAAGTTGTTAGTGCCTCCGAAGTCTCCAGACCTTTGAAGACATTAGAGGCGCAACCCCGCCAGCGCGGGACTTTTCCAACAAACAGTGATCCGAATGATTAGCATTCTTGAGATTAATATTTCATTCAAACAAATTAAAATCAACATCAGACATCAGAATCATACCTTCAGAATTCAATATCCAAGCCAAGTGTGTAGTACCAGGAATAACCAGTTAATCAACTCAATTTCCTCCTCCGGCAGTAAATATCTGCAATGGTAGTATAGTCGAAAGTTCATGATGTATCATCTGTTTAGGGCAGCCGATATTTTCTAAGGAATGATGATTATCTCCGTGATCTATACAAGTTGATTCCAGTCTTGGTTGAGTAGATTTGGAAAGAAGCAAAGTTTTGGCTCCATCATATTCGGACCAGTTACTGCTACTGCATGTTTTGGTATGATGTTGATAGCGCGTGCCTCTTGGATACCAGGTGTGGTACATGTAGCACACGATGGTAGACTTGGCTAAGTTCGCGGTGAAGCAGGTAAATACACTCAGAGCGGAGCGATTATGGTATTTTCTTCTAGCATGCAATTCGAAACACACTTTCTTAAGGTCATATGTGCTAGAAAAAAAGCAAGAGTGATTAAGTGATTAAGTGATTAAGGGTAAAACGTTCTTGCTACCGTCTAAAGGAGTCTAGGACTTATCGGTCATCTATATGCGCTAAAATATCACCATGGACCACAATAAAATCGGTTTAAAATGCACATTCTTAGAGTAAGTCGCCAGTCTCACGAAGCAAGAGGGAGAGAAGAAGAAATCGATTAACTAGTTATAGATATTTCATTTGCTACTACTAGTAGTTAGTTGGTTAAATAGTTCGCCAGTGACGGACGAGGAGTTCAAATGTAGTAGTCCTGCGTAAGTATTGCGTTGAAGGAAGTCTGGAGAGCATCGCTTCGAAGCGCTGCATATGAGGTAGTGTGCAGCGTTATCCGTGGTGGTGTTTGCCGCGGACAAAACTATATGAAACTTTGTTCTCGACTTAAGCAATTGCAAAGCCCTTAACGTACTGGATCCCTGAATCATAAGAAGATGTCAACGGAATCGAAAATACTGGGAATTTGTAGTCGTATGTCCAGGCAGTCCGGGGGCTTAACATTTGAACCTTACTTGACGTACAGCAAACTACTGGTATTTGTTTTCCTTCGTGTTGATTTGAGCCCCAATTTGCTCTGCCTACATGTTAGCGTTATTGTTGAATCTCACAAGGTACTTCCTGTACGCCGAAAACATCTTCTCGCCTGCCTTACCAAACTTCATTCGAACCGCGGCGAGTTGATTAACCAACGGGAGGTTCGAGAACTTAGGAAGTTTGAGCAAACCAGCAAACATTTTAAAACTGGGCGTTGAGGCAGCAGCTCGCTCTTCATCAACAGCATCCACGTCGCTTAATGTCTTGCTGCCTTTGAGATAGCGGTGGTGGTTTTTGTCGGCGAGGTTTGTCGGCAGACTCATGATCTGAGCCGACTCATCAGCAGATGCGTAGGCGCAGCAGCATGCAGCAAAGGCGACAAACAGAAGCAGCACGTACTGGCTGAAACGCATCCTTGATATCGTGTAGTGAGCTGCGATTCCTTGTTTCGGTTGAGGACTGGAGCGACGATAGCGGAATGGGTCTGTGCAAAGTTGCTGTTAATGAGTGTTTACGATCAGTACTGTGTGAGTGATTTGAAAACGGAATTTTATCCATACATCTTGGGCTTTGACAGTGGAAGCGCGAACCACAAACACAGGCATAAGAATAAGTGCCAGCTTCATGCTCACCGAATTGTAATTCCTTGGAGGAGTTAAACAATCTAAGTAGATTCAGAGTCAACATGTGAAACAAAAGTATGTTTTACTGCCTACTGATTACTTCTAGAAGTAGGTTTAGTGAAATTGCAGACGTCGTTGGTTCAAAACGGTTCGGGTACTCAAGCACCCTTGCAATTTACTTATAAGTAGGCTGGGCAAACTACTTCCGTTCTGCACTTGTACTTTGAATCTACTGGGATTGTTTAATTCGTTAGTGCTAGCAAATCCGATTACGACCATCTTCAACTATCCACTATGAGCACGAGGTAACGCTACAGTACGAAACCTTCAGTCGGATTGTTCTCTCCTGGAAATGAACTGCAGTGGCATATTCATTCCTTTTCCTTCTATCTTTTCACACCCAGGTTGCATGAAAAGAAGCATTCCTTGCGACAAAAGAAAATTATGCATTGGCCAGGAGTCCCACGTATAACAAATCACTCAAGCGTCTCGCACAACCTGATGTTTTGTATAGGCGCGCACGCCGTCACGTTGAAGGATTCACTACGTGCTCTCAATAAAGTAGGATGGAAACTTGCAGTCTTGGCGTGATGCCTAGCTAAAGCTTCAGTCGTGCGCTCGGCATCATTTCACAGGCACAAACATATAAAATACCTCAAATTCTGTTGAATTGCCATTTATTTTGGTGCCTTTACAATACCCGACCCGTGTTCCGGGCTAGTATTCTGCCGAGGCTTGATCCTTTTGCAGAAGTTGTGGCCGATGCCACATCATGATCCCCACGTTGGACCAGCTGCAGCATAAGTATTGTCTTTCCAGACCAGCAGCAGCAGTACAACAGAGAAGCGCAAGCGTGTGGATGCGATTGTAAGACCACCCAAGGTGACAATCACACTACAGCAATGTGGTTGATTGTGCCGCGATCATCAATCACAATCTCGTATACGTACGCCTTCCAGACGACAAGTAACAGGCGTACCTAGGATCTAAAGCAGACTTTTCATCTCAATGTGTCATCACCGAAGGTACCCACAATCGTACCGAGTGCTACTGTAGTTCACCTACACTGGTGGGTAAACTCACTTAGCGAACTTGACACAGGTGAGTAGTACAGAATTATATATTTTTTCCTGACTGTCAATGCCCCATATTATGCAGTCTATCGAAAGAACAATTTCTTTCGATTGATTATAATCGTTTACTTCGCAAGAAAAACTCCGAAATGCTAAGTCGAGAAAAACGTATCCCCTTATCAATGCGATCCGGCACTATTTTTACGAGCGCGACTATAAAGAGCACTATGATACCCGCTCTTCGTGCGAGAATTGCTGATAATAATGTACAAAGCGCACCGGATATAGAAAAGTAAGATCAAAGCATCTCCCCGGCGGAGACACTTTGATTTGAAGTCCCACCTAGCCTGCTTTTTTAAAAGCAATCTTAAAAGCCTTATTTGAGGAAAATAGTAACTAAAAAAGTGACTTCATTTAGAATGAATCCTTTAATTTTAGTGTTTGACCTCCGTGTTGGCGATCACAACCAGTTTTGATCACGATCACTGCAGTGTTCTTCATCACATTTAGAAAACAAACTCGAAGAGCTCAGGATCCACGAAAATAAACAAAGTAATGAACTGCTGACAATATCTCTCACACTTGTTAATGCATCATAGATAGTTCGTGAGGGTGGCTTTCTTCAAGACCGTATTGTGCAAACCAATTTCTTGGTGATCATCAAGGACATTCAATGATCTTTAAGTCTTCAATTCCTTCGAAGCAGTAACTAACAGGCTGTTTTTTTCGTTTACCGTACCTCGCAAAAGAAATGCTTAACAAGTAAAGTGCCGATTCGCCAGATCGATAACATTTATTCTGAAAAAGCATTATTTCTTAGAAGTAACACGAAGAATGCGATGTGTAAATCAAGTATAGCAATAGACTTCTATACAATTACGCCCTTATTTCTTCATTTGCAGGCACGATGAAAAGTTCATCATGCATGATCACTTGAATGCAAGCTGGGTTAAGGCTCAGGAAACCGTTCAAAGAAAAACGCTCGATCGTTACAATCGATTTCATTGGTACAATCGATATAGTACAATCGATATCGAGTACATGGTTTAGCAAGCTTGGATAAGACCCTCGTCGGTCAAACAATTTACGCTTTCAAGAACATTTAGGCCAACTTCAAGAAAACGATATATACAGCTCTCTTCTCCATAAACAAACGGCTTAAGCGCTCGAGTAGGAAGCTCATTTGCATTTTGAAATTTTGTTGCTGAATTTTAACAGGAAGAGAGTGGAATGGCTAGATAAGGGCAGCTGTTAGCGTTAAGAAAAATGCGATTCATGATTTCTCAAAATCATTTCTTTTGTGAGGTACGGTATTAGTTATTCAATTGTGTTCTCCTTGTAATCGACTTGTGTTATAATACTGCTGATGTTAGTGCGTCGTTGCTCTTTAAACGGAACTAAATATTCTTCTGTTAGCACTGAGTGTAGCTGGACTGTAACAACGCTGATAATGATGATTCACCACCTTGGTTTTGAAGCCCCCCCCCCCAGACATTTCCCCCTGAATAGGCAGGGGGAAATGTCAATAATCTACAATTGAGAAAGTCGTCAACTAGTTCATCAGACTGTTTCTTCCTCTTGTTCGGCTGTCGCTTGGGCACGGAGACAACCAGATGTACTTTATAATAGAGTATTGTTGGTTACTTGACAACTTCGATCTACAGTAAAATAATTAAAGCAATATATGAGTTGCCTTCAATAGGCCGGCAGACCGCTTTGATTCTTAGTTCAGCTTCAGTAATACTATAACTTCAAGCACTCAACTCCCGCAAATGCTTTTAGCCAAACTATGCTTGCCAACTGGGCTGATTTCTGCGCCACTCGATGATAAACCACTCGTTCTTGATCGATGCTACTCTCTGTCATCTTCATCATAGAGCCTACAGGACGCTTACTGCCAACAAACACTACAGCAATTTATGCCTCAGATCTTCGACTTTGTTTAATTGTAAGTTTCTAATAGAACTGGGCTCTACACCTGAACAAGTTAAACACGAAAAATACACATATTGTATATTGTTCACATAAAATTATACTACGTACATATAGCATCGCTCACAACAAAGAACAAGAAGAAGCGTTGAATAGCCAATATGAATCTTGTGTTCAGGCTCAAAAGCAAGGAGTCGACGCCAGTTGCTAGCTTCGGCTTTCTAAAACCGTAAATTCCCAGACAGTTGAACGGTAGTATTATGATAAACGCTTTATGTACATGTAGTATTTCGAAGCACAAGTAGTAATAAACTACTGAGCATGTCTTCAAAACACAAACGACGACGCCAAATCATTGTCACTTTTTACCGGTAGTTCTTTCTGGTGGTTTTCATGCTGAGCAACAGCAACGGTGCTACCGTAATACTTTGACGTTAAATCGACTTAATGTTGCATATTGGTTAGAGTCTTTCTTCTTTTCTACTAAAACTTTCCATTCACACTAGGTATATTTGCTAATTAGCTTGAAAACAACTGGGGTACCGACAATAAATATCAGCAGACCCAACACGATCTTTGCTTCTTTCTTGACGGCAGGATTTTGAAGATTAAATCCTGTGCCAGGACTCTTCTGTAATGTCTTGGCAAGGTCAGGCTTTTTTGTAAAAAGCGACTTTAATTTGCTGACAGCAGTCTTGACTCCTGGAACAGACAATCTCTCTTCGTTGATGTTGACTGTGTTGCTGCCCTTGAGGCTTCGGTGTGCTTGTTCCTTTCCTCCGATTATCTCCACGTTGGCATCAAAGTTGCTAATCTTAACGAGCCTTTTTGCGTTGATGGCATCACTATTGTACGCAGCGAAGATTGCGACCAACAGAAGTAGATAGGATCGATTCATACTTCTTCAGAAAGCTGAGCCGTTCGGTCTTGAGCCCCAATTTTGAAATGAAAAGCAGAATGAAGCAGTTCTTTTCCGTCGCTCGGTCCGAATGCATAAAGGTGGACATGCTATGGCTATATTGACGCGGTTTTGCTCTAATAAATCCTGAATACCAACGCTGCAGTCTGGATAATGGAGCAGTTCCCACCAACGGCCCTAGTAAAATGTAGCCAGATACATGATTGGGCATGGCAAAACACGTCATGTCCACCGCAGCCAATTAGGAATGCAAAAGCATAGGCGTCTGCAGCCCCACAATCTCAAGATTTACCATCTGACAGTAAAGCGCGGTAGCATTTCGGTCAGCGGATCCACTTTTGATTCGACTGGCAGACGTTGCCGCCACCAGTGGCGTTGGTGCTGCTTGACTCGAGGAGCTCGAGTCCTGCAAGCCTGTCCCTCTAGGATACAGCGTCTGCCAAATAATTGCCATTTCTAGTTTTTGCCTAGCTCTGGCAAACATGATCAAGACTCTACAGCTTTCCAGCAAGTTTTTAAAAAGCTGTAGGCAACCCGCAGAAGCACTATCTAACGAAGTCAATACGACAGTAAGCCTACACAAACTTACTAAATGTCCTCGCTAGAATCATTTCGCGCTTGACTACAGTACTAGGCTCATCATGTCGCTCACGCTTCCAGTGCACTCCTTTGTGAATCCCACAACGACTTTCGTTGGAAATATCATGGCGACATGTATGCACAGGAGTTTGACATTAAAATCCAAGGAACCCTAGCATACACTTCCACAAGCTAAAATAATCTACACACCTGGCCGACTAATAGGGGGTTTCAGTTTATAATTTCTCGGAAATTGCTGTCAAGGAATGAGCCAAGGAATGAGCCTCATCTTTCATTTTAAGGCGTTTCAGTTGTTAAAATCTGACACCGCTCCGCAGTGGGGAAACCCTCCGACGACCGCAGAGTTTGCAGAAGCTAAACAACACAACGAGATACGTAGGAAGAGTGCTGGTAGCAATTCTGTTAGCGAACTTAAGGTGGGCGACGGAATTTCCATTCCTTTAATGCAATATCATGCAAGTGCTACTACAAGTTGCAGTTCCACATCTCGCTTAGTCTTCTTTACTTCGCCACCCTTGGGTCGAACGATAGCTACTCAGCTTCGCAAGAATCTCAAAACGTTTGCCGACAAGCAGCACTCATTGTCGCGAAGGTTGTTGAGCAGTGAAGATGCACGTCAGATCACACAACGCTTTTGCCCTACACTGAATAGCGCACCGAGCATGATAAGCGCCTTGGCACGCGCCAAGCGTTGCCGTCAGTGCAGACACCAGGGGTGGAATCTACGCAGCTCGACCGCTATCGCAACCTGTCTACTACAACAACCTTCGGCATATTTTGGACGTTAAAGTCCGACAGCAGCATTGTAATGCTGAGTACCATGAAGCTTGCTTATAGAGAGCGGGAGGTGTCGTGATGGCGATCTGCGCATCCAGCTCCACGTTGCCCAAGCGGCTGCCTGGTTGCAGCCCAGCTCTGTCAAGGAACGCACCGTGGTGAGCACGACGATTATGCACGCGGCTGCACCCGCACGACCTGCATCATAAGTTCTGTGCTGACCTTCAGCCTCGACAGCTTGTCGGCCAGCTGCAAGCAGGAGTCTGTGCAGTACAGGTCGCCAACTTCAACTTAATCTCCGCTCAATGAACAACAACAACAACAATGAATTGAAGCGACGAGCGGAAGCGATGTTGGTAGGCGTATTCCCTACTTCTTCACCAGTCCCTTTCTGGGTGCTCTGGCCGACCTTCGCCTTGGACTCGTTCTGCAGAGCCGCATTCGCTTGGTCCGAGGAGGGCTGCTCTCGGCGGAAGACTTACTTTTGACTGTCAGCATGTATACCCTCCTCAACTCGATCACAACATCGTTGAAAGGGCGGGCAAGGAATGAGAATGAGTCCAAGGAATGAGCCGAGAAATGAGCCCAAGAAACGATAAACTGCATGGGAAAGACACTCATCTAGCGTCAACCGACGTGTCGGTAATCGGACCAGGAGACGTAGCGACATACTCGGCAGCATGGCAGCAAGATCACATCAGCACCTGGCTTACCGTTGCCGTCTTTGCCGCTAGATGGTTCACTCACATTCCAGATTTGCCCGCACTGGGTGACGCTGACGCCGTCGCCATCAGCCTGACGGCCTCACCATTAGGACAGGAATTTGGTGATGGTCCACACTCAGCTGCACTAACACTCCGGAGTAGTAGTAGATGCACTAACACTCCGAAGTACTTTTCGGAGTTACAAGTCGAAAGAACTCCACGTCGTGTTCCTGGTGGCTGTCACCCTTGCAGCAAGTTCCAACAGTCTTGCCACTGCCAACAGCGCCATCCAAACCAACGAAGTAGTCACCTCCAACCCCCTGCACACCACCTCTGGCAATTCAGCTCGCTACCTCAAAGGCGGCAAGAAAACTGTCGACGACTCACTCGACGAAGAGCGCGGAGCCTTCCGCGCCAGTCTCACGAAGCTCAAGACCCTGTTTCAGAAGGTGCCGACCAAAATCGGTGACAAGTACCTCAAGTACGTCAAGGCCTACTGGGCCAAGCACCCGGAAGTCAACATGTAGACAGCAGACAGGCTTAATACAATTCTTGTCGTGCACAGCGACGCATATTCCTTCCAATTGTTCCTCTCGAACCAATCATCTGGGGCCTCGAAGCACGTCCGAAGCGGGCATGGGGAGAACCAGCGGCGACGTGATGGGACGCTGCGAGTATCGCGGTGTGAGGTCTCCACAACGGAGCAAGCCTCAGCGTCGACCTCCCGCTGCCAAGATCGGGGACCTGCACGTCTGGACGCTTAAAGAGCGACTGCAGACCTTCCTGGACGGGTAGGACCCGGTCAGTGATGGAACTATTAGGTGTTTTGTGCTTAAAGGTTTTGTTGCTGTGTGCAGACCTGCGGGTGTTGCGATTGAAGGTGTCAATGTGCTGCTGAGCTTGGTGCTCGTAGCGGTCGCTATCCCCGACGTAATGTTCTCTAAGATTTTTTTTATTTTAGCACGAGGTGCTTCTGGTGACTTTCTTACACCTGCAATGCAGACGTACTACGATCCAGAACGCGACGACGACAGTCACACGTACGAGGTCTTTAAAGTCGTGTGCACAGCCCTCTTCGCAGCAGACTACGTGCGTTCTCGGAAGTGGGAATCGATTGTCTTGATTGTGGAGCCAACATGTTCGTTTCGTTCACTCAGGTCATGCAGCTGTATGCAGCTCAAAATCGCTTGAGCTGCTTCATGGCACCGGTAAGTATCGTTGACTTCGTCACCATTGTGCCCACGCTTCTGACGGTAGGTGAGTTGAGCTCGATACTGAAATGTATAGCTGACAAGCCCTCTTGAAGTTCACAGCTCGCCATTACACGAGTTTCATTGAACAGAGTACTCCCAATCTTGCGTATTGCGCGTATTTTCCGGATCCTGGCTGTGCTGAGGCTTTATCGCATCATGCAGTCCCACCGAGGCTTTGAGTATCAACTAAGCGTTCTTATTTTTCTCCTGTTAAGTCTCATCCTGGTGGCCGCTGGTATTTTCCAAATTCTGAAGGAGAGTTATTACACCGACCAAGGTCTAGACCCTCTCGAGTTCCACCAAGCTATGTCTTTGTCTTTGTCACACTCTCCACTGTCGGCTACGACGATATATCTCCACATACAACAGAAGGTGAGTAGTAATATCTGGCACATTACGCCGGCAATTTTTTCCTTACCTTAATTTACCATCGAGAATATTCCTGAAACCTTCTTTCGGGACAGCAGCAATTTCAACGACGCAACCTCTCGACCACCTTAGAGCGAGAGCCACGTCTTTTGGATCTTAGGGCGTTTTGGCCGCCAACGTTCAAACTATATTGATAAAAGCAATAGAACATTACGCCGGCAATTTTTTACCTAAGGATTAGTTCGGACCAGCGCGACGTTATTCGTTGAAAATCTATGTCACACACCTTCATGTCCGCTTAAGTACGCCAGAAATTCTCTTCCTCATTCCAGAATCTGCCGGCTCGAGGAAAGATGGTGAAGCTTGTCTGTGCGATCGTTGGTGTGGCGGGAAGCGCTTTCCCTGTGGACATCGACGCGAGTCAGCTGGTGGGAGACTTGAAGGACGCGATCTGGGAGAAAATCAAAGAGAAGTTTATTCACGACGATAAGTTCAGGAGCGTCGTAGCATCGGACCTGCAGCTCTCTCTGGCGAAGACGGAGGGCGGCGCGTGGCTGCAAGATGACGATGACCTGGACAAGATGCTACAGAATAAAGTTGACACATCGAAGATGAAGAAGCTGCGCGGGTCGTGGAAGTTGAACAAGCCGGACCTGTTTGGGCCAGACGTTTCGCTTGGAGAGGACGTGGTTCACGTGATGGTGGTGGTTCCGAAGATTGAATCCAAGCGTCCAGCAGAAGGTGAACCTATTAGTGAGGTTCTGAAAAGATTGAGAACTCTGGAATCGGACGTGGCGGCCACCAAGCCCGCCTTGGCAGCGATGGCAGCCATCAAGCCCAAGACGCTGACCAAGTTCACACCTTTGTCCGTGCATGAAGACGAGTTTCGACTCGACAGTCTGTCTATCACGCAACAGAGTGACGACCCAAGAGTCATGACACCTAGCTTGCATGAGTTTTGGGAGGGATTCGGCGAATTCCCCCCGTATTATTTCGTTCGGGTGGAGGAAGTGATGTTTTGGGAGGTGATCAAGAAACAGCTCTTCGGGAAGGATCGCATTGTGATAGTAGGCTCACCGGGAGTCGGAAAGTCCTGCTTTCTCATGCTTATTGCATTTTACCTGGCGTGCATCAAGAGGAAGAAGGTGCTTGTCATACGTCGCTTGAAAGAACCCAATCTTAAGAACGCGGTGGTGTTTTTCGATGGCCAAGGATCGTACGCACGACTAAAAAATCTCTCACCGATTGATATCGTTGCCATCCGTGACCAAGTCACTCCCAAGTCGGTCGAGGGTGAGGTCGACGAGAAGGAGGCGCCAATTGTTCTGGTTGATGGTTTTAACCAGGCAGAAGTGGACGACACGAAGAACGAGTATGCTCCTTTTCATTTCCTTGCAACATCGTGTCAGTTTGATGCGAAACATGACGACGGCTCACGCCTTGTGGTTTTACCGGCGTGGCGTGATGCCGACCTGCTGCAGTACGCGAAGTTAACGAACTGGGTTATCGAAACTGGTCTGCGCGAGATCAAGCGGCAGGATACACCATTTCCAAAACTTGTTAAGGAGCAGTACTTCTATAGTGGCGGCAGTTTGCGCGAGTTCTGTAAGAAACGGAGCTCGCTTGAAGAGCGTGTAGTGAGAGACTGCTGTGCCGTGGGAAATGATCAAGCGTTTGAGTTGGTGTACAACTATGGTGGGGGACAAAGCAAGAGCCAAGTGGATCGTTTGCGGCGTCACTACATCACTGACTGCAACCGAGAAGTGGAATACCATGACAGTCGATGGTGGAAGCTATCTGTGGATTCCGGATATGTGCTGAGCCAGTTGGGGCGGAAAATTGACACGGACAAGCAGCTAGAGGTTTACAAGTATGCAAAATCTGTTGGTGCCGGTTTCCATGGCGTCGCGTACGAACAATTGCTTCACAACGCAGTTCGTGGGGCATTCGTAAAACGTAAACCGGTTGTGCTGAAGATGCGGGAAGGGTCGAAATACGAAAAAATCGAGATCCGGGTGCCCCACGTCGTTTACAGCGGCGAAAATGAGGAATCGTGCTATCGTTGCCTGAGCACACTTGAAAAAGATACTTACTGGTACCCCGACTACCCGTTCTTCCCTTTTATCGACGCAGTGACAACGTGTGAAGCGTTCCCAAGTAAAGGTGGGTCTGGTGACGAGGGTCAGAATCTGTCGACCAAGTCCGAGACGATAGTGGCTTATATTCAGGTGACGATTCGAAGCGAGAAAACGTTCAAGGAAAAAAGATTGTGTCGGCTGAACGAAGAGCTGGATAAAAATCCTTTGCTGAAGAACATGAAGCGCGCCTTCGTGGTAGTAGGTCCTGACTCCGGTATCTGCGAGATGTTTGATTTCAAGGGTGCACCAGACGCTAATACGTTTCTAACGATGATAAGCTGCTTCAACCCGGAACAGTTGGAGCGGGAGCTAAGCTGAGATGGCGCTTAATTAATAAACTGCATTTAGCTTTGATGTTTTTCTGCCAAGTTTGCATTGATATTTTTATTGGAGCCTACAATTTCGAGGATTTGGTGGGCATTAAAATGAAACTGTGGGCGCACCGAGATCCAGTGAATCCATGAAATATTGTGTGTCAGATGATTGGTGTTGACATTGCATTGGGGGTGATTCTGTCATGTTCGCAACATTGGAAATCGAAGCTTGACAACATGATTGAGGAAGCGAAGGACGAGACACCGTTACAAGCCCATCGACAAGAAATGACCGACCTGACTTTTGCTGCTGAAGCGAAGCATCAAGAATTGACCGAGCACACTTCGCTGCTTCCTGCTACTGAAGCTCAGCGACAACCTCAACAACAACAACCCTCACAGAGCACAAAGAGAAACAGAGGAAGAGGAAAGAGGAAATGAATAATTTAATGGAAGCATGGTGTCTTCAACTTCTCAATTACCAAGTATTTGTTGATCGATCGTGATAAATATAAGTTAGTAATATAGTAACATGGCGTACTCTCCTGAGCAATACCAAGCTAGCAAGGAACGTATCAAAGCAGCACAGAAGCGCTACTATCAGCGCACACGCGACGCTCGCTTGTCATACCAAAAGAGCTACGACGATAAGAATAGACAGCAGATCCGTGCTCGCAAGCGTAAGCCCAAAACCGAACTTAGCGAATCTGAAAGCGAACCTAATCATGAAACCGAACCTAATTAAATAATATTTTTTTCTCAAATAAAAAGTCAATCCCAATATAGTCAATGACAATGGCTTAAACCCTCCAAAAAGGTATAAGTCAAATATTTGAATTAATTAATTTCAGAATATTTGTAAATGACTAAGATATAAAGTCGATCCTGATACAAGGTCAAATAATTATAAAGTCATATCTACGGAGAATAATATAGCCAAGCATATATAGGCAACATGTTTGCATACGAACTCGAAGGATTAAAGAGATTAAATATCCAACCTATCAAATGGGGCAGCACCTACCGCGTTAAGGTGCGTGGTAGAACTGGTAAGATGGTTTATATTAGCAACGTTTCCCGTCCTACCAACCAGAAGCTACTGGCGAAGCAGTACAAAATTTCCGTCGAGACTCTGAAGAAGCAGATCTCCCCGGGCTATAAGACTGACCCCAAGTATCGTTTCTACAACGGAACACACATGGAGTCGCACCTGTATGAGGGTATCCAACCTGCTGAGTTCTACGACAAGCTGGAGAACGTCCTTGCTGGTCAAACTAACGCCTTTAAGGTGAACATTGCTCTTGGCTACGATCTCGTGAGCCTAACGGATGGGGATTTTACTCAGTACTGGCACCCTAATCTGGCTAATACTTACGTATTTAAGACCCCTGTTGCTATCAACAGTCGATCCGATATTCGTAAGAAAATTATCTCAGAGATCAGGGCAATGGAGTTGGCTAACACGCTTAACTATCCCAAATCGGGGTATAAGCTGAAGTCAATTACTGGGTTCAAAATTTACATTTATTTCCGTGAGCATGCACTTGGCGATAGCGAAGCTGTTATCCCTAAGATTATTCGCGAGAACAAGCACGTAATCAATTTTCTCAAGACCAACAACAAGTGTGTGTTTCACTGTATCGCGTGGCATTTGCATCAGCATGCTAAGAAAGATCCTCGTCGGATCCAGGCTCACGTAAAGGAAGTATTCAAGCGCTACTGCTCCTACAAGGCGGTTCAGTATTCGTTGAGTTTATTTAGAAGCTTCAAACCAATTGACCTCCTGCAGCTCGATGAACTTGAGGAATGCTTTCATTTCGGCATCAACGTCTACTCTATGGATGTAAAGACCGGTAATGTTGAGTGTATCCGTCGTTCGGAGAGAGAAGGAGTGGTTATGGATATTCTTTCCCATGAGAACCATGCTCTATACATCAAGAACATTGATATGCTCCAGTCTAAGTATCAATGTCCTAAGTGTGAACTGGTTTTCGTCAGCTCTGAAAGAGTTAAAAACCACAAAAAGAATCAGTGCGAGCTCGTGAATATCGAAAGCTTCCCAGCTGAGCCAACGATCTACAAACCAGCTCAGAACGCAATACGATCACTGCTTACGAAGTATTCAATCACGAATACTGACCAGTACATCGATCACTTCATCGTTTATGACTTTGAGGCAATCCTTAAGCCTACCGCGACTCAACACGGGGAGAATACTGTCTTCATGAACCAGCACATTCCGGTGTCTGTATCCGTAGCTGATAGCTTAACCGAGGAGGTGCGATGCTTTGTAAATGACGATCCAAAAATGTTGCTCAGGGATATGTTCAAATACATCGGTAGTGTATCCGTGAAGATTCAGCAGTACAATGTCGATAAGTACAAGTCGCTTCTACAAAAAATCATCAATGCTCACGGCTTGACTGGTATGGAGATCCCTGGTGTAAATCTTGGTAGGACCTACAAGATGCCTGATGTGGACGGTTGGATAAAGGAAGGGAAGCCAGCTTCTTTGAATTTCACTGCAGTCTTGGTAAGCAAAGGTCTGATTATGGGAAACTGAAACAGCAGCTTGACCAGGTACCAGTATTCGGCTTCAATTCTGGTCGATACGATATTAACTTGATTAAGAAGGATTTGTTTGCCGTAATTGGTACCGACAACATCAAATCTGTTATCAAGAATCCAAGCTACATGTGCATTGCAACATCGCATATGAAAATGCTCGATAGTAGCAACTATGTGCCGGCTGGTACCAGCTACGATAAGTATCTTACAACATATCTCGGTGGCTGTAAATGTGATGACAAAATTAGATGTATCTGTGGTCTTGGCAAGGGTCTTTTCCCGTATGAGTACATCACCGCGTTCAATGTGCTAAATCAGACTACTATTCCACCTAAGGCGGCTTTCGATAGCAAGCTCCGTGGAACAAGTATTAGCGCTGATGACTATAAGCGCATACAATTTGTCTGGGGGTACTATGGAATGAAGTCGATTAAGGACCTGCTGGTCTGGTACAACAATCTTGACGTAGTCCCATTCATCAAGGCTATCAAAGCTCAGTGAGAGCTCTTCAAGCGTTTTGATCTGGATATGCTTACAGATGGAGTGTCGCTACCTGGTCTTTCGGAGAAGGTTATGTATCAGACTTGCTTTGACAATCTCCAATATCCGGATAAGAAATCAGCTAACGCATTCCAATTTCCAGCTAACTGATTGGGTGGATACAAGAGTCAGGCTGCTAAGGCAAAGCGAAAATTTGGTATGACACTTGAGCACTTAAATACATTGCTGCAAAATCAAAAGTATCTGTGTGGTCTATGCTACTGCCAGCTGACTGCTGATACCACTTTAGCGGATCGTATCAACAATAAACTTGGCCACATTGACGGCAACATCTTGATCAGCTGTGTGAAGTGCAACACCGCTCGTAAGGATATGTCTCCCAAGGATTTCAGATACAAGAAGCTGCTTGAGTTCAACTCAGACAGACTGGTCTATTCCATTGACAAGGAGGAGAAGGATATCTACGCTAAGATGAAAGCTAATATTGCTGGTGGTCCATCAATTATCTTTAATAGGTACGCTAAGCGCAACGAGACGAAGATTCGTGGTGGCAAGCTGTGTAAGAAGGTAATCGGATACGATGCTAATGCTCTTTATCTCTGGGCTCTCGGTAATGACATGCCATGTGGACGACTTACAACTATCGAAGCTTATCCAGAGATTGTTGAGGACATCAAGAACGATAAAATTTTCGGATTTCTCGAGTGTGATATTCATACCCCAGAACACTTGAAGCAGTATTTCGGTGAGATGACCCCCATCTTCAAAAATACACTGATCGACTGTACGGATGAGAGTATCATTGGTAAGCATATGTATGACTACAACCAAGCACGGGAGAAAAGCAGATCGAAGCCAGCTCGCAAATTAATTGGTAGCTACTTTGGAGAGAAGATCCTTATCTACGCGCCTTTGCTCAAGTGGTATCTATCTCATGGTATTGAAATCACCAAGACGTACAGCTTTATCAAAGCAAGCTCACACAAGGTGTTTGCACCATTTATGGAGGCTGTATTGAACGCTCGACGAGAAGGCGATGCCGACGAGTCCAATGCTATGATTGCTGAGATGATGAAACTGGTAGGCAACAGCGCTTTTGGTCGATCTGGTATGGACATGAGCAAGCACAAAGAAATCAAGTATGAGTCAAGCGACAAGGCTATTAAGGCTAAGATTGATCATTTCACCTTTCATGGATTAGAGGAGCTCAATGATGCTTGCGAACTTACTATGATGAAACGAAGACTTAAGAACAAGAACCCGATCCATTTGTCGATTGCTATCTATCAACTCGCTAAGCTACGTATGCTCCAGTTCTACTATGATTGCATCGACTTTTACTTCGATCGTTCAGACTTTCAATATCAGGAGATGGATACAGACTCCGCGTACATCGCATTCAGCTGTGATAATCCGTTCCAAGAATGTATCAAACCTGAGCTACGGGAGCACTTCGTTCAGCACAAGTATGATTGGTTTCCACGCGATTATAGCGCGGATGTAGCTAAGTTTGATCGCCGTACCCCAGGTCTATTCAAGGATGAATGGTCAGGTGATGCTATGGTCTCATTATCCTCGAAGAACTATATTTGCTATCTACCAGACGAATTGTACAAGGTGAAGGTTTCAGCTAAGGGTGTGCAACAGGGGCGAGGACGCAACAATGATGTACTTACCCCTAAGGGATTTGAGACTGTTGTGCGGGATCGTATCACACTCCAAGGTACTAACAAGGGGTTTAGACTATCGAAAGAGACTAAATCTATTATCACATACAGTCAGACAAAAGACAGCTCTATCATATTTCTACGACAAGCGACGTGTGCTTGAAGATGGTATTACTACAGTCCCGCTTGATATTTAATCGACGTTCAAGTGCCCATTTTTTTCTCCATCTAACATATAGCATGGACACAATACTCAAGAAGCTTTATTATGACCCTAAAACTGGTTATGTCAGTGCTCAATCTCTACACGAGAAGGCTCGTGAGATAGATCCGAAGATAACGCTTAAAAAAGTAAAGGATTGGTATGCTACACAATCAGATATTCAGAGGTTTCAAAAACAAAAGCAGCGATTCGATGGGTTCAAAATCGCCTCTCATAATCCAAACTCTTGGCAAATTGACCTTGCTTTCTGGGGGAAACAACCAATCTAACCGGTGTCAATATTAACTCTCGCATTGGGTATGCAAAACTTTTGTCGAATAAGACAGCTGCAACTGTACTGGTAGCGCTAAAGGCTTTTATTCGATCCAATAAGGTAGATATAATCACAAGCGATAATGGGTCTGAGTTCATGAACTCAAAAGCTCAGCAACTATTCAAAGACAAGAAGATCGAACACTACAACAACGAGCCAGGTGATCATGGTACTATGGGAAAAATCGAGCGCTTCAATAGAACACTGAAGCAGAGACTTACCAAAATGTCTCCCAATAGGATTACACAAAAGCTCATCAGCGATGTTATCACTAACTACAATACAACTACCCATCGATCAATAGGGATGACACCGAATAAGGCTAAAGGCAAGGTAGTTGAGGTTGAGTTGAATCATAACCAAGTCGAAGCTGATAAAATCGATAACGAGCTCGAGATTGGCACTAATGTTCTATATCGACTTAAGAAGAAAACATTTGACAAGGAACAAGCTCGTTGGAGCAAGGCGGTGTATTCAATCGTTGGTATGGACGGCTATCGAGTCCAGATCCGCTCCAGAAATGGGCATACACTCTACAAGGCTCCAAATGATCTCAAGATTATACAATCGGAGACAACAGAAGCGACAATAAATCGAGGTGACATCCTTGAAGCAGAGAAGATATTAGACCTCAAAAAGTTGCGAACTGGAAAGTACAAATACTTGGTTCAGTGGCGTGGTAATGAGCCTGATTCCTGGGAGCCATTCTCAAATCTCCGCTTAATAAATAAAAATAGACCGTCTGGGTTAGAGAAGGAATATTTTGGGGCTAAAGAAATTCCTTTCTGAAGCAAGAATTGGGACAAGAGTAGAAGATCGACTCTTAAAAATGAGTACTGTGAGGCAGCAAAAAAATGAGTCATAATTTACTTGTAATTTAATTTGATAGAGACATCTTCTGTAAGCTTTTGACTCAAGTATATTGTTCGAACTATTTTTGCTAAAAAGTTGAAATTATCTGACTTCATATATAGCAATAAGATATTCATGTGTCCCTCTTGTTTAGAAAACGAGCGTGAGCTAAATCGGCTTCGACGAAAGATTTGGATCATTCAAGAAGTTAGCAGAATCAAAAATGAGCTTATGGTTTTGGATCCGGTGGCTAATTTCCGAGCGACCGTAGCCAATCAGTTTTATAAAAAGGATCTCGAGAAGATCTTTGGCGTCCCGTTCCACTGTATTAAGGATCGCTATCTCAATATGCTGAATGAGCGGAATCAGATCTGTCATCAGTACGACTATGCGACCCATGATTCAGTCATGCCAAGCTACTGGTAGATAATCCTATTTTTTTATGTTTCATTATCATATATACGATTCAAACAATGTTTCCTAATTTCAACAGTCTTGCTCAACGAGAGCAAAAACGACAGGAGCTACTTGAGCGAGCGCATCGTCGCGTACGCCAAGCCACCGTTAAGAGAGAGATGTATGCGGGTGCTCAGTGGTCGAGTGATGTATCTAATGCTACTGTTCCCAAGAAAACGACCGAATCGGCTCAGACAGATATTTCTGTCGCTCCTGATGCAGAAACACCCGATGAGATGAAGATTCCACTTTCGGAAATCTTAAAAAAAAGTCGTGAAAGTGGAAACTCTCAAAGAAACCCTGAGGTCTCATCTGTAGAAATTGGTACTCAAGCTGGGAGTGAAATTTTAGATGTTGGTTCGCAAACGACCATAGATACAAGGAATAGAAACGTTCAAGCCACCCCAAAAACAACTGAGGTTGGTATTGAGACAGAGCTTCCAACAATGGTTGATAGTTTTACAACCACTGATGAAAAAGTATTTGATGAAGAAACCATCGAAGCAATTAATTGGATTAAGAAGCTCTACAAGAAAAACCCGAATTGGGCTTCACTTAAGGTCAAACCTATTAAAACTAATGGATCGATTGATACTAAGCGATATATCGGTAAACGAGGTAGTCTTTATAAATATGCTAATAATAAAAGATCAGAATCAAAGTTTATCGATTGGGTAGCTACAAGAAGAGAAATCGAGAATATCCTGTACAGTGCTGAGTCGAACTCGATTGGTGAGGTAGATGCTATGCGAGGTGAAGATAAAGATCAACGCTATTCCAACTTTTGGAAGAAAAGACCCGCTGATAGTCAGATCCATAGTTGAAAGAAAATTACCAGCGGTAGCTATATGGGAACACGACAGTTCGTCAGATACTATGATGGATGAGAAGTGGGCAAAGGCCGCGGTCAAAATGATGATTTCAGTTTATTCGAAGAAGTTCAAGGGTTCCAATATCACAGTTATCCCTGTACTAAAAGATGGAACTGAGTTAAAGGAAGCCGAGGTGTTTATCGATATGAAAGGACTTCTAAATATCAAAATTCACACAGGAAAGCCTCTTCCTGCTAAGCTACGGGAACTGTCATGGTTATTGACTCTTCAACGGCTCATGGACATCATTGAAACGAAGGGGGTTACAATTGAATTTAAACCGGAAGAGACCAACACTCTAACCGCTAACCCTTCACGATTCCAACCGACTACAGGCTTTTGGCTTAAAGGAAAATCAACGGGTGATTATAGTGATATTAACCTACCTACTACCTCTATGGCTGAATCAGATGCAAAAACCATCATCTTGGATTATTTCCATGCCGCTCATCATGAAGGTAATGTATTTCCTATCCATCTCACTCCAGTAAAATTAGATGGAACAGTAGATAAGTTAGGTAGATACTTCTACTGGTTTACAAACGATAAAAAGGGTATTGATGAACTACGAATGATGACTCAGCTTGGTGATATATCATCCCCAAAAAATAGCAAAGATTTCTTCAAAAAGATTGATTGGACTAAAACGTTGGAGAAGCTCTTAGATTCATTTGAATATCTTGAGAAAAGTAAGACATTACAATCAGTTTCAGAAGATGATAAGAAGGAAATCGATAATGCTCTAACTCTATTCTTATACGTTCTAAAGCAACGAGATCACAAATACATGGATGTTTCAACTAAGCCCGAGCTCAAGGGTCGTGGGCTGAGAGGAGCCGGTGTCGCTCCACTCGAAGGTGTCGTACGCCGCGGTCGAACATACAACCTAAACGAGATTCAAGGCTTAGCTACCCCATCAGCGTATGTATTTATCGACAGCTTGGTAGTAAGTATATCAGAATTCCTGATCTTGATAACAAAACCCTTGTCATAGTACAGCCCAATCGACGAAAATGTGGTCCGAAGCGACAAATTGGGGAAGGGCTTCAATCGATGATTCGAACGCTTGCATTCAAGCAACATATAGATCTAGTCGCTTACGATAAGCTATCCATCGACGATAAAAAACTGTTCAAGGAGATCCTTGCCATCACTCATCTCCAGTACAACTTTCATGACAGACTCGAGGACCCGTTAGAATCGCTTACGGCGGAGTATGATAAGCTGAAAGGGGATGGAACTCGGTAATGACAATCCGTCAATCATCAAACAGTTTAAGTCTTTATCGGTAGATATGTACTCTAACCGTCTAATTTCTGATTCTGAGTTTAAGGATATTATCGTTCGTTTGATATAGAGACTATGTTCTTCTTTAATCCCCGCATCATCGCCAGCTCAGGCGGAAGCTATGGTGATAACGCTAATTTGAATATTGTTGAACTGAAATCGATCATGAAGAATCTCATTATCCGTGATCGTCCTCAACAAACACAAGCCGCTGTATGGGCTACTAACCTCGATAAATCAATAAAAAAAGGTGAGACTTCTACTCAGACGGAAGGAGGCCGCGTATGGGCGTATCAACCTAAGAAAAAAAGCAAGGCCGTTAAGACGTTTGCTCTATAAGTTAGAGACTTATACCTTCTCTCACCAGTCTATTACGATAGCCGCGATACACTGATATTTTTTTGTCGTGGATCGACACCTCGAGGATGGCAGACTCGCCATCAGGCATTTTAGCTGGAAGAAAGACACTATCCCCGAGCACTACGATCTGATCAGCTCTTAAAATAGTTGAACCTACCACTGATCCGGATCTTTGGGAGATACATTCGATTTCAAATCTTTACTCGGTCCGCAACCCATCGTTATAGAACAGCGAGAGATATTTTTTACCAAAGGAATTCCTTAGCGAGCATGGCGGCAGGTCCTTTGTTGCGCGCGTGGCGTCGATAGAATGCATTTTTACGCTTAATATCGTTGTGGTCCAGATGTGAGTAGAGGCGAAGAGGAGTACTATCTCGATAGTGTTCATAGCGAACATCGCCAAAGTTTATGTTTTTGTACAGCTTATCGTTGATGATAACGTCCGCTGAGTACTTCTTGAACTTTTGGTTGCTCGGACGTATGTCTAAGACCTCCATTGTCTATACTCACTCGGAGATAAGAGCTTTCAATAAATCCACTTCTTTTTTCAATTCTTGAATAGCTCTACATAGAACTGATGTCAGACTCGCGAGGTCTATACCTCACGGATTCACCGGGAATCCCGAAGGATTCAAATCATCATTAGCACCTTGTTGAACACATTCAGGTATGATATCGGCGAGTTCTTGAGCTATGAATCCAACGTGATTCGTTTGCTCCTAAATCATGGAATATTTACGAGGTTTCATCATCATAACTGACTCCAAACCATATGGTACATCTACAATGTCAGTCTTTAACCTTTCGTCAGAAGCATTCGTATAACTTCCTCCTCGGATTGCTACGTAGCTTACCCATGCTCCCGTTGCATCACAGACTCCGAATCGAATCGAACCAACTGTAGCATCGCTTCCGCTTCCCCAGTAGTTCGCAGAGCTCCAATTACCTCGATATGAAGCATTGGCTGATGAATTGCCCTTCGTGTATATTTCACTATTAGCGACTAAAGTCCCTCCTACGTGCAAAGTAGCTTCCGGCGAAGTGTTCTTGATTCCGCATCGATCGGATGAGTTCAAATATATCATCGTAGTTGAGTTCGTGTTAATTGCATTGAGCGTAGTGAATCCAGTGATATTCATTACGGGAGAGCCTACATTGTGATTCTAGCGGATGTAATCGTTGTAGGTACCTCCAGCACTGTACGAAAGGAGACTAATCTCGTCGCTACTTATAACCCGTTGGCCAAAATATCGTGAGATGGATGAATACCAAATCACACCAGAAGCGGAGGTTGAACCAGGAATGGCGCGGGTTGTTGGAACAATCGTTGCTACGGTCAGAGTACTTGTAGTTAATGATGCGGGAGTCATCACCCCGAATTGATCGATGACTCGGAGACTACCACCATTCGAATAAAGCCCGCCTCCAGCAAGCAATAAGTCTCCGCTAATGTAAGCATTACCAACGATATCCAGCATTTCTGATGGATTTGCTTGATTGATTCCAACGAAACCATCAGCCGTGATCCGAATAGCCTCCGTAAGCGCTGTCGAAACAACTGCTGAAGATGGTTTCAAATTGATGGATAGATATCCAACTGAGTTGGCTCCTGTGTCTGTGAAGAGGATGCTTGCTCCACCTGTAGAAGAGCCGATAGCGCTTGTCGTAGCCGCAAAACAAATGCCTGTAGATGAACCAACGGTATTCGATTTCGAGCGAATAAGTAGAGCGTAGCTATTCATCATCGAGGAATTGCTAATGGTTGTTGAAGAAAGATTCAGCTCGAGAGCAACCACCCCTCGCATGTTAAGCGAGGAATCAAGAACAAGAGCCTTAGATGCTTCTGCTATCCCGTTTGTAGTTAGCGATAGCTTTCCGATGCTACTGAGATCATAGGTTATTCCTGCTTGGCGATATGCCGTAGCATCTACATAGCTACCAGAACCAGTAATGCTCAGTGAGCGAGATGATCCACTAAAGACAAGGTTTCCACCAATCGTAAGAGCTGTGAGCGTACCAAGACTCGTTATGTAAGGTTGAGCCGCGGTTTGTAGCGTCCCCGTCAGCGATGATGCGCTTAGGGAGTTGATACCTGAGATGTCGGAGGTAGCATTCAGTACAAGAGCCTTGCTCGCGTCGGCTGATCCCGGTGTGATTGATAGAACATATGCTGGGGGTGTTGATACAGGCGATCCATCCACCGTCAGACTACTACAGCTAAGAGCTCCGATTCCGCTGATATCACCATTAACACCAGGTACGAGTGCTACACCTTCCGTCGCCTGACCTATAGTGATTCCTGAATATATGTCAATCTATAATCAGTTTTGCTTAGATAGAGTGTTTGAGCATAGTCATATGTCAAGAAGCCGCTTGCATCTAACGTTAGATAGAATGCTGGGTTGTAGATAGGGGATTGAAAGATTGGTTGCGGATATGAAAATCCAGTACTCATTTTGTCTTAAGTTATATAGAACAAGTGGTAATCATGAGCGGTATTCCCGATTTTGGTGCTTCTTTGCCGAAGAAGTTCAAAAGCTCTTCGACGAAAGACATTCCCGATTTGGATATCAAATCACTATTCAGAATGATTGTATTAGGTCCCTCTTTCTCAGGGAAGAATAACCTCTGTATGTTCATTCTCAAGCATTCTCCTCACGTGTTCGCCCACCTAACGATCATAGCACGTAATCCTCATCAGGAATTATATGAGTATCTCCGTGATAAATTGGATGAATTCATCACATTTGCTGACCCTGATAGTCCTCCAAGCGTCGATCAAGTTCGTCATACTCCAATAGCTTCCAATAAACCAGAGCTTGTTATCATAGATGATTATAGCAACGATAAGCTACTTCAGAAGAATCTGTTTTCTCATTACTTCACTCGTGGGAGACATTTCAAAATCAGTACCATTTTCCTTAGTCATAGCTACTTTGCTACTGATAAGATGATTCGCTTGAATGCTGAGTATGTAGCCATTCTAAAAGCGAATTCAAAACGTGATTTGACAATGGTGGTGAAAGATTTCAACATTCGGGGGGTTGATGAACGTAGCATTGTCTATTATTACAATAACGCCACTGAGCGGAAAGGACAGATGTTGTTTATTGATTCAGTAAAAGGACAGCTTCGATACAACTTCGATCAACCGATATCTATCGAGTAATTTGAAAAAAAATTGATTGTGAGAATATAGTTTGAAGCATGGCCTCGTTTGTTAAGCTCGATTCAACTAACCTTGTTCAAGATGGGTACAATTCCACATGGAAATACAGCTTCCCTGGTTCGGCGGCTGATTTCAACGATGTAGCTTGCGCGGTTCAGTCGATTTCGATGTACAACTCTGAGTATAACATTGATGCTACTCAGTTCTACAATAATTCATTTAAGATCGAAGTCCCGACAGCTGCTACAACTTCTACTGTGTCTATCACCCTGCCCGATGGTTTATACTCGTATGCTGATATTAATCGAAGCATTCAGACTGCTCTCGTTAATGCTGGTGCTTACCTCATTGACCCGTCTGGAAACAACGTTTTCTATATCCAATTGAGTGAGAACAGCGTCTATTACGCTGCTCAGTTTGATTTCAGTGCGACACCAACGACGCTACCTACTACTGGTGGAACTTGGACGAGGCCTGCTACTGGTCTATACAGCTCTGGTGGAACTGGATTACCTACTACGACCCGCGTTCCTCGCATCATCATCGATAATGCTGCCTTCGGAAAAGTTGTTGGTTTGACTGCTGGAACGTATCCATCTGCTCCTGCAACTGTCGCAAGTGCTCAACTATCAAACACTATCCCTCAGATTCATCCGAGTTCGAGCTACGTTGTTCGTTTCGATCTCATTAAGAATGAGTACATTGCTTCTGGTGATATCCTAAGCGCTTTCGATCGTGGTGATGCTTCTGTTGGTCAGTTGATCTCATACAAACCGAGTCAGTATGCTTGGATGAATTGCCACAATGGCTCTCGCTCAAGTATTACGATCAGCATCTATAATCAAAACGATCAGAAGGTCAAGTTCCGTGATACATCGGTTTTAATCATGCTTCTGTTGAGGCCAAAAAAGTGAGTAATGCTCAGAGAGATGATATATTTTTCTTACAATCTGAAGCTACCCCCACGACGTTTAGCTCATACAGCTGTCATACGATCCTTTGCTTCTTGAGACCCCTTAGCCGGACGCTTACTCTTTGCAACACCTACTCCGTATCGTCGCTTAACTTCACCACGGATCGACTTGATGAGAGTTTCATGCTCTGGTTTAGTCGCTTTGCTCGAAAGGAACTTCTCTCCCGCATCTACAGCATCAGTAAGTACCCCCTTACGTTTCGCATAGCTTAGAGCTCGCTTAGCCCCCTTCTTCACATCAGCTACAGTAATTCGTCCTCCATCCTTCTCAACATCGCTATCGCTGTCGTAAATGCCTACACCCGTCATCGAACGAATTGCGGCTCTGGTAGGTATAGCTGCTTGAGAAGCACCCAAAGCCGTTGAGATCGCCGGTACGGCGGCATCCACAGCTCGGCTAAGTAATCCTGAATCCTTTGCGAATTTAAAAGCCGATTTAATCCCTCCCCATACCTTGGACCAAATCGACCCTCCTTGAGCCTTCTTGTACCCCTTTTTAACTTCGTGTCGAGTAATGTCGAGTCGAACGCCACGACCGGCTTTGCGAGCTTTAAGAGCCTTTTCATAGCTTGCCGGATGAAGATGAATGACAGATCCACTACCCTTGAGTTCGTTAGCTGTTAAAGAGAGCTTACCGGTCTTGAAAGCCTTGGTGAGCTTGCGCGATGGTACGTCGCTTGAAACTGTTAGTTCGCGATACATGTTTGCTAGATTCCCTGAAACATATTTATTATAGAATTGTCAAATTCAAATCTTTCATATTTTTAAAGATATTGGGTCGACTGTGTTGCTTGGAATACAGCCAAAGGATACTGAATGGTCCGCAATAATCCCCATATGTTCCTTGGTATTGCTTGGAGTTGTATCTACCAATTCCATATTTTGTTGGGGCTGCTTCACCCATTGAATCGAAGTATTCACCATTATGTACCGCTGTCCAATGACCTACATCCATATTAGGCTGTCGTAGTAGAATTAGGAAAGAACTATTCTTTGGAGAGGAGACGTTATCTCACTTGATTCGAAAATGTTGTCAAGTCTCACATCCATTTTCTCAGCGAGCTCGATGAGGTCATGATCACTTGTGATTGGCTTGATAAGGCTTGTCATAATAATTAATTTCCAAAAAGTGTATTAGAGTTGATATAGATTCCACCATGAGTGAAACACAACTATCCGATCAGTATTTGTACCAGAGCTCACTAAAGAGCGATCCTGAGATCAAGGTATCGACCACTAAGCGCGTACCTCATGTCATTGATCTTAATCAGGGTTCTTATCAGAATGGTGTCATTACCATTGATGCAACGGCTCAGCTAAATGGAAGTGAGGGCTTTGCCTCCCTCCGAGATGCTTATATTATGCTTCCACACAAGGTATCGATGAAGAATGGCGCTACTGCTCAAAGTGCTGCTGCTAACCGCTTCTGTGCTACCCTCAAGTGTGGCAACTGGAATGTAATTGACTCGATGTTTCTCGAGCTGAATGGCAAGACTATCGTTAGCATGGCTGACTACAAGCTCTTTTGGAACAACATTCGTGCTCAAACCGGATACAGCCCTCAGTATGTTGAGAAGCATGGCTGAATCATTCCTTTACCCTGATGCTGTTCAGTCTGTTCTTTATAGTGCTGCTACACGCTCCCTAACCGGTGATGGATACACGAACACAACCGCTTACTCATCTACTTTTACAACCACTGGTCCTTCGGGTGGTGCTACCATTCCTAACGATGGTCTCGTTAAGCGTCTTCTATCTAATCCTCCGACGGCTGGTTCTGATTTCAGTTCAACGTGGCCGTCGCTTGGTGCTGCTTCTGCTTCCACCACTATCGCTAACCAAACCTCGCGTGGTGCATTCGTAGCGGGTGCTTCTACTGCTAATGCTATTATGGGTACGTGGAACTACATGCTAAAAATCAAACTAAGTGATTTACACCCTATCTTCCGCGAACTCGATTTGATGGCTAATCCTCAGATCCGACTTCGTTTCCGTGTGAATCAGGGCTCATCCGTTATCGCCGTTGATGCTACGAAGGGTATGTCGCTTACTTCCACTACCCTCTCATCAGGTAATACGTGTCCCGTAATGGTTGCGGCTTCTTCCACTGGTAATCCTATGGCTGGTGTTCTTGCTGCTTCTGCTGGTTTCAGTATTGCTTGGGGAGCCGTAGTTAATTCGCTTGAGCCTACTATTGATGGTACGTACATGCCTTTCACTACTTCTCGCTTGTATGTCCCGTTTGTTCATCTCGAGAATCCTCAGGCTATCATCTCTAAGCCTGTTAAGAAGGTACGCTACAATGACTGCTACGCTCAGTGGTTCTACCAGCGAGCTGGCATTGGTAAGCAATCGACTCAACACAACACATCGTTTGACCTACAGCTATCGGCTTCGGTCAAGAATGCTAAATACGTCGTAGTCCTCCCCTTTGCCGAGCAAACGGGTAGCTTCGCTTCCGCTGCTGTTCAACAGTTCCAAAGTCGTTTTGATAGCGCTCCTTGGACTCTACACCCTGGTTCTTCGATTCGCAACTTTAATGTTCGCATTGGTTCGAGTCAGACGTTTGATATCAGCCACGACTACGACTTCCACCGCTTCACCAACGAGGTGGCAAAGATTGGAGCTATCAACGGTGATCTAACTCCTGAGCTTGTGAATGGTCTTCTTGACTATCAGACGTGGTCTCTAACTAACCGTGTCCTCATCGCTGATGTCAGTCGCCTGACCGAAAAGGATGTTCCTCAGTCTATTCAGATTCAGGGTGTGAATGCTGGTTGTCAGGGAGTTAATATGCTTGTGTTGGTTATTAGCGAACAAGAACTGTCCTACGACCGTCTAACGGGTGAGGTACTTGATTTCACGACAGCTTAATTCCATTGATATAATTAATTTATTTTTTGAATAGGTATCTGGGTAGGTATATAGATACACATTCACAGATACAATGAGTTCGACACTAACATTCGGCAAGTACAAATCGAAGACTATTGAAGAGGTATATTCCTCTGATCAGTCCTATTGTAGATGGTTGTCTCATCAAAATCGTTTTACCGATCTTGGGAATGACCCTATTGCCCAATTCCTTCACATCAAATTCGGAAACGACGATCGTTCGTTTATGATGACGTGGGGGGAATACAAGAATCGAACTATCAAACAGATTCAAAAGATTGATCCGAATTATCTCGATTGGCTCAGTAAGAATGACTTTGTTAAGTCTAAGTGTCCTAAGCTAAAGACTGAAGTAGATGCTCTTCTGAGCTAAATCCATTGACCATATTTTTTTTTACTGATGATAAAAAATATCGATGACTTACATGTACTTGTGAATCGTACTGAAATGCTTCTAGGATTGTGGATCGGTTTTGTGGTGTTGGAGGTTTAGATGGTACTGTACCTCTTTTGCACCAGATGGTATCGAGAGGTCGTTGCTGAAAGAGCACCTGTAGTAGTTGAGCGGATCTGAAACCACCATTAGATCGAAAGGGCGTTGCATTCGCTCTCAGGTGGTCGAGAGGTCGCGTCGATGAAAAAAATAGCTTTTAGATATTAGTGGTAGAGCGATTCTAAAACTACCCTAATATTGTAAAGGCGCTGCTTTCGCTCTAAGGTGGTCGAGAGGTTGCGTCGTTGAAATCGCTGCTGTCCCGAAAGAAGGTTTCAGGAATGTTCTCGGTGGTAAATTAAGGTAAGGAAAAAAATTGCCGGCGTAATGTGCCAGATATTACTACTAAGGTGAGGGTTCGCGTAGACACTGTACGTTCTGAGTGATCTCACTATGCGTGGTGTAGGCCAGTCATTTATGATTTTTGTCATTTTGTCGTTGTGACGGTGATTCCAAAACAAGTTTCGCGTCTTATGGAGCTCTCAGCATTGCAGCACGACTATATGCACAGCTACTCGCTGCGCCGACGAAATATACACAACGGCGGACATGTCGTGGTCACTGGTCACGTGCGACTCGAAAACGCTTCAGCATTTTTGAAAGAGTTCTACCGTGCTCGGCAGGGTCGTGTCAATATGGATGTTGTGTTTTCTAGTAAACCACGTGCCGTCAAAGAGACTGCAAGCACTGCTCCTAAATGTTCGCTACAGACGTCGCACGACGTACCTGAAAGGTAATCTGCTGATTGATCAGGATGCGAAGCGTGCTCATGTGGCTGAGGCTGCAGCAGTGTTTATTCTGGCAAACAAGAGTGATCCTCACCACCACGAAGCCACAGACGCGCTCTCGATCTTACAAGCGCTAACGATTGATATATTTCGCTTCCAGAATCAACGGCAGCTTAAGCGCGATAGTAATGACAAGGATGATGGTGACGAAAGTAGTGGTGGCCTTCTCGATAAGGAACTTCACGATAATTCACGTCCGATACGCTCTTTCACGGAAATCCTATCACCAAAACAGGGCGAGGGTTGCGAACCATCACTGGCGTTGAATTGGCTCTCAACACATCCCGACTACGTGCGGCAATATTGGCTGGCAATACTGTCTGTCCTGGAGCGACTGCGTTGCTGCTTAACCTCATTTACTCGCCCAATGAGCACCATAATATATCTATATATTTCGCGCAAGGCCGTCGTTCGACTACGCCATGGGTGGCTGAGTACGCTTGTGGCTTGCAAAAATCTGTTTTTCCCGTTGTTTTGCCCCCGTTCTTCGATGGTCTGCTATTCGAGCAAGCAGCCAATGCCCTCTACGTTTAGTACGTCTCGCTGATACAGCTAAATCACTTTGAACCCTGCTGACTGCTGTTGTCTTGCTCAAAACAGTTTCCAGACCGTGTTGATTGCATTGTACGATCGGTCGGCCGCATTTCGCGGGGGAAATGTATTCGCTTGAGCCCTTTTGGAGAACGGCTTAAGGAGAAGTATGTTTTATTTCAATTTTTACATGTGTAGGTACGTCGAAAGTGCACGCTAACGCGTCTATTTGCCTTGTTTTGCTTGGTTGCGCGTTTTCAGCGACCTCGTGTTTTTGATCGCACCAAGCTCATCAGTAGCCCAGAACGCCGTCAATTCGCTTCGCTATCAGAATCACGATTTTGAATGTGGCCAGTACGCTACCTTCCATGATGATAACAATTCCACCGTGCCACCCTCCGTTTACGTTCCCGAATCGGCATCAACTGCTCTTAGCGGAGAGACTTCTCGTAAAATGGCTACACCTGTACTCGTATTTCGTCGGATTCTGTTTTGGATCGACGGTCGATGAACAGTGAACGTCATGCTTCAGATCTGAAACAGGATATTGAGAGTTGTGCAAATTCATCGCTATCGCCTACGCAACCTCAGGGGAAGTTTGAGCTTCCTCGACAAAAACGCATTTCCACACCTTCCGAGTTCTCTCCAACGCTGCAAGAGGAAACGCGTTCGGGGTTACAACCTGTTTGAATGTCCCGCTAAGCACAGATACGCAGAGACTTCACGGGCATATTCTCATCTGTGGTCAGTTTACCCAGGGCTCTCAGGTCGCGTGCTACCTGAATGACCTGTATACCCACGAAAACGCGTCAGCAGATGTCAATACTAGGCCAACTATTGTGTTATCAATAGTCAAGAGCCTACCAACCCTCAGCGAGGTTAAAGCACTTTCTTGTACCCTACCTTCAAATGTCTACGTTAAGCGAGGTGTTGCTGAAAATGTGGAAGACTTTCTCCATGTGCGAGCACATGAAGCTTCCCGTGTGCTGATTATGCCGAATAGTTGGGCGGAAGGCAGCTCTGAAAGTTTCAATATGCAACTGGAGGACTACGAGGTGATTGTGTCTACGCTCGCGCTGCAAGCTATAAAAGATCTATACTGCGAGCATCTCGATCAGCGAACCACTATCAGTGATCTTGAAAGAAGTACTTCCAGCCAAACTCAGGCAAGATGTTCGGTCGTAAAATCGCACGTCAGTACTAAGTGTTTTGCCTACAAGAACCGTGGGGGGATGCGGTCGCTAGACGATATCCACAGCACTCTCAGCGACGATGAGGACTCTATTGCGGGGGTATCAGATGTTCCACGCAATGAGTACCAAAATGAGCGAATTCACGACCATCACCGACACTGGAATCCTTTCAAACGTCTCCATAGAGAACATCCACATCCAAAAGCTAAGGTTGACTATCTTTCGTCACACCAACATACGCTGCTGGCGAGGTGTTCGTGGACTGCATCTTGGACACTTTACTATGTCAGTCATTTATCAATCCGTACGCTGTGGACCTGATTCGAGCTTTAGCTGGTGACTTCTACTCTGATACAACCAAGCAGGAGTCTCTTCTAGACTGCGAAATGCCTTTCAAAGCCTCGGTGATGCGCTACTTTTCGATGAAGACAACGTCCCCGTCTTCATCGACGCCAATCAACGACACCGAAAAAACCAAATCTTCACCACAGACGCGGTGTGAACGAGGCTCAAACCCGGCCCTGCGAATGTCGACAGTCTCTCGCGAGCTTGAGGGTGCATCGTTCGCAGAGGTGTTTTCGAATGCACTGAGGCAGCAAGTGTTTGTGCTAAGCATTTATCGGCCAGCGCTTGCGGTTGGTCAGGGAAACACTCTTCCGTACGCGTCACTTGTCCGGAGTCGCCGGAAGACTGTGTAGTCGAGCATGGCGATCAACTGCACGTCCTCACTGAGCGACCGGGACCAATTTGTATACAGTAAGTCATTTTCACGTAGTAGATTTCTCTACCGCGAAGCCCGAAGCAACCTACCATCTCGAAATCTGCGTCTTCGTTTCTTGATTGTCGTTTGCTAGCAGAACTTGCCGTTAATGTTTGGTGCTTGGAATACTCTACGGGGCTATCGGAGAGAACGGGTACCGTATACGGTATACCTGCACCGTGGGAAGGACAATGGCTTCAACCTGTGCCTTGACTAAGCTTCGTACACTTTCCGAAGTCGTTCATTCGTGCAGGCACCTTGTGCGACATAGGTTCCGTTAACATAACGTTGAGGCCCAATCGACCTGCGAATTTTACTGACGGGTGCCCTTCCAACGCTGCCAAGTGGTTGATCCCGGGGCAATATCAAACGGCTCTTTTCGCTGTGCGCACAAAGCAACCCGGAACCAGCCATCCAGCACACAAAGCCTCGAACGAAAGGTTTCACGTCCCGCAGGCCACGCGCTCTGGGCAAAATGCGGGATTTGACAGGCTAGTTTCTGCTGCAAGGCTGCCATGTTCTGCGCCGCTCACTGCTGCTTTGTATCGAACACGTGCGGGCACTGAATGTTCCTCGATCCGTGTCTCCTTCCTGTTCACCACCTCTAAAAAGCTTATCATCACCAAGCCATGTCGGCTCAGTGGTAAATTCCCCCCGGAAGACCAATTCGTGTCGAAATGCATCTCCTTGGAGTTTCCTCGCTGGTCTTCCTGGCCTTCCAGGGAGCAGTGCAGGCCGCCGACATGGCCGTCAGCTGTTCCACCACAGCAGACTGCGCTTGGGGCGAGACCTGCGTGGCTGGTGACTCGGACACATCCATCCAGGCCTGTGTGCCAGCCACCGTCTGCGGTGGGCCTTCGATGGGAAATTGTCCGTCGGATGCCGACAGTGGCAAGCTCGCCTGCCTCTGGAGGCCTTCCAACGACTGCAGCGAAGGTTGTGCCATGATGAACGGAAACAAGGGTATTTACAAGTGTGTGTCCATTGCCCGATGCAACGCGTACTACGGTGGTTCTTCTTGTAGCGGTGAGTTTGAGGACAATGGGGTGTTTTCAGATGAACACGAGACTGACTCGTTGTTATTGATATTGCAGACGGTTGCAGTGTGAACGGAGTGCGATGCAATGGCCAGGGATCGTGTAATATGATGTCCACACACGCCGATGGCACGCCGAGCTTCGGCTGCACGTGCGAGAACGGCTACAGTGGAGCCAAGTGCGAGGTCGCACCAGGTGCGACGGAGTCGCCCTCGACGAACACTTCTTCCACCGACGACGAGGACTCCTTCTGGGGAGCGCTCGACGATGACTCTGCTTCAGACGCGGCAAATGAGACTCCCGGAAACAACTCGGAGGATTCTTCGGCTGACGCCTCGGACAACTCGTCCACTGACGCATCGGAGGAGGATTCGTCTGCTGATGGCACGGAATATTCGTCTACGGATGCTTCCGACGACTCGTCCACCGATACGTCCGGCGATTCCTCGACGGATGCCTCGGACGACTCTTCTTCCGACAAAGCGGAGGACTCGAGCGCAACTAACTCCACTTCTGCCTCGTCGTCGGGGAGAGTGGCGACGAACGAGTCGGTGACCACCTCGTCTCGTGGTGGCATCCGACCTGGAGTGCTGATCCTCGTCTTGGTGATGGCGGCATTCTTCATGCTCGGCACGGTCCTGCTGGTCATGTACTCGCGCAAGAGGAAGCAACAGGAGGAAGAGGAGTACGCCAATGCGCTCGCCTCGACCCACGGGGTGGGCGCTGTCGGTGCGAGAGACCTCGCCGCCGGACACACAGGCCGCACGCCGAGAGCAAACATCGCCACCATGTAGACGGCTTTATGATGCACCTCGACGACCTACAAACTACTACCTTAGTATGAGCTTTGCCCGAGCTCTGCGGCTCGGTGAAGCGCCCACAAAATAGAGTCCATGTTATTCCACCTATCTTGCAGTGGACTGGGTGTTGTGGTAGTCTGCAAATTGCAGCCAGGAGGAGCAAATATTTCTCGTTGGAGTCTTGCAGATTTTGTCGCTGCTACCGCGTTCTCACCTTTGCCTCGAATACAGGTTTGCACACACTTCTCGAAGAAGAGGCTGCAAGGCGTACTGACGGCAGGACGCTGAAGGTCCACAGGCCCAAGTTGTCCGTCCGATTGCAAGCTCGCCACCGAAAGTGCCGAGACGGTAGACGAGTCGGGCGTATCTTTCGTGACGTGAGCAAGTGGCCACAACCGTCGCGGCGGGTCTCCCGCTGTCTTCCGCCCGATGCCGCTTGATCTTCCGTTGATATTCTTGCGACAACGCGCGTTGCGGAGTGCTCGCAGGTGCCTGCACTGGAGGCTGCAGGCTGGCTGCAGGCCCGTCTCGTCAACCTGGACGCCCGAGACATGTCCCCGTTGCAGTAAGTCGCTCTTTCTTTGCTATTGTACCTGCGCCAGCGCATTTCATTTAGTATTCATATTCAATCCACTATCGCACTCTTCTCTCTAAAATACAGACCCGTTGCCCTACCCTGAGATAAATGATCCCCTTCTACGCCTATGCCTGCGAAATCCAGCGGGACGGGTGCGAATCATACTCGTTCCCCGCCTGCGACGCCCGCGCCAGCCGATCCACCACACGGCCGCGAGAACCCCGTGGCAGCGCCCACATGGCCTCGGGCCGTGAGCAACGAGGTTCAGCGGCAAGTCGCCCAAGTCGGCAACAGCCGCTTTCCGTGTCCCTTTTCTGCTCTCTTGACTCGGGGTTTGTATGGGACCCCGCGGGCGAAATTTCAGCTCTCCCGCGGGGCGGTCGCCGCCCAGAGCCCACAATTGAGAGACCCGCGCGAGGATGAAGAGGCTGTCGGCGCTGCTGCTGCTGGCGCTGGCGCCCGCGCGCGCGCTGCGCATGGCGCTCAACTGCTCGAGCTCGGCGGACTGCGCGGCGGGCGAGACGTGCGTGGCCGGCGACTCGGAGACGGCCATCCAGGCCTGCGTGGCGGGCGCCGTGTGCGGCGGCGCGAGCCGCGGCAACTGCCCGGCGGACGCCAGCAGCGGCCAGCTGGCCTGCGTGCTGCGCGACGGCGTGTACAAGTGCCTGTCCATGGCGCGCTGCGACCAGTACTTCGGCGAGGGCTGCTCGGCCGGCTGCAGCGCCGGCGGGCTGCAGTGCAGCGGCCAGGGCGTGTGCGGCTCCGTGGCGGGCGCGGACGGCGCCACCAGCTTCGGCTGCACCTGCAACGACGGCTTCAGCGGGGACAAGTGCCAGACCGGGTCGGGCTCGGCGTCCAAGTCGCAGGCGGAGAGCGCGTCGGCCAGTGCCAGCTCCTCGGCGACGTCGTCCACGTCTTCTAGTGTGGCAGGCTCCAGCGCTTCGGCGAGCGCTTCCAGCTCAAGATCTAGCTCCAGTTCTACCTCCAGCTCTAGCTCCAGCTCTAGCATCAGTTCTAGCTTCAGCTCGGCGTTGGCGAGCGGCTCGGGCAGCTTTTCCTCGTCGGTGAACGGGTCGCTGAGCTCCTCGTCCGCGTCGCTGTCTGCGGCGTCGACGGAGGGCGCCAGCAACAATACGGCGGGAGCCAGCCCCGCGTCGGCCAACAGCGGCTCCGTCGCGTCCGAGTCGGACTCGGGCGGCACCAGCTCCACGGTGTTCATCATCATCGGCGTGCTGGCTGCGTGTATCATCGTCGGGGCGCTCATGTTCGCCATGTACTCCAGGAAGAAGAAGCGCGAGCAGGAGGCGGAGGCCGGCGGCTTCGGGGGAACGGCGGCTTTCGGCGCCGCGGCGGCGGCAGGTGACAGCGAGCTGGGCGGCGGCACAGGGGCCGACACGCCCAAGAGCAGTATTGTCACGATGTAGACAGGCAGGACCCCACGATGTTCCCCCCAGACATACCAACAAACTATCCTTATGTTATGCTATGGTGCCCCCTACTTTCCTGTAGAGCGACTGAGCTCGCGACAGCGAGCTCCTTACCCTGAGCGCAAGGGTCGAGAGCGAACTTCGCCTTACAAGTTACAAGCAATGATATCCCCATTTTGTGTGCAGATGCGTCTTGTGTGTTGCTGGTGCACTTTGGTCTCACGTTGTTCCGTTTTGGCCACAGTTTCAAGTCCTTGCGATGCGTGTGAAGCGACGCTAGCACTGCCAATGCCGCTGATGCCTCACCACCGAGATGTGTTGTTTCTCATCGCGCAGTATCTGCAGGCTAGGGGCCTCTTTGCCAGCTCTTTAGCATTGCAACAGGAGAGTGGATTGGATGTGACCTGGCTGCGTGGACCCTCACGAGAGCTGGCACTGCTACGTCGATGGATTTTCAACAGCGACGTGAAGAGAGCTCGAGCAATGCTGCATCCATTGCAGAATCTAGATGAATTTTCCGAGGAGCTACAAGCTGCTCAACTCGCGTTGAATGAACTTGAAGGGCTAATGATGAAGCCTTTAGAGAAGGCTACGCGGTCACAGATTGCCGAAGCCAAATTGCTGTGTTTCTCGAAAATGGTGCCTCTTTTTCGAGTTGATGTGGACCCGGATGAAGTTGACGTTTTCAAGTATGTGGCGATGCCTCGACTGCAGTTAGCTAGACTGATTGGAGATGCCATGCTCTTTCATCAGCAGTGCGGCGATACAGTCCAGGATTGCATTTCGGAGACGTGTGGGGGGAGTGAAGAAACAACAAAGGATGACGAATATGGTGAACTACTGCTTCTGGATAAATCACTCGAAGATGTGTCCGTCAAAGCACTCGATCTCCATTCAAAAAAGGATGAAGAAGTTGCTCATTCTGTGGACTGGACGAGCTGTAAGATAAGACGTCAACCTTTTGTTGCATGTTCTATAAATTTGAGTGCGCTCAAGTTGCAAGAAACCAGCATTGAGGACGAAGTCGTCGAGATGGTTGAAACAAAAGAGTGTGCGGTGCAAGTACACATAGAGATCGAAGAAACGCTAACCGTAAAAGAAGACGGAAAGCATCCAGACGTAAAGGAGACTGCTGATGTGGCGGTAAGCTGTGGGCCAGACGTGGCTACGCAGACAGAGCACTTCAGCTTGCACTGCGTCAATGAAAGACACGAGGAATCCGTATTGATGGAAGAAAACGAACTTGGAGAAGAAAATCAAAAAGATGAGCTCGAGGACGTCAGCTCTACTGCACTAAATTTCACTGAAAAGACTGAACTCGATGATAATCAGCAATTAGAATATGAGGAGCAAAATTTTCGTGATCAGGCTGATACTCGCGGAAGCTGCGTATCGTCAAGTAGTCGTTTCGATGCGAGCTGGGCTCACAAAAGCTTCCGAAGTGTTACCATGGACACGCTTGATATCCCAGACGCTTTTCTGCCCGAGCAGGGAAAAGAACCAATTGAATTGGTAACTACATCAAAAAAAGACGGCCTAGAAGAGCCCCGGCACGAAGTAGATGACGAGCTGGAGTTTGAGAATCAAGTTTCTGCGCAAGTAAAAACGACGCCACAGAGCTATGACGAACTTACTCTGGAGCACGTGGTCTGCGCAAGTGTAATAGCAGAAGTCAAAGAACCTCAAGCTGTGCGAGCTTTGGACGTGCATCCCAGTGGCACGCAGCTCACTGTTGGTACCAATGCACGAGCACTGCGGATTTTTGACTTACTCACTCCTTTACGACAACGGCAGCATCAATTTTCCGGGACATCCCCTTTCAACTTGCTTTTGCCGCTGCTTCCCGTAGTACATGAGAGGCACAAGCACCACGACTCGGGTATCTACTGTGTGTCCTACAATCGCTACCTACTCCATAGCGTTAGAACTGCCTCAACAATGGTTGCATCTGGAGCAGCGGACGGGTCTGTCAAGGTTCTAGTAACTAGAGAAGCAGACCCTTTACAGAGGCATCAGCTCGATGAGCTCTGGATACAGCGGGGTGACATCGGTGGTTCGATGGGCAAGACTCGAGCCCTGGAGTTTTCGTCTCCACATCACCTGTGGGTCGCGTCGACAAGTGACCGTCGCTTGCGTTGTTGGGACGTTCGTCGCAGTCAAAGAAGCTCAAGCTCGGGTGCCTTCCAAACGCTCGATGGCCATGTTGGCGAAATTCAGACGATTGCTATTCCTCAGTCTTCAATTCCAGGACTGGCGAGTACACTGTTAATGAGTGCAGCATTAGACAAGACCGTGCGGCTTTGGGACACACGCAGCAGGAGATGCGAGCGCTTGGTGACGTCTGGTGCGCATGCAGCATTCTCTCTCCACTTTCATCCGACGGATGAAAGGTTGGTCGTCTCGGGACACCAAGACGGCAGCGTGGCGCTGTGGGATCTGCGATCTACCGCGCGCGAAGCTTTGCAGACGGTTGCACCGCACCAAGACGAGTGTCGGTCCGTGCGGTGGTCTCCGCAAGGCCAGTGGCTGCTCAGCGCCGCCTTTGACGGCACGCTGTGCGTCATGCAAGCGTCCAGCAGGGCAACTTTGCTGCCTGTTGCCAGTTACCACAAGCACTACGGCAAAGTGTTGCAGGCGCAATGGCACTCGACCGAACCGGCCTTCGTGTCCTCTGGCGCCGACAAGCGCGTCAAGCTCTGGGCCTTCGCTTGAGATCGCAGCGACGATGTGCTGTAGCCATGTTAGCCGCGCAACGCGACGACGGAACGTACATACCGCCCGATTAGCGCAACGGTTTCGTCTACAAGATGTGCAACTTCAGACTCAGTGGCCAAAGCGGTAGCACCAGCAAGGCAGCACGAACGGCAGTCGAGTGACTACGGAGCAGCTCTCTGCGCGACGTAAGCGACCAACAATATAGGTATATTTGAATGAATCGAAGACAAGCATAGCGAGGTGGAAGGATCAGGCATCCGAAGCACAAGCCATAGACGCGGCGTGGAGCGCAGCTCGGCTCGCGCTGTTCGCCTGCAATCCTTACTTGTTGCCGGGGGACTTGGAGCGTTTGTTCTTCTTCTTCTTGTGGCTGTTGGAGGAGCCACCGGAGAAGCCCTTGGGGTCGCACTCCGGGCACAACCACGTGTCCGGGTGCCGGCCGTCGGCGAGCCCCACGCACTCGAGATGGTACCACTGCGACGGGTTCGGGCACGTCTTGCCGTCGCACGCGATCATATTGCCGTAGCTCGGGAGGTTGCAGATGCAGTAGAGCTCGTTGTCCTCGCCCGTGTCTGCGTCCTTCTTGGTCTTCTTGTTCTTGCCGCCCGCGTTGGACGGTTTCGAGCTGTTCGAGTGCGGCGGCGCCTTGCGTCCTTCGTTCGCGTGGCCCCGACTGCTGTGGCCATTGCTCGATGCGCTCGAGTGGCTATTGCCATGTGCGGACGCGTTCCCGCCCGAGTTGCCGTTGCTCGTGCTGTGGCTCGAGCTGTTGCCGGCGCTGCGCCCCGACGAGACGGACACCGAGTGCTCGCGCTGGCGCTTGCGGCTGTTGGACTTGCGCTTGGCCTTCTCCTGCGCCTTGCGCTCCTTCTCGCGCACCGCCGAGCGCTTGACCGCCGTGCGCTCGCCGTTGCGCAGGCGCTGCATGAAGGCGACGATGGAGTCGTCCTCCTCCACCTCCAGCGCCATGTCGAAGTGGCGCGCCACCTGCGCCGCCAGGTCCTCCTTCAGCGAGTCCTCGTCCACCTTAAGGTGGTAGAACTTGACGTAGCGCTTGAGCGCCTCCTCCTGTGCACAGTCACGGCGAGAGTCAGATCGGCGGCGGAGACCGGCAGGGCGACCCACGTACGCCCAGACTCTTGAAGTCCACCATGAGCCGCGGCGGGTACAGCACGCGCTGCAGCCGCTGCGCGCTGAGCTCGTCCACGTCGTCGTAGTAGCGGCCGCCGTCCTCCAGCTCTGCGGCAGCGGCGGTTAGTGGGGCGGCGCACGCGTCCTCCGCCCGCGCCTCTTACCTTCGTCCATCACGTACAGGTCGTCGCGCTCGTCCTAGACACGGCACGGGGTTAGCCATGCTCGGGCGGGGAGGGGCGGCGCGGCGCCTACCATCGGGAGGGGGGCTGCCTGCCTTCTCGTCGAGCTCTGGTCCACGGCGCAGTTCAAAACAAGGGATCGGCGCCGAGAGCGGACGGTGTGGCACACAAAAGTGGACGTGTCCACTGGGTGGTGTGGCGCACACGGATTAGGAACTATCCTAGAGTAGGACTGTGACTAGAATAGAGAGCAACACATAACAGCGTGCCATTTCGCTCTTGATCCGTCTAAACCCGACCCAGAAATAAGAGTCGAAAAGCTATACCATGGATCGCTGGGAATAGATATTCCCGTAGATAAAGTATTCTCAATGAATCAATTGTCGAGAGAATCCATGTTTTCTGGTGGATGATGCAGTAATTCTAAAGTTTCCACCAGATATTTGTTATTTAGCTCTTAATTTGGGGTATCTGATCCCTCTTCAGGTTCTGGCTGGGTGTTATTCCAGACACCGGCGGAAGCGTGGCTTTTGCTACCTCCGGTGAGGGATGTGGCAATATGTTAATTACTAGTGATAGAGTAAGACCATGCGTATCTTTCATCCGTTTAAGTAAAACCTGACTTTCGCAAGAAGATTGTTGACGACGGCCAGCAGTGGTTGTCAGCCATAAAAAAATAACCAAACATAGTTGTGACGCTTGGCACTCTTTGCAAGCTCTGGGCCTAACAGTTTTGGCTGGCTAGTGGGTCTGCTTTGCAAGAGGTGGTACTTTTTGCCGTAAGATCAGCAAAAAGTGATGCTTGGTGTCTCAAGCAGCAGGTATTTGGCGCTGTCGACAACAATTATCAGTAGTTTAGCCATGAACGTAAGCACAAGCGGGTATTAAATAGTCGAGCAATACACTCCCAGCGTTGTAGCTTTCAGCAACACAAAACTTAAGCCTGGCCTCGATTACCAAGGTAAGCAGCAGCGCCTCCGCGCCTTCGGTGCTGCTGATCGCCGATCTTCCCATGAAAATTTGCTGGCGCCCAGCGTCCTCTTCAAAATGGACACTTGCGGGTGTCCATCCCGCGTGTCGCAGCTTGCGTGCGGCACACTATGTCCACCTTCGCGCAACATCCGCCCGACGTCTGCCCGACGCGCTGCAACTTCGAGTCAACATTCGCTGGTTCGCGCACTCGCCGCAAGATCCATGGCCGCCCCGAGCTCGAGCGCCACGTCGCCCGCCTTCAAGGCCTTCGTCGACGCGTCGGCCGGCGCCATGGGCGCGCTGTTCGCCGCCGTGCTGCTGTACCCGCTGGACGTGGCCAAGACGCGCCGCCAGGTGGACGTGGCGGACCAGCAGGACGCGGCGCGGCGCAAGGAGGCGCGCAACCTGCTGGCGGCCGTGTGGCTCATCTACCGGCACGAGGGCGCCGACGGGCTGTTCGCCGGACTCAGCTCCAAGGTGGCGCACACCGTGTCCTCCAACTTCGCCTACTTCTACTGGTACTCGTTCCTCAAGGCGGCGGCGGAGCGCCAGGCGCGCGCGCCCATCACCACGGGCACCAGTCTGCTCGTGGCCTCGGCCGCCGGCGCGCTCAACATGTCCATGACACTGCCGCTGGAGATGATCAACACGCGCGCGCAGATCCTGCCCAGCGACGACGAGGCGGACGCCGATGCCGACAAGGACAAGGACCAGGACGGCCGACGCTCCATGTGGGGCCTGGCCAAGGAGATCTACGCCGAGGACGGGCTGCTCTCCTTCTGGAAGGGCTTCATCCCGTCGCTCGTGCTGGTCAGCAACCCTTCCATCAACTACACCATCTTCGACAAGCTTAAGCTGCAGCTGCAGCACTCCAAGATGGCGGCCACCAACGCCACGCGCGTGAGCTCGCTCACGGCGCTCGAGGCCTTCATCTTGGCGGCCATCGCCAAGGCGGTCGCCACCATCGTCACCTACCCTGTCATCCGCGCCAAGGTGCTCATGCAGGCGCAGAAGAAGCAGGTCGCCGGCCAGCATAAGACCTCGCACGCCCACCACCACGCCGAGATGGGCAACTCCATGCTGCAGGTGCTTAAGCGCATCGGTGAGCTGGAAGGCCCTAGCGGCTACTTCAAGGGCTGCTCTGCGCAGCTATTCAACACCGTGCTCAAGAGTGCGCTGCTCGTCATGACCAAGGAGCAGATCACCAAGTACACCATGCGGGTGCTGTACATGCTGCGTCGGGATGCGGCCCCGAAGGCGATTGAGGCTGCGAAGGCGTAATTAAGCTTCTGTCTTGCACTTCGATCGAACCGAGTAGCAAATATTGCTATTTGTCAACACTTTGTTTTTTTTCAGCATAAGCTTGACTTTATAATCTACTCCGATTGTATTTTTCTGCAAATGTCCATCTTCGCAAGCGGCCAACTAACACTTGAGTGAAACTTCTCTCGATCGTCAGCTTGAGCTAATACCCAAAGATTCAAAATGCCTTGTTCATGGATAAAAGGTGTGTTGTTGGCGTGCGGCGTTGTTGTCGACCCGTCCAAACTCTTAAGCTTAGACAGGATTACAGTGGCTGAGAGTACTGCACCACCCATAGCAAAGAGAAGACCGAGACACATGGTGCAGTAGCTTTTCGATGATGCCTCGACAATGCTGAACTAAAGATCAAAAGCGCGACTAAGGCGAAGCAAAGCCTACCTCTTACGATTCGGGAATACTTGTAGCTGCGCCAACATTGTTGACGCTGTTGACTCAAGAAACTTTCAAAAAAGTTTGCAAAACATACCAGTGGTAATGCCGCCGCCGACTTAAGAGTGAAAAATGTCGCTTCTGCATCCTAGAAAGCAGCATTTGAGTGCCGAATGAAATACTGAAGTACAACGTTTGAGTAACTACTAAAGTCTAAGTTTGTGGAATTCCTTTATGACGTTATTTGATCCCTGCCAGGGTTACTTTGTATGGACATCTTTTTAAACTAAAGACTGGGAGCTCTCCTCATTTTGTTGCTGTCCAAAGTTCAGCTGCCCTAAGAGCTCGATGTCTACAGAATTTGCTCATCCATATTATGGATAGAACGGTTATTATTCTGCTGTTTTTTTAGGACATCCGTAAAATGAACTCTCACTTCAGGTATTCCAGACAAATGATTTATGCCAAAGACTCATGTCTTATCGAAATGTTTTTTTTTTTTTGCATCAGAGCCGTACATGGATGTGCTAGGACATTATTAACACGAACAAGGCTTAAATGCCCGCAAAAAAATGCGTACTGAAGTAAATACGATAAGCTGACATCTTCACAACTACGTAGTATATTGCAACAACAGTCGTGAGGAAAAGTGGATGGCTAAGGTATGACGAAAAACTTCCACACAGACTCAGAAGCTTAACGGATTTCGTCATTTACTTCGACGCCATGGCATTAAAGCCCTGGATGATAAGTGCCACGAGGACAGCACCACCCACGATCTTGAAAGTCGTTTTAAGGAATCTCTTGAACTTGCTGGGGTTCTTGACAGCCGCAGCCGCAGCCCCCTCGGTGAACTTCACAGCCTGCGCTTCAGTGCCCTTGAATCCAGCCGTCTGGAGGTTCTTCCATGCATCTTGCCATTTGGTGTTCGCAGTGTCCACGGTCTTTGCCTCCTTAAGTTTCGACGCGAGAGTTTTCCAATTGCTGGGCTTCTCCATTTCGCTAAGTTTCTTGGCGATAGCTATCTTTTGAGTCTGTTCAAGAGGCTTGAGCTGGCCCTTGCCGGCGGCTGCAAACTGTTTCGCCACCGACTTCATCTTCTCAAGCTCGCTGGCTAGTTTGGTTTTATCGATGGGCGCAAGCTTGCCTTTACCTAAGGCAGTAAACTGCTTGGCAGCCGTTTCCAGGGCCGTTCCTCCCGCACGCTCTTCCTGGATTGAGTCTTCTTCATCTTCCTGTTGGAGGGTTCTCAGGTGGTGATCCGTGTTGTCGCCGTCGGCGAGTTCAGCAAAGAGATCGTCGATAGCCTTGTCGTCAAATTGGGCGGATACCTCGGCCCTGGCCGGGTTGAAGCAGCTGAGGGCAATGGTGGCCACCACCAACGCGATGAAAAGACTGAGACGCATGGCGTAGTAGTTCTCGATAACACTTGCGGGGCAAAAGTATAGACGATGCTGGAGTGCGAATTCGGGAATGACAAATTGCGGGTAAGCCAGTGGACTCCACTGGAGTGTCTTGCCTATCCTCGACACATCCTATGATTGAGGAATACGGAGGGCTTGGAGTTAGCACCGACTGTGCCATGTAAACTTGCCGTCGTCAGCTTGTTCCAGCATCTTGGGCTGTGTCGAGGTGTGTACTAATGTTTCTCGGCATACAAACCATGGTGGAGAAAGATTCTTCAAAAACGGCAGCACTGTTTCTAATCGGCAGAGCGTCTTGTAGATCAAAGTGTCCGGTAATCAGACATGAGTACATCTCCGCAGTCATGGTTAGTGACTACCCGTTAGCCACTAGTGGAGCAGCTCGTTGTTGGTGGAGTGGTGCATTGGCGCCAACGTTGCTCTTTACATCCAACCCAAGAATTGCCAACGTAGACGCATTTCTCGAAGCTCGCCGTCGAGCTTTCCAGGGAGCCGTGGATCACTCCCCAGAGCACCGTATCTATCGTGGGCAAAGGCTGAGCGATTTGAACGATGCACGGACACAAAGCCGCGAGCTGCAGATCAGTCCGCGAATCGGACGAGCTTGTTGCTGATGGCGTGGGGCAACGATATACTGCAGAAGGAAATACGCCCCGACGCCGACGGCTGGTGACTATCCTTGTGGTAATGATGATACCTTGTTTACGATACGTTTGCGGACGCTCCTGTGTGTGTACACTGCTGCAAAAATCTTGTGTACAGTATACGATATGGTGAGGTGAGGTTGTAGCTTTGTTGTTATCACATACAAGGCAAACGTAGAGGCTCCAGTATGATCCCAGTCGCTAATGTCGTTTGCCAAGAGTGTCAGCACGAGTGCAGGTCACTACTTCCACGAGCTCCGCTTGACGCATTGACATGAACGCACTCAGAAAGGGCGAAATCCTAGTCAGCCCCAAAGTTATCCTGTCATCCTGCTCTCGCCAAGTGACGTTGGGGTCATTCTAATGGTATGCAATAGCGCTAGGACGGCAGGCGGGGGGGGCCATCACTGCCTGTCGGCAAGGTCATAGGATGTCGATGTCTAGAGAAGTTACTTCGGAATAGTGTTCGGCGCCCTGCGAAGATAGACAAGAACTCATACACTCTGCCGGTTTACTACGGGCATCGTTGTCGGCGTCGAGCAGCATTAAGGTCTTACGGTAGCTTTTGCCATTGTTGATGTTACCAGGAAGGATGAATGGCTCAACCTTGGTCGTACACGTATCATTCAGCGAGGTCTACTACGTTGGCGCTACTGCATACCGGCTAGGAGACGGCGTGACGTGTCTGGCAAGTGCGGACTGAGGTTCTGCTAGTAGAGTCTATGCACTGCGAGAACGAGCCCTGTCATTAGGACAGTGTCATACAGCAGAGATACGGTGCGGCATTGCAGAATCGATGAAGCTGACCTAGGTGGGACCATTCAGCTAGCAGCGTGGATGCAGTTGGTCGCGTTCAATATGCATCGTGGTGATGCATCCACTGCCAGGTGCTCCTCTTAGACCGGTGGGGGTGTACAAAGCACTCTGACGCCCGAGCAAGGTAAACGAGTAAACATCGGCAAGTGAAGATTGTGTTCGACTGGCGGAAAGGTGTACACAATGGTTGATGCTCAACTTTTTGAGCAAAAAATTTTCACCGGAAAATGGCAGTGTCTTGCAGCACTAGCGCTGCTGGAGGCGGCCTTGTCGATGTGTGGTTGAATCTAAGCTCTCACTGCAAGCAGCCGGCCACACTGGGCGAGAACGACCTGCTTCGACCGCAGGTCCAGGATTTGCACTTGAAAAAAATGGCGAGCTGGCCGCCGGCTGCGGCGTGCGCATAGTGGGATCATAAAGGTGTCGCTGGCAGCAGCGGCTGCAAGTCTGCATTATGTGGGGTGCTTATTCTTTAGCGATAGATAACGATTTTTTACAATAAATCAGGCCAGATGCGTCGTGCGCTCCAGTGCGAGCTCGTCCGTCGTCTTCGTCCTTAGTGTCGCGCGCTCAGCGACGCGGGAAGCTCTCGAGGAGGCGCAGCGGGTGAGTGCGCGAGGGCGCGTCCTCGATCTGGCGGTGGATGAAGGCGTCCTCTGGCGGCGCGGCGCACTCGTCGAACACGTCGGCGAACGAGGGGTCCCACCAGTCCTCGGCGAACAGGTTGCGCATGGAGTCGCCCGTGGGCGAGCTCTTCTTTTCGGCGGCCACGAGGTCGAGCTCGCGCACGTGGAAGCTGGTGACGGAGGAGCTCCTCCTGGTGAGTCGGTGTAGCTGGCGTCTCGGCACGGGCGGCGAGGCGGCGCCCACGCTGTCGTCCTTCTCTGCGTCCTTGGCGTCGCGGTCCTCGTTGACCATGAGGAACTCGCGGATGAGGTCGAGCGGCAGGCAGCGCGAGCCGTCGCTCTCGGGCGTGTCGTCCTCGGGCGTGTCGTCCTCGTCCTCGTCGCCCAGCAGGCCCTGCGTGGTCTCCAGCAGGAAGCGCACGTAGCTGTCCAGCTCCTCGACGCGCGTGGCGTCCAGCCGCCGCTTGCGCAGGCCCAGCCCGGCCTGCAGCGCGTGGCGCTCCGGGAAGCGCACGCGCGCGTAGAAGCTTTCGAGCTCGGCGCAGGCGGCGCAGCCGTCGTGGGCGCGCGCGCCGCCGCCGAACTGGCGCAGCAGCGCGTCGTGCAACGCGCGGAACTCCGAGTAGCGCTTGGCCACGTACCAGTCGGGGGCGCCGCTGCGCGACACGCGCAGCACGTAGAGCGTGGGGCGGCGGCGCGACTGGTTCTCGCGGCCGTAGGAGACGATCTTGGCGGCCACGGGGCGCAGCGAGCGCAGCTGCACGGCGGCCTTGGCGGCGTGCTCGGGCGTCATGGCGGCGTTGAAGGCTTGCGCTGCCGAGCGCCTCTTGAGAAATGAGCGATGCGCGGGATGCACCAATGAGGAGCCGGACCGCGACGCGGAGATGGGCGCGCGCAAACAGGCCCGGCCGTGCTCGAAAGTCTGCGCGCCTCGGCCGCCCGGCTGCGGCCGGCCAGCGTCGGCCGCTGCCTGCTGAAAGGCGCAGTCATTCGAGCACGCACGGCCGGAATGGCGGAGAAGGAGTCTGCCTTGGATAGATACGGTGGCGGCATCCACTCGATGGGGAGCATGCAGGGCGAGCCCTGCTTCAAGCAGCGCTTGATGTGCAGCAGCATGGCCGACGGCCGGCGCCCAGCAGCGGCAATCCAAAGCCAATCTCCGTAATCGTCCCCCGTAATCGTCCATGTAGACTAATCTCCGACATTTGATTCTCGACGCCCATTGGTTTGCTCTCGGCGATTAAAAAAACATCACTCTCAACAGGGCTAGGGCTAGACCAAAAGGGCGCGGAACAACGTGTCAGTCTGGGGTCAGTCATCCGGATCGTTTCTTTTTGGCGCTAAGATTCGGGTACCAAGATTTGAAAGATGTCTTGCACCGATTTCACCCTGTGAGTGACTAAAACGGTTACAGACAACTCCGGCTATAGTGGCGCCGGATATAAGAGAAGTTTGAATGTAAGAGCGGTTAAGACCAGACCAAAATGGAGGCTATAATAAAATGAAGTCAATCCGGCTATAAGGTTGTTCGAGTGTAAGAGAGACCCCCTTGGGGCAATAAGAGAGTGGGCTACGTGGCTCACTTTGAAACACGAACGCAGATAATGGTTTCAGCCCGCCAACACCTCACGATCTACGAGAAGAACGAGCTGCGTCGTCACCATCTCGCCAACCCCAGTCTCAAGCACGTCGATCTCCAGCAGTGGGTGGCTACACGTCTCAAGAAGAGGATTGGTGTTTCGACTGTCGGGAAAATTGTGAACCAGCCTCTTGATGCCACACCTAACGGCAATATCAAGAAAAAACGCAAGCCCCAGCACGCATCAATCGAGCCTCAGCTTCTGGACTTTGTCCATAACCAAGAGGAACATGGTCTGCTGTCTGACGACGTTCTACAAGCGAAGGCTAACCAGCTAGTTGGGGAGGAGGTCGTTACGCTGTCCTGGATTCAGGGTTTAAAGCCCGTCATGGCGTTTCCCTGCACATCATGCATGGCGAAGCAGGGTCGGTTGACACTGCGAATTTTGGCCAAGGGCGTACGGTTTTAATGGAGCTGCTTGATCAGTACAACCCGCACGACATCTTCAACATGGATGAAACAGCGTTGTTTTATAGGATGCTGCCGAGTCAAACGCTAGCGACTAGAGCGATCGCAGGAAGAAAGAAGGACAAAGCAAGAATTAGCATTGGCTTGTGCTGTAACCTTACTGGAACCGGCAGAAGCTGGAGCCAATTGTGATCAACAGAGCTGCGAAACCGCGGTGCTTTCGAGGGGTTAACATCAATGATATCCCGATTAAATATTTTTCGAACACCAAAGCATGGATGACGACCAAAGTATTTCTGGAGTGGGTGCGAGCGATAAATGTGAAGATGCACGGACGCAAAATACTTCTGCTTGTAGACAACGCTCCGGGCCATGCAGAAATTGAGCTGAACAACGTTCGCATTCACTTTCTCCCGAAAAACACGACATCTCACTTACAACCAATGGACGCTGGCATTATCCGAAACTTCAAGCTCAAATACAAAAGGTTGTTTGTGCAGTGGGTCATTGAGCAATACGGCGCCCAAACGAAGCTGGACTTGCTAACATCAACCAAGTTCGTGGTAGATGCGTGGAGAGCGGTATCGGAAGCGACAATCCGTCATTGTTGGCGGCACACAAGGATTGTCCCAGGAAGCATGAGCGCGAGTGTTGAGGAAGACAGCGAGCCTTCCTGCGAGGCAGAGATTGGCGATCTCGACGTGCTTATATCTAGATTGACGTTAGACGATGCATTGAGTGCGTCAAGCTACATTGTCATCGATGATAACATCGAAGAGAGTTTGGACAGCGAAGACGCAAGCTTGGAGTCATCGAGGGATAGCTCCAGTGATGAAGCCGAAGAGACATCATTTTCACACGCGGAGGCTTTGGCAGCAGCGCAAAAACTACAGGTATTCATGTTTGCTCATGGTTATCAGGATTACTCAGTGCAAAAGGTTGTCGATGTCTGCAGGACGATGGCTATCACCTCGAAGCGCCAGACGTCCATTACCGCTTTTTTTCATGAAACATCGTAGGTTTCGATGATATATAATAGGTTTTCTCTTACAACTGCGAAACATTTATAAGAGAGCTGTCTGACCCACAGTCCAAACATCTCCACTATAGCCGGAGTTGTCTGTACTCTCTTCGGGAGAAATTAAACCATTCAAGTAGGTTGTAGCTATTTTGGAAAACGTAAAATTGGTGCTAGGGTTATAAATAATTATGGTGAGATAAATTATGACAGGGTAAAAGAAAGATAGCAATATCGTACGACGTGATAAAGTTGAGTCGAACGACCGGGTCCTGGCAGCAATGCCCAGTGTTACGACGCCTAAATTTAGTCAGAGCAGTTGAATGTGGTAGCAATTTCCTAATTACCGACACGGCATTTAGTTATGTGTGACCACAGTGAAAGGCGCCATACGCTGTCATTCGTCATGTTCTAGTTACTCAACGAAGTGTTCTCTCACTACGCCCACCTCTCTACCTCGACGCCATGTCTGACAGCTCTCTACGCCCGCAAGATGACTCTCGGACAGTGGTATTGAATGTTTTGTCGGAAGCGGAGGTATGCGGCTGCGGTCGAGGCAGGGGTCGTGGGAGGTGAATGAGAGAGCAGGAGGAAGCATTGCTGCGGTCGGAAGCGCAAGAATCGTGATGAATTGCGTGAAAAGCTTGCCCGTGTTTCCATCAATGATAGAGCTGTTGAGCGACGTGCTGCTGCAGCCGCTGATGTTTCTAGGCACTTGGTACAAATAGTAGTCGGGTCACGCCCCACACCTGCAGCTACTACGGCGTAGGCTCAACGAGGCAATTTGCCATTGATGCTGATCCGAAGAAGCTCGTCGATGATGGCCTTGCGTTCTACATTAGATAGTTAGGTTTCGGCATGTTTTGACAAGCGTAGACGTAGTACAGCAAGTGTGGCAAGTGCACCCCAACGAAAATCGGAAAGTGGCTGTGCGGAAAATGTCATAGATCCTGCTAGCGGACCCCGTTCGGTGCGAAATGAGCGGTGGTGGAAAGAGGGAATGCTGGGCGTTTATTTCCACCAATTCAGAACGCCTAAAAACCCCTTCAAACGAAGTATTGGATCAGGTACGCGCGCCCGGCCACCACCAAAAGGCAACACCAAGCAATCAGCCTTGCGGATGACGTCAAATAAAGCTTATATAAGAAAATAATGTAGATATATGTATCGCCTACAGCAAAGTACTCCCACCGAATACTCCTCCAGGACGCCCTCCTGAAACAAATTCACCCAGCAAGTTTCATACACATGTCTAGTTGGCGACGAACGTATGCACTCTCCGAACCAAATGCATGTCAATGCCACCGCGCTTTACGATATATTGTCCTTGCCAGTATCAACGTACCTCATGCGTCCACACATCCACATTCCTGTTTGTCGATTCAGGCAAACACAGCTCCGCCCGGACACGTATCTCACCGTCTTGCAGAACCAATCAACTCAGAATTGGGTCTCGCCACCACGTCACAGCGTTCAGAGGTACCCAGTGTTCCGGAACTTGAGTGTTGCCATGTATATACAGCCCGCTTTGTCGGGTACGGTCGCCAGCGCTGACTTACAGCCTTTACCTATTAATCGGTGAGAAGGCAGGCCCCGCATGCACGACCAACTGATCTTCTTTTGAGAAAACATGATATCATAAACACCATATTTGCCCCTTAAATTTTTGTACGCTGGTAGCAAAAATGGCCATATCAGCTAACGCTCCCAGTGCATACTCTCCACCCTCATGAACGCACGCCGGATACCCACCAGGTGGGCAATACTAGTCCAACCGGAACAGCCTCAGATGCCACACACACTCAATGGATGGATTACACATGCAAATGGCAATACAGATGATAAAGACACGCCATTTACTCGCTCATACACTCAACGGAGTTCAAGCTAGCAGACACACCTCGTACGTCTAGGATTCAGGGCGCATCGTACCTGTGGATTTTTTGTGATTGTTCTGTACGATCGTACTCTGTGACCAAGTAAAGTGGTTTAATTGTAAGAGGCTACTAATTTGCTCTCTGTGCCTAAAAGTTGTGTCGTGCGTGTTTGCTGTGTAATATTTACACAATGTCCTCTTACTGAGGCATTGCTATTGTTGGTGCTGCTAGCCTGACTCACAGAGAGATGTATTCCTTCCACTCTAGCAGTCTGCTAACGTGTATGCCGTGAGGAGAGCAGTCTTTACAGCATCGACACGTGGGAATTGCTTGTCTTGCCAACATTGACAGGTGCATTCTTTCTCGACCAAATTGACAGTCCTCCACAGATGCACATAGTCCGAACAACTACTGAGATCAGTGAAACGCACCATGTATTGTCCTCTCAAACACGGTTGGGTCATTAGTTTTTTGTTGAGTGCGAGCATCTTGTTCCAATTTTCCTTATGTACCGGAGCTAGCCGGTTGTACCATTTTGCCAGTATTTCAGTATCTACAGCAGAGTCTTCACAGGTTACAGCTGATTCCCCGCTCTTCGCGTAGTGTCACGTCGCATACTGGCGTAAAGCTCCACAACTTCCACGAAATAACTTCTCAAAACCCTGCAGAGGATAGGCAGACCGACACGAATTTTGCCTAGCAATTGGTTCGCGGATACAGACGGATCGATGCCACCTAGTCGTAAAACGGTTGCTCGTACTTTTCACTGAAACATAGATAACCCAGTGGACTTTGCTAACTTCTTGGCGTTGGTGATGATGTGGAGAACACAAAAACGGTGTCCACAGTGAGGGTATAACTCCATCACAGCCCCGTGTAAACCTTTCTGCCAATTCGATACGAACGTCGGCTTCCAAGTTACTGTAATATTCTGTGAAGCGATCTTTAACGAGCCACAGCCAATTAGAAGTGTACTCTTGATGAACCAGCCCCAATCTATATACGATGATGAGTCTATTGATATTTCTCGATGTGAAAAGCAGGAACACGCCGCGTTTGTTCATTTCCATTTTCAGGTGCGTGCCATCCAGTCCAATGATGTGTAGGACATTCTGGGATATCTCGGGAAAGCTGCTTCTGTCCGTAAAGTCATTTACCGCCGCACCTGGGGGGTAGGAGTAGTCGTTGATGACTCGTATGTCTGCCGGTGATCCGGCTTTGTCGACGACGCCAATAGGACTGATGAAGATGTTCTTCCACACGTCAAGGAGATCCGCGTCGACGACCAGGTAGTGGCCATCGCGTTGTCCTTTGGCGATGTGCTGGTGGATCCGGTCTGTGTGGCGCGTGGTGGTCTGGTGGTTTGGAGGGTGCTGCTACTGCACGTGTTCCGTTGTGCGGTCCACCGAGAGATGACCCCTGTACGCACAATAGCAATCCACTGTTCGGTAACCTCTCTCAAATGCGAATCCGTTGAAAGAACAAAGCCTTATTTGGTCGGGCGTCGTCAGCGTTTTCGCCGCGGAAGACGCGCACAAAGTGCTCCAGGAGTTGGTTCATAGCTCGAGCAAGCTGGGAGTCAGCGCGAAACAGTCAATGTCGCGATCGCTCTGCTGTCGCGGCTGGTGTGGGCCTAGCACAATGTTGTTTTGAGAGGCCAAGGTTCTGTACTCAGCTCGACGTGCTGTCTCGAGCTTGTGATTGATGGCAAGTTGGGACGTATGGAATGCTGTATAAGCTTGTTGTTGCTGCTTACAGAAAGTTTTGTAGGTAACCACAACCTTTGCAGAGTGATTCTGTCCGCCTGGGATCTGTATCCGTGAGCGTGGTGGTGCTGACGCGTCTGGCACGCGCTGTAACGTTCCACGGGCCTGTACCCATGGCTGGGATGGTACTGTGGTGGCACCAGGCTGCTTGTTAGTGTCGCTGTAATGGTATGTCTGCTGTCCTTCCTGTTCACCGGACCCGGATGCCTCGCGTCACAGATCGCTAAAGTCGGGGGCGAGACCCAGGAAATGTTTATCTATCCCAGCTTTAGCGTCCGCCGGTAATGCCAGTGGCATCAAGTGCACACGGTTGGGGTCGAAGCACTTGCCTGCAAGTGTCCCGGTGCGTCCTTTTCGAGAGAGGTAGCGCATGCATAGCGTTTTGTGCCGTGTTTGGGAAGAAGCGCAAGAAGGTCCTTCAGGACAGATGAAACTTTGGCTGGCCGTGTCTGCTGCTGCTTCGTGGCTGTAGCTGATTGACCAAGCGTTGCTGGTGCCTGCATAGCGGTCCGCCGGTCCTGTTGAGCTCGGCATAGTTCCATAAGGTGGCAGTCGCTGCGTGTGAACTCTTGGCCGACCAGAGTGGCTGTCTGCAGATTTGAGGCGATGATCTGGCTGCGAATTTTGCCAGTTTGGAGTTGATCCAGTAGAATAGCATCCCGCAGGGGATGCCCGACGTACGGGCCTGGCCACAATTCTGCTTCGACAGGGTCGACAACGCGGTGACGCAGGATAGCACCTTGACTCCAATTTCTGGATCTTCATCGTTATCATCTGGGCCCGTTTTTCTGGTGATAGCCGACGTGCCGTGTACTCGAACAACGGATACAAATGTATTCGCCCCACGAATACAAGAGCACCAGGAGCGACTGTAGATGCTGGCATCGCTGCGTAAGCAGAAAAGGAAGACTGGGCTAGATCGAACTGCAGGAAATTGCAGTAGTTTGTCTTTCACCAAGACCTCGACCTGAAAACCTGAATTGCGGTAGTGGTTGCGCTAGACATATCTTGGTTACTTTCCACTAATATTAAATACCATACGCTGTAATGAAAAATGGAGACCGGGGAGGCGCTCTTTGTACGAGTTGTTGTTGGCATTTAATAGCTTACACACGTACTCGGCGTTCCCCTCTTTCTTGGCTTTGCGGTAACCGTTTGTTCCAACTCGAAAAGAGAATCCTGCGTGGTGCGAGAACTCTCGGCACTTTTGCAGGACGGCCAGCTCACGTCTCGAACATCCTCACCGCGATTTATTCTCCCCACGGCACGCCACCGTCCATACAAATCAAGGCTCGAACGGTCCAGACCTACAGTGAGGTTGTTACGCAACAAACCGAGGCCCCGAAGAATTTGGAGGTTGTTAGGTTCTACATGGCTTGCTCTCAGCGCTCTTTGTTTCGAAAGTACTTGTTCATGATCTTCATCTTAGTGATAGGTCCATACTTAGCAAAGTGACACCAACGCGCGTGGCTCTGTCCACATGGGCAGTCTATACTTATGTTTACATACGTCAATTTTCCCTCATCGGTTCAAGCTCCTCTTTCTGCCACACCAACCGCGATGACAGCACATCCTTCTTCGTTCAAGATTCCTCGTGGCAAGCCGTCCAAGAAGCGAATGATCGAGAGTAAAAGCGGAGACCTGGTGTTGGAGTCCGATGCGGAGAAGAATATAGAACCCGAACAAAATCGCAAGTACTTCCTCCGGTTGGAATTAAACACTGGCTTAATTTGATAGGTCACATAACGATTAAGCGTTTTTGTTGTGCTCAGACCGCATTAGATTTAGAGTGAGCGAAAAGCATCTATTTGTTGCTAAACAACAGCGCACTGCCACGATCAGAAGCTTTTAAAAGGGCTAGAGCAGACTCGTACAGCTCTCTGCTGCAGCTCAAATTGGTAGGAAAACGCTTGGCTCTACGAAGAGTTAGAAATATGTCGTTCGCGGTGTCGCCTTTCAGCTGGCGAAAAGCGAAGTTCACGGACTTAATGAGGGCGTCAATGCCCTTTCTGGGAATGTGGTATTGGAGGATCTGCATGGAGTTAAACACCCCCAGGTCAAGGCAGTGTGTGAATGAGGGAATGCTCACGGAAGAGCAGGCGGTACAAAAAAAACTATCAATTTACTAAGGTAGTAGTAAATTGATAGTTTTTTCAATTTACTACTACCTTAGTAAATTGATAGTTGTCTTCGGTATGAAGACGATGTTTCTGGCTGCATTGGCACTACCTTAGTAAGTTAATAGTTTTTGTTTTTACCAAAACATAACCTTTGACGTTTCATATTGTTTTGATCCTCACCGAAAACAGCAATGAGATGACAAGATAGGTATATGGTCCTTCACGGAGAACTATGAAGCTCAACGATCAAGCAAACACAGAGCCAAAGGAGAAATATGCACCCGTAACATCGATACTGATGATCGGGACGTATACAGGGAGTATTTGATTACCAAAGTATTTCCAGCTATTAAGGCCAGTGGCCAAGAAAGGCACCACAAACTTATTCTTGTTAAGCAGGATAACGCGAAGCTTCACGTGGAAATTTGGGACAAAGCAGTAGTCGAAGCTGGTTAAGAAGGAGGCTGGAACATTCTATTGATGTGCACTTACGGAGGACCGACGGGCTTCGGCTTAAGCCTGAACACTTTAGACTTACCAAGACGGACGGATCCCAGCCATGAGCAGTTGCCTCAGATTTCTTTCCCGTCCGTCTACAGCTCTTACGGAAAGGGGAGTACTACCGGTGATAGAAGGGCTTCAAGGCGGAATGAGTATGTGCAATTAATCCTGGTGTTCGCAAATTTCACCTGTATATGCCCCCGATAACCGTACGCTCAGCATTAACCCCCCCCCCCCAGCGCCCAAGCCATTTTTTCGTATTTAATCGAAAGCTGACTCATGTTGTCCGATCCAACTTGTTATAGACTAGGCTTAATTAGTTTTACTATGTTGTCACTTAAGTACGTGTACCGTTTCTGAAAAACGCGATACGCAAGCTTTCTTCAAATCCTTATTAACGTTGGACGTACAACATGTGGACTCCTTTCATGCCCCATGATATCGACTTTGAAGGGTATCGAAGTGACCTTTTTATCAAGAGACTAGACAAAGCAGGTAAAGAAGCGAAGCATGTCCGGTCACTACCCGAATCGGAAAAACAAAACAAGTGCATTCAAATATAAAATGAACGCATCGTAACTTTGTATTCCTTCCTCAACCAGTCCTTCTACCTAGTCAGTTTCGCATTCCTGCCCGGAACTGATCTCATCATCACTTCCAGCATTGCGTGATGGGGGGCGCTCTACTGCATCCTCTTCCTCGTCTTCCTTGCTGACCTCATGTCTGTACCTCGAGCTTGAGGCTCGCATTTTCATGCTGCTCTTCCTCCAGCACTTCCACCGGACGCTCGATTTTGATTGTCACACCCACACCGTGGGTGTGGCCGCTTGTTTCCGTTATCCCATTGATAGTGCCAATTCTGGAAACAGGTCATTGTGTTCCCTGGGTAATGAGGCCATACCTTATTGCAGAGATACGTCCTGGATGCACTCATAATTAGTTTGACTCACAGCACACTCATCGGTATGTGCACGTACCGAGCTTTGTCCGACTTGCTGCAGCCTTCGCAGTAGTACTTTGTGCCGCGCCGCTCCCCGATATGGCGCTTGCGATTTGAGCACACCTTGCATTAGCGCTGGCAACTTCTTCGAACTCCATTCAAAACTTGGTGGGTCGTGCTCAGCCGCCAGTGGAGCAAGTCCTCCAGAGTCGCTTGTAGTAGTCGAATCAATCTAGCCACACAGACAATCAGCACAGACCAAATAGTTAGCATCCAACATGTGCCAGGTACAACTTGTATCTGAGCGCACAGCGTTCACACCCAGCAGCCATACAGACAACATGTGCCAGGTACAACATGTAGAGGTGAGCGTTCTTCAATCTATTTCAGTCATCTCAAGCATCTCTGTGTGCAGCTCCATCAAAACCTCCGCATGTGTCATTGGCTTCACCTCACGCCTCCCTGAAGACAATGTACGCGCTCACGATAACCACATCCACTAATCCACAAAACATTGACTTGTAGTATTTCTTGCACCAGGTTTGAAGTTGAATTGAGTAGCTCTAGAGACGGAGTTGATCGTAAATAACAACTCCACCCATCCGCTAATGATAATCGCGAAATCTTATTCGACTCACCTCCTCTTGCATGCCTTGCTCGCGACGCCTACGAACACCGCCGCATTATGCCTCTCTCCGTAACCACAACGGACCACCACCACGCTACAGCACACTCGCACCTTCACTTCCACCTCACACACTCGTCGGTCTGCATGTCTGCGTGGCCATACACGCTCATCTGGTCTTCGACGCCTCTTTCCTCGTAAACCGCACACACCTGCGCGCACAGACACCAAGCACGCAAGACAGCACGCCCTAATCTGGCAGCTCAATTTGGCAGATTCGCATATGCGTGTCCTACGTTGGCTGTCTGAGCAGCTGAAGTTGTCTGTCTCTGCTGCCTCGAGCTGACAAGGGCCTGGTGTGTTTGCGTTTGCGTTTGCGTTTGCGTTTGCGCTTGCGTTTGCGTTTGCGTTTGCGTTTGCGTTTGCGCTTGCGTTTGCGTTTGCGTTTGCGTTTGCGCTTGCGTTTGCGTTTGTGCTTCTTGGCAGTCCCAGTCTGGCTGCTGCACGACCGTGCCGTTAGGTGGGTGTGCTGGCCCAGGACAAGCGATATTTGGCTTGGATATGGTGGTACGGATTGTGCGTCGTCGCGAGGCGATACAGCGGGTTGAGCGCGATCGGAGGGTAGCAGGTTGTACGGAAAACATGCAGCAGTGCGGCGGTGGTGTGTTTGTGTGTGTAGCGTGCGCAGGGGAGCGAGAAAGCGGTCGCAAAAATGGAGGTTAGGTTTGCAATTTTGCTGGGCGCATAGCGCAGTGGTAGCGCGTCCGCTTTGCAAGCGGAAGGCCCCGGGTTCAATCCCCGGTGTGTCCAACTCTTTGTTCGACTCACCTCCTCTTGCATGCCTTGCTCGCGACGCCTACGAACACCGCCGCATTATGCCTCTCTCCGTAACCACAACGGACCACCACCACGCTACAGCACACTCGCACCTTCACTTCCACCTCACACACTCGTCGGTCTGCATGTCTGCGTGGCCATACACGCTCATCTGGTCTTCGACGCCTCTTTCCTCGTAAACCGCACACACCTGCGCGCACAGACACCAAGCACGCAAGACAGCACGCCCTAATCTGGCAGCTCAATTTGGCAGATTCGCATATGCGTGTCCTACGTTGGCTGTCTGAGCAGCTGAAGTTGTCTGTCTCTGCTGCCTCGAGCTGACAAGGGCCTGGTGTGTTTGCGTTTGCGTTTGCGTTTGCGTTTGCGCTTGCGTTTGCGTTTGCGTTTGCGTTTGCGTTTGCGCTTGCGTTTGCGTTTGCGTTTGCGTTTGCGCTTGCGTTTGCGTTTGTGCTTCTTGGCAGTCCCAGTCTGGCTGCTGCACGACCGTGCCGTTAGGTGGGTGTGCTGGCCCAGGACAAGCGATATTTGGCTTGGATATGGTGGTACGGATTGTGCGTCGTCGCGAGGCGATACAGCGGGTTGAGCGCGATCGGAGGGTAGCAGGTTGTACGGAAAACATGCAGCAGTGCGGCGGTGGTGTGTTTGTGTGTGTAGCGTGCGCAGGGGAGCGAGAAAGCGGTCGCAAAAATGGAGGTTAGGTTTGCAATTTTGCTGGGCGCATAGCGCAGTGGTAGCGCGTCCGCTTTGCAAGCGGAAGGCCCCGGGTTCAATCCCCGGTGTGTCCAACTCTTTGTTCGACTCACCTCCTCTTGCATGCCTTGCTCGCGACGCCTACGAACACCGCCGCATTATGCCTCTCTCCGTAACCACAACGGACCACCACCACGCTACAGCACACTCGCACCTTCACTTCCACCTCACACACTCGTCGGTCTGCATGTCTGCGTGGCCATACACGCTCATCTGGTCTTCGACGCCTCTTTCCTCGTAAACCGCACACACCTGCGCGCACAGACACCAAGCACGCAAGACAGCACGCCCTAATCTGGCAGCTCAATTTGGCAGATTCGCATATGCGTGTCCTACGTTGGCTGTCTGAGCAGCTGAAGTTGTCTGTCTCTGCTGCCTCGAGCTGACAAGGGCCTGGTGTGTTTGCGTTTGCGTTTGCGTTTGCGTTTGCGCTTGCGTTTGCGTTTGCGTTTGCGTTTGCGTTTGCGTTTGCGCTTGCGTTTGCGTTTGCGTTTGCGTTTGCGCTTGCGTTTGCGTTTGTGCTTCTTGGCAGTCCCAGTCTGGCTGCTGCACGACCGTGCCGTTAGGTGGGTGTGCTGGCCCAGGACAAGCGATATTTGTGCTTGGATATGGTGGTACGGATTGTGCGTCGTCGCGAGGCGATACAGCGGGTTGAGCGCGATCGGAGGGTAGCAGGTTGTACGGAAAACATGCAGCAGTGCGGCGGTGGTGTGTTTGTGTGTGTAGCGTGCGCAGGGGAGCGAGAAAGCGGTCGCAAAAATGGAGGTTAGGTTTGCAATTTTGCTGGGCGCATAGCGCAGTGGTAGCGCGTCCGCTTTGCAAGCGGAAGGCCCCGGGTTCAATCCCCGGTGTGTCCAAGTCTTTGTTCGACTCACCTCCTCTTGCATGCCTTGCTCGCGACGCCTACGAACACCGCCGCATTATGCCTCTCTCCGTAACCACAACGGACCACCACCACGCTACAGCACACTCGCACCTTCACTTCCACCTCACACACTCGTCGGTCTGCATGTCTGCGTGGCCATACACGCTCATCTGGTCTTCGACGCCTCTTTCCTCGTAAACCGCACACACCTGCGCGCACAGACACCAAGCACGCAAGACAGCACGCCCTAATCTGGCAGCTCAATTTGGCAGATTCGCATATGCGTGTCCTACGTTGGCTGTCTGAGCAGCTGAAGTTGTCTGTCTCTGCTGCCTCGAGCTGACAAGGGCCTGGTGTGTTTGCGTTTGCGTTTGCGTTTGCGTTTGCGCTTGCGTTTGCGTTTGCGTTTGCGTTTGCGTTTGCGCTTGCGTTTGCGTTTGCGTTTGCGTTTGCGCTTGCGTTTGCGTTTGTGCTTCTTGGCAGTCCCAGTCTGGCTGCTGCACGACCGTGCCGTTAGGTGGGTGTGCTGGCCCAGGACAAGCGATATTTGGCTTGGATATGGTGGTACGGATTGTGCGTCGTCGCGAGGCGATACAGCGGGTTGAGCGCGATCGGAGGGTAGCAGGTTGTACGGAAAACATGCAGCAGTGCGGCGGTGGTGTGTTTGTGTGTGTAGCGTGCGCAGGGGAGCGAGAAAGCGGTCGCAAAAATGGAGGTTAGGTTTGCAATTTTGCTGGGCGCATAGCGCAGTGGTAGCGCGTCCGCTTTGCAAGCGGAAGGCCCCGGGTTCAATCCCCGGTGTGTCCAAGTCTTTGTTCGACTCACCTCCTCTTGCATGCCTTGCTCGCGACGCCTACGAACACCGCCGCATTATGCCTCTCTCCGTAACCACAACGGACCACCACCACGCTACAGCACACTCGCACCTTCACTTCCACCTCACACACTCGTCGGTCTGCATGTCTGCGTGGCCATACACGCTCATCTGGTCTTCGACGCCTCTTTCCTCGTAAACCGCACACACCTGCGCGCACAGACACCAAGCACGCAAGACAGCACGCCCTAATCTGGCAGCTCAATTTGGCAGATTCGCATATGCGTGTCCTACGTTGGCTGTCTGAGCAGCTGAAGTTGTCTGTCTCTGCTGCCTCGAGCTGACAAGGGCCTGGTGTGTTTGCGTTTGCGTTTGCGTTTGCGTTTGCGCTTGCGTTTGCGTTTGCGTTTGCGTTTGCGTTTGCGTTTGCGCTTGCGTTTGCGTTTGCGTTTGCGTTTGCGCTTGCGTTTGCGTTTGTGCTTCTTGGCAGTCCCAGTCTGGCTGCTGCACGACCGTGCCGTTAGGTGGGTGTGCTGGCCCAGGACAAGCGATATTTGTGCTTGGATATGGTGGTACGGATTGCGTCGTCGCGAGGCGATACAGCGGGTTGAGCGCGATCGGAGGGTAGCAGGTTGTACGGAAAACATGCAGCAGTGCGGCGGTGGTGTGTTTGTGTGTGTAGCGTGCGCAGGGGAGCGAGAAAGCGGTCGCAAAAATGGAGGTTAGGTTTGCAATTTTGCTGGGCGCATAGCGCAGTGGTAGCGCGTCCGCTTTGCAAGCGGAAGGCCCCGGGTTCAATCCCCGGTGTGTCCAACTCTTTGTTCGACTCACCTCCTCTTGCATGCCTTGCTCGCGACGCCTACGAACACCGCCGCATTATGCCTCTCTCCGTAACCACAACGGACCACCACCACGCTACAGCACACTCGCACCTTCACTTCCACCTCACACACTCGTCGGTCTGCATGTCTGCGTGGCCATACACGCTCATCTGGTCTTCGACGCCTCTTTCCTCGTAAACCGCACACACCTGCGCGCACAGACACCAAGCACGCAAGACAGCACGCCCTAATCTGGCAGCTCAATTTGGCAGATTCGCATATGCGTGTCCTACGTTGGCTGTCTGAGCAGCTGAAGTTGTCTGTCTCTGCTGCCTCGAGCTGACAAGGGCCTGGTGTGTTTGCGTTTGCGTTTGCGTTTGCGTTTGCGTTTGCGTTTGCGTTTGCGTTTGCGTTTGCGTTTGCGTTTGCGTTTGCGCTTGCGTTTGCGTTTGTGCTTCTTGGCAGTCCCAGTCTGGCTGCTGCACGACCGTGCCGTTAGGTGGGTGTGCTGGCCCAGGACAAGCGATATTTGTGCTTGGATATGGTGGTACGGATTGTGCGTCGTCGCGAGGCGATACAGCGGGTTGAGCGCGATCGGAGGGTAGCAGGTTGTACGGAAAACATGCAGCAGTGCGGCGGTGGTGTGTTTGTGTGTGTAGCGTGCGCAGGGGAGCGAGAAAGCGGTCGCAAAAATGGAGGTTAGGTTTGCAATTTTGCTGGGCGCATAGCGCAGTGGTAGCGCGTCCGCTTTGCAAGCGGAAGGCCCCGGGTTCAATCCCCGGTGTGTCCAACTCTTTGTTCGACTCACCTCCTCTTGCATGCCTTGCTCGCGACGCCTACGAACACCGCCGCATTATGCCTCTCTCCGTAACCACAACGGACCACCACCACGCTACAGCACACTCGCACCTTCACTTCCACCTCACACACTCGTCGGTCTGCATGTCTGCGTGGCCATACACGCTCATCTGGTCTTCGACGCCTCTTTCCTCGTAAACCGCACACACCTGCGCGCACAGACACCAAGCACGCAAGACAGCACGCCCTAATCTGGCAGCTCAATTTGGCAGATTCGCATATGCGTGTCCTACGTTGGCTGTCTGAGCAGCTGAAGTTGTCTGTCTCTGCTGCCTCGAGCTGACAAGGGCCTGGTGTGTTTGCGTTTGCGTTTGCGTTTGCGTTTGCGCTTGCGTTTGCGTTTGCGTTTGCGTTTGCGCTTGCGTTTGCGTTTGCGTTTGCGTTTGCGTTTGCGCTTGCGTTTGCGTTTGTGCTTCTTGGCAGTCCCAGTCTGGCTGCTGCACGACCGTGCCGTTAGGTGGGTGTGCTGGCCCAGGACAAGCGATATTTGTGCTTGGATATGGTGGTACGGATTGCGTCGTCGCGAGGCGATACAGCGGGTTGAGCGCGATCGGAGGGTAGCAGGTTGTACGGAAAACATGCAGCAGTGCGGCGGTGGTGTGTTTGTGTGTGTAGCGTGCGCAGGGGAGCGAGAAAGCGGTCGCAAAAATGGAGGTTAGGTTTGCAATTTTGCTGGGCGCATAGCGCAGTGGTAGCGCGTCCGCTTTGCAAGCGGAAGGCCCCGGGTTCAATCCCCGGTGTGTCCAACTCTTTGTTCGACTCACCTCCTCTTGCATGCCTTGCTCGCGACGCCTACGAACACCGCCGCATTATGCCTCTCTCCGTAACCACAACGGACCACCACCACGCTACAGCACACTCGCACCTTCACTTCCACCTCACACACTCGTCGGTCTGCATGTCTGCGTGGCCATACACGCTCATCTGGTCTTCGACGCCTCTTTCCTCGTAAACCGCACACACCTGCGCGCACAGACACCAAGCACGCAAGACAGCACGCCCTAATCTGGCAGCTCAATTTGGCAGATTCGCATATGCGTGTCCTACGTTGGCTGTCTGAGCAGCTGAAGTTGTCTGTCTCTGCTGCCTCGAGCTGACAAGGGCCTGGTGTGTTTGCGTTTGCGTTTGCGTTTGCGTTTGCGTTTGCGTTTGCGTTTGCGTTTGCGTTTGCGTTTGCGTTTGCGTTTGCGCTTGCGTTTGCGTTTGTGCTTCTTGGCAGTCCCAGTCTGGCTGCTGCACGACCGTGCCGTTAGGTGGGTGTGCTGGCCCAGGACAAGCGATATTTGTGCTTGGATATGGTGGTACGGATTGTGCGTCGTCGCGAGGCGATACAGCGGGTTGAGCGCGATCGGAGGGTAGCAGGTTGTACGGAAAACATGCAGCAGTGCGGCGGTGGTGTGTTTGTGTGTGTAGCGTGCGCAGGGGAGCGAGAAAGCGGTCGCAAAAATGGAGGTTAGGTTTGCAATTTTGCTGGGCGCATAGCGCAGTGGTAGCGCGTCCGTTTTGCAAGCGGAAGGCCCCGGGTTCAATCCCCGGTGTGTCCAAGTCTTTGTTCGACTCACCTCCTCTTGCATGCCTTGCTCGCGACGCCTACGAACACCGCCGCATTATGCCTCTCTCCGTAACCACAACGGACCACCACCACGCTACAGCACACTCGCACCTTCACTTCCACCTCACACACTCGTCGGTCTGCATGTCTGCGTGGCCATACACGCTCATCTGGTCTTCGACGCCTCTTTCCTCGTAAACCGCACACACCTGCGCGCACAGACACCAAGCACGCAAGACAGCACGCCCTAATCTGGCAGCTCAATTTGGCAGATTCGCATATGCGTGTCCTACGTTGGCTGTCTGAGCAGCTGAAGTTGTCTGTCTCTGCTGCCTCGAGCTGACAAGGGCCTGGTGTGTTTGCGTTTGCGTTTGCGTTTGCGTTTGTGCTTCTTGGCAGTCCCAGTCTGGCTGCTGCACGACCGTGCCGTTAGGTGGGTGTGCTGGCCCAGGACAAGCGATATTTGTGCTTGGATATGGTGGTACGGATTGTGCGTCGTCGCGAGGCGATACAGCGGGTTGAGCGCGATCGGAGGGTAGCAGGTTGTACGGAAAACATGCAGCAGTGCGGCGGTGGTGTGTTTGTGTGTGTAGCGTGCGCAGGGGAGCGAGAAAGCGGTCGCAAAAATGGAGGTTAGGTTTGCAATTTTGCTGGGCGCATAGCGCAGTGGTAGCGCGTCCGCTTTGCAAGCGGAAGGCCCCGGGTTCAATCCCCGGTGTGTCCAACTCTTTGTTCGACTCACCTCCTCTTGCATGCCTTGCTCGCGACGCCTACGAACACCGCCGCATTATGCCTCTCTCCGTAACCACAACGGACCACCACCACGCTACAGCACACTCGCACCTTCACTTCCACCTCACACACTCGTCGGTCTGCATGTCTGCGTGGCCATACACGCTCATCTGGTCTTCGACGCCTCTTTCCTCGTAAACCGCACACACCTGCGCGCACAGACACCAAGCACGCAAGACAGCACGCCCTAATCTGGCAGCTCAATTTGGCAGATTCGCATATGCGTGTCCTACGTTGGCTGTCTGAGCAGCTGAAGTTGTCTGTCTCTGCTGCCTCGAGCTGACAAGGGCCTGGTGTGTTTGCGTATGCGTTTGCGTTTGCGTTTGCGCTTGCGTTTGCGTTTGTGCTTCTTGGCAGTCCCAGTCTGGCTGCTGCACGACCGTGCCGTTAGGTGGGTGTGCTGGCCCAGGACAAGCGATATTTGTGCTTGGATATGGTGGTACGGATTGTGCGTCGTCGCGAGGCGATACAGCGGGTTGAGCGCGATCGGAGGGTAGCAGGTTGTACGGAAAACATGCAGCAGTGCGGCGGTGGTGTGTTTGTGTGTGTAGCGTGCGCAGGGGAGCGAGAAAGCGGTCGCAAAAATGGAGGTTAGGTTTGCAATTTTGCTGGGCGCATAGCGCAGTGGTAGCGCGTCCGCTTTGCAAGCGGAAGGCCCCGGGTTCAATCCCCGGTGTGTCCAACTCTTTGTTCGACTCACCTCCTCTTGCATGCCTTGCTCGCGACGCCTACGAACACCGCCGCATTATGCCTCTCTCCGTAACCACAACGGACCACCACCACGCTACAGCACACTCGCACCTTCACTTCCACCTCACACACTCGTCGGTCTGCATGTCTGCGTGGCCATACACGCTCATCTGGTCTTCGACGCCTCTTTCCTCGTAAACCGCACACACCTGCGCGCACAGACACCAAGCACGCAAGACAGCACGCCCTAATCTGGCAGCTCAATTTGGCAGATTCGCATATGCGTGTCCTACGTTGGCTGTCTGAGCAGCTGAAGTTGTCTGTCTCTGCTGCCTCGAGCTGACAAGGGCCTGGTGTGTTTGCGTATGCGTTTGCGTTTGCGTTTGCGCTTGCGTTTGCGTTTATGCTTCTTGGCAGTCCCAGTCTGGCTGCTGCACGACCGTGCCGTTAGGTGGGTGTGCTGGCCCAGGACAAGCGATATTTGTGCTTGGATATGGTGGTACGGATTGTGCGTCGTCGCGAGGCGATACAGCGGGTTGAGCGCGATCGGAGGGTAGCAGGTTGTACGGAAAACATGCAGCAGTGCGGCGGTGGTGTGTTTGTGTGTGTAGCGTGCGCAGGGGAGCGAGAAAGCGGTCGCAAAAATGGAGGTTAGGTTTGCAATTTTGCTGGGCGCATAGCGCAGTGGTAGCGCGTCCGCTTTGCAAGCGGAAGGCCCCGGGTTCAATCCCCGGTGTGTCCAACTCTTTGTTCGACTCACCTCCTCTTGCATGCCTTGCTCGCGACGCCTACGAACACCGCCGCATTATGCCTCTCTCCGTAACCACAACGGACCACCACCACGCTACAGCACACTCGCACCTTCACTTCCACCTCACACACTCGTCGGTCTGCATGTCTGCGTGGCCATACACGCTCATCTGGTCTTCGACGCCTCTTTCCTCGTAAACCGCACACACCTGCGCGCACAGACACCAAGCACGCAAGACAGCACGCCCTAATCTGGCAGCTCAATTTGGCAGATTCGCATATGCGTGTCCTACGTTGGCTGTCTGAGCAGCTGAAGTTGTCTGTCTCTGCTGCCTCGAGCTGACAAGGGCCTGGTGTGTTTGCGTATGCGTTTGCGTTTGCGTTTGCGCTTGCGTTTGCGTTTATGCTTCTTGGCAGTCCCAGTCTGGCTGCTGCACGACCGTGCCGTTAGGTGGGTGTGCTGGCCCAGGACAAGCGATATTTGTGCTTGGATATGGTGGTACGGATTGTGCGTCGTCGCGAGGCGATACAGCGGGTTGAGCGCGATCGGAGGGTAGCAGGTTGTACGGAAAACATGCAGCAGTGCGGCGGTGGTGTGTTTGTGTGTGTAGCGTGCGCAGGGGAGCGAGAAAGCGGTCGCAAAAATGGAGGTTAGGTTTGCAATTTTGCTGGGCGCATAGCGCAGTGGTAGCGCGTCCGCTTTGCAAGCGGAAGGCCCCGGGTTCAATCCCCGGTGTGTCCAACTCTTTGTTCGACTCACCTCCTCTTGCATGCCTTGCTCGCGACGCCTACGAACACCGCCGCATTATGCCTCTCTCCGTAACCACAACGGACCACCACCACGCTACAGCACACTCGCACCTTCACTTCCACCTCACACACTCGTCGGTCTGCATGTCTGCGTGGCCATACACGCTCATCTGGTCTTCGACGCCTCTTTCCTCGTAAACCGCACACACCTGCGCGCACAGACACCAAGCACGCAAGACAGCACGCCCTAATCTGGCAGCTCAATTTGGCAGATTCGCATATGCGTGTCCTACGTTGGCTGTCTGAGCAGCTGAAGTTGTCTGTCTCTGCTGCCTCGAGCTGACAAGGGCCTGGTGTGTTTGCGTATGCGTTTGCGTTTGCGTTTGCGCTTGCGTTTGCGTTTATGCTTCTTGGCAGTCCCAGTCTGGCTGCTGCACGACCGTGCCGTTAGGTGGGTGTGCTGGCCCAGGACAAGCGATATTTGTGCTTGGATATGGTGGTACGGATTGTGCGTCGTCGCGAGGCGATACAGCGGGTTGAGCGCGATCGGAGGGTAGCAGGTTGTACGGAAAACATGCAGCAGTGCGGCGGTGGTGTGTTTGTGTGTGTAGCGTGCGCAGGGGAGCGAGAAAGCGGTCGCAAAAATGGAGGTTAGGTTTGCAATTTTGCTGGGCGCATAGCGCAGTGGTAGCGCGTCCGCTTTGCAAGCGGAAGGCCCCGGGTTCAATCCCCGGTGTGTCCAACTCTTTGTTCGACTCACCTCCTCTTGCATGCCTTGCTCGCGACGCCTACGAACACCGCCGCATTATGCCTCTCTCCGTAACCACAACGGACCACCACCACGCTACAGCACACTCGCACCTTCACTTCCACCTCACACACTCGTCGGTCTGCATGTCTGCGTGGCCATACACGCTCATCTGGTCTTCGACGCCTCTTTCCTCGTAAACCGCACACACCTGCGCGCACAGACACCAAGCACGCAAGACAGCACGCCCTAATCTGGCAGCTCAATTTGGCAGATTCGCATATGCGTGTCCTACGTTGGCTGTCTGAGCAGCTGAAGTTGTCTGTCTCTGCTGCCTCGAGCTGACAAGGGCCTGGTGTGTTTGCGTATGCGTTTGCGTTTGCGTTTGCGCTTGCGTTTGCGTTTGTGCTTCTTGGCAGTCCCAGTCTGGCTGCTGCACGACCGTGCCGTTAGGTGGGTGTGCTGGCCCAGGACAAGCGATATTTGTGCTTGGATATGGTGGTACGGATTGTGCGTCGTCGCGAGGCGATACAGCGGGTTGAGCGCGATCGGAGGGTAGCAGGTTGTACGGAAAACATGCAGCAGTGCGGCGGTGGTGTGTTTGTGTGTGTAGCGTGCGCAGGGGAGCGAGAAAGCGGTCGCAAAAATGGAGGTTAGGTTTGCAATTTTGCTGGGCGCATAGCGCAGTGGTAGCGCGTCCGCTTTGCAAGCGGAAGGCCCCGGGTTCAATCCCCGGTGTGTCCAACTCTTTGTTCGACTCACCTCCTCTTGCATGCCTTGCTCGCGACGCCTACGAACACCGCCGCATTATGCCTCTCTCCGTAACCACAACGGACCACCACCACGCTACAGCACACTCGCACCTTCACTTCCACCTCACACACTCGTCGGTCTGCATGTCTGCGTGGCCATACACGCTCATCTGGTCTTCGACGCCTCTTTCCTCGTAAACCGCACACACCTGCGCGCACAGACACCAAGCACGCAAGACAGCACGCCCTAATCTGGCAGCTCAATTTGGCAGATTCGCATATGCGTGTCCTACGTTGGCTGTCTGAGCAGCTGAAGTTGTCTGTCTCTGCTGCCTCGAGCTGACAAGGGCCTGGTGTGTTTGCGTATGCGTTTGCGTTTGCGTTTGCGCTTGCGTTTGCGTTTGTGCTTCTTGGCAGTCCCAGTCTGGCTGCTGCACGACCGTGCCGTTAGGTGGGTGTGCTGGCCCAGGACAAGCGATATTTGTGCTTGGATATGGTGGTACGGATTGTGCGTCGTCGCGAGGCGATACAGCGGGTTGAGCGCGATCGGAGGGTAGCAGGTTGTACGGAAAACATGCAGCAGTGCGGCGGTGGTGTGTTTGTGTGTGTAGCGTGCGCAGGGGAGCGAGAAAGCGGTCGCAAAAATGGAGGTTAGGTTTGCAATTTTGCTGGGCGCATAGCGCAGTGGTAGCGCGTCCGCTTTGCAAGCGGAAGGCCCCGGGTTCAATCCCCGGTGTGTCCAACTCTTTGTTCGACTCACCTCCTCTTGCATGCCTTGCTCGCGACGCCTACGAACACCGCCGCATTATGCCTCTCTCCGTAACCACAACGGACCACCACCACGCTACAGCACACTCGCACCTTCACTTCCACCTCACACACTCGTCGGTCTGCATGTCTGCGTGGCCATACACGCTCATCTGGTCTTCGACGCCTCTTTCCTCGTAAACCGCACACACCTGCGCGCACAGACACCAAGCACGCAAGACAGCACGCCCTAATCTGGCAGCTCAATTTGGCAGATTCGCATATGCGTGTCCTACGTTGGCTGTCTGAGCAGCTGAAGTTGTCTGTCTCTGCTGCCTCGAGCTGACAAGGGCCTGGTGTGTTTGCGTATGCGTTTGCGTTTGCGTTTGCGCTTGCGTTTGCGTTTGTGCTTCTTGGCAGTCCCAGTCTGGCTGCTGCACGACCGTGCCGTTAGGTGGGTGTGCTGGCCCAGGACAAGCGATATTTGTGCTTGGATATGGTGGTACGGATTGTGCGTCGTCGCGAGGCGATACAGCGGGTTGAGCGCGATCGGAGGGTAGCAGGTTGTACGGAAAACATGCAGCAGTGCGGCGGTGGTGTGTTTGTGTGTGTAGCGTGCGCAGGGGAGCGAGAAAGCGGTCGCAAAAATGGAGGTTAGGTTTGCAATTTTGCTGGGCGCATAGCGCAGTGGTAGCGCGTCCGCTTTGCAAGCGGAAGGCCCCGGGTTCAATCCCCGGTGTGTCCAACTCTTTGTTCGACTCACCTCCTCTTGCATGCCTTGCTCGCGACGCCTACGAACACCGCCGCATTATGCCTCTCTCCGTAACCACAACGGACCACCACCACGCTACAGCACACTCGCACCTTCACTTCCACCTCACACACTCGTCGGTCTGCATGTCTGCGTGGCCATACACGCTCATCTGGTCTTCGACGCCTCTTTCCTCGTAAACCGCACACACCTGCGCGCACAGACACCAAGCACGCAAGACAGCACGCCCTAATCTGGCAGCTCAATTTGGCAGATTCGCATATGCGTGTCCTACGTTGGCTGTCTGAGCAGCTGAAGTTGTCTGTCTCTGCTGCCTCGAGCTGACAAGGGCCTGGTGTGTTTGCGTTTGCGTTTGCGTTTGCGTTTGCGTTTGCGTTTGCGTTTGCGTTTGCGTTTGCGTTTGCGTTTGCGTTTGCGTTTGCGCTTGCGTTTGCGTTTGTGCTTCTTGGCAGTCCCAGTCTGGCTGCTGCACGACCGTGCCGTTAGGTGGGTGTGCTGGCCCAGGACAAGCGATATTTGTGCTTGGATATGGTGGTACGGATTGTGCGTCGTCGCGAGGCGATACAGCGGGTTGAGCGCGATCGGAGGGTAGCAGGTTGTACGGAAAACATGCAGCAGTGCGGCGGTGGTGTGTTTGTGTGTGTAGCGTGCGCAGGGGAGCGAGAAAGCGGTCGCAAAAATGGAGGTTAGGTTTGCAATTTTGCTGGGCGCATAGCGCAGTGGTAGCGCGTCCGCTTTGCAAGCGGAAGGCCCCGGGTTCAATCCCCGGTGTGTCCAACTCTTTGTTCGACTCACCTCCTCTTGCATGCCTTGCTCGCGACGCCTACGAACACCGCCGCATTATGCCTCTCTCCGTAACCACAACGGACCACCACCACGCTACAGCACACTCGCACCTTCACTTCCACCTCACACACTCGTCGGTCTGCATGTCTGCGTGGCCATACACGCTCATCTGGTCTTCGACGCCTCTTTCCTCGTAAACCGCACACACCTGCGCGCACAGACACCAAGCACGCAAGACAGCACGCCCTAATCTGGCAGCTCAATTTGGCAGATTCGCATATGCGTGTCCTACGTTGGCTGTCTGAGCAGCTGAAGTTGTCTGTCTCTGCTGCCTCGAGCTGACAAGGGCCTGGTGTGTTTGCGTTTGCGTTTGCGTTTGCGTTTGCGTTTGCGTTTGCGTTTGCGTTTGCGTTTGCGTTTGCGTTTGCGTTTGCGTTTGCGCTTGCGTTTGCGTTTGTGCTTCTTGGCAGTCCCAGTCTGGCTGCTGCACGACCGTGCCGTTAGGTGGGTGTGCTGGCCCAGGACAAGCGATATTTGTGCTTGGATATGGTGGTACGGATTGTGCGTCGTCGCGAGGCGATACAGCGGGTTGAGCGCGATCGGAGGGTAGCAGGTTGTACGGAAAACATGCAGCAGTGCGGCGGTGGTGTGTTTGTGTGTGTAGCGTGCGCAGGGGAGCGAGAAAGCGGTCGCAAAAATGGAGGTTAGGTTTGCAATTTTGCTGGGCGCATAGCGCAGTGGTAGCGCGTCCGCTTTGCAAGCGGAAGGCCCCGGGTTCAATCCCCGGTGTGTCCAACTCTTTGTTCGACTCACCTCCTCTTGCATGCCTTGCTCGCGACGCCTACGAACACCGCCGCATTATGCCTCTCTCCGTAACCACAACGGACCACCACCACGCTACAGCACACTCGCACCTTCACTTCCACCTCACACACTCGTCGGTCTGCATGTCTGCGTGGCCATACACGCTCATCTGGTCTTCGACGCCTCTTTCCTCGTAAACCGCACACACCTGCGCGCACAGACACCAAGCACGCAAGACAGCACGCCCTAATCTGGCAGCTCAATTTGGCAGATTCGCATATGCGTGTCCTACGTTGGCTGTCTGAGCAGCTGAAGTTGTCTGTCTCTGCTGCCTCGAGCTGACAAGGGCCTGGTGTGTTTGCGTTTGCGTTTGCGTTTGCGTTTGCGCTTGCGTTTGCGTTTGCGTTTGCGTTTGCGCTTGCGTTTGCGTTTGCGTTTGCGTTTGCGTTTGCGCTTGCGCTTGCGTTTGCGTTTGTGCTTCTTGGCAGTCCCAGTCTGGCTGCTGCACGACCGTGCCGTTAGGTGGGTGTGCTGGCCCAGGACAAGCGATATTTGTGCTTGGATATGGTGGTACGGATTGTGCGTCGTCGCGAGGCGATACAGCGGGTTGAGCGCGATCGGAGGGTAGCAGGTTGTACGGAAAACATGCAGCAGTGCGGCGGTGGTGTGTTTGTGTGTGTAGCGTGCGCAGGGGAGCGAGAAAGCGGTCGCAAAAATGGAGGTTAGGTTTGCAATTTTGCTGGGCGCATAGCGCAGTGGTAGCGCGTCCGCTTTGCAAGCGGAAGGCCCCGGGTTCAATCCCCGGTGTGTCCAACTCTTTGTTCGACTCACCTCCTCTTGCATGCCTTGCTCGCGACGCCTACGAACACCGCCGCATTATGCCTCTCTCCGTAACCACAACGGACCACCACCACGCTACAGCACACTCGCACCTTCACTTCCACCTCACACACTCGTCGGTCTGCATGTCTGCGTGGCCATACACGCTCATCTGGTCTTCGACGCCTCTTTCCTCGTAAACCGCACACACCTGCGCGCACAGACACCAAGCACGCAAGACAGCACGCCCTAATCTGGCAGCTCAATTTGGCAGATTCGCATATGCGTGTCCTACGTTGGCTGTCTGAGCAGCTGAAGTTGTCTGTCTCTGCTGCCTCGAGCTGACAAGGGCCTGGTGTGTTTGCGTATGCGTTTGCGTTTGCGTTTGCGCTTGCGTTTGCGTTTGTGCTTCTTGGCAGTCCCAGTCTGGCTGCTGCACGACCGTGCCGTTAGGTGGGTGTGCTGGCCCAGGACAAGCGATATTTGTGCTTGGATATGGTGGTACGGATTGTGCGTCGTCGCGAGGCGATACAGCGGGTTGAGCGCGATCGGAGGGTAGCAGGTTGTACGGAAAACATGCAGCAGTGCGGCGGTGGTGTGTTTGTGTGTGTAGCGTGCGCAGGGGAGCGAGAAAGCGGTCGCAAAAATGGAGGTTAGGTTTGCAATTTTGCTGGGCGCATAGCGCAGTGGTAGCGCGTCCGCTTTGCAAGCGGAAGGCCCCGGGTTCAATCCCCGGTGTGTCCAACTCTTTGTTCGACTCACCTCCTCTTGCATGCCTTGCTCGCGACGCCTACGAACACCGCCGCATTATGCCTCTCTCCGTAACCACAACGGACCACCACCACGCTACAGCACACTCGCACCTTCACTTCCACCTCACACACTCGTCGGTCTGCATGTCTGCGTGGCCATACACGCTCATCTGGTCTTCGACGCCTCTTTCCTCGTAAACCGCACACACCTGCGCGCACAGACACCAAGCACGCAAGACAGCACGCCCTAATCTGGCAGCTCAATTTGGCAGATTCGCATATGCGTGTCCTACGTTGGCTGTCTGAGCAGCTGAAGTTGTCTGTCTCTGCTGCCTCGAGCTGACAAGGGCCTGGTGTGTTTGCGTATGCGTTTGCGTTTGCGTTTGCGCTTGCGTTTGCGTTTGTGCTTCTTGGCAGTCCCAGTCTGGCTGCTGCACGACCGTGCCGTTAGGTGGGTGTGCTGGCCCAGGACAAGCGATATTTGTGCTTGGATATGGTGGTACGGATTGTGCGTCGTCGCGAGGCGATACAGCGGGTTGAGCGCGATCGGAGGGTAGCAGGTTGTACGGAAAACATGCAGCAGTGCGGCGGTGGTGTGTTTGTGTGTGTAGCGTGCGCAGGGGAGCGAGAAAGCGGTCGCAAAAATGGAGGTTAGGTTTGCAATTTTGCTGGGCGCATAGCGCAGTGGTAGCGCGTCCGCTTTGCAAGCGGAAGGCCCCGGGTTCAATCCCCGGTGTGTCCAACTCTTTGTTCGACTCACCTCCTCTTGCATGCCTTGCTCGCGACGCCTACGAACACCGCCGCATTATGCCTCTCTCCGTAACCACAACGGACCACCACCACGCTACAGCACACTCGCACCTTCACTTCCACCTCACACACTCGTCGGTCTGCATGTCTGCGTGGCCATACACGCTCATCTGGTCTTCGACGCCTCTTTCCTCGTAAACCGCACACACCTGCGCGCACAGACACCAAGCACGCAAGACAGCACGCCCTAATCTGGCAGCTCAATTTGGCAGATTCGCATATGCGTGTCCTACGTTGGCTGTCTGAGCAGCTGAAGTTGTCTGTCTCTGCTGCCTCGAGCTGACAAGGGCCTGGTGTGTTTGCGTATGCGTTTGCGTTTGCGTTTGCGCTTGCGTTTGCGTTTGTGCTTCTTGGCAGTCCCAGTCTGGCTGCTGCACGACCGTGCCGTTAGGTGGGTGTGCTGGCCCAGGACAAGCGATATTTGTGCTTGGATATGGTGGTACGGATTGTGCGTCGTCGCGAGGCGATACAGCGGGTTGAGCGCGATCGGAGGGTAGCAGGTTGTACGGAAAACATGCAGCAGTGCGGCGGTGGTGTGTTTGTGTGTGTAGCGTGCGCAGGGGAGCGAGAAAGCGGTCGCAAAAATGGAGGTTAGGTTTGCAATTTTGCTGGGCGCATAGCGCAGTGGTAGCGCGTCCGCTTTGCAAGCGGAAGGCCCCGGGTTCAATCCCCGGTGTGTCCAACTCTTTGTTCGACTCACCTCCTCTTGCATGCCTTGCTCGCGACGCCTACGAACACCGCCGCATTATGCCTCTCTCCGTAACCACAACGGACCACCACCACGCTACAGCACACTCGCACCTTCACTTCCACCTCACACACTCGTCGGTCTGCATGTCTGCGTGGCCATACACGCTCATCTGGTCTTCGACGCCTCTTTCCTCGTAAACCGCACACACCTGCGCGCACAGACACCAAGCACGCAAGACAGCACGCCCTAATCTGGCAGCTCAATTTGGCAGATTCGCATATGCGTGTCCTACGTTGGCTGTCTGAGCAGCTGAAGTTGTCTGTCTCTGCTGCCTCGAGCTGACAAGGGCCTGGTGTGTTTGCGTATGCGTTTGCGTTTGCGTTTGCGCTTGCGTTTGCGTTTGTGCTTCTTGGCAGTCCCAGTCTGGCTGCTGCACGACCGTGCCGTTAGGTGGGTGTGCTGGCCCAGGACAAGCGATATTTGTGCTTGGATATGGTGGTACGGATTGTGCGTCGTCGCGAGGCGATACAGCGGGTTGAGCGCGATCGGAGGGTAGCAGGTTGTACGGAAAACATGCAGCAGTGCGGCGGTGGTGTGTTTGTGTGTGTAGCGTGCGCAGGGGAGCGAGAAAGCGGTCGCAAAAATGGAGGTTAGGTTTGCAATTTTGCTGGGCGCATAGCGCAGTGGTAGCGCGTCCGCTTTGCAAGCGGAAGGCCCCGGGTTCAATCCCCGGTGTGTCCAACTCTTTGTTCGACTCACCTCCTCTTGCATGCCTTGCTCGCGACGCCTACGAACACCGCCGCATTATGCCTCTCTCCGTAACCACAACGGACCACCACCACGCTACAGCACACTCGCACCTTCACTTCCACCTCACACACTCGTCGGTCTGCATGTCTGCGTGGCCATACACGCTCATCTGGTCTTCGACGCCTCTTTCCTCGTAAACCGCACACACCTGCGCGCACAGACACCAAGCACGCAAGACAGCACGCCCTAATCTGGCAGCTCAATTTGGCAGATTCGCATATGCGTGTCCTACGTTGGCTGTCTGAGCAGCTGAAGTTGTCTGTCTCTGCTGCCTCGAGCTGACAAGGGCCTGGTGTGTTTGCGTTTGCGTTTGCGTTTGCGTTTGCGTTTGCGTTTGCGTTTGCGTTTGCGTTTGCGCTTGCGTTTGCGTTTGTGCTTCTTGGCAGTCCCAGTCTGGCTGCTGCACGACCGTGCCGTTAGGTGGGTGTGCTGGCCCAGGACAAGCGATATTTGTGCTTGGATATGGTGGTACGGATTGTGCGTCGTCGCGAGGCGATACAGCGGGTTGAGCGCGATCGGAGGGTAGCAGGTTGTACGGAAAACATGCAGCAGTGCGGCGGTGGTGTGTTTGTGTGTGTAGCGTGCGCAGGGGAGCGAGAAAGCGGTCGCAAAAATGGAGGTTAGGTTTGCAATTTTGCTGGGCGCATAGCGCAGTGGTAGCGCGTCCGCTTTGCAAGCGGAAGGCCCCGGGTTCAATCCCCGGTGTGTCCAACTCTTTGTTCGACTCACCTCCTCTTGCATGCCTTGCTCGCGACGCCTACGAACACCGCCGCATTATGCGTCTCTCCGTAACCACAACGGACCACCACCACGCTACAGCACACTCGCACCTTCACTTCCACCTCACACACTCGTCGGTCTGCATGTCTGCGTGGCCATACACGCTCATCTGGTCTTCGACGCCTCTTTCCTCGTAAACCGCACACACCTGCGCGCACAGACACCAAGCACGCAAGACAGCACGCCCTAATCTGGCAGCTCAATTTGGCAGATTCGCATATGCGTGTCCTACGTTGGCTGTCTGAGCAGCTGAAGTTGTCTGTCTCTGCTGCCTCGAGCTGACAAGGGCCTGGTGTGTTTGCGTTTGCGTTTGCGTTTGCGTTTGCGTTTGCGTTTGCGTTTGCGTTTGCGTTTGCGTTTGCGTTTGCGTTTGCGTTTGCGTTTGCGTTTGCGTTTGCGTTTGTGCTTCTTGGCAGTCCCAGTCTGGCTGCTGCACGACCGTGCCGTTAGGTGGGTGTGCTGGCCCAGGACAAGCGATATTTGTGCTTGGATATGGTGGTACGGATTGTGCGTCGTCGCGAGGCGATACAGCGGGTTGAGCGCGATCGGAGGGTAGCAGGTTGTACGGAAAACATGCAGCAGTGCGGCGGTGGTGTGTTTGTGTGTGTAGCGTGCGCAGGGGAGCGAGAAAGCGGTCGCAAAAATGGAGGTTAGGTTTGCAATTTTGCTGGGCGCATAGCGCAGTGGTAGCGCGTCCGCTTTGCAAGCGGAAGGCCCCGGGTTCAATCCCCGGTGTGTCCAACTCTTTGTTCGACTCACCTCCTCTTGCATGCCTTGCTCGCGACGCCTACGAACACCGCCGCATTATGCCTCTCTCCGTAACCACAACGGACCACCACCACGCTACAGCACACTCGCACCTTCACTTCCACCTCACACACTCGTCGGTCTGCATGTCTGCGTGGCCATACACGCTCATCTGGTCTTCGACGCCTCTTTCCTCGTAAACCGCACACACCTGCGCGCACAGACACCAAGCACGCAAGACAGCACGCCCTAATCTGGCAGCTCAATTTGGCAGATTCGCATATGCGTGTCCTACGTTGGCTGTCTGAGCAGCTGAAGTTGTCTGTCTCTGCTGCCTCGAGCTGACAAGGGCCTGGTGTGTTTGCGTTTGCGTTTGCGTTTGCGTTTGCGTTTGCGTTTGCGTTTGCGTTTGCGTTTGCGTTTGCGTTTGCGTTTGCGTTTGTGCTTCTTGGCAGTCCCAGTCTGGCTGCTGCACGACCGTGCCGTTAGGTGGGTGTGCTGGCCCAGGACAAGCGATATTTGTGCTTGGATATGGTGGTACGGATTGTGCGTCGTCGCGAGGCGATACAGCGGGTTGAGCGCGATCGGAGGGTAGCAGGTTGTACGGAAAACATGCAGCAGTGCGGCGGTGGTGTGTTTGTGTGTGTAGCGTGCGCAGGGGAGCGAGAAAGCGGTCGCAAAAATGGAGGTTAGGTTTGCAATTTTGCTGGGCGCATAGCGCAGTGGTAGCGCGTCCGCTTTGCAAGCGGAAGGCCCCGGGTTCAATCCCCGGTGTGTCCAACTCTTTGTTCGACTCACCTCCTCTTGCATGCCTTGCTCGCGACGCCTACGAACACCGCCGCATTATGCCTCTCTCCGTAACCACAACGGACCACCACCACGCTACAGCACACTCGCACCTTCACTTCCACCTCACACACTCGTCGGTCTGCATGTCTGCGTGGCCATACACGCTCATCTGGTCTTCGACGCCTCTTTCCTCGTAAACCGCACACACCTGCGCGCACAGACACCAAGCACGCAAGACAGCACGCCCTAATCTGGCAGCTCAATTTGGCAGATTCGCATATGCGTGTCCTACGTTGGCTGTCTGAGCAGCTGAAGTTGTCTGTCTCTGCTGCCTCGAGCTGACAAGGGCCTGGTGTGTTTGCGTTTGCGTTTGCGTTTGCGTTTGCGTTTGCGCTTGCGTTTGCGTTTGTGCTTCTTGGCAGTCCCAGTCTGGCTGCTGCACGACCGTGCCGTTAGGTGGGTGTGCTGGCCCAGGACAAGCGATATTTGTGCTTGGATATGGTGGTACGGATTGTGCGTCGTCGCGAGGCGATACAGCGGGTTGAGCGCGATCGGAGGGTAGCAGGTTGTACGGAAAACATGCAGCAGTGCGGCGGTGGTGTGTTTGTGTGTGTAGCGTGCGCAGGGGAGCGAGAAAGCGGTCGCAAAAATGGAGGTTAGGTTTGCAATTTTGCTGGGCGCATAGCGCAGTGGTAGCGCGTCCGCTTTGCAAGCGGAAGGCCCCGGGTTCAATCCCCGGTGTGTCCAACTCTTTGTTCGACTCACCTCCTCTTGCATGCCTTGCTCGCGACGCCTACGAACACCGCCGCATTATGCCTCTCTCCGTAACCACAACGGACCACCACCACGCTACAGCACACTCGCACCTTCACTTCCACCTCACACACTCGTCGGTCTGCATGTCTGCGTGGCCATACACGCTCATCTGGTCTTCGACGCCTCTTTCCTCGTAAACCGCACACACCTGCGCGCACAGACACCAAGCACGCAAGACAGCACGCCCTAATCTGGCAGCTCAATTTGGCAGATTCGCATATGCGTGTCCTACGTTGGCTGTCTGAGCAGCTGAAGTTGTCTGTCTCTGCTGCCTCGAGCTGACAAGGGCCTGGTGTGTTTGCGTTTGCGTTTGCGTTTGCGTTTGCGTTTGCGCTTGCGTTTGCGTTTGTGCTTCTTGGCAGTCCCAGTCTGGCTGCTGCACGACCGTGCCGTTAGGTGGGTGTGCTGGCCCAGGACAAGCGATATTTGTGCTTGGATATGGTGGTACGGATTGTGCGTCGTCGCGAGGCGATACAGCGGGTTGAGCGCGATCGGAGGGTAGCAGGTTGTACGGAAAACATGCAGCAGTGCGGCGGTGGTGTGTTTGTGTGTGTAGCGTGCGCAGGGGAGCGAGAAAGCGGTCGCAAAAATGGAGGTTAGGTTTGCAATTTTGCTGGGCGCATAGCGCAGTGGTAGCGCGTCCGCTTTGCAAGCGGAAGGCCCCGGGTTCAATCCCCGGTGTGTCCAACTCTTTGTTCGACTCACCTCCTCTTGCATGCCTTGCTCGCGACGCCTACGAACACCGCCGCATTATGCCTCTCTCCGTAACCACAACGGACCACCACCACGCTACAGCACACTCGCACCTTCACTTCCACCTCACACACTCGTCGGTCTGCATGTCTGCGTGGCCATACACGCTCATCTGGTCTTCGACGCCTCTTTCCTCGTAAACCGCACACACCTGCGCGCACAGACACCAAGCACGCAAGACAGCACGCCCTAATCTGGCAGCTCAATTTGGCAGATTCGCATATGCGTGTCCTACGTTGGCTGTCTGAGCAGCTGAAGTTGTCTGTCTCTGCTGCCTCGAGCTGACAAGGGCCTGGTGTGTTTGCGTTTGCGTTTGCGTTTGCGTTTGCGTTTGCGTTTGCGTTTGCGTTTGCGTTTGCGTTTGCGTTTGCGTTTGCGTTTGCGTTTGCGTTTGCGCTTGCGTTTGCGTTTGTGCTTCTTGGCAGTCCCAGTCTGGCTGCTGCACGACCGTGCCGTTAGGTGGGTGTGCTGGCCCAGGACAAGCGATATTTGTGCTTGGATATGGTGGTACGGATTGTGCGTCGTCGCGAGGCGATACAGCGGGTTGAGCGCGATCGGAGGGTAGCAGGTTGTACGGAAAACATGCAGCAGTGCGGCGGTGGTGTGTTTGTGTGTGTAGCGTGCGCAGGGGAGCGAGAAAGCGGTCGCAAAAATGGAGGTTAGGTTTGCAATTTTGCTGGGCGCATAGCGCAGTGGTAGCGCGTCCGCTTTGCAAGCGGAAGGCCCCGGGTTCAATCCCCGGTGTGTCCAACTCTTTGTTCGACTCACCTCCTCTTGCATGCCTTGCTCGCGACGCCTACGAACACCGCCGCATTATGCCTCTCTCCGTAACCACAACGGACCACCACCACGCTACAGCACACTCGCACCTTCACTTCCACCTCACACACTCGTCGGTCTGCATGTCTGCGTGGCCATACACGCTCATCTGGTCTTCGACGCCTCTTTCCTCGTAAACCGCACACACCTGCGCGCACAGACACCAAGCACGCAAGACAGCACGCCCTAATCTGGCAGCTCAATTTGGCAGATTCGCATATGCGTGTCCTACGTTGGCTGTCTGAGCAGCTGAAGTTGTCTGTCTCTGCTGCCTCGAGCTGACAAGGGCCTGGTGTGTTTGCGTTTGCGTTTGCGTTTGCGTTTGCGTTTGCGTTTGCGTTTGCGTTTGCGTTTGCGTTTGCGTTTGCGTTTGCGTTTGTGCTTCTTGGCAGTCCCAGTCTGGCTGCTGCACGACCGTGCCGTTAGGTGGGTGTGCTGGCCCAGGACAAGCGATATTTGTGCTTGGATATGGTGGTACGGATTGTGCGTCGTCGCGAGGCGATACAGCGGGTTGAGCGCGATCGGAGGGTAGCAGGTTGTACGGAAAACATGCAGCAGTGCGGCGGTGGTGTGTTTGTGTGTGTAGCGTGCGCAGGGGAGCGAGAAAGCGGTCGCAAAAATGGAGGTTAGGTTTGCAATTTTGCTGGGCGCATAGCGCAGTGGTAGCGCGTCCGCTTTGCAAGCGGAAGGCCCCGGGTTCAATCCCCGGTGTGTCCAACTCTTTGTTCGACTCACCTCCTCTTGCATGCCTTGCTCGCGACGCCTACGAACACCGCCGCATTATGCCTCTCTCCGTAACCACAACGGACCACCACCACGCTACAGCACACTCGCACCTTCACTTCCACCTCACACACTCGTCGGTCTGCATGTCTGCGTGGCCATACACGCTCATCTGGTCTTCGACGCCTCTTTCCTCGTAAACCGCACACACCTGCGCGCACAGACACCAAGCACGCAAGACAGCACGCCCTAATCTGGCAGCTCAATTTGGCAGATTCGCATATGCGTGTCCTACGTTGGCTGTCTGAGCAGCTGAAGTTGTCTGTCTCTGCTGCCTCGAGCTGACAAGGGCCTGGTGTGTTTGCGTTTGCGTTTGCGTTTGCGTTTGCGTTTGCGTTTGCGTTTGCGTTTGCGTTTGCGTTTGCGCTTGCGTTTGCGTTTGTGCTTCTTGGCAGTCCCAGTCTGGCTGCTGCACGACCGTGCCGTTAGGTGGGTGTGCTGGCCCAGGACAAGCGATATTTGTGCTTGGATATGGTGGTACGGATTGTGCGTCGTCGCGAGGCGATACAGCGGGTTGAGCGCGATCGGAGGGTAGCAGGTTGTACGGAAAACATGCAGCAGTGCGGCGGTGGTGTGTTTGTGTGTGTAGCGTGCGCAGGGGAGCGAGAAAGCGGTCGCAAAAATGGAGGTTAGGTTTGCAATTTTGCTGGGCGCATAGCGCAGTGGTAGCGCGTCCGCTTTGCAAGCGGAAGGCCCCGGGTTCAATCCCCGGTGTGTCCAACTCTTTGTTCGACTCACCTCCTCTTGCATGCCTTGCTCGCGACGCCTACGAACACCGCCGCATTATGCCTCTCTCCGTAACCACAACGGACCACCACCACGCTACAGCACACTCGCACCTTCACTTCCACCTCACACACTCGTCGGTCTGCATGTCTGCGTGGCCATACACGCTCATCTGGTCTTCGACGCCTCTTTCCTCGTAAACCGCACACACCTGCGCGCACAGACACCAAGCACGCAAGACAGCACGCCCTAATCTGGCAGCTCAATTTGGCAGATTCGCATATGCGTGTCCTACGTTGGCTGTCTGAGCAGCTGAAGTTGTCTGTCTCTGCTGCCTCGAGCTGACAAGGGCCTGGTGTGTTTGCGTTTGCGTTTGCGTTTGCGTTTGCGTTTGCGTTTGCGTTTGCGTTTGCGTTTGCGCTTGCGTTTGCGTTTGTGCTTCTTGGCAGTCCCAGTCTGGCTGCTGCACGACCGTGCCGTTAGGTGGGTGTGCTGGCCCAGGACAAGCGATATTTGTGCTTGGATATGGTGGTGCGGATTGTGCGTCGTCGCGAGGCGATACAGCGGGTTGAGCGCGATCGGAGGGTAGCAGGTTGTACGGAAAACATGCAGCAGTGCGGCGGTGGTGTGTTTGTGTGTGTAGCGTGCGCAGGGGAGCGAGAAAGCGGTCGCAAAAATGGAGGTTAGGTTTGCAATTTTGCTGGGCGCATAGCGCAGTGGTAGCGCGTCCGCTTTGCAAGCGGAAGGCCCCGGGTTCAATCCCCGGTGTGTCCAACTCTTTGTTCGACTCACCTCCTCTTGCATGCCTTGCTCGCGACGCCTACGAACACCGCCGCATTATGCCTCTCTCCGTAACCACAACGGACCACCACCACGCTACAGCACACTCGCACCTTCACTTCCACCTCACACACTCGTCGGTCTGCATGTCTGCGTGGCCATACACGCTCATCTGGTCTTCGACGCCTCTTTCCTCGTAAACCGCACACACCTGCGCGCACAGACACCAAGCACGCAAGACAGCACGCCCTAATCTGGCAGCTCAATTTGGCAGATTCGCATATGCGTGTCCTACGTTGGCTGTCTGAGCAGCTGAAGTTGTCTGTCTCTGCTGCCTCGAGCTGACAAGGGCCTGGTGTGTTTGCGTTTGCGTTTGCGTTTGCGTTTGCGTTTGCGTTTGCGTTTGCGTTTGCGTTTGCGCTTGCGTTTGCGTTTGTGCTTCTTGGCAGTCCCAGTCTGGCTGCTGCACGACCGTGCCGTTAGGTGGGTGTGCTGGCCCAGGACAAGCGATATTTGTGCTTGGATATGGTGGTACGGATTGTGCGTCGTCGCGAGGCGATACAGCGGGTTGAGCGCGATCGGAGGGTAGCAGGTTGTACGGAAAACATGCAGCAGTGCGGCGGTGGTGTGTTTGTGTGTGTAGCGTGCGCAGGGGAGCGAGAAAGCGGTCGCAAAAATGGAGGTTAGGTTTGCAATTTTGCTGGGCGCATAGCGCAGTGGTAGCGCGTCCGCTTTGCAAGCGGAAGGCCCCGGGTTCAATCCCCGGTGTGTCCAACTCTTTGTTCGACTCACCTCCTCTTGCATGCCTTGCTCGCGACGCCTACGAACACCGCCGCATTATGCCTCTCTCCGTAACCACAACGGACCACCACCACGCTACAGCACACTCGCACCTTCACTTCCACCTCACACACTCGTCGGTCTGCATGTCTGCGTGGCCATACACGCTCATCTGGTCTTCGACGCCTCTTTCCTCGTAAACCGCACACACCTGCGCGCACAGACACCAAGCACGCAAGACAGCACGCCCTAATCTGGCAGCTCAATTTGGCAGATTCGCATATGCGTGTCCTACGTTGGCTGTCTGAGCAGCTGAAGTTGTCTGTCTCTGCTGCCTCGAGCTGACAAACCTCCTCTTGCATGCCTTGCTCGCGACGCCTACGAACACCGCCGCATTATGCCTCTCTCCGTAACCACAACGGACCACCACCACGCTACAGCACACTCGCACCTTCACTTCCACCTCACACACTCGTCGGTCTGCATGTCTGCGTGGCCATACACGCTCATCTGGTCTTCGACGCCTCTTTCCTCGTAAACCGCACACACCTGCGCGCACAGACACCAAGCACGCAAGACAGCACGCCCTAATCTGGCAGCTCAATTTGGCAGATTCGCATATGCGTGTCCTACGTTGGCTGTCTGAGCAGCTGAAGTTGTCTGTCTCTGCTGCCTCGAGCTGACAAGGGCCTGGTGTGTTTGCGTATGCGTTTGCGTTTGCGTTTGCGCTTGCGTTTGCGTTTGTGCTTCTTGGCAGTCCCAGTCTGGCTGCTGCACGACCGTGCCGTTAGGTGGGTGTGCTGGCCCAGGACAAGCGATATTTGTGCTTGGATATGGTGGTACGGATTGTGCGTCGTCGCGAGGCGATACAGCGGGTTGAGCGCGATCGGAGGGTAGCAGGTTGTACGGAAAACATGCAGCAGTGCGGCGGTGGTGTGTTTGTGTGTGTAGCGTGCGCAGGGGAGCGAGAAAGCGGTCGCAAAAATGGAGGTTAGGTTTGCAATTTTGCTGGGCGCATAGCGCAGTGGTAGCGCGTCCGCTTTGCAAGCGGAAGGCCCCGGGTTCAATCCCCGGTGTGTCCAACTCTTTGTTCGACTCACCTCCTCTTGCATGCCTTGCTCGCGACGCCTACGAACACCGCCGCATTATGCCTCTCTCCGTAACCACAACGGACCACCACCACGCTACAGCACACTCGCACCTTCACTTCCACCTCACACACTCGTCGGTCTGCATGTCTGCGTGGCCATACACGCTCATCTGGTCTTCGACGCCTCTTTCCTCGTAAACCGCACACACCTGCGCGCACAGACACCAAGCACGCAAGACAGCACGCCCTAATCTGGCAGCTCAATTTGGCAGATTCGCATATGCGTGTCCTACGTTGGCTGTCTGAGCAGCTGAAGTTGTCTGTCTCTGCTGCCTCGAGCTGACAAGGGCCTGGTGTGTTTGCGTATGCGTTTGCGTTTGCGTTTGCGCTTGCGTTTGCGTTTATGCTTCTTGGCAGTCCCAGTCTGGCTGCTGCACGACCGTGCCGTTAGGTGGGTGTGCTGGCCCAGGACAAGCGATATTTGTGCTTGGATATGGTGGTACGGATTGTGCGTCGTCGCGAGGCGATACAGCGGGTTGAGCGCGATCGGAGGGTAGCAGGTTGTACGGAAAACATGCAGCAGTGCGGCGGTGGTGTGTTTGTGTGTGTAGCGTGCGCAGGGGAGCGAGAAAGCGGTCGCAAAAATGGAGGTTAGGTTTGCAATTTTGCTGGGCGCATAGCGCAGTGGTAGCGCGTCCGCTTTGCAAGCGGAAGGCCCCGGGTTCAATCCCCGGTGTGTCCAACTCTTTGTTCGACTCACCTCCTCTTGCATGCCTTGCTCGCGACGCCTACGAACACCGCCGCATTATGCCTCTCTCCGTAACCACAACGGACCACCACCACGCTACAGCACACTCGCACCTTCACTTCCACCTCACACACTCGTCGGTCTGCATGTCTGCGTGGCCATACACGCTCATCTGGTCTTCGACGCCTCTTTCCTCGTAAACCGCACACACCTGCGCGCACAGACACCAAGCACGCAAGACAGCACGCCCTAATCTGGCAGCTCAATTTGGCAGATTCGCATATGCGTGTCCTACGTTGGCTGTCTGAGCAGCTGAAGTTGTCTGTCTCTGCTGCCTCGAGCTGACAAGGGCCTGGTGTGTTTGCGTATGCGTTTGCGTTTGCGTTTGCGCTTGCGTTTGCGTTTATGCTTCTTGGCAGTCCCAGTCTGGCTGCTGCACGACCGTGCCGTTAGGTGGGTGTGCTGGCCCAGGACAAGCGATATTTGTGCTTGGATATGGTGGTACGGATTGTGCGTCGTCGCGAGGCGATACAGCGGGTTGAGCGCGATCGGAGGGTAGCAGGTTGTACGGAAAACATGCAGCAGTGCGGCGGTGGTGTGTTTGTGTGTGTAGCGTGCGCAGGGGAGCGAGAAAGCGGTCGCAAAAATGGAGGTTAGGTTTGCAATTTTGCTGGGCGCATAGCGCAGTGGTAGCGCGTCCGCTTTGCAAGCGGAAGGCCCCGGGTTCAATCCCCGGTGTGTCCAACTCTTTGTTCGACTCACCTCCTCTTGCATGCCTTGCTCGCGACGCCTACGAACACCGCCGCATTATGCCTCTCTCCGTAACCACAACGGACCACCACCACGCTACAGCACACTCGCACCTTCACTTCCACCTCACACACTCGTCGGTCTGCATGTCTGCGTGGCCATACACGCTCATCTGGTCTTCGACGCCTCTTTCCTCGTAAACCGCACACACCTGCGCGCACAGACACCAAGCACGCAAGACAGCACGCCCTAATCTGGCAGCTCAATTTGGCAGATTCGCATATGCGTGTCCTACGTTGGCTGTCTGAGCAGCTGAAGTTGTCTGTCTCTGCTGCCTCGAGCTGACAAGGGCCTGGTGTGTTTGCGTATGCGTTTGCGTTTGCGTTTGCGCTTGCGTTTGCGTTTATGCTTCTTGGCAGTCCCAGTCTGGCTGCTGCACGACCGTGCCGTTAGGTGGGTGTGCTGGCCCAGGACAAGCGATATTTGTGCTTGGATATGGTGGTACGGATTGTGCGTCGTCGCGAGGCGATACAGCGGGTTGAGCGCGATCGGAGGGTAGCAGGTTGTACGGAAAACATGCAGCAGTGCGGCGGTGGTGTGTTTGTGTGTGTAGCGTGCGCAGGGGAGCGAGAAAGCGGTCGCAAAAATGGAGGTTAGGTTTGCAATTTTGCTGGGCGCATAGCGCAGTGGTAGCGCGTCCGCTTTGCAAGCGGAAGGCCCCGGGTTCAATCCCCGGTGTGTCCAACTCTTTGTTCGACTCACCTCCTCTTGCATGCCTTGCTCGCGACGCCTACGAACACCGCCGCATTATGCCTCTCTCCGTAACCACAACGGACCACCACCACGCTACAGCACACTCGCACCTTCACTTCCACCTCACACACTCGTCGGTCTGCATGTCTGCGTGGCCATACACGCTCATCTGGTCTTCGACGCCTCTTTCCTCGTAAACCGCACACACCTGCGCGCACAGACACCAAGCACGCAAGACAGCACGCCCTAATCTGGCAGCTCAATTTGGCAGATTCGCATATGCGTGTCCTACGTTGGCTGTCTGAGCAGCTGAAGTTGTCTGTCTCTGCTGCCTCGAGCTGACAAGGGTCTGGTGTGTTTGCGTTTGCGTTTGCGTTTGCGTTTGTGCTTCTTGGCAGTCCCAGTCTGGCTGCTGCACGACCGTGCCGTTAGGTGGGTGTGCTGGCCCAGGACAAGCGATATTTGTGCTTGGATATGGTGGTACGGATTGTGCGTCGTCGCGAGGCGATACAGCGGGTTGAGCGCGATCGGAGGGTAGCAGGTTGTACGGAAAACATGCAGCAGTGCGGCGGTGGTGTGTTTGTGTGTGTAGCGTGCGCAGGGGAGCGAGAAAGCGGTCGCAAAAATGGAGGTTAGGTTTGCAATTTTGCTGGGCGCATAGCGCAGTGGTAGCGCGTCCGCTTTGCAAGCGGAAGGCCCCGGGTTCAATCCCCGGTGTGTCCAACTCTTTGTTCGACTCACCTCCTCTTGCATGCCTTGCTCGCGACGCCTACGAACACCGCCGCATTATGCCTCTCTCCGTAACCACAACGGACCACCACCACGCTACAGCACACTCGCACCTTCACTTCCACCTCACACACTCGTCGGTCTGCATGTCTGCGTGGCCATACACGCTCATCTGGTCTTCGACGCCTCTTTCCTCGTAAACCGCACACACCTGCGCGCACAGACACCAAGCACGCAAGACAGCACGCCCTAATCTGGCAGCTCAATTTGGCAGATTCGCATATGCGTGTCCTACGTTGGCTGTCTGAGCAGCTGAAGTTGTCTGTCTCTGCTGCCTCGAGCTGACAAGGGTCTGGTGTGTTTGCGTTTGCGTTTGCGTTTGCGTTTGCGTTTGTGCTTCTTGGCAGTCCCAGTCTGGCTGCTGCACGACCGTGCCGTTAGGTGGGTGTGCTGGCCCAGGACAAGCGATATTTGTGCTTGGATATGGTGGTACGGATTGTGCGTCGTCGCGAGGCGATACAGCGGGTTGAGCGCGATCGGAGGGTAGCAGGTTGTACGGAAAACATGCAGCAGTGCGGCGGTGGTGTGTTTGTGTGTGTAGCGTGCGCAGGGGAGCGAGAAAGCGGTCGCAAAAATGGAGGTTAGGTTTGCAATTTTGCTGGGCGCATAGCGCAGTGGTAGCGCGTCCGCTTTGCAAGCGGAAGGCCCCGGGTTCAATCCCCGGTGTGTCCAACTCTTTGTTCGACTCACCTCCTCTTGCATGCCTTGCTCGCGACGCCTACGAACACCGCCGCATTATGCCTCTCTCCGTAACCACAACGGACCACCACCACGCTACAGCACACTCGCACCTTCACTTCCACCTCACACACTCGTCGGTCTGCATGTCTGCGTGGCCATACACGCTCATCTGGTCTTCGACGCCTCTTTCCTCGTAAACCGCACACACCTGCGCGCACAGACACCAAGCACGCAAGACAGCACGCCCTAATCTGGCAGCTCAATTTGGCAGATTCGCATATGCGTGTCCTACGTTGGCTGTCTGAGCAGCTGAAGTTGTCTGTCTCTGCTGCCTCGAGCTGACAAGGGTCTGGTGTGTTTGCGTTTGCGTTTGCGTTTGCGTTTGTGCTTCTTGGCAGTCCCAGTCTGGCTGCTGCACGACCGTGCCGTTAGGTGGGTGTGCTGGCCCAGGACAAGCGATATTTGTGCTTGGATATGGTGGTACGGATTGTGCGTCGTCGCGAGGCGATACAGCGGGTTGAGCGCGATCGGAGGGTAGCAGGTTGTACGGAAAACATGCAGCAGTGCGGCGGTGGTGTGTTTGTGTGTGTAGCGTGCGCAGGGGAGCGAGAAAGCGGTCGCAAAAATGGAGGTTAGGTTTGCAATTTTGCTGGGCGCATAGCGCAGTGGTAGCGCGTCCGCTTTGCAAGCGGAAGGCCCCGGGTTCAATCCCCGGTGTGTCCAACTCTTTGTTCGACTCACCTCCTCTTGCATGCCTTGCTCGCGACGCCTACGAACACCGCCGCATTATGCCTCTCTCCGTAACCACAACGGACCACCACCACGCTACAGCACACTCGCACCTTCACTTCCACCTCACACACTCGTCGGTCTGCATGTCTGCGTGGCCATACACGCTCATCTGGTCTTCGACGCCTCTTTCCTCGTAAACCGCACACACCTGCGCGCACAGACACCAAGCACGCAAGACAGCACGCCCTAATCTGGCAGCTCAATTTGGCAGATTCGCATATGCGTGTCCTACGTTGGCTGTCTGAGCAGCTGAAGTTGTCTGTCTCTGCTGCCTCGAGCTGACAAGGGTCTGGTGTGTTTGCGTTTGCGTTTGCGTTTGCGTTTGTGCTTCTTGGCAGTCCCAGTCTGGCTGCTGCACGACCGTGCCGTTAGGTGGGTGTGCTGGCCCAGGACAAGCGATATTTGTGCTTGGATATGGTGGTACGGATTGTGCGTCGTCGCGAGGCGATACAGCGGGTTGAGCGCGATCGGAGGGTAGCAGGTTGTACGGAAAACATGCAGCAGTGCGGCGGTGGTGTGTTTGTGTGTGTAGCGTGCGCAGGGGAGCGAGAAAGCGGTCGCAAAAATGGAGGTTAGGTTTGCAATTTTGCTGGGCGCATAGCGCAGTGGTAGCGCGTCCGCTTTGCAAGCGGAAGGCCCCGGGTTCAATCCCCGGTGTGTCCAACTCTTTGTTCGACTCACCTCCTCTTGCATGCCTTGCTCGCGACGCCTACGAACACCGCCGCATTATGCCTCTCTCCGTAACCACAACGGACCACCACCACGCTACAGCACACTCGCACCTTCACTTCCACCTCACACACTCGTCGGTCTGCATGTCTGCGTGGCCATACACGCTCATCTGGTCTTCGACGCCTCTTTCCTCGTAAACCGCACACACCTGCGCGCACAGACACCAAGCACGCAAGACAGCACGCCCTAATCTGGCAGCTCAATTTGGCAGATTCGCATATGCGTGTCCTACGTTGGCTGTCTGAGCAGCTGAAGTTGTCTGTCTCTGCTGCCTCGAGCTGACAAGGGTCTGGTGTGTTTGCGTTTGCGTTTGCGTTTGCGTTTGCGTTTGCGTTTGTGCTTCTTGGCAGTCCCAGTCTGGCTGCTGCACGACCGTGCCGTTAGGTGGGTGTGCTGGCCCAGGACAAGCGATATTTGTGCTTGGATATGGTGGTACGGATTGTGCGTCGTCGCGAGGCGATACAGCGGGTTGAGCGCGATCGGAGGGTAGCAGGTTGTACGGAAAACATGCAGCAGTGCGGCGGTGGTGTGTTTGTGTGTGTAGCGTGCGCAGGGGAGCGAGAAAGCGGTCGCAAAAATGGAGGTTAGGTTTGCAATTTTGCTGGGCGCATAGCGCAGTGGTAGCGCGTCCGCTTTGCAAGCGGAAGGCCCCGGGTTCAATCCCCGGTGTGTCCAACTCTTTGTTCGACTCACCTCCTCTTGCATGCCTTGCTCGCGACGCCTACGAACACCGCCGCATTATGCCTCTCTCCGTAACCACAACGGACCACCACCACGCTACAGCACACTCGCACCTTCACTTCCACCTCACACACTCGTCGGTCTGCATGTCTGCGTGGCCATACACGCTCATCTGGTCTTCGACGCCTCTTTCCTCGTAAACCGCACACACCTGCGCGCACAGACACCAAGCACGCAAGACAGCACGCCCTAATCTGGCAGCTCAATTTGGCAGATTCGCATATGCGTGTCCTACGTTGGCTGTCTGAGCAGCTGAAGTTGTCTGTCTCTGCTGCCTCGAGCTGACAAGGGTCTGGTGTGTTTGCGTTTGCGTTTGCGTTTGCGTTTGCGTTTGTGCTTCTTGGCAGTCCCAGTCTGGCTGCTGCACGACCGTGCCGTTAGGTGGGTGTGCTGGCCCAGGACAAGCGATATTTGTGCTTGGATATGGTGGTACGGATTGTGCGTCGTCGCGAGGCGATACAGCGGGTTGAGCGCGATCGGAGGGTAGCAGGTTGTACGGAAAACATGCAGCAGTGCGGCGGTGTGTGTTTGTGTGTGTAGCGTGCGCAGGGGAGCAAGAAAGCGGTCGCAAAAATGGAGGTTAGGTTTGCAATTTTGCTGGGCGCATAGCGCAGTGGTAGCGCGTCCGCTTTGCAAGCGGAAGGCCCCGGGTTCAATCCCCGGTGTGTCCAACTCTTTGTTCGACTCACCTCCTCTTGCATGCCTTGCTCGCGACGCCTACGAACACCGCCGCATTATGCCTCTCTCCGTAACCACAACGGACCACCACCACGCTACAGCACACTCGCACCTTCACTTCCACCTCACACACTCGTCGGTCTGCATGTCTGCGTGGCCATATACGCTCATCTGGTCTTCGACGCCTCTTTCCTCGTAAACCGCACACACCTGCGCGCACAGACACCAAGCACGCAAGACAGCACGCCCTAATCTGGCAGCTCAATTTGGCAGATTCGCATATGCGTGTCCTACGTTGGCTGTCTGAGCAGCTGAAGTTGTCTGTCTCTGCTGCCTCGAGCTGACAAGGGCCTGGTGTGTTTGCGTTTGCGTTTGCGTTTGCGTTTGCGTTTGCGTTTGTGCTTCTTGGCAGTCCCAGTCTGGCTGCTGCACGACCGTGCCGTTAGGTGGGTGTGCTGGCCCAGGACAAGCGATATTTGTGCTTGGATATGGTGGTACGGATTGTGCGTCGTCGCGAGGCGATACAGCGGGTTGAGCGCGATCGGAGGGTAGCAGGTTGTACGGAAAACATGCAGCAGTGCGGCGGTGGTGTGTTTGTGTGTGTAGCGTGCGCAGGGGAGCGAGAAAGCGGTCGCAAAAATGGAGGTTAGGTTTGCAATTTTGCTGGGCGCATAGCGCAGTGGTAGCGCGTCCGCTTTGCAAGCGGAAGGCCCCGGGTTCAATCCCCGGTGTGTCCAACTCTTTGTTCGACTCACCTCCTCTTGCATGCCTTGCTCGCGACGCCTACGAACACCGCCGCATTATGCCTCTCTCCGTAACCACAACGGACCACCACCACGCTACAGCACACTCGCACCTTCACTTCCACCTCACACACTCGTCGGTCTGCATGTCTGCGTGGCCATACACGCTCATCTGGTCTTCGACGCCTCTTTCCTCGTAAACCGCACACACCTGCGCGCACAGACACCAAGCACGCAAGACAGCACGCCCTAATCTGGCAGCTCAATTTGGCAGATTCGCATATGCGTGTCCTACGTTGGCTGTCTGAGCAGCTGAAGTTGTCTGTCTCTGCTGCCTCGAGCTGACAAGGGCCTGGTGTGTTTGCGTATGCGTTTGCGTTTGCGTTTGCGCTTGCGTTTGCGTTTGTGCTTCTTGGCAGTCCCAGTCTGGCTGCTGCACGACCGTGCCGTTAGGTGGGTGTGCTGGCCCAGGACAAGCGATATTTGTGCTTGGATATGGTGGTACGGATTGTGCGTCGTCGCGAGGCGATACAGCGGGTTGAGCGCGATCGGAGGGTAGCAGGTTGTACGGAAAACATGCAGCAGTGCGGCGGTGGTGTGTTTGTGTGTGTAGCGTGCGCAGGGGAGCGAGAAAGCGGTCGCAAAAATGGAGGTTAGGTTTGCAATTTTGCTGGGCGCATAGCGCAGTGGTAGCGCGTCCGCTTTGCAAGCGGAAGGCCCCGGGTTCAATCCCCGGTGTGTCCAACTCTTTGTTCGACTCACCTCCTCTTGCATGCCTTGCTCGCGACGCCTACGAACACCGCCGCATTATGCCTCTCTCCGTAACCACAACGGACCACCACCACGCTACAGCACACTCGCACCTTCACTTCCACCTCACACACTCGTCGGTCTGCATGTCTGCGTGGCCATACACGCTCATCTGGTCTTCGACGCCTCTTTCCTCGTAAACCGCACACACCTGCGCGCACAGACACCAAGCACGCAAGACAGCACGCCCTAATCTGGCAGCTCAATTTGGCAGATTCGCATATGCGTGTCCTACGTTGGCTGTCTGAGCAGCTGAATTTGTCTGTCTCTGCTGCCTCGAGCTGACAAGGGCCTGGTGTGTTTGCGTTTGCGTTTGCGTTTGCGTTTGCGTTTGTGCTTCTTGGCAGTCCCAGTCTGGCTGCTGCACGACCGTGCCGTTAGGTGGGTGTGCTGGCCCAGGACAAGCGATATTTGTGCTTGGATATGGTGGTACGGATTGTGCGTCGTCGCGAGGCGATACAGCGGGTTGAGCGCGATCGGAGGGTAGCAGGTTGTACGGAAAACATGCAGCAGTGCGGCGGTGGTGTGTTTGTGTGTGTAGCGTGCGCAGGGGAGCGAGAAAGCGGTCGCAAAAATGGAGGTTAGGTTTGCAATTTTGCTGGGCGCATAGCGCAGTGGTAGCGCGTCCGCTTTGCAAGCGGAAGGCCCCGGGTTCAATCCCCGGTGTGTCCAACTCTTTGTTCGACTCACCTCCTCTTGCATGCCTTGCTCGCGACGCCTACGAACACCGCCGCATTATGCCTCTCTCCGTAACCACAACGGACCACCACCACGCTACAGCACACTCGCACCTTCACTTCCACCTCACACACTCGTCGGTCTGCATGTCTGCGTGGCCATACACGCTCATCTGGTCTTCGACGCCTCTTTCCTCGTAAACCGCACACACCTGCGCGCACAGACACCAAGCACGCAAGACAGCACGCCCTAATCTGGCAGCTCAATTTGGCAGATTCGCATATGCGTGTCCTACGTTGGCTGTCTGAGCAGCTGAAGTTGTCTGTCTCTGCTGCCTCGAGCTGACAAGGGCCTGGTGTGTTTGCGTTTGCGTTTGCGTTTGCGTTTGCGTTTGCGTTTGCGTTTGCGTTTGCGTTTGCGTTTGCGTTTGCGTTTGCGTTTGCGTTTGTGCTTCTTGGCAGTCCCAGTCTGGCTGCTGCACGACCGTGCCGTTAGGTGGGTGTGCTGGCCCAGGACAAGCGATATTTGTGCTTGGATATGGTGGTACGGATTGTGCGTCGTCGCGAGGCGATACAGCGGGTTGAGCGCGATCGGAGGGTAGCAGGTTGTACGGAAAACATGCAGCAGTGCGGCGGTGGTGTGTTTGTGTGTGTAGCGTGCGCAGGGGAGCGAGAAAGCGGTCGCAAAAATGGAGGTTAGGTTTGCAATTTTGCTGGGCGCATAGCGCAGTGGTAGCGCGTCCGCTTTGCAAGCGGAAGGCCCCGGGTTCAATCCCCGGTGTGTCCAACTCTTTGTTCGACTCACCTCCTCTTGCATGCCTTGCTCGCGACGCCTACGAACACCGCCGCATTATGCCTCTCTCCGTAACCACAACGGACCACCACCACGCTACAGCACACTCGCACCTTCACTTCCACCTCACACACTCGTCGGTCTGCATGTCTGCGTGGCCATACACGCTCATCTGGTCTTCGACGCCTCTTTCCTCGTAAACCGCACACACCTGCGCGCACAGACACCAAGCACGCAAGACAGCACGCCCTAATCTGGCAGCTCAATTTGGCAGATTCGCATATGCGTGTCCTACGTTGGCTGTCTGAGCAGCTGAAGTTGTCTGTCTCTGCTGCCTCGAGCTGACAAGGGCCTGGTGTGTTTGCGTTTGCGTTTGCGTTTGCGTTTGCGTTTGCGTTTGTGCTTCTTGGCAGTCCCAGTCTGGCTGCTGCACGACCGTGCCGTTAGGTGGGTGTGCTGGCCCAGGACAAGCGATATTTGTGCTTGGATATGGTGGTACGGATTGTGCGTCGTCGCGAGGCGATACAGCGGGTTGAGCGCGATCGGAGGGTAGCAGGTTGTACGGAAAACATGCAGCAGTGCGGCGGTGGTGTGTTTGTGTGTGTAGCGTGCGCAGGGGAGCAAGAAAGCGGTCGCAAAAATGGAGGTTAGGTTTGCAATCTTGCTGGGCGCATAGCGCAGTGGTAGCGCGTCCGCTTTGCAAGCGGAAGGCCCCGGGTTCAATCCCCGGTGTGTCCAACTCTTTGTTCGACTCACCTCCTCTTGCATGCCTTGCTCGCGACGCCTACGAACACCGCCGCATTATGCCTCTCTCCGTAACCACAACGGACCACCACCACGCTACAGCACACTCGCACCTTCACTTCCACCTCACACACTCGTCGGTCTGCATGTCTGCGTGGCCATACACGCTCATCTGGTCTTCGACGCCTCTTTCCTCGTAAACCGCACACACCTGCGCGCACAGACACCAAGCACGCAAGACAGCACGCCCTAATCTGGCAGCTCAATTTGGCAGATTCGCATATGCGTGTCCTACGTTGGCTGTCTGAGCAGCTGAAGTTGTCTGTCTCTGCTGCCTCGAGCTGACAAGGGCCTGGTGTGTTTGCGTTTGCGTTTGCGTTTGCGTTTGCGTTTGCGTTTGTGCTTCTTGGCAGTCCCAGTCTGGCTGCTGCACGACCGTGCCGTTAGGTGGGTGTGCTGGCCCAGGACAAGCGATATTTGTGCTTGGATATGGTGGTACGGATTGTGCGTCGTCGCGAGGCGATACAGCGGGTTGAGCGCGATCGGAGGGTAGCAGGTTGTACGGAAAACATGCAGCAGTGCGGCGGTGGTGTGTTTGTGTGTGTAGCGTGCGCAGGGGAGCAAGAAAGCGGTCGCAAAAATGGAGGTTAGGTTTGCAATCTTGCTGGGCGCATAGCGCAGTGGTAGCGCGTCCGCTTTGCAAGCGGAAGGCCCCGGGTTCAATCCCCGGTGTGTCCAACTCTTTGTTCGACTCACCTCCTCTTGCATGCCTTGCTCGCGACGCCTACGAACACCGCCGCATTATGCCTCTCTCCGTAACCACAACGGACCACCACCACGCTACAGCACACTCGCACCTTCACTTCCACCTCACACACTCGTCGGTCTGCATGTCTGCGTGGCCATACACGCTCATCTGGTCTTCGACGCCTCTTTCCTCGTAAACCGCACACACCTGCGCGCACAGACACCAAGCACGCAAGACAGCACGCCCTAATCTGGCAGCTCAATTTGGCAGATTCGCATATGCGTGTCCTACGTTGGCTGTCTGAGCAGCTGAAGTTGTCTGTCTCTGCTGCCTCGAGCTGACAAGGGCCTGGTGTGTTTGCGTTTGCGTTTGCGTTTGCGTTTGCGTTTGCGTTTGTGCTTCTTGGCAGTCCCAGTCTGGCTGCTGCACGACCGTGCCGTTAGGTGGGTGTGCTGGCCCAGGACAAGCGATATTTGTGCTTGGATATGGTGGTACGGATTGTGCGTCGTCGCGGCGATACAGCGGGTTGAGCGCGATCGGAGGGTAGCAGGTTGTACGGAAAACATGCAGCAGTGCGACGGTGGTGTGTTTGTGTGTGTAGCGTGCGCAGGGGAGCAAGAAAGCGGTCGCAAAAATGGAGGTTAGGTTTGCAATTTTGCTGGGCGCATAGCGCAGTGGTAGCGCGTCCGCTTTGCAAGCGGAAGGCCCCGGGTTCAATCCCCGGTGTGTCCAACTCTTTGTTCGACTCACCTCCTCTTGCATGCCTTGCTCGCGACGCCTACGAACACCGCCGCATTATGCCTCTCTCCGTAACCACAACGGACCACCACCACGCTACAGCACACTCGCACCTTCACTTCCACCTCACACACTCGTCGGTCTGCATGTCTGCGTGGCCATACACGCTCATCTGGTCTTCGACGCCTCTTTCCTCGTAAACCGCACACACCTGCGCGCACAGACACCAAGCACGCAAGACAGCACGCCCTAATCTGGCAGCTCAATTTGGCAGATTCGCATATGCGTGTCCTACGTTGGCTGTCTGAGCAGCTGAAGTTGTCTGTCTCTGCTGCCTCGAGCTGACAAGGGCCTGGTGTGTTTGCGTTTGCGTTTGCGTTTGCGTTTGCGTTTGCGTTTGTGCTTCTTGGCAGTCCCAGTCTGGCTGCTGCACGACCGTGCCGTTAGGTGGGTGTGCTGGCCCAGGACAAGCGATATTTGTGCTTGGATATGGTGGTACGGATTGTGCGTCGTCGCGAGGCGATACAGCGGGTTGAGCGCGATCGGAGGGTAGCAGGTTGTACGGAAAACATGCAGCAGTGCGGCGGTGGTGTGTTTGTGTGTGTAGCGTGCGCAGGGGAGCGAGAAAGCGGTCGCAAAAATGGAGGTTAGGTTTGTAATTTTGCTGGGCGCATAGCGCAGTGGTAGCGCGTCCGCTTTGCAAGCGGAAGGCCCCGGGTTCAATCCCCGGTGTGTCCAACTCTTTGTTCGACTCACCTCCTCTTGCATGCCTTGCTCGCGACGCCTACGAACACCGCCGCATTATGCCTCTCTCCGTAACCACAACGGACCACCACCACGCTACAGCACACTCGCACCTTCACTTCCACCTCACACACTCGTCGGTCTGCATGTCTGCGTGGCCATACACGCTCATCTGGTCTTCGACGCCTCTTTCCTCGTAAACCGCACACACCTGCGCGCACAGACACCAAGCACGCAAGACAGCACGCCCTAATCTGGCAGCTCAATTTGGCAGATTCGCATATGCGTGTCCTACGTTGGCTGTCTGAGCAGCTGAAGTTGTCTGTCTCTGCTGCCTCGAGCTGACAAGGGTCTGGTGTGTTTGCGTTTGCGTTTGCGTTTGCGTTTGTGCTTCTTGGCAGTCCCAGTCTGGCTGCTGCACGACCGTGCCGTTAGGTGGGTGTGCTGGCCCAGGACAAGCGATATTTGTGCTTGGATATGGTGGTACGGATTGTGCGTCGTCGCGAGGCGATACAGCGGTATGAACTTTACCCCTACCATACCCCCAAGGACCTCGGATCGAGGGTGGGTGCTGCTGTCTTGCTCCTACAGACATGCAACATGCAGTGTACCTCGTCGGGCTGGGCCGGCACGCGCGTACGCGTTTGAAAATGGGGGCGCGCGCAGTTTTCAAAAAGTAGATGGTGTTGACCACATAACTGAGTGTAACCACATTTATTGTTTTCAGCCTATCGAAGGCCGCCTTCGCTGCACTCGGCAGCCAGTAAGATCGCAGGAAATTCTCCCCAAAAACGGACAGACACGGAACTACATTAAGCAAGTGAAGCAAGACAGACTCACACACTGACCGACCCATCCGTAGGTTAGTTAGTGAGGATACTTAGCGTACAGACCTTCCTGAACCACGCACGTACAACCTGAGGTTAGACCACTAGCAAAGCCTTCTCAGATAACTAACCTGCTGCTGCAGCATCATGGCCTGCTGTTGCGCCGCCATCATTTGTAGCAGCTCGCTCAAAGCGTTGTCACTTGCACCAGCCACACTTTGGGGTATGGCTGCACCGGGCACTGCCTGTGCTGGAGGTGCAGGTGTAGGTGCACCCGGGTATAGAGCTGCCGGAGTTCCAGTTGTGGAAGATGCAGGTTGCCCAGGTATTAAGGCTTGGCTCATGTCTTGTTCCTCTATCTGAGGCTGCTGGCGAGGTCTCAGATTGGGCGAATAGTCTTCAGAGGGACGAGGAGGCTTGGGTCGTTGCATCCAGTTGGATCATACTTAGGCGTCTATACACGGTAATACCTCAAAACGGTCGTAAAGAGTTTTTCACTCTAATTTCGAAATGAGACGGCGGCAATACTAATCAACCTTTTAAAGTTATCGAGATAATCGCGCTTAAAGATTGGCCATCGGTTTTCGGACTTAAACGAAGTTGAGAATCACTAATCTGAAAGTTGGCGCAAGACGATATCAAGCTCCCGTTATGTCGGCTAACCGTTAGTCTCTGTCGTCTCCGCGAAGCCCCACGCCGAGCGCGTCTGCAGACCTGCCATGCGCAAGCTCCCTGACGCTGTCACCTCTTTCTCCCAGTGAGATAGCTACTGCTACGTCGGCAGGTAAGGACGTCCAGCTTGCGCAAGACGACTACGCCCCTGATCCAAGCGGAAGCCACTGTACTCTGCGATGCGAAGAAGAGGAGAAGCGTGGAGCTGCGGGCGACGCGAAGGATAGCGAAGACGAGCCTGATGACGATGGCGACGACTAGATCATTGCGATGACGAAGACTGGAGTAAGTAGGACGAGGATAAGAGGGCGTCGGCGCTGGAAGAGGAATTGTGATGGCTGAGAGTGCAGAAAGCGAGGTTGACGAGGAAGAGGATTTAAGTATCAGTTGATTGAGGTCGACCTTCAGCAAAATGTGGCGGGGCTGATTCAAGCGGATGAGTGCGATCGAAAGTGCCTGCACGGAAAGGCACGTGAGCTGGAGTGGCTGGTGTGCTCGCTGTCTCAAATGGAACCCACAGAGCGCGTCTCTTGCATTTCATACCATGATTGCGCTGCTCATGCAGACAGATACTGTTGAACGACGTGGTGGAACCGGAGCACGAGAAAAGTTTCATTACTCTCTGCCTTTCGTAGGTCATGTGTGCATGCCATCGTTTGCCCGATGCCTTGACGTGACGCCGCTTACTGTGCAGCGCTACAAGGCTAGAATTCGAGATGGCAATATCGCCGCTAAGGCGCACAGCAACACGCTAAACAAGCATGCTGCCAAAGTGGATCTAGTGTGACTCGTAAATGGTTTGAAGAATTTGCTGGAGAGGTTGGAGAGGTTGTTCCGGTGCGGGTGCGTCTTCAAAAGACGGTGGCTGGCAAGGTGACCAAGTATTACAGTCAAGATAAGTATAGATGCTTCCAGCTTGTTTTACCTGGGACTCCAGTCGCGAATGAAGGGCGGGACGACTGCAGCAGTGGGATGTCATACCGAATCTGCGCGCAGGATGCGGTGAGGCTCAAACGGACTCAGGTATCATTTTGAATTACCACTGGATACTAATATCAATTTGATTTGCTGTGAACATTACAGGAACGAATACAAGGCAGACGAAGCGCTGACGTGTCGTGCAGACCCTCCCAGTGATACCGCTGTTATTGTTATGGATTTCTCCCAGACCTTGACGGTTCCTTCCGTGTCTTCGACCCCGTCGCAGTGGTATTTCTGCTCGCTGGTTAATGTCAACGTTTTTGGTATATATTGCCAGAATGATGGCGTGCAAACAAATTACGTATATGATGAAACGACAAGCGGAAAGGGATCGGAGCAGATCAACTCGATGCTACATCACTATATCCGGACTGTGATTTTACCAACTGCGAAGAAGAAGCTCATTGTCTATGCTGACAATTGTGCGGGACAAAACAATCCTGTGATTAAGTTTCGGCTGGCACAAGTTCACGTGGGTGTTCTGGATCGGATTGACTACAAGTTCTTTGTAAGAGGACACACAAAAAATCATATGATCGCGGACTTGGACACATCCGCAAGTATGTTTCACGGCAGGATCTCTGGACTATTGGTCAGTTAGCAGAAGCTGTGAAGGACGTTGCTGCGTCGAATGCGACTGTTCACATTTCTCGAGGTGATGTTTTCTTTTTGAGCTATAAGACACTGCTTGCGGAATTGTATAAGACTTGACGGGTATTCAGCAGTACCAACTCTTCTCAATGGAAGCTGTCAAGCAGGTGTCGTAGCGTGCAGGAAGAGTCCAGACACTGATGCAGAAGAGCAGGATTTACTCAGAAAGATTGACGGAGTTCTCACGAGTGATGACAAGGTTCAACGTATGCTTACACATTCTTTGAAGGCACTGCCGCTGCCCGCGATAAACCCTGAAATGGTGTAAACGATGCACCACACAGTCCGCCAATACGTGTCCAAAGAACCTCAAAGTGATCCAATCTATCAGGCCCCAACTGCAGAACAAGAAGAGAACTCCAAAAGTGCCAAGCAAACACGTCGTAAGCACCGAGCAGCGATGGCTGTCACTGCCCAAGAGAATGCTGCCCAGCGCGGACGAGATGTTGCTACAGACAAAGGTTCAACGTCCCAGAAGAAGCGATTTTGACTTGTTTCCAATTCGAATTCTGCAAAATAGAAATTACCACTGGATCCGCAGCTTGATTTTACCCTTAGATCACAAAAAAAAAGTTTTCGATTCTTGCAACCAAAATGGAGAACATTTTTCTGGCGGCCTCTGGTGTCGGCGGTCCTTGCTCTCTGGGGCTGTAGGTGGACTCCCGCACCTCCAAACCAGCATCCGCTGCTGTTTAGTGTGCTGTAAACGACCAGCTGATCACTTTGATACTTAGGTGCCTTTTTTTCAGATTGATACTAATTAACCAGCTGTCACTATTTCGAGTGATACGCTGAAATATTGATTAATAGCACAGACGTCGCAAACATTCGATCTCGAAGAGCGAGTGCGGATATTCGGACAGTGTAGTGTAAGCAGCTTCCTCATCGTGGAGCGGGCTGGCTCGCGCACCCTCAAGCGAATTTGCTGGACGTACGCATGCATCTCGTCCATCTATGACGAGATGCATGCATACGTCCAGCAAATTCGCTTGCCATCTATGACGAGATGCATGCGTACGTCCAGCAAATTCGCTTGAGGGTGCGCGAGCCAGCCCGCTCCACGATGAGGAAGCTGCTTACACTACACTGTATCACGATGTTTGACGCCGTCTCAAATTGTGACGTGTCCTGTGACGAGCGGAATCTTGAAGAGATGACTTGATAAGTAGAAGGAAAATGAAGACTAAGATTGAGTTTAGTGGAGATGAATGAGCTGTTGCCGGGGGTCTGTTACCTAGAAGTAGTTGTTGGTTGCATAACGGATGAACGCTGGAATATCCTGTATAAGTACGGTCTTACTTGGCAACAGAATATTATTGTCTTCTCGGTTCGTTCGTGGGGTCCACTTAAGGATTCCTCAGAAATGCATTGATTTGGGAAGAACCAGAAACATCGTTTGGTAATTGACAAGTTCTGGATGAATATCAAGCGTACGCGGGCGAAAACAGTAGGGCAGTGCAAATGTGGCATTTACTACCCTCGCACTGCTAAAGATGAAACGTTGCCAGTAGTCTCTCGTTCTTCATATGCATCCCGCGTAGCTTTAATATCGGTCGAAATGCAATTACTTAGACAAATGGTGCGAGGCGATCGGTAAACGAACTTCAATTGACTGTAGCCGAGACTGAGCTTGTATGAGCACTGTGTCTACGTTGACAGAGTTCGCGTGCGGCTGATTGGGCATGAGCAAGCTGACGCACAGCCCGTAGCGGTGGCCTTCCTTCAACTCCTTCACTCATTCATGCATCGGTGAGTCGCGCTCGCATTCACGCGACGGCAACTCGGTGTAGCAGCCTGCAGCTTGCATCGCCGTGATGCCTGGCCAAGCAAGCTGGCCAGCTCGTTTTAATCCGCAGTCTGGCGGTACAGCGTGCCTCGGGCGTGTTGGGCGTCAGCGCATCGAGATCGGCGGCTCGCCTTGTGCGCCGACATAGAGGAGCGAGCTGTAGACGCACTTGAATACTGTGGCGAGCCGGTTCGCATACCCAGCATCGATTGGACCCGCGCGCGGCGACGGCCGCACCGTGTCCGCGTTTCACTCGCTGCTCGGGTCCCTGTCCGGTCTCACCACTGACAACGCCGCCGATGATGCTGCGCTGACCTCGGCGCTGACCTCGACGGCGTGCGCGAAACTCGCTGCCGTGGAGGCCGTGGAGGCCTTCGCACTGCAGCTTGCAGCGCTCCACGGCGCTGTCCGCTGCATCGCTTTGGCGCGTTACCCCGGACGCGCGCCAGCCAGCGATGCCACGGAGCCCGTCAGCGCGAACACGGCCGTCAAACGGAGCTGATAGATGGGGTCACCTCGGACGATGCGCGGCCCACTGTCCGCCGAGTCGGTTGCCCGGTGAACACGACGGACTCGCTGGTCGCCGTCGAGTGTAGGCTTGGCTGGGCCTGCGCACCGCCGCCGCCGCCGACGAGGCCGCAATCGGCTCTGCGCTGTCTTCGCTTGCTGCTCGGCGCCCGGCGCGTGCGCCGCCGCCTAGCGAAACCCCGTGTCGAGTCCTGCGTAGCGCCGCCAGCTGGGGCGCCGCCGTCGCTCTCTGCACTGTGAGCAGCTCTTCTTTTTCTCGTCGCGGCCTGCGTCGCGCGTCGCATCCCCGCCGCGTGTTGGTGCCATCTTTGCGGCGCTGACCGGTGGCGGGGATCGGTGGTCGCCGCCGCGGGCTACGGGTCCCATTCCCCGTTTCGCGCGGCAGTCCGCACTCGCGTCTTCCTCGTCTCCTCGCCGCCATGGACAAGAGCGACAGCCAGCTGCCCGACCTGGAGAAGTCGCCCAAGGCGGCCTACGCCAAGCTGGACGGCGACGTGCCGCTGGAAAGCACCGAGCAGGCCTTCGAGGCCGGCGACTCGCTCTACGCGCGCCTGCAGCGCTGGGCCGGCAAGCTCAACATCGAGCAGCGCGGCATCGAGCGCGTGCCCGAGGACGAGCGCCACGACAACTCGCTGCTGAACGTCGGCAGCATGTGGCTGGCCGCCAACATGGTCATCAGCTCCTTCGCCATCGGCGTGCTGGGCAAGTCGCTGTTCTACCTGGGCTCGGCCGACGCCTTCCTGGTCGTGCTCTTCTTCAACATGGTGGGCATCCTGCCCGTGTGCTACTTCTCCACCTTCGGCCCCATCTTCGGCCTGCGCCAGATCGTGCTCTCGCGCTTCTGGTACGGCTGGCACGGCGTCAAGATCGTCGCCGTCTTCAACGTCATCGCCTGCCTCGGCTGGTCCTGCATCAACGTTATCGTTGGCGCGCAGGTCATCAACGCGGTCAACAACGACGTGCCCGGCTGGGCCGGCATCATCATCATCGCCGTCTGCACCTTCATCGTCACGCTCTTCGGCTACAAGGTGGTGCACGCCTACGAGTTCTGGTCGTGGATCCCGGCCTTCATCGTCTTCATGATCGTGCTCATCGAGTTCGCCATCTCGGGCGCCTACGTGAACATCCCGATGGGCACGGGCACGTCCGAGGTCGGTAGTGTGCTCAGCTTCGGCGCCACCGTGTTCGGCTTCGCCATCGGCTGGACGTCGTACGCCGCCGACTACACCGTGTACCACCCCGTGACGCAGAGCAAGGTGAAGGTCTTCTTCTCCGCCTACACGGGCCTCATCCTGCCGCTGCTGTTCACGCAGTTCCTGGGTGTCGCCCTCATGACGGCCACGGACGAGAGCAACCCGGACAGCAAGTACCGCGACGGCTACAAGGAGGCCGGCGCCGGTGGTCTCATCAGCGCCGTGATCGTTGGCCCGCTCGGCGGCTTCGGCCAGTTCTGCCTAGTGCTGCTGGCGCTGTCCATTATCGCCAACAACTGCCCCAACATCTACTCGTTCGCCATCACCGTGCAGGTGTTCGGCCCCTGGACCCGCTGCATCCCGCGCTTCGTATGGACGCTGATCGGCACGATCATCTACGCCGTCGTGGCCCTGCCAGGCTACTCACACTTCGAGAGCGTGCTCGAGAACTTTATGAACGTCATCGGCTACTGGATGTCGGTATACGCCGCCATCGGCCTCACGGACCACTTCTACTTCCGCAAGGGCTACTCGGGCTACAACCCCGCGGACTACGACAACCGCGAGAAGCTGCCGCACGGTATCGCGGCCGTCTTCTCGTTCTGCGTGGGCATCGTCGGCGCCGTTCTGGGCATGAGCCAGACATGGTACGTCGGTCCGATCGCCAAGAAGTGCGGCGAGGAGCCGTACGGCGGCGACATCGGCGTGGAGCTCGCGTGGGTCTTCGCCATCGTGTCTTACCTGATCACGCGGCCTATCGAGCTGCACTACTTTGGCAAGTAAGAGGCGTCCGCACTCGTCGAGCTGCGGTGCTAATCGCGTGCTCGTCATGTATGGAAATCAGTAGACCCAGCCGCGCAGATAGCGGCTACCCTACACTTGTCTGGTCTTGCTCCTTGAGCCCAAACCTGCCTTGATCGCAAGCAAGCAGCAAAACCTTGTAACACTAGTAATACACCCGCAATGAGCGCACATATGACTGTTATGCTAGCAAATTGCTACCAGCACGTGAAGCCTTGCCGAGCGATAGCCGCCATGCCAACAAGGTAAAACCGCTTCCTCCCATCGCGTAAACTGTGGGCAGCGGCGATGATGCTCGCGAAGTGAGTTTGCTGGTGCCACGACAAAGTGGTTCCCGGGCCATTGCTGTTCGAAGGCAGCGCCGCACCCAACTCATAACAACTTCAAGGTACTTTGCATCCCGCAATGCAGCTAGCTTCACCACGCTTCACCGCGTTCCGGCGCCGCACTCCGCTGTCACCACTTCCATATTCGCCTCCCATCACCCAAGTCTGTTGACCAGCTAAGCTTACTTCACAAGTATCGAGCGGCGCTGGCGATGCCCAGAGCGATGCACGTCCTGTTGGTGTCCGTTGCACTCTTAAGCCTGTCACCTCTCGGTGCCAGCGCCGCCGAGTGCACGGACGCGCAGGTGCAGCGCGACGACGAACTGTAAAACTGGGCCGCCTCTCAAGCGGCTTGTGCGCCGTACGCGTCGGGCACCACAGGCTTTTACTGGCCCTGCGACAGACTGCACGGCGGTGCTAGCCACCATGGCGGCCTCCCTATCGGACTGCACGTATAACGAAGTGAGCAACAAAAATTGAGGTTCAAAATGCCATCACCATCTGCACTGGGGGCGACACCACCGATCCCGGTTCGCCGACCACCGACGCCCCAGCCACAACGGCGCCGACAACGGCCTCCACAGCTTCCAACACCGACTGTGTGGCCTCAGAGGTCAGTGACATGGTCGACCTGTCCACTTCTGCTGCTACCAGCGACGAACGTGCCGACGAGTCGAGTGTTTCGGATGCAAGTATCACCATCGTCACGTTCTGCGGCTCGGCGTGCGCGTCGAAGCTTGAGGAGGTTGCTACTTCACTGCCCAATTGCCTCTACGCTTTCCGGTCTGAAAACATCAAGGCCAACCTGCTGGAACGTGTGCCGGAGCGGACAGCTCCTACTCATATCACCGTCGTTTTGACCCCACAAGAGATCACTGAGGCGCCTTCCAGCATCAGCCCCCCTTCAACGACGAGTCCTCCGTCAACCGCGAGCCCACCCGTTACGACCACTTCAGCACCCTTAATGCCATCACCTGATGCCAACTCCACTTTGGAGCCCATTCCCGCACCTACCCAAGGAGGTACTGGGGCGTATTGCTAAGGAATGTTGCCTCGTCAAGCGAACACACACCCTTGCTCCCTCATGCCAACCTCTGTCGAACCTTTGTCTTCATCTCTCGATTAATTTCTCCTTGTCTTAGCAGCAAATAACCCAAACAACAACTTCGGACATGCACTCCCAACTTGGATGAATCGTTATTATACTTAGCAAATTGCGTTAATGAAAAACTCTTTGAGCTCCAGGATTTGATCTTCCGATTTTCAAATTCATACTTCTCTTACAATAACCACTAGGACATTATTCAAATGTGAAGAAGCTACATTCAGCATTCCGTTAAAAATACGGCGTAGGTGTCACGTTTTCAAATACAATTACTACTCTTCTGGTTTGTTAAGCTTCGGCGCTTCAACGTGTTACTTCGTACTAAACTAGAACTTGCAAAAACCAGACGGTGTCATCCAGGATTGCGAAGCAGGTTTGAACAAATCCGCTCAGTGCAGCTTGCAGTTTACGATGTTCATTACAAAATAAAACGTTGATGACTTCAGCACAGTATTGCTGGGGTCAGACAGATCACTTGTACATACACCACATAGTATTTCTTAGTCAAGACACCAACTACCCTTCTTGTTTACGATTTTGGGCGAAGAAAAACGTTTATACCATCTCAACGTAGTTCCTGCCTCGAATCCTGTACTCTACTGCATTATTCTTGTTTGTCACTCGTATGATTAAACTAAATGTGACCCGGTGCCAAGCCTCAATTAACTCTTAAAATCACAAAGCTTGAGGAAGAAAACTCAGCTATACGCTGAATAAGTGCAGGAATGGGTCTCAGTCAACGCACACTAGTGCTAATTTTCACCTTCCTTGTAACCTGCACCACCAAGCATGTCATGTGTGCACCTCGATCACATCTAGGTTAAACGAGTCCACAAACTAAAGCAGAAGTGTTATTTATCTTGACATGGGTCGTAATGACTCTCACGACATACGCTCCAGCGATGGCAAGCCTCTTGATGTCGGAACAACTTCCAAGGTGGCTTGAGGATGAACTGTTTAGAAAGTTCCTATATAGTCTCTTTGAAATCTATCCTTTTGGAAGAGTTTATAAAGCCTTGGCTCAGTGTATTTGGCTTCGTCGATGCCTTGTTCCTGCTGCACACAGCGTAATGCTGCGACTAATCTTTGGTGTGGGATCACGAGTCAGTTTTTAAAAGTCACTGGACCCTGCTCACTAGTGCTTTCGAGAATTCTGTATTGAAAATTTAATACTCGAGCACTGCTTCTTAACGTGTTCGGCACCGTAAAGGGCTCTGGCTACCTTAGAAAGGAGTGTTTTGCCAAGGACGTGCATGCTTTTACCGAAATTTAGTAACATTCCGGATTCCGGAAGGATTGGAAACGGCAACCCACCGTCCTAGTCAGCACTCAAGATGTCGAGCTTCCGAGTTTGGGTACCAAGGAAAGCAAAACAGCTACAAGTGCAACTAACAAGGAACGAGAGTAGAGCCATCACACCGAGCTCCAAATCCCCCGACTGTAAAGTAATGAACCGAGAATTATGGTGGCTGCACTGCTATTGAGCCGTAGTGTATACTACACATGCAGTACAACAATCTTGAGCTGCTTCACTTTTACTGTACGGCCACGCGCTAAATTCCTTTGTTTTGTTAGGATCATGTACTGTAGCAGCAAATAATCCAAATAAAAAAATCAAACTGGCCACCTTCCAGGAACCCCCATATGCTTTATAATAAATTTCGTGACTACTGAAGCATGCCACCAGTGTGCTCCTTAGTAAACATAAACACTTACACATCTTTACATCTAGGTTTCAAAGGTCAAGTGGATTGACTCAAGTATTACAAGGTAAATGGCTCCATCCCTTATCATAAGCCTTATGACATGAGGAGTAGTCGTGGATTGGGAGACGGTGCCATCGAGGATGGAGCGCATCCTGATCATTAACTTGTACTCCAAAGTTGTTTACGGAGTTCATCTCAAGATAAATCGCAACTGTATACAATTTTCACAGTATTGCTGCAATAACACAACAGTACATATTATACCTGTTCAGTTTATTTGCGACCTGTTTTGTGATAAACTTCGTAAGCTAGTGTGGGAACATATCTCACACGAAGAACTTGCAGTTTACGGCAGAAGCTGCATACAGTTTATTAGTCAGCACAATACCAAACATTTGTATTTTATGTTTCTTGGCCTTATTTTACAATATCCACAGATACCGCACAAGCCTGATGCATTTCCTGCCTCAATGATGCACTCGGTGCACTGAACTGATCGTGTCGTCCAATCCTTACATACAGCGCTATAACACGAGTTCCGTGCCCACTATTATATTTTCAACCAGCCTCCAAGAAGCTCCACGCCAAGATGCGTCTCAGTCAACTCGTTCTGGTGCTAGTTGCTACCTTCTTGGCGTCCTGTGCCACCGCTGAGACTGCCAGGAATTAGGTCCAAACCAGCAATGAAGATATCGATCTTACCCAAATGATGCGATCTCGATTGCTGTGTGTTGTTACTTTGCTGGAATTATTAGTACGCACAATACTCACGTTTTACTATTTTGACAAATGGTGGGGAGAGGCACTGGCAGACTTGCATTTGAACAGTTAGGGCCACATGGTGTCCCACAGTGCTAGGTAAACTCAAAAGGTGGGCTTCACAATGCCAAGCTCACTCGTCGTCTTGAATTTTTGTTAAGCCGAGAGGAGTTGTTGCTACTGTAGTGGATAACTTCGTCTTCTAAGGCAAAGGAATCAATACTACTTCGAAGCTAATTGCATTCTAAAGTTCCAGTATTTCTCCGAACTGCCTACGGCAGTTTTACAGTTTTGTACTAGTGAATGAAAAAGATCTGGTTACAGGAGTTTCGATGCTACTCAACTACGTTGAGATCATCGTGCCTTTATTTTTCTGTAAGTGCTAGATACTACTAATTGTCTGGTCGTCGCACGCTGTCGTGTATGTACTAGCGATTTGTGTGGCTACCATGATCAACATAGTCCCAACTCCAAATTGTGTCTTTACTAAGCGCTACTATGTTCCTCATTGCCTATGCCTAAAAACACGGTTTCAAACAAGAGAACAGCATCTAATACTTGCTTTGACTTAACTCGAGACAAAGAAAACTAGAATCTGACACTTAACCGTTCATTCCTTGTCTTATTTTTTCTAGCTGGCGGGTTTGTATGTTATTGTACCTGCCCGAATGCCAAAATTGCCACATTGAGCGAGTGGAGACAATGTTCCGTAAAACCAGGGTTCTTGGCTTCATCATGTGAAGCTGAACAGTTTTGACGTTTCATCACTGGTTTTAGTATCTGCCCATAACCAGATAGTACAGACGTAGTTTTTAAAGTGTTTTTTGTTGTTGGAAATCCTGTTGTCTAGTGTTTCAAACCGCTGCAGTCATGGCGGCCCTGACACAAAAGCAACCGTGACTTCAAGACTATTTGAGCAAAAACTGATCTTGGACTATGTAAACTCACTCAAAGAGAAAGAGGAGTAAGCTACTCCGTACGATATTAGTGTTTTTGTCTCAACAATTGTGTGTTAGAGCCTCAAAATCTTATCATTTCACTACGGTGCTCCATCTCCATCCTCCTCTTTTTTACAATAGCTTGTAGGATTGAGAATAGAAGTCTCAACGCTAGGATTCCCACTTACGCCTCCCTATTTGGCTCATTCTGAAGGGTAGAAGCATGAATCTGTCTCTTCACACTGTTAACGTCGTCGCACTTGCCACTTCCAATTATATATGCAAATTGTTATCTATGGAGCGGATATCCACGTGAACTGGAAAGTATAGTCGTACCCTACACACAACCACTAAGTAGTCTTCGAATGCAGCTATAGCGCCCTTGATCGTCATACCTGCGTGCTGTAATGTGCATTGCACCGTGTAGATTAGCCAGAATACAAGTGCCATCTGAATATAGTGGACCTCGTGCTCCAGTACGAAAGCTATCTGCCACATTGTGGGTAACCCTATCACTCGCTTAAGAATGATCACCAGAAGTAGCAGTGAGATGAGCTGTAGAAAGCAGTAGAGTAAGCCATTGTTCAGAGTGTCAAAAACTTGACGCTCATCCTTTCCCTCGAAGACACTGTAGTATTGACGAATCGGTAGGAGATTCATAGTACCCAAGCCAATTGCTGCAAAAAAGCAACGTGAGATGGTCAGACCGATTTAATATCTAAATAATACACCACTTACAAAATAGTAAAGGAACAATGACCTCAACGTAGTTGAGCAACAATAAAAACTCTGTCATGTAGAGCAATCGTTGCACCTTGCGCGCGTATCTTTAATGCGTCTGGACGCTAGACGATCGACGTCGCTGAACCATGGGATCAACTCTCGGCCGAAAGAGTCCATGGTGAAACCATCGCTTTGACCAGTATCGAACACGTGGTTATAATAAGACTCGTCTCCAACCTGAGGCTGGACCCACCATCGCTGAACCTTTTGTTGCTTCAGTCGTGCCTCGTATTTCTTGTGAATTATCCAGTTTATCCGATATTTTTCGTAAACTATTCTTCATTACCGGAGGTTGCGTCTCCAATACAATACTAGCGCGCTGAACCATTGTTAACTTACCGACCTTCAAGTTTCTTGCGGCACCATCGCGACGGTTTAAAAAGAAACCGGAGTCAAGATCACGGCTCAGTTCGTCCAAGCCTGATCGTTCACTACTGATATTGCGCAGAGATAAAGCGATCATGATGACATCAGCTGTCATGAGCTCGATAGTTGTCCAAACCGAAGGAGAGCTCTGCATGCAGTAGGCAATAAACAGAGCCAAACAGATCTACATTGAAGGTCACGAGACTTGGTGTTTCGTCATTTAGATTCCCAAATGATGCCTTTGCATATAGGTTCCTCATCAACAACTTTATGGCAGGTAATAAAATAGTGAACCCCTGTTGGCCGTTTGGTGACAGTGTCGTGAAAACATATTAATACGGCGGGTGAATGCAGATTAGGAGATATCGCACGTCCAGTCTTGAAAGTAGTAATGGGCATCGATGCTGCCTGATAATTGTGACGAAGTTGTTTTGCCCACTGGATAGCTATAGCTACCACGTTTAATGTTGCCCAAGGAGGCATGAGTACTAGTGTTGAGAATGGAACTGGGAACCCGATAGTCACAGCAAGGGCAAAGAGAATTCCTGATAGCGGTCAAATCAAAATGAATGCATCTCGAATGACTCGGATAGTTGGGTATGGAAGAATTCCTCGCAGCCCTGACCTAAACAAATGGAGAGAGCTGAACGTTATGACTGTAACACAGTAATATTCACGAAGAAAGAAGTTGTTGGCTTTTATTCCACCTTGGACGCGTCAGCAAGAGGTATAAAATCAACAAGTAATGACACAATCACGCACAGCATTGGGGTTGCTACAATGACAGTCATTACTCGAAGCCAGCTTGCCTCGAGCATATATTTGTTGAGACTGACGACACGATCGATAGAGTAGCTACCTTGTAATTCCACTCGCGCACTTCCCCACAACTGAAGTGCCGACGTTGTCTTCGGGCTCATTTGTCACCCTGCGGAAGACGCTTAAGAAAATCTTAACTAGCGGCTGTTGACTCGTGTCTTTATCTGCCATGTGTATAGCCATTGACCAGCGAATGCCGACAACTTCTCACTACTACTGCGCTTCGATATGTGTATATATATATATAAACAACCGTAATCAGGTCAGATTGTACCAAAGTGGTAGTTGTAAACAGACTTTAGTTGCCTCCTACCTTACTTCAACTGCACTGTGGCTGCACCGAGTCCCCTACAAACTAAAAGCCTTTCGCATTGTGTGATAAGGTAATAGCGTTTCAGAATCAGGTATCAGGTTAGACTAAGACTTGAGCTTAACAGTGTATGATCATCGAGCGCAATCAGGTCATTGTGTAAGTACGGATTGAAAATGACACTTTTATCTAGCTACTTCCTCTCATGTGCTGCATGGATGGTAGCGCTGCTAACCCAATATTCAGTCGTGCTGCTGTCTCAAGACTATACAAGCTTCTTGATGGTCCGCAGCGCGTACACCACCTCAGATGCGGCAGGACGCATACGAGGATTCTTGGCTAGGCAGGAATCGGCGAGTGACCTCAAATCTGTCGGACAGTCCTCACCAAACCGAAGACGAATTGCTCCAGCAGCGATCATCTGAAGAACCACAGCATCCGCCACCTGCGTGCCACTTAAACTTCGAGCGTCATTGTAGGGTGGTGCGTGCGTGTCTAGCTCCGACAGCAGTACACCAAAACTGAAGATATCGACTGCTGGATCCCGGTCATCTGCCCCCATTAATACTTCAGGCGCTTGCCATGGACCCATGGCAGTTTGCCGATCCTTGTCGCCTCCTCCAATAGCTCGCAAATCAGCTACCCCAATCTTACTCACCTTAGCTCTCATTTCGCTAGTGAGAAGTACATTACTAGCTCTCAGATCTTGATGAAGGACCGGTGGTGCAAACGAATGGAGATAGACTAATGCTTCTGCCACTTCTAAAGCGATTTGCAGTTTTTGTTGGGTCCATTCATGGAGTGTTCCAGGCCTAGTGAGGTAGTCGCTCACACTTCCGTTGTCCACGTATTCGTAGAGTGCTTGGATGTCTGTTTGAATGGTCCAAGCGATTCCAACAAGTTTAACCACGCTGGGGTGATCGAAAGGAGCGGCCAGTTTAACCTCCTCAATAAATGCCTTGGTGATTCGACGGCGCGCTAAGTCCTTCCGTAGACGCTTTGAAATTAGCAACTGCGACTTGCGATACTTGACGAGCCACACAACGCAATGAGCACCAGCACTGATCTTCTTTACGTTTTTAATATCTCCAGGTCTCAACATCAGAGGCACGAGCTGGGGATCATCCAGTTCCGCCATAATAAATTTCGCAGCTCTTCGTCGCCGGCGCCACACGCAAATCGTAATTACAAGTAGAAAGGAGATTAAAACTCCTCCTCCAGCTGCAATCGCAACAATTTTCCAAGTGCTTGTCTTCGTATTAGTCGGATCGCTTGTTGTCACAGTTCCTGCTGTTGTAAGACAAACTTGAATCTTATGACGCAGCAGCTGTGTATTTTTCGTTGAACAAGCTGTGTACGTGTCAAAGTCACCCTCGGCAACATCTAGTGTGTCTAGATTTTGTAAGAACTGGAACTGATCATTCGTGAATACTCGTGACAACAAAGCGAAGCCGCTGCCCAAATAACTGTATGTCGGGCATAACATCAGGTTAGACAAACGTTACCAAAGCCTGTACAATAGGTTTTGTCTTCTTACAGTTTTTTCAACTGTGTACAGTTGTATACCGATGCTGGTATTTCGGTCAAATTGTTGCTGTCTAGGTATCTAAAAGAAAAAAATGTTAACACTAAAACAGTACACGAGAGAGAAAACAACCGCAACATACAATGTTTCCAAGCTCGGATACGTCGCCGCGAAACTCACCATGCTATTTCCACTTAGATTCCTGTAGCACATTAATCATAAAACGAATCAGCTACTGTGCTCCCATACACTGGAAACCTGAACGTACAAAAATGTGAGGGTGTCGGAGGAGTCTTCATACGTTACCTCCTTAATCTTGTTTGAGCCTAAGTTTCTGTAAACACTCCCTAATTAGCTGACATCAGACCAAGGGATTACTCGCACACGTACAATTTCTTGAGGTTTGTGTGATGTCTGAGGGACTCAGGAATGGTGGTGATATTGTTTGACGCGAGATTTCTGATCATATCAAGCATTTCGAGTTAGTTTCTTGTGGCACAAGATCCCAATTCTAGCAGGCTCACAAAGTCTTTAGTGTCGGTATAGTCTCAGACTCGTTGACAGACGAAATATAGTTTCCCTCTAATGACCTGCATCAGAGAAAGAGAGATATTAACGTAAGCTCAGTTTGTCTCGACGAACGCCTGATTTTACAGACACTCACAGTTCTTCAAGTTTTGACAACGCCGTGAGTTGAGTCGGAAACGTGTTGATCAAAGTATTCTTTAGATTAAGCTGAGTGACGTTCGCAGGAAGCTTTGACGGGAGGTCGTCCATAACATCCTTCAGGTTGAGGCTGATGAGTGACACGCTTGTGATGTGGGACTGCTTGGCAATGAAGCCTGAGTTAAGCGTGATGTACCCTACTCGGCCCTTGTAAAACGCCCTGAAAGTGTCACCGCCTGCGAGAACACTGCATTTTCACATCGCTTGTTAAACACACTGCATTCATCTTAAAGCAGTCGCTTAAAGCAGCACTAACACTTGATTCACGTCCGAGTCGATCTCCAATGTACTGACATCGTACAGATAGCAATTTTCGATGTGAGGATACGTGCCTGTGTCGTCCGGCATGTGAGCTACTGCAGCCAGATAGTTCGGGTCTGCCACCCGTGCGGCCGCATCCTCATCACTTTCATATCCAGAATCTCGAATAAGGAGAACGAACGCTGAGTCCGTGTAGTTGAAGCACGTGTACTCGCCATCGACAGCAACGTCACAGAGCGCCCCACCGCTGCATTGACCACTGCACGAAGACAGAAGAGTGCCTCCACCCCACAACCCCCCTGAGTTCATGCATACCGGTGGTGTCATGGCCACCACCTGCACCACCAGCAGAAGGGATAACGTAGTGATCGGTCTCCACCCAACAAAAGACTTGATCATTGTGCACTGCAAATGAGACTTTCGCCGCGTGAACGTAGCGGCGTCTTTAGAGAAATGACCCCTCACATCCTGACATCACTAGGTGGATCCAGACATGGGTTAGAAAGCCATGCTGCATCCATTCGTTCATGACCCGACAGACCTCTACGTGCCTGAAGGCAGATTGTCATTTTCACCAGGAACGCCTCGATGAGTCCAGAATTCTGGATTCTACCTTTTCCTCATAACGCCATGAAGCCAAGTGTTTGGATGGCACGACGGACAGATTCCAGTAGTAATCTTGCGCCACGTCCGACAAGGAGACGTGTTCGTGATGGCATGTCTTCACTGGGTGCCGCGAGAACATGAGGTGTGTATAGGTACAGGATGCAACGCTACGGCTTTCAATGACAGTCAAGACCACAGATACCGCTATTGCCACATATTCTGCTGCATCTGTGGCAATAACGGCGACACACTTGCTGCGTTTTACTCTTGTAGCTAAGGGAGCCGTGCCTTGCTTGTCCAGCTTGGTTTGTTGTGGCAGCATTATACTCTATATACAAGGTTTGCAACAAGAAATTCGTTTCATTGAAAGAATGCTGTTGTACCACCTTATAATAACTTGCAAATATTTTGTGTTGCTTGGCATGTACCATGAAGTAGCTTTGTGCTGTGCTCTACATGATGGGGACGCGTTTAAACCATGTTTTAAGCAGAGCAACTTCACTATGCACTATTATCTCGATTAGTCAGCACCTAGTAACCAGAAAATACCAATAATTTAAGAAAATAATCCTTAAATCAAACTACTTCAATGAGGCAGGAATCTTACCGAGATATTCGAGTAGATATTGCAATAAGAAAATTGTCTCCGAAAACAGGTTTGTCTGTACTGGATAAAGTTGTGTCTCTAAAACAAAACAAGCTGGTGAAGCGGTGAGAACGCACACTTTCGTTGGAAAAATAAGTGCAGTAAAATAAGTGACCCGATTTCCAATGCCGCAAACATTATCAGATTTGTCACCGCATTCATGTCCCAATTTGCCACTCCCTCCAGGATAGTAGACGACGTGCGGTAGCTGCTCGAGAATGGATTTGTACACGACGAACATTAGTGGAACAATGCACTCGACATACTCGACTAAGGCCAAGTATTCACAGTGAAATAGCAGCTGCAAGCCTTGTATAACTATTTCCTTCGATCTTTGCGGATCAATATCGGCTTCTTGCCTTTTTAGAAATACTTGTTTTGCATCAGGAGCGACTGATACACGAAAACGCCCCCATGGTCTTGTTTGATGCCGTTTGGCCTTTGTAATAATGCTTGCAGCTCTGTTAGAAGGAGTCCCAGTCGGACCATACACACCTGAATCCCCTAGAGCTTGCATTCTTGTGTTTAGCTGCTCTGGAATCAGATTGGGCGGGCTAGCCCACAGCCGTACGTCGTCCAACAATGCTATCTGAAAAGCATTTGGGTTACGAGCCACCCTAAGAACTGTTGCCAGCAGCCCTGTAGCCCTGCTTGCACCTGAGGATAGTTCGTTTTTGGTCTGAATATGCTTTTGATTACGTTGCCGATCATCAATGAAATTAAGAAGAGTCCTAGCATTAGCACGAACTTCGCGAAACTCGAACAGAGACTGAAACACATCTGCCAAGATGAATAGCACTGACAGGTATGCCGGCCCGGAGGCTGTCATGCACACAGAAAGGAAGAGCGCACTGAAGAAGTCTACTGAAAATGCAACTTGCTCCGGAATGAAGTCCTCAAGTTCTCGGGTAGTATGCACTACGAAATGCTTGGCTGCGAATTTCCAATCGGAAGTTTGATAAATACTGCTCCTCGGTAAGCTTGGGGAATAAGGTCATACAGTACTTTGTATAAAGGATAAGTTACTGAAGCACCAAATGCACAAAGAAACATCTCCGTAAACGTTCATGATACAACAAGAGTGTCGAGTCTTTTCTAAATGAGCCTGGACCAAATACAAGACGAATCACTACAGGAGCGTAAACTGCCATCGTGATAGCACCAAATTGCCACATGAAGGGGACAGGAAACCCGAAAACTACACTTTCTAACAGGTATGTTCCGGTCTGTGCAGCTGTAATCCCTATTGACGCGATAAACATCTTCGTAAAGGTGAAATCTAACCCTGGGATAAACGAATTCATCTGAGGAAATCCCGCGATTGTCAACGCGAACACCATTAAGCTCAAACGAATCCAGAACATCCAGTTTGCAGCCCATCCTTCCGAAGGTGGGTCAAGCGAAATATATTCAAGCAAAATAGCAACCCCTAAAATAGGAAGAGGGGTAAGCATGCAAACAAGAAAAACGTGAGTTCTCGACGTCGTGTTACAGTAGTGTTCCAGTAGTTCAAGGCGCTCTATGAATACGAGCCCTGTCGGCCCACTTGGATTCGTTCCCAAAACTCATCCACACGATCCCAACACTCTTTGGCGTGATCCCATCGTGTCTTTATTGGTGAAACCTGTCCACCTGGTTTCAGTGGCGCGGCACCCTGCGTATTGCTCTGCTTCTGCTGCATCTCGATCCCGTCAGTTAAAACGTTGGGTATTGGGCGTACAGAGATTTTCTAACTATGGTTGCTAAAAACAAGTTGAGGTTTCTTCGGAAACAGTACCCTAACGAATTGGTGCTACTACAGTTACCTAATTACACACAAATGAAAAATAGTATGTCACGAGAAGCTACAGGTAGCAATCAAACTGGGCAAGGCGAAGATAGCCTGCCTATTTGTGGTAAGCAAGGACTGTCGACGGGAGAGTTTAACGCGGTGTACGCTTCAGTTTTCGCGACGCTCGACAGACTTGCTTTACTACACGCATCTTCAAAATCACCAAGAGCTCAGTGTGCCATTGCTGTATGTACTTACTTGGAAAATCGGCATGCGGTGCCTGACTCCGTCTTTATCTCTGAATTGTTCGCCTGCTTCCTCTACAAACCATTCAGGAGCCGATTTGCGGCGGCCTCTACGTTGTTGTCCGTCGACTGAAGTGCTTGCAACGCACGTTCTCTATCGAATCCGAGGGCCTACGTCACAAACACAAGCATGCAGGTGTCAGGCGATCATCCTCCGCACACTGATGCGGCTCAAGTTCTTACCATTAGTTGTTGAATGGCATCTTCAGATGGAGGTGCAGCCGCTAGATGAGGTGGCAACATACCACCCGCAGCAGCGGCGGCAGCAGCAGGTGCTGCACCAGGCATCATGCCTCCTGCACCTGGCAGTAACTGGTCTCGGAACCCCTGTCCTTCCACTGCCGGTGCAGCAGGTCGGCCCCGGTTAAACCGTGCATTGAGCCGGCGCTGCGCTTCGAGAGCGCGCCGCTGCCGCTGAAGTGCCAGCGTGCTAGCAGGAACCACGTCGAACAGCGGGTGCAGCAGGCCAAAGATCGAGCAAACGAACGAAGGCAACCGGAGTCGTCCCAGCGGCGTCGAGCTGAAACAGAGCCCCAAGAAGGATCCGCCCAAGAACGGAACCAACGCGCGGAAGTCACGTGCGAGCATCTAGTAAAGAACAGACCGTTAGCCAACGCCATCCCCACCTTCTCCGCCTCAAAGGAAAATTCCGTACCACCAGCATGAGCATGTACGTGCTCGATTTGTCCGAGAAGTGGAGACCCCAGACGCTGAACGAGCGTGGCTGCATCTTGGGAATAAACTCTGCAGCGCCAAAACCTCCGTCAGTACTCTTAGCACGTCTCCATCCAGCAGCAACAGTCCTCGTACTGTTGAAGTAGACACTGACGGCTCCGATCACGGGGTAGGCTCCTCCGGGGATGGTCTTGGCCAGCCAGGGGGCCGACGTGAGTGCCGCGAGCTGCAGCGCCCCTGAAATGAGCAGCACGAAGACGAGAATGCTGCCGAACTTGCGTGAGCCCAGCTGCCTCTCCAGCACTCGGAACTGGAACACGACGTAGAGTCCGAGGGACACGGCCAGCCCACTGCACGCGTCCGTCAGTGAAAAGCCCAATACTTGAGGGAAAAAAAAAGAGTTAAGGAAAAAGCTCCTACTGGTGGAAAGTGAGCTGGCTGGACAGTAGCCGCCAGTACTGCGCGCGGCCCAGCACGGCGTCGCGGTCGAGCGCCAGCACGCGGCCGCGGTCCAGCAGCAGGCTGGCGGAGCTGGCGGCGCCCACGGCGAGCGAGAAGGCGTAGGTCACGGGCGCGCCGTCTGCAGCAACAGGTTAGACAGGGAGCGGGACGCGGGAGCAGCGCGCGCACGCACAGAAGCCGCGCAGGTCGCCGTGCATCTTGAGAGACTGTTGCGGGGCCGACGCCACGTATGTGCGCAGCTCATCTGACGCGGCACGGTACGGCCTTGGCGTTACTTTGAATCGCTACTTCGGGAAGTAGCGATATGAAGTGGACAGACGACAGACCATCACTCCTCACAACTTCAACCTGTTGAAGTTACTTCAGCGCGGCGTTACTGTTGGCCTTGTCGACGTTGGGCATTAGCTTACTAAGCGAGGCACTGGCAGTGAGTAAATACCTTGCCCTCGTACAAGGAAGAGTAGATGAAGTGAAAAACAGCGGCGTTGACTTTATTGGTTGCTATGAAGACGTGATGAACTGCTGCTCGGATGAAGAGCAGGGTAGCAACAGCGCTGGTGACGCAGCACGTTCGCGAGTGCTGTTCACGCTGGCAGCTCAATCGAGCTCAGCTCCGAGAAAGGCATCGCAGGTAACGGTCCGCACACTCGACACACGATCGTTTCGAAACGACTGCAAGTACTGGCAAGGGGCGCCACTGAAGGCGCCTGCCCGACGGCCACTTGATCCTCCGGCCCGCACCCTCGATCGCAGAGGGCGGATCGACCGCGATGCTCGCGCGACGCACGCCCCCGACCATCTCCACGCGGCCGCCGAGCTCCAAGACGCTCGGAAAGACGCTCGAGAGCCCCAGTAACAATCAGCAGCAGAATAACAACGCCAGCCATGCAGGACGACCAGCGCTTCTCGGACAGATAGATGCTAAGCACTTGCAGGTCGGAACTAAGGTGTGGGTGGCCGACGCGAAAGTTCTTTGGCGGATCGGCGAGGTGCACGCCATTGCCGACGACAGGAAGACGGCGAAGGTGTACCTTCCTGACGCCGCAGATGACCAGGTGCAGACCTTGCGGATGGACCAGCTTTTCACCTTTGACGCATCGCATATTGTGGATCACGCCGACGTGGCGCTGATGAACAACATGCACGAGGCTCCGCTGCTCAATGTGCTGCGCCAGCGCTTCGAGCGCGACGAGATCTACACTTTCACGGCGGACATATTGCTTTCGATTAATCCGTACAAATCCATTCCGCTGCTGTATGACGTTGTCGGCTTCATGAAAAGCCGTCAGGAGGCCGCAACAGCAACAGGAGATGGATCGAACAGTGATAGCAGCGCTCCGCCACATTTATTCTCCATTGCTGAGAAGGCGTACACCGGAATGCAAGGTGTCGTTCCTGGTTCTGGGACGCCGCAGTCAATTGTTATCAGTGGTGAAAGCGGTGCAGGCAAAACTGAAGCCTCCAAATACATTATGAAATACCTCGCAACTGCGAGCAAGCACGCTGCTAGCACAAGTACCGGAAAGGCAGCTACTGCTGCTGCAGGTGTGCACGAGCAGATCGAAGAATGTGTAGTGCTCTCAAATTTGATTCTCGAATCGTTTGGTAACGCGAAGACATCGCGCAATGATAACTCCAGTCGATTCGGCAAGTACATTCAGATTCACTACAGCAGTGAAGGTCGCATGGCTGGGGTATCCATCCGCCACTTCTTGCTGGAGAAAACTAGGCTTGTGCGACCAGAAGTCAACGAGCGCAACTACCACATTTTCTATCAGTTGCTGGCAGGACTTGATACACTCTCAACTGCATCGTCAGACCCTGCGGACTCTGACCGACCACTGCTGTTGCGGAATGATGTGTGGAACTACACTTACCTGACTCGAGGAGACTGTGTCGAGGTGGACGGGGTAGACGATGCCACTGAGTTCGAGCAACTTCGGCGGTGCCTAGAGCAGCTTGGAATGGGCAGTGCAAACTTCCAACGCCCAATGTTTGAAGTTCTAGCAGCCATCCTTCATCTTGGAAATGTGCAATTCGAAAGTGCCACTGCGCAAGATGAACGCAATGGAGATGATCGCCGCGAGGATGAACAGACCCGAGTTATTTTCCCAGAAAGTGACGCTGGTGTAAACCTTGAGCATGTCGCCATGCTTTTAGGAGTTGACGCTACTGAGTTTGCCAACAAAATGGTAACGCAGACCACGGTCACTGGTCGCGGAAGTATTCTTGAAATCAAGCTCACCTCAGAGCAGGCCAAGAATGCCATGGATGCCTTTTGCAAGTATTTGTACGGCGAGTTGTTTCACCACGTGATTTCACGGATCAACGCTTGTGCCAAGCAACAGACATCCCTTATTCCTCCAAGTGCTGTCGACAAGAAGACACCAAAGTCTCGCGCTCAAGGCGGCGCGACAGCACCTACGGTAGCTCCATTTATCGGAATCCTCGATATCTTCGGCTTCGAGGTGATGAAGCGCAACAGTCTGGAGCAGCTGTGTATCAACTTCACAAACGAAACACTGCAGCAGCAGTTTAACAAACACGTATTCGTGTTAGAGCAGGAGCGTTACGCTCGAGAAGGTATCGCGGTATCTCCCGTGGAATTTCAGGACAACCAGCGATGCCTGGACCTCATCCAGAAGCCACCGCTCGGGCTACTGCCGCTGCTTGAGGAACAAATGCTGCTCAAGCGTAAGACCACAGACAAACAACTGCTCACAATCTACCACGGCAACCACTTAGAGAAACATCCGAGTTATGCAAAGCCACGCTTTGAGTGCGATGAATTTATCATTCGCCACTACGCCGGAGATGTCATTTACGATATCCACGATTTTATCGCGAAGAATACCGACAACCTGCACGATGACTTGTTGGACTTGCTGCGACGCAGTTCTCAGCCGCTTCTACAAGCCATGTTCAGTACACCGGTTGCATCCTCACTTGGTGGTGCCGCAACTAAGCGTGGGGGTCCAACAACACCGACAGGAGGAATGCACAAACGCACACAGAGTGCCTCGCTCACTGGAACAACCACGGTATCTAGCCGTTTCCGCACCCAGCTAGCGGAGCTCATGGAAGTACTCTGGAGCACGACACCCAGCTACATTAAATGCATTAAACCAAACAACCTCAAGTTCCCAGGTGGTTTCAGTTGCGAGCTTGTGCGTGATCAACTTGTGTACAGCGGTGTGCTTGAAGTTGTACGAATTCGACAGGAAGGATTTCCAATACGCAAGCAATTCAGCGTCTTTTACGAACTCTTCTGGCCGCTTGCAATCCCGAAGTATGGCGTGGCTACCACAAGAGGAAATGCATCTAAAATTCGAGAGGCATGCGAGTACATTGCACGGGAGTGGCTGAAGGATAAAGAGCTTGAGTGCGAGGCAGAACCATCAAAAGAAGATGACGAATCGCCTGAAGTTGATAAGGATGAAGCTGAGGCAACCCAACCACGTGCACCAGCTCGACAAGTCTTTGCGATGGGGAAGAACGAAATATTCCTTCGTTACGGCCAAATCGAACGGCTAGAGGGATCGTTAGCCACACTTCGACAAGAAAGCATCGTGGTTTTGCAGTCCAAATTGGTTCGAGCTCGACTTGCGTTCAAGAAGTTTTACTTGCTTCGACGTGCGACGCTGCGCTGGCAAGCTTTGTGGAGGATGCGAATTCAGCGTGTGAAGTATTTAAGACAGCGATCTGCTGCCATACAGATCGAGGCACGCTTTCGATCCTTCCAGTTGTTTACACTGTACCAGAAGAAAAGGCGTGCAGCTTGCGTACTGACGCGAGTATCCCGACGATATGTCACACGCTGCAAGTTTTTGCGTTTTGTCAAGTGTACTCGGGCAGCAACGGAAATTCAGCGTCATGTGCGCGGCTTCATGTTACGAACTGCTGCCGAACGCGAGCGCAAAATGCGTGTCCGTTCAACTTTGAGGTTACAGTCGTGGCAACGCATGCATGTCCACCGTGGTGTTTTCCTCATGCTGCGGCGCGCAACAATTCGAATTCAGACAAAACAGCGAGCGCGTACACAGCGTCGCCAATTCTTGCGCGAGAAGAAGGCAGCTATTGTGCTGACAGCCCTTGTGCGGCAAGTTCTTCAGCGCAGACGCTTCAAAAGATTAAAAACTTGCATTGTACGAACGCAAGCAATGGTCCGTAAGTGGGAAGCTCGTCGACGCTTTATCGCGTTAAAATCTGCCGTGGTCTTTGTCCAAAGTCAACGTCGGCAGCGGGCAGCAATACAAGTATTTATCGCCCGAAAAGCTGCGGTGGCTTGCCTTCAGCATGCTATGATCGGATGGATAGCTAGGTGTCACTACCTCACGCTGAAGCGGAGTACGCGTATACTTCAGTTTTGCATGACGACCTGGTTGCTTTGCCGTCAATTTCAACGAGCTCGTGCTGCCTCACGACGCATTCAAAAGACTTGGCGAGCACACCATCGACGTATGCAATGGGAAACTGAAGTTGGTAGCGTGTTTGGTCGTGGGTCAAGCACTACAGCACCAGGAAGTGGAGGATTTTCGTCTACATCATGGACCCAGCACACTCGTATGGAGGACTCCGACCGCAGAATGGAGAAGCTTCGTAGCAACCCCGACGTCTTTTTCTCGTTACAGCCACGCAAATTTGGTTATAACTCGCTCTTCCATGAGGCGGCTGCGTGCGGTGATTTCCACGTTGTCAAGTACATGCTCGCGGAACGCTTCATCGAAGAACTTCTTTCACTCAAAAATGGACGGGGACACACAGCATTCCATGAGGCTTGTGCCAACGGACAGCATGCAATGGTGAAATTCCTTGCGTTGCAACAGGCAGCGCTGGTGACCAACCGGGCTAGTCACATCTCTCCAGCGGAACAGACCACAAAACCAAGCTCAAACGATGGACCGGGAGAGGGAGAAACCAGTGCAGCTACCCCGACCGGGAGAGTGGTCGATCGGACTATTATCTACAGCGGCTTCCTTCGAAAGCGGCGCGAAACCTCTCGCTGGATGAAACGATACGTTGTGCTAAGCGTGACTGCAGATAAACAGGATCACCCACAGCTTGTCTACTATGCGAACGACCGTAAGGCGACGTTGGCAGGACCAAGCTCACGTCAAATTGACTTGACTACTGCACTGCTGAAGACCAGCGTGGATCTACCGTTTGCCTTTGAGCTGCACTCGCCGCAACTGCTAGGCGGACGCAACAAGGAAGGTCGTTTGTATTTTGCAGCGTCAGGAGCTCTGGAAATCCAATGTTGGCTCGCGCACTTGCGAAACATTATTCCTAGCAGCATTGAATCCCGTGTGTTTGCCATGCACCGATCAGCTCAAAACAGCAAGCTTGAATTTGTAGACTTCAAGGCCCGTGAAGAAGCTTGTAACCTACGGAGTTCACAGCGACAGGAAACGCCGCTGCACTTGGTGGCAAGCTGCAGCAGTCTTGTGATTTTGGCAGCAATTGATGAGGATAGTGACAACAGCAAATGCAGCACTACCAGTGAGATACAGTTGGACATTTCCACTGTACCAGCTAGCTCCAGCGGTGCGAAATCCAAATCCCTGCTAGATGCCGAGCTAGAGCTCGTCAAGATAGCACAATGGCTGCTAGAAAACGGTGCTGATGTCAACACGATGACCTCACGGCAGGAAACACCACTGCAACTGGCGCTGCAAGCTGGACACTTGGTATTAGCGAAGCTATTGCTAGATCGCGGAGCGCTAGCTTCAGGTCTCTCGGAGCCGCAGCTGATATTAGTGCGTTGCTTGAAGGCAGAGTTAGCGAGAACTGCCATCACGAGCATCTCTTCAGCGGCTTGTGCATCTGTGGGGGTCACACCCGCTCCCCAGGCACCTAGTGGTGCAGCAAGCTCGCTTTTGGCGGCCGGAAGCGCTCTTTTGAAGCGGCCTAACAAGCTGACACGGCGTTTGAGCGCCAGTGACGAAGAACTTCCACTGCTTTTCCTGGTCAAACAGCCAGGCAAAGTGCGGCACAGCTCGTACGTCTCACTGTTTATTGAGCTCATCGGACTGAATGATGCAGCCTCACTTAGCAGTCGACGGCCACGCATGGTGATCTCAGTGATGGATGGGCAGCGCAATCTTGTGGAGATGCGGCAGCAAGTGTCGGTGCAGCCTGTGCCAGCGTCCAATGCACTCCTTTGGGGCTTTACTTGGCACATGCAGACACCACTGGAAAATTTGCCACATGGAGCGTGCGTCGTGCTGGAGCTGGCCACCACCAGCGCGTCTTCTGTGTCACCTGCGAATGACGGCGCGACATCTCCAACGCTGGGCGCCAGCGTTCTCGTCCCAGAGTGCTGGACGTACCTGCAAGTCGACCAACGCACAGCCAACAGCGCACCTATCACCGCCGAAATGTACAAGTACCAAGTGGACCTATCTTCACAAAACACACTTCATCGCGCCGATGCGTTCCTCTCCGGCGAGATGTTGATCTCGCAAGCTCGGACGCAAGCTTCGTAAGATACACAAGATACACTCTGCGTGATGCATGTTAGCCTAACAACTCTCGAGTAAGTCCACACCAGCCCGAAAGCGATCCCCACCTTCTTGAATCCATATCACAGCACAAACAACACAACCAGAGAAAGCTGCACATGCATTAATCTATTGAAACGGGGAAAAGTAGAAGGTGTGTCCGTGCGGACACATGTACTGGCCGGCCTGACTGCCCGGCGGCATCTGCACGCGCGTGTAGCACGTGGGGCATTGACGCATGATGGGTCTGGGGCCCGCGGCCATGGACCCCGGGCCGGCACCGTTAAAGCTCTGGCGCAGCCCCTGCGAGTTGCCCATGCTCGGGGGCATCCGCAGCTGGAACAGGTGTCCGTTGGGGCACTGCAGCGTGCCGCGCGCCGTGGTGCTCACCAGGCAGCGGATACGACACGTAGGACACTCCACCACGACGTTGCTCCTCGCTGCAGCCGCCGCCGCCGCCGCACGCGCGCGTTCCTGCGCCGTGGGCGTGTGGGCGAGCGACTGTCCACATCCGTCGCAGAATTGTCCTCCTGAGCCTCTCTTGCCGCAGTTGGTACCTAAAAATAGCCACAACACGTCGGTGATTGGTCCGTTGTCCATGTGCCCTATGCCGCTCGGTCCGTTGTCGACTCACAGTACGGGTGCGCCTTGACCAGCCCCTCGGTCTGCTCGGGCCACTGCGTCTGCGGCTTGCGGCAGATCGGGCACTTGTCCGAGTTGGCTTCGTCGTGGTTGACGTTCTCCAGCAGGCAGCTGAAGTGGAAGCGGTGGCCGCACTCGGCCGTGAACAGCGCGCGGCCCAGCGCCAGCTCGTCCAGGCAGATGACGCACTCGGGCGCGTCCTCCATCACGGCCAGCGGCACGGGCGGCGCGCGCTCGGGGCCGTCGGCGCTCGCGGGCGCCAGCGGCGCGGGGCTCGGCGTGCTGTTGGCGTAGGCGGCGCGGTGCAGCGGCCGCCGCCGCGCCTCCACGTCGCTCCAGCGCCGCACGCGCACGGCCATGGCGGGTTCGGAAGTGGCGACTGCGCGCGGAGAAGCAGAGTGATTGTCCCAGAATCCAGCGGTACCGCCGAACGGGTACACGCGCGGTCGCAACGCCGCGACACATGTGTCTGCTGCGACAGACTACACCTCCGCTTGTTCTACCTGTCGGGTACAGTAGCGACACTGCTACGACGGATAGGTCGGGTGCGAGAGCGACAGTACGTGGTCCCATCCGCGCCGACAGCTCAGAAGCCAACGAGCGCGAGAGGACGCAGATGGGCGGCACGATCTCAGTGTGCGGCCTCCGCGCCGGCGACGACCGCGACTTGCAACTGGTGCGTATGCGACAGCGCGTGGCGTGAACTAGCGGTGCAGCTCGGACTGACCCGCGCTCTGCTGCAGCTGCACCAGAGCAAAGACTTCGCGAGGGACGCGGACCGGCCGGCGGGCGAGCGCGGCCGCTCGCTGTCCTCGGCCACGGACTCGTCGGTGGTTTCCATCCTGTCCAACTCGGAGCAGCTCGTGCCCGATGCCTTCCTGCCCAAGGACATCCAGGTGCTGTCGCAGCGGCGCCAGCGCCACGGCCACCACCACCACCTGGCCTCGCGCTCGTCCTACGCCTACAGCGGCAAGAACTCGTCGCGCGGCTCGTCCAGAGTCAGCAGCAACGCGTCCTCCAGAGGCGCGGGCACCGTGCGCGTGGTGCGCAACCACACGGACGCCATCCCCGCCAGCATCAGCAAGAACATCACGTTCGGCATGAAGACGGCGTCGTCCAGCTTCGGATACAGCGACGACGACGAGGCCGCCAACCCCGCGGCCGGCAGCCGCCGCGTGGACAACAGCAGTCTCTCCGTGCAGGAGCTCCGTGTCAAGTAGAGCGGCGCGCACGCAGCAGCGACTTGCTGGACGGCCAGCAAGTGTATAAAGTAGGTTGGCAGCAATGTACTAGTAGTTAGACAAGCAGGAGCAGCAGGTAGCAATAGAACGAAGACGAACAACAAAACAAGCCGTGGCGTATGAACATGCAGCGATGTTGGTGACGTTGCGTTCACTGGGGACGTGCCTCTTGCTCCAAAGCCTCCTCTACAGGCTCGGCGTCGCGTGCTCTCACTTGTTCACGGCGGCCTTAAGCTTCTTGACCTTCCGTCGGCACTCGCGATAGGCCTCGCTCTCGGCCTCGCACTCCTCGCCGTCGCGCAGTCCCCCGCTCTCGGCGGTCTTGGCTTCCACGCACCTGCGCACAGTGCGTCAATTGGGTGAGTTTCCCCCCCGCCGTCGAGAGGAGCGTGGCACGCACTTGACGTAGGCGGCCATCTCGCCCGCGCACGGGTTCGGCTCCGCCGGCTTGGACAGTTCGGCGCCCATGTTCGGAGGCTTGCGGGCCGCACAACTCGCTGATAGAAACGCCGGCGCTGTAACGCGGAGTGGCCGCTAGAAAACGGACGCTGCGTTCGCGCCGACCGCCATGCGGATTCAAGTGCTGCGGGCGGGCGAGCGCTGCGGCTCGGAGCTGGCTGAAGCGCTGGATGCACTGGGGAAGCGGTCGGCCGAGGTGCGTCCATCCCTCTGCCGGTAATTGACGACACGGTGGACGATGGGCCATCGCCGCTGACGTCTGCGTGACGAGCACCGCAGGCCCAAGCTCTCTGCCATGAGATCACCTCGGCCGCGCTGCTCGCTTCGGCCGCGGCGGCCGAGCAGCGACAGACGCTGCTGCTGGCCAGGGACGACGACGTCGTGGGCTTCCTCAAGACCGGGGTCAAGCACCTGTTCTACGTGGTGAGAAGCTCGTGGTCATCTTTACATCTTGTGGTCGCTCATGTGTGTGCATTGCATGTCGCGACGGACACCTGCTGCCGCTACCAGAGCCCCAAGGGCGAGTACACCGAGATGGATCCCATCTGCGTGCTGGACTTCTACGTGGACGAGCCCTGGCAGCGTCGCGGCGTGGGGCTGCAGCTCTTCCAGCGACTGCTTCAGCTGGAAGACACGACGCCGGCCCAATTGGCCTACGACCGACCGTCGCCCAAGCTCTTCGCCTTCCTGAAGAAGCACGCCGGCCTCACCGAGCACTACCCGCAGCCCAACCGCTTCGTCGTGTTCGACGCGTATTTCCACCCTCGTCAGTAAGGAGAATAGGGATGCAACAACTTGCTCGTGCGTCTCTACGATCATAACCCACATTGCATATACATCTGAAAGAAGCCGTCAGCGCCCAAATCTTGGTGTCTGAGCAAACCTTCGCCCATTCTTCAGCTTCAGGCCAGACGCTTGCCGCTGGCGTCCATGCTGTTCGGTCTGCAATCTTAGTGGAGGTGCCTCGCGCACACAGAAGCGATCGATGAAGTTGTGGGATTTCGATTTCGGGCGCTATTTCCTTGCGGGCAAGCTACTGTATTGGCCTTCTCTGCAAAGGCTGGCAAGGAGCAAGATGTCAGTAACCCGGCAACGGTGGTGCTCAATGTGGTGAAGCGAAATAAGACATTTGCTTATCGAACGCAGCAAACCTATCGAAGTGTATTACTACTGAGAAACGAAGAAGCTCACGTGCTAGTCAGTCTTAGACGCATTGACAATGCCGGACTTTAATAGCAAACACATGGGGAATCTAAGCGCGGACTCACTACTCGTGGACACGCTGGCTAACGCCGCGATGATACGATAGGTCCACACTGGAGCTTTCCCCGCAAGATATTGGACCTCTGTGCTGGAGTTACAAGTAGGCCGTGAATCCGGAACTGCTCCACAACGCTGGAAGGTTTGGTCGCCCTTGAGAAGGATTAACAACGCCTGACAAGGTACACACGTACCGGGTACAATGACTCGAACTTTTCTTTTTTGCAAGCATTGCATGCATTACTGAAGACATTAGTTTGGAAACGGCAAAACTAAAACAAGCTCCGCGAAGGGAAACAACTTGATTTGTAGCTGCTAATCGAGACACGCAGTGCAGAGGACCCAACACAGTAAACTGGGTTCTCAAACGTGTCTGTTTTCTTCTCTAGCCAACACGATGATGGAGAAGAAGAAATTATTTGACTAGTTAGCCAATATGGATGTCGGTGAGAAACCAGGTTGCACCTCCCGAATACGACTGCTTTTGCTAATCATCCACAAGTGTCAAGGTACACAGCTTGTAATGGTAGCTCCTATTTAGAAAACAAAAACAAAATTAACAATATCGTGCTGGTGATCTGGGTGCTCACGGGTGTACTTGTGTACGAAGCTGTGATCCGATTCATCGAATGCCTGGAGCCCAATCCGACAGTACACGTCGACGGCCAGCTCATGTTCATCGTGGCTGCCATCGGATTGCTGGTGAACGTGGTTTTGATGCAGATTTTGGGTCATGGTCATAGCCACGGAGGTGGAGGCCATGGTCATAGTCATGGAAGTGGTGAGCATGGTCATAGTGCTGGAGGTGCTGGTCGTAGTCACCCACGCAGTAATAGCGGTCACGGACACAGTCACGAAGGCCATGGCCACTCTCACGGAGAAGCGCATGGGCATTCGCATGGCCACGGCCATGGTCATTCTCATGGTCATTCTCATGGTCATTCTCATGGTCATTCTCATGGACATGATGTCACCTCAAATGGACACTATCATGCACACTGCGACCTCGACAACCACATTGAAGATAACCTAGAAAGTGGCTCCATCGGTACTGAGGCAAAACCAAATCAAACGGCTCTAGAGAATCTCAATATCCGAGCGGCATACATCCACGCGCTGGGAGACTTCATCCAGAGCGTAGGGGTTTGCATAGCTGGTGGGCTCATTTGGCTGAAACCGGAGTGGCAAATAGCCGATCCGATCGCGACCTTCCTGTTCTCGGTGTTGGTACTGTTCACAACGGTTGGGGTTGTGCGCGATAGCATCCACGTACTGATGGAGGGCACGCCCGTCGACATCTACGCCAGTGATATCGAAAAGGGTCTATTGAGCTGCTCTTCGGTTGTAGCTGTGCATGATCTGCACATTTGGTCTTTGAGTGCTGGCTTGCCTTCGTTGAGTGTGCACCTGGTGTCGAACGATGTTGAGGCTGCGCTGCATGAAGCCCAGCACTATTTGCTTTCCCAGAACAATGTACACACAACGATTCAAACCGAAAACACGTCAGCGCAGTATCCTCGGGACTGCAGGACTAGCCTGAAGTGCGGCCAGGTTTCTGCTCCACAGGAAGTCTCAGCCAGCGAGTAGGACTAAGAGTTGAGTTTATTGCCAATTAAATGTTTTAGTGAACAAATTCCTTGATAATTGAAACCGGTTAACAGACGAAAATCAATCTTTTCACGGTAGCACGCATGAAGAACGCTATAACTTCTTAATGCACGTGTCGCTTCTGTCGCGACTTTCAACACACGTGGTGAATATACATAGCTTCAAGTCAGAGTCTCGTTACGTGCGATTATCTTTAAAAAGTAGCTCCACCATTTCGTGCAGGATGCGGTCCACTATGACGAGTTATCGCTCTGTGAATTCTTACAGATCAAATCCGTGTAAGTTGTGGTGGCGGATGTCCGGACGAGGTGGGACCATGTTTCTGACCATGGCCCAAGCTCTTTGCCTTCTTGAAAAAGCACCTGCCTCACCGAGCACTACCCGCAGCCCCTTTGTCGTGTTCGATGCGTATTTCCAACCTCGTCAGTAACATAACTATGGATGCTTCATGTTGCTGCGGTGCTGCGTGCGTCTCTAGGGATAAACGTACCTCACATTGCTTCTGCATCTCCTAGTCGCCGAGAGAGGCCAGGAACGCCTCCATCTTGGTGTCAGCATCGCTAGGTTCCTCCGTCGTTGACTGATCGAACTGCGCCTCGATCTGCCTCCCAGCGAACCATCGTCCGTTCATCACCTTCAGGCATGCGATCGCAGCGGTCAACTCGGCAAAGCGCACTACCACCGATCCGTCGTCCACAATCTGAACGTGCTCCACAGCTCCATGTTTGCCGCATTCCGAACGCATATCGTCCTCCAGCTCTCTGAAAAACGCAGCATCGCTCCCCTCCAGCGGGTCCCAGATGTGTTTCAACACGATAGAGCGCGATGGCAAGTCCAAATGCGCCGTGTCATCTGCCGATGCAATAGCTAGCGACGCAGACTCCATCGCAGCTTCAGGCTGCCGTTGCCCCTCTTCAGTCTCTTGAGCAGCAGCTTGAAAGCCGGCCGCATTCTCCTTGCTCTCGTCCGAACTCGTTGTTTTCTTGCTCGAGAAGGTCGCCTCCGCCGCCCTGCAGAGCAGTTCCAAGCAATCACACATGCAATCCATTGTCAACTTCCCTCTGGCGTAGTTCATGCAACTACAAGCACGTACGTGATAACCACGCCGGGCTTGACTTCGAAGAGGTTCAGCTGTGGAGCACAGTACGAGACGCGAATGAGCACCACGAGCGGCAATTGCCAGCCAGACTGGCGGCGTGAACTAGACCCGACTGCCGCTTGTCCTCAGCCAGCAAAGGCCGGCAGCTTTACCCTGTCGATGGCTCTGGCCATCGTGGCGCGCGAGCCGAAGGTGACGACGGCGTCGCCCTTGAGGCCGCCGCGCTCGTCCTTGTAGAACTTGATGCGCCGCACCTTGCCCAGCTTGTGGCACACGCCCTCTGCGTCCACAGCGTCAGCATCAGCTCCGGCCGCGCGCTGCAAGCTGCAGACACCCACCGAGTTGTCTGCACGCCATGTACGTGGTGAGGCCCGTGACGTAGACGCTGCTGTTGCCCTTGGGCCTTGCGGCCGGCGGCTTCGCGGCCGTCGCCAGCAGCTCGTCCGCCGCCTGCGCGTCCTGTCTGCAGCGGCGTTAGAGCGGAGCGCGCAGCGGAGACGCAGAGCGCTTACTGCTGGATGTACGCGAGGTTCTTGGCGCGGGCGCGCTCCAGACGCTCGCGCTCGGCGTCCATGCTCGTCGGCTGCTATTACTTTATGGAGGTGTCCGGAGCTCCTCGCGCACACCGAGGCGGGCGATGAAGCGGCGGGGATTGATCAAGAACTTTGACAAGTTCACGCGGCAATGGTGGTGCTAAGTCATGCTGGCATTGAAGAAATTGTTCAGGGCGCTGGAAGGTGTGCGTGCGTGTTATCTACTTGGAGTTGTTAGCTCTAACTTAGAGCTATCACTTCTGTCATGTTGAGCATTGCGGCGGGCATTACGATCAGCAGCTTGACATGAAAAAAGGGTGTGTGCTTGTCAGCTTGAGCGTTTTAGCAGCCTGTCGTGTGCAGCTCTGCAGAGAGCAAACAAAAATTTGGACGCGTGTTGCTATTAAATAACTGAAGCACGACAACAATCGGTGCAGTGAACGCGTTTTTCGACGAATCGAACAGGTTTCAGATAACATGAAACCTCCCCGCAATCGCCGAGCGTCAAACGTGTTAGCTCGAGAGCCTCAACGAAGATATCTCGATGAACAATGAAATGATAACGTACAACGGAGGAAGAGCGAAATCAGAGCTGTAAGCGTTTTTTGGCGGTGCGATCTCGTGCCATGCAGCACAAGGAAACCACCTCTGATCGCCGCTGAAAATGAAAACGAAACCTCAATCGAGCAACGAAGTGCGACCGTGCTCTCTGTCTAGCTACTCAGTTTTCAATTCACCTTCAGCAGTACAACAACCAAGCATGCCCTTCTGCTCACGACCAGCCAAGTGCACTCCAACCGGAAGTCCCAATGATGCTGCACTAATCGAGGACACCATGCGACGAATTCCACTATCTGACAGCAGCAAACGAGCCCAACGAAAACTGCAGCTTGCTTGTTTGTGCTCGCTACTGTTCATGTGCGCCGAGGTGGTGGGTGGATTCCTGGCCGGCAGTCTGGCCATTATGACGGACGCAGCCCACTTACTGTCGGACGTGGCAGGCTTCGGCATCTCGCTGTTCGCAATTTGGATGACCACACGACCAGCTACCAACCGCCTGAGCTTCGGTTTTCAGAGAGCGGAGGTCATCGGTGCCATCACCAGCGTGCTGGTGATCTGGGTGCTCACGGCTGTACTTGTGTACGAAGCTGTAATCCGATTCATCGAATGCCTGGAGCCCAATCCGACAGTACACGTCGACGGCCAGCTCATGTTCATCGTGGCTGCCATCGGATTGCTGGTGAACGTGGTTTTGATGCAGATTTTGGGTCATGGTCATAGCCACGGAGGTGGAGGCCATGGTCATAGTCATGGAAGTGGTGAGCATGGTCATAGTGCTGGAGGTGCTGGTCGTAGTCACCCACGCAGTAATAGCGGTCACGGACACAGTCACGAAGGCCATGGCCACTCTCACGGAGAAGCGCATGGGCATTCGCATGGCCACGGCCATGGTCATTCTCATGGTCATTCTCATGGTCATTCTCATGGTCATTCTCATGGACATGATGTCACCTCAAATGGACACTATCATGCACACTGCGACCTCGACAACCACATTGAAGATAACCTAGAAAGTGGCTCCATCGGTACTGAGGCAAAACCAAATCAAACGGCTCTAGAGAATCTCAATATCCGAGCGGCATACATCCACGCGCTGGGAGACTTCATCCAGAGCGTAGGGGTTTGCATAGCTGGTGGGCTCATTTGGCTGAAACCGGAGTGGCAAATAGCCGATCCGATCGCGACCTTCCTGTTCTCGGTGTTGGTACTGTTCACAACGGTTGGGGTTGTGCGCGATAGCATCCACGTACTGATGGAGGGCACGCCCGTCGACATCTACGCCAGTGATATCGAAAAGGGTCTATTGAGCTGCTCTTCGGTTGTAGCTGTGCATGATCTGCACATTTGGTCTTTGAGTGCTGGCTTGCCTTCGTTGAGTGTGCACCTGGTGTCGAACGATGTTGAGGCTGCGCTGCATGAAGCCCAGCACTATTTGCTTTCCCAGAACATTGTACACACAACGATTCAAACCGAAAACATGTCAGCGCAGTATCCTCGGGACTGCAGGACTAGCCTGAAGTGCGGCCAGGTTTCTGCTCCACAGACAGTCCCAGTCAGTGAGTAGTAGAAGTGTGCAACTAGATATTTCTAAAGGGTTAAACGTTTCTTGAGATAATTAAAGTGCCCTGTTCTTTTTTCGCACCGCTTTCACAAAGCCCAACGTTGAGTTGTGCGTCTCAGGAATCAAACCAGGTAACTTGTTGAAGTCAAAGCAAAACAAAATGTCACCGGAACTGATCCCCACCATTATTTTCCTTTCAAAAACTTAATATGATGCAGTATTATGCGTTCGGTACAGCATAGCTATAAATGTATCTCGTACGAAAGTACCATCTGTGAATTTTGCCATCTTGGCTTCGCAGATATATTACGTGTAGAAATTCTTGTACAGCCATGCTAGACATTCATCTCCTGCACACACCGGGGACTGCGGAAATTTCAGCACTGCCAAATGTGGTTGGATATCTGTAAAATTGTCTTTTTGTTTGTCTCGCTCGATCCCAATTTGAACCCGGATGAACTGGTTTACTCGCCTCCACAGCGCAGGAAGGAACGGCAAAATCGTCAAGTGCGGATTATCTAGCGGTGCCTAAAAAAATAATCGATAACAGTAGTCGGTACGAAATGGCTAGTGAATATGGTACGTAGCTGCCTCTCTAAAGTGAGTAATAGGTCTCTTTGCCCTCGGGGGCTATAGTACGTCGAAACGTACAAGTTAAAAGTGCTGCAAAAAGTTAGTGCGTCCTCCAAGTCATGAAAAACGGACTCGTTGTCGATAATCCTAGTAGGTTGGCGAATATCGTGTGCGTTGATGAATGATTTGCTTACTGGTTTTTTAAAGTGAGCAGTGGCAAGCCGTGCACGAGTCTCCTGTTGACAGATTGATTGAAAAGCGAGCACTGCGCATCATAATCGCTCTCTTACACCTTGGCATACAGTGTCGTTCTCGATTAGAGCGACAGAATCCTTTGGCTCGTTGACAAACGCTGATGTGCTTAGGATTTCGCAGTAATGAAATCTTTTGGTGGCGTCACGCACAGTAATAGTCGTCACACGCTCCTTAGTACCAGTGTTTAGCCAGCGCCGAAATGAAAAGAGACTGACCCGCTTTGAGTAGTAATACTTGGAACATTACGCCGGCAGTTTTTTTACTTTCCGTAATTTACCAGCGAGAACAATCTTGGAACCTTCTTTCGGGATTTTGACGAGGCAACCTCTCATCCTCATTCCAGAATCGGCCGGAAGTAACTCTTGTTTGTTTCGACGTCATAGGCGGGAGCGTGAATGTCGTTGACATCGACACGGATAAGTACGTGGGCCATTTGCTGCAAGAGATTGCAGAGAAACTCAAATACGGCGGCAAAGCGAGTGATCTGCAGCTCTTCTTGGCGAAGAAGAAGGACGGGGGATGGCTGGATGGGACTGGTTTGGCAGGTGTGACACTCGATGAGGCTGGCGCACCCGTTTCCCCCACAAGGCTTCAAGAAGATGGATCCGTTGCTGTGGATAAATAATGACAAGCATTTCGGAAAGAATTTTGGACCGGCTGAGGGCGAAGTTCACGTGCTGGTGGTGGTTCCGAGGGGTGCTCCGGCACCTGAGAATAAAAGGAAGAGGAAAAGAATGGAAGACGAGGACGCTCCAGACGCCTGGATAAAGGCTATAAAGGATGAGCGGGTTACAGCACTACCGTCGACCTGTGAAGCTGTGAAAGACCACCTGCAACGCGCACTTCACGTCAAGATCCCCGTCAATGACAGATTATTCCAGATTATGTCAACGAGAAACTCAACAGGAGAGTTATCCAGCGTGTTGGACAAGCTATTTGAGCCCGAACCGCGTGAAACAATTTCAGATATTACTGCGGCAGTAGTGAGGGAAATAATCGATCCTCTTGGGTCCGGCTCCGAGTCGGCTACTGAAGATACGTATCATCACTTGTGGGGGATTCCGTCATTGCGATTCTGTTGAGGCTTGTGACTGACGGGAACTTTTGTCCCAACACGAATGTGTCCGCTTCTACCGGCGCCTATCGACCAGATTTGTGCTTCTATAGCATTAATAGTAATGTGTGCGTGTTTCGCGGTGAAGAAAAAGCAAGTGGCGAGTTGGATGTGCCGGTGAAAGAATTGCATGAGAAACTAACATGGAGATATGACGACGCGCCCTACGTTTTCGGTTATGCTGCTGTGGGACTACTGGTGTGCTTGGTCACTATTCGAAAAGACGAAAAAACAGGGAGTGGTGCGAAAGCTGAAAAGATTGAAACGTACAATTTGGGAAGTCTCAAAGGCAGGCTGTCGTTCTTTCTTGCCGTGCTCAACCTTTCGACTCTTTTCAAGCCTGTTGTGGATCTTATCCGTCCGCTGGGTATACCCGAGTACATGAGTCTCAAAAGAAGTAACGGAGTGCTGATTGAGTTTGCAGAAGGTTGTGTGGTGAAGACGTATCCCGAGAGCCTGCCAAGTGATGAAATAATCCGCAATTTGAAGGGATTACATCGTCTAATGAAGAAACGTTCAGTCCCGAACGTCGTGGAGCTAAAGAACGCAAACACGAAGAAGAAGCATGTGAAGCTGGCACCTATTGGTCTACTTGCCCCGCCTGAAAACGGCCAGCAGCTCCTGATGGCTCTGCGCGATATACTCAAGGCACTAGTGGCACTGCACGCAATCAAGCGATGCATCGAGACTTGAGATGGGAAAATGTGCTTAAGTACTCAACCGAAGGCGACAAGTGGTTTCTTATTGACTTTGACGAGGGAACATCATCGCCGGCTGCGAAAGTAACTCATTTAAAGGCGGAATCGCATGCTCCCGAGATACTATCATCTTCGTCCCACACGGTCAAGGTTGACATTTGGAGCGTGGGCTACCTTTTGATGACATCTCCTTTTCAAGATCTTCCGCCTGAATTGGAAAGAATAAAATCACAGTGTTTGCAGAAGGATCCGTCAAGCAGACCCACGGCTAAATTACTCCTGACGGCCATCGAATCGCTAATAGAAAATTGATATGGTTTTTAGTGTACTGTTTAATTTACACAGTTCAAGTGAAGAGTGAAATCGCACGGTGTGTATAGGATTTTGTGTCATTCCACTTACAAGAGTTTATTCCTGAAAAATGTAAAGTTAATAATATAGTAATATAGTGAGATGGCGTACTCACCAGAACAATACCTCGCTACCAAAGAGCGCATTAAAGCAGCACAGAAGCGCTACTACCAGCGCACACGCGACGCTCGCTTGCTGTATCAAAAGAGCTACGACGACAAGAATAGAGACCAGATTCGAGCTCGCAAGCGTAAGCCGAGAACCGAACGTAACGACACAGAAAGCGCTTAATTGTGAAACCGAGCTTAACTAACTAATTAAAGTTTTTTTCTCTGATAAACAGTCAAACCCAATGACTGACGCGCTTCAAATGACTGGCTTAAAGCCTCCAACAAGGCATAAACCAAATAATTAATTTCAGAATTTTTTGTAGATGACTAAGATATAAAGTCGATCCTGATACAAGATCCAAAATATATAAAGTCATATCAACGAAGAATAATATACCCAAGAATATATAGGCATCATGTTTGCATACGAGCTCGAAGGATTAAAGAGATTAAATATCCAAGCTATCAAATGGGGTAGTAGCTACCGTGTTAAGGTTCGTGGTAGAAGTGGCAAGATGGTGTATGTTAGCAACATTTCACGTTCAGTCAACAAGAAATTGGTGGCTAAGCAATACAATGTTTCAGTTGAAACCCTTGAGAAGCATATGTCGCCTGACTGTAAGGCTGATCCCAAGTACCGTTTTTACAATGGTAATCACATGGAATCACACCTATGAAGCCATCGAGGCTACTGATTTCTACGATAAGCTCGAAAACGTTCTTTCAACTCATGTAAGTGCTTTTAAGGTAAATATTGCTCTTGGGTACGAACTTGTGAGCAAGACTGATCCTGATGACACTCGCTACTTCTACCCAAATCTCGCTAACACTTATGTATTCAGTAAGCCTGTCGCAATCAACAGCAAGGCGGATATTCGAAAGAAGGTGATTTCGGAGATCCGGTCTATGGAGTTGGCTGACAAGCTGAACTACCCCAGCTCCGGATATAAGCTTAAGGCGATCACTGCATTCAAGATTTTCGTCTACCATCGCGACCATGCTCTTGGGGATAGCGACGCTGTTATTCCTAAGGTTATCCGCGAAAACAAGCATGTAATCAACTTCCCTAAGACTAACAACAAGTGCGTCTTCCACTGCATCGTCTGGCACACATTCCAGAGCACCAAGAAGGATCCTCGCAGAATCCAGGCTCAGGTGAAGGATGCATTCAAGCGCTACTGCTATTTCAAGGGGATTAAGTATACGTTGAGTCTATTTAGGATCTTCAAGCCTATTGACCTACTACAGCTCGATGAAGTTGAGGACTGCTTCCAACTCGGTATTAACGTATACAACATGGATGTAGCTACCGGAAATGTTGAAAGCATTCGTAGGTCGGACAAGGGGTATGAAGCTATGGATATTCTATCACACGAGAATCACGCTCTCTACATTGAAACATCGATATGCTTCAGTCTAAGTATCAGTGCCCCAAGTGTGAAATGATTTTCGTGAGTGGTGAAAGACTTAAAAATCACAAGAAAAATCAGTGCGAGCTTGTGAATATTGAGAGCTTCCCCACTGAGCCAACTATATACAAACCGGCTCAGAACACGATACGATCACTGCTTACGAAGTATTCCATCAAGGATGCTGACCATTACATCGATCACTTCATCGTTTATGACTTTGAGGCCATTCTTAAGCCTACCGCGACTCAACACGGGGAGAATACTGTCTATACGAACGAACACATTCCTGTGTCGGTATCAGTAGCTGATAGTTTAACCGAGGGGGTGCGTTGCTTTGTAAATGACGATCCGAAGATGCTACTTACGGATATGTTCAATTACATTGGTGATGTATCGGGTAAGATTCAGCGGTACAATGTCAAAAAATATATGTCGCTTCTACAGAAAATCATCAATGCTTATGGTCTGACAGGTATGGAAATTCCAGGAGTCAATCTTGGCAAGACCTACAAGATGTCCGATGTGGAGAGTTGGATTGAAGAGGGGAAGTATGCCAGCTTCTTTGACTTTCACCGCAGTCTTGGTTTTGGTAAGCAAAGGTCTGATTATGGGAAGCTGAAACAGCAGCTTGACCAGATACCAGTATTCGGCTTCAATTCTGGTCGATACGATATTAACTTGATTAAGAAGGATTTGTTTGCCGTAATTGGTACCGACAACATCAAATCTGTCATCAAGAACCCCAGCTACGTGTGCATTGCTACATCGGACATGAAACTGCTTGATATCACTAACTATGTACCAGCTGGTACCAGCTACGACAAGTGTCTTACAACATATCTCGGTGGCTGCAAATGCGATGACAAAATTAGATGTGTCTGTGGTCTTGGTAAGGGTCTTTTCCCTTCGAGTACATCACCGCGTTCAATGTACTAAACCAGACGACTATCCCGCCTAAGTCAGCTTTTGATAGCAAGCTCCGTGGAACAAGCATCACCAGCGATGACTACGAACGAGTGAAGTTCGTGTGGGATTACTATGAGATGAAATCGATCAAAGATCTGCTGATCTGGTACAATAATCTCGATGTAGTCCCTTTCATCAAAGCTATCAAGGCTCAGCGCGAGCTATTTATGCGTTTCGAGCTGGATATGTTTGCGGATGGAGTGTCCCTACCTGGTCTTTCAGAGAAGGTCATGTATCAGACCTGCTTCAATAATCTCCAATATCCGGATAAGAAACCTGCTAACGCATTCCAATTTCCAGCTAAGCGCATGGCTGGCTACAAAAGTCAGGATGCTAAGGCAAAACGAAAATTTGGTATGACACTCGAGCACGTGAATACATTGCTGCAAAAGTAAAAGTATCTGTGTGGTCTATGCTATTGTCAGCTGACTGCTGATACCGCTTCAGCGGATCGTATCAACAATAATCTTGGCCACATCGACGGTAATATCTTAGTCAGCTGCGTTAAGTGCAACACCTCTCGAAAAGACATGTCGCTTAAGGGGTTTCGCTATAAGAAGTTGCTTGAGTTCAACTCGGATAGACTGGTCTACCCGATCGACAAGGAGGAGAAGAATATCTACTCTAAGATGAAGGCCAACATTGCTGGAGGTCCATCTATTATCTTCAATCGCTACGCTAAGCGTAATTAAACGAAGATTCGCAGTGGTAAGGTCTGTAAGAAAATTATCGGACACGACGCTAACGCTCTATACCTATGGGCCCTTGGTAATGAGATGCCATGCGGTCGATTGACTACGGCTGAAGCGTATGATGGTATCATCGATGACATCAAAGCAGACAAGGTATTCGACTTTCTTGAGTGTGATATTCGAACACCAGAACACCTCAAACAGTACTTTGGTGAGATGACTCCAATTTTCAAGAATGTACTGATCGACTGTACGAATGAGAGCGTCATTGGTAAGCACATGTTCGATCACAATGAGGCGCGCAAGCAAAGCCGAGCAAAACCAGCTCGCAAGTCCAAATGGATCCTCCTTGGGCTCGCTTAAAACCTTTCTTGATCTCATGCCTGGTAATATCAAGTCTAACGCCGCGCCCCGCCTTACGGGACTTCAGTGCTTTCTCGTATGAAGCTGGGTGGAGATGCATAAAAGAGCCACTGCCCTTGAGTTGATCGGCTGCAGACTTAGCTTACCAGTCTTGAGAGCTTTGGTCAGCTTGGGGGCTGGAACATCGCTGGAGATCGTCAATTCGCGATACATTATTGCTATATTCCGTGAAACATTTAATACAGAATTGACAAATTCAGATCTTTCATGTTAAATACATCAGGTCTTTTGTACTGCTTGGAATAGAGCCAAAGCATACAAAATGGACCACAAATAATCGCCATACGTACCTTGATATTGTTTGGTATTGTATCGCCCGACCCCATACTTAGTAGGTGCCGCTTCTCCCATGCTATCAAAATATTCTCCATTATGAACAGCCGTCCAGTGTCCTACATCAAGATTAGGTGGTCTAAGTAGAACCAGATATGAACCTTTCTTCGGAAGCGGCTGAGTGATCTCACTTGACTCGAATATATTGTCGAGCTCAACCCCCATTTTCTCAGCGAGTTCAATAAGATCGTGATCACTGGTAATTGGCTTAACAAGACTGCTCATAATAATTAATTTAACAAAACTATATTGATCGAGATATAGATTCAACGATATCTGAAACACAACTTTCCGACCAATACCTTTACCAGAGTTCGCTCAAGAGTGATCCGGAGATTAAGGTCTCATCTGGTAAGCGCGTACCGTTTGTTATCGATCTTAACCAAGGATCGTACCAGAATGGTGTTATCACTATTGATTCGACATCCCAACTTAATGGTAGTGAAGGATTCGCTTCGCTTCGTGATGCGTATATTATGCTACCCTACAAGGTATCTATGAAGAATACGCATGCCTCTACTGCTCAGAATAATCCTGCTAACCGTTTCTGCGTTTCGCTGAAGTGCGGCAACTGGAATGTTATTGACTCGATGAGTCTTAAGCTTAATGGTAAGACTGTCGTTTCGATGGCAGATTACAAACTGTTCTGGAACAATATTCGTGCTCAGACTGCATACAGCCCTCAGCATGTTGAGAAGCATGGTGCTGAATCTTTCCTATACCCAGATGGTGCCCAGTCAACCGAGTACAGTGCTACGGCCACTTTAAACGGAGATGGCTATTCAAATAATACGGCATTCTCTAACTCCTTCGCTGCCGCTGCTATCCCCTGCTACTGCTACGGTAGCAAATGATGGTTTTGCTAAGCGTCTTCTTTCAAACCCTCCAAATGCTGGGGTTGACTCATCTACTTCGTGGCCCTCCACTGGTGCCGCATCTGCAACAACCACCATCGCTAATCAACTTGGACGTGGTGCTTTCGTGGCTGGTGGCACTACTGCTGGCGCTATCATGGGAACGTGGAACTACATGCTAAAAATCAAGCTTGTTGATCTCCATCCGATTTTCAGGGAGCTCGACTTGATGGTGATTCCTCAAATCAGACTTCGTTTCCGCGTTAATCAAGAAACTTCAGTTATTGATACTGATGCTTCTCGTAATATGACGCTTACAAGTACCATACTATCGAGTGGTACTACATGCCCGGTATTGATTGCTTCGTCGGCAAGTAGTAATCCTATGTATGGTGTTCTTTCAGGTTCAGTAGCTGGTTCTATTGCTGTTTCATGGGGTGCTGTCGTCAATTCGCTTAAACCTACTATTGATGGAACCTACATGCCGTTTACAACCTCACGTCTGTATGTACCGTTTATTCATTTGGAGAACCCTCAGGCGATCATTTCGAAGCCGGTAAAGAAGGTTCGTTATAATGACTGTTATGCGCAGTGGTTTTACCAACGCGCTGATATTGGCAATCAAGGAACCCAGATGAATGCTTCTTTCGATCTGCAACTGTCGGCCAGTGTTAAAAACGCCAAGTACGTTATTCTTTTGCCATTTGCTGAGCAAACTGGAAACTTTGCTACTGCTGGTGTTCAACAGTTTCAGAGTCCGTTTGATACGGCTCCTTGGACGCTTCAGCCCGGTAGTTCTATTCGAAACTTCAACGTTCGTATCGGTTCTACTCAATGCTTCGACATTAGCCATGACTATGACTTCCACCACTTTACAAATGAGGTCTCTAAAATTGCTTCGATTAATGGTGATCTGACCCCTGAGCTTGTGAATGGACTTCTTGACTATCAGACGTGGTCGCTAACGAACCGTGTTCTAATTGCTGATGTCAGTCGTCTAACCGAACGTGATGTTCCGCAGGCCATTCAGATCCAGGGAACTAACGCTGGTTGCCAGGGAACAAACATGCTTGTTTTGGTTGTGTCCGAACAAGAACTAACGCTGGATCGCTTAACCGAGGAAATTTTAGAGTACTCTACAGCTTAGTTAGAATGTGTTTCGTACTTTCTGTCATTGGCAAAAAAATATTTTTTTATCGCATGAATTAAGTTCCTTGAGTAGCTTAGGACATTTCTCAATTACAAATGGGTTCTTACGAAGCCAATCGATATAATTAGAATTGGTGCGACTAATTTGCTTTAGCGTCTTCCCCCTGTACTTGCCCCAACTCATCATATACGAATTATCATTGCTAAGAAACTTGGAGTGAAGGAAAATCTTGATATCCTCAGTAATATTGAGACTGGGTTGGTTGTGCATCCATCGACAATACCCGGGATCAGAAGCATATACTTCTTCGATCGGTGTGCCCTTGTATTTTCCAAAAGTTAGTTCGTTCGACATGTTATTAGTTATGTGTATCTATATACATAGGGTCTTAACTTTTTTTGAGAAAAATAAATTAATTCTGAAATTCAGACAAAACCAACGGTTTTCTGTTCCCAGTGGTCGAGCGGTTTTGAAACTACCCTAAGATCGAAAAGACGTTGCTTTCGCTCTCAGGTGGTCGAGAGGTTGCGTCGTCAAAATAGCACCTGGCTCGAAAGAAGGTTCCAGGAATGTTCTTGGTGGTAAATTACGGTAAGGAAAAAAAGTGACCGTGTAATGTTCTGGATACTACTACTGCTTTGAACGGTGGGCTCAAAATTTCCTCGAGTTCGCCAGGGACGCGATCAAACCGCTCCGAGTAAACTCCGTTAGGCAGCCGGTGGCATCGGTAGTGATAGCGATCATCGTCCTGTACGCGGTTAACTTCATAGATCTGGTGAATGTAGCTGCCTTCAAGGCAAGTGCTGATCATCGCTTGACCATGTTGTGAACGAATGTTTCGGACGCGAAATAAATGCGCTCGAATCGCGATTATTCCATCTTGATATAAGTGCACACGATCCATGAAGGTACCGCAGCGAGAGATGGCCGACTTTGGGAGCAACAGGAGCTTGTCGACTCGTTCAGCTATCTCCAGACAGATGCAGCGCGCAAGATCGCGGTCATCGCCACTAAGTGAACGCTGCTCGTGCACCAGTCGTTTAACAAGAATTTGAACTGCAGGTCCTAAATGTTCAGCGCGTCTTCCATCGTCTCTAGTGGTGACACGCAATTTGTTCTGTTTAACCGAGTCTTGTTCAGGCTCATTGATGTCTTTCGCACTGCTCATCATTCATGAGCGACAGTGGCAAACTGACGCAGAGCACAAGTAAAAAGCTCTTTCATTTTTCGTAATTGAAATTTTCATATGATCCTAACCGTTCTGCAATCAAAAAATTAAAAAACCAACGCTTTTTTTTAAATTAAAAAACATTAAGAATAGAAATAATTTTGCAATTAAAAAATAATAAACAACATTTTAATAAAAAACAATATTTATTATTATTATTCTTATAGAAATAATAATCTAATAAAATAAAAAATATTAATATTACTATTAAATACTATATATTATTTTTTATAAGAAAAAGAATATTAAAACCTAGAGTAAATAATAAGGGGTGTTTCAAATTTTAGCGCGCGGCGAGTTCTGATCGAATACACAGCGCCAGCGTCGCCGAGTTGGCGCCGGGCCTGGGCGCTTTGCACCAGGCGCAGACAGGCCACGGTTGAGACACCCATCACACAAATGGAGGAGAATACAAACAGACATGGAGGACGTTTTACATGGACAAGATTTCGAGCAGAGAGACCGTAACAGACAACTTTTGCTCATTCGCTAAACAGCATGTTGACGTAGTTTCAGACTGCGAAGATGAAGAAAAATACACATTTGGGTACGAGCGTCTACCTCAACAAGGTGATAGCTCCATCAGTGCTTATCCTCAGTCGAAAGCTTCGGTTTCCACTTTAGCAAGTGCTCAACACACAACAGTCGTGGTCTGGAAAAATTGTGTGCAGAGAGAGAAAGGTGAGCACTTTTAATGTGGTGTAGATCGGTCTCTTAAGTAGTACACGTACACTGGCTTTCGCAGAAGCAAAAGTGTTTGCAGCAAATTTGACTATCAGATCTATCTAATTCTTATCTACTTTCCCTACGTTCGATCAACACCGTGGAAGTGTCTTCATACACATTGCAGAGGCACTTTATTCCTCATTATCGTGAAAGCCTTCCTTTGTTTTCAGCATTCTAGTCGCTATTTTGCGGGGAGTCTTGACCGCACTTGAGGTCGGAGTTGCAGTCGCGCGGGTACAGCGTCGACGTCTTCTCGATCTGGATGGTGGTGTGGTTGATGCCCTTGGAGATGAGGTAGCGCTGAGCCGCGTGCAGCGCAGTCTCGGCGTCGTCCGACACCAGGTGCACACTCAAGGACGGGAGTCCCGCGCTCAGCGACCAGATATGCAGGTCGTGCACCGCCACCACGGAGGAGCACTGCTGCAGGCCGCGCTCGATCTCGTCGGCGTGGATGCCGTCGGGCGTACCCTCCATGAGCACGTGGATGCTGTCGCGCACGATGCCGATGGTGGTGGCCAGCACCAGCACCGAGAAGATGAAGGTGGCGATGGGGTCGGCGATCTGCCACTCGGGCTTGTACCAAATGAGCGCGCCGGCCACGCACACGCCGACGCTCTGGATGAAGTCGCCGAGCGCGTGGATGTAGGCGGCCTCGATGTTAAGGTTCTCCAGCTTCTTCTTCTTGGGTGCCTCTGCGGCCAGTCCCTTCTCGAGGTCTCCGTGGGCGTGGCCGTGGGAGTGGCTGTGGCTGTGGCTGTGGCCGTGCGAGTGGCCGTGGCCTTCCTCCTCACTGGAGCTGGAGCTGTCTCCGTGGCCATGGCTGTCACCTCCATGGCTGTGTCCATGGCTGCCGCCGCCGTGACTGTGTCCGTGGCCCAGGATCTGCATCAGGATGAGGTTCACGAAGAGGCCGATGCAGGCCACAATGAACATGAGCTTGCCGTTCACGTGCTCCTTGGGGTAGGGCTGCAGGCACTCCATGAAGCGCTCCACGGCGGCGTAGACGAGCACGCCCGTGAGCACCCAGATGACCAGCACGGAGGTGACGGCGCCAATGACCTCCGCGCGCTGGAAGCCGAAGCTCAGGCGGTTGGAGGCCGGCAGCGTGCTGACCCAGATGGCGAAGAGCGAGATGCAGAAGCCCGCCACGTCCGACAGCAGGTGCGCGGCGTCCGTCATGATGGCCAGACTGCCGGCCAGGAAGCCGCCCACCACCTCGGCGCACATGAAGAGCAGCGAGCACACGCAGGCCAGCTGCAGCTTGCGCTGCGCGCGCTTGGCGCCGTCCGTCAGCGGGATGCGGCGCGAGCCCTTGCGCTCCATGGCGGGCGGCGGGCCCTTGAGCGGCATCGTCTCGTCCATGCTGCTGTAGTTCTGGCGCGCCATACCCTGGCGGTGGCTGCGGCCGGGCGAAATCCTTTGTGTGTGAACGGGCGGCGTCGCTCATCCGCGTCGAAGATCGAGGGCGGCCCTGTGCCAAAACACGGTGCGGACGAGACGGGAGGCGAGAGGAGGCAGGCTGAGACGACCTACCTGGATTTGACACGGGGATGAGCGGACCATGATGGATGGCAGGAGCACAACGCGACCAGGCGCGTGCTAATGGCCAATCGCCAGGGTCCATGTTGCAACAGGGCACTTCACGCCGGTGACGAGCTGCCTCCTTGAGCTCTACATGAGCTCTATTGACGAGCGAGCTGGGCACTGCCGGCGAGTTTGCCGTGGCGACGGCGCGACATGAGCGCGAGGATCTCGTGGCCATCCCTTTGGTTCCCGCCTAGAGGGTCTTTCCGGCCTTTACCGGGGTTCCACTGACCTGCACAGCGCACGACGCTCATTTGCACTGCTCCATGCGATGCATGCGCTTGGCGCGTTGGCCGAAGTGCTGGCGCCGTCGGCGAGCTCAGTCCGACGGCGAGGTAACGCACGATGACTACAGTGTACCTATACATTCCGGTGATCTTCATTGTTGCATCTTAGTCTGCTCCTCCGAAAACGTCCACCTTGTCCGACGGCGGCAATGCCTGTCACTTCAAGTGGCAGGCGATTAACGAAGGCAAAAGCTGACGAATCAGACAGTCCGTTCCGCAGGCGCAACTCGCTCAAGCGTCACGCGAACAGATTCGCTGCGCATTCAGGAGCAATTACAGCACCACGGGATACGACGCGCAGTCCGCCAAGCCGCACATGTTGTGGCCGCGAGCGATCTGGAAGAAGCCGGCCATGCCCCACTTGGTGCCCCAACTGTTCTTAACGATCCAGTGGTTCTTGCCGTTCTCCACGCCGTAGCCCACAGCCAGCACCGCGTGGTTCACGTCCTTCTCGCCCGAGTGGCACTCCGTCGACTCGTACACACCCGACTTGTAGAACCGGAAGTCCGACACCACCTGGAAGGCAATGCTCACCGGACCGGTAGACCCAACGGCGGCCTTCAGCTCCTTCTCGTTCCGTGACGTGATATTCACCACCTGGTCCACCTGCGCACCGATGTGGTACGTGTTGAACTTGCACTTGCCCTCCTTGGCCTCGTACGGGTAAGTCTGCCACAACACCAGCATTAGAGGCTGCACAACCCAAACCAACCACTACTACACACGCCTCACCTCCTCCGTGTCCAAACCCCCGTTGTACTTGACATACTCAAAGGCGTGCGACGGCAGGCCGCCGTTGCAGCCATGATTGTCAAAAGCCTGCGCGCAGTCCAGCAAGTTCTGCTCGGACAAGATCGTGAACTCGCCGTGCTTGAGCTTCAGGTGGCTCTCCAGACAGCCCGTGGTGGAGAAGGTCCAGCAGGAGCCGCACTTGCCCTGGTTCTTGACGGGGGACACGGCGCCCTCGGCCCTCCAGTCCTTCTGACTCGGCACCTCGCCGTACTCGACGCCGCTGGCCTCAGTGGCCGAGCACTGCTGCGGCGCGCCAAGGTACCAGCTCTGGAACTCGTCCCACGTGGTGTCCGCGAACTCGTTAAGTTCCATGGTGAAGCTGCGGTCGACGCGGCGGTTGTGCGCCGCCACGGAGCGCGCGTTGACCTCGAAGATGCCGCGCCGCAGCTCGTTCTGCGCCGGCGAGTCGTAGCTCTTGCCGTGCGCATCTTTCCAGGCGTCGAAGAGGCGGCCCAGCTCCACGGACGTGGACGGCACCGTCGTGAGCTCCCAGGACGGCGCGGCCAGCCCCTTGTCGCACTGGAACACGGCGGGCGGCAGCTGCTCCGCCTCCTCGGGCGTGTAGCAGGACGACGGCACGGCGGCGCACACGCACCAGGCGCACTGGTTCTTCACGCACGCGTCCCTTGAGGTGAAGCCGTGGCACGAGCCTTCGGCGGCCGGGGGCGCGTCCTGCGCGGCGGCGTGCGCGGCGAGCAGGCAGGACAGGACGACGAGGACAAGGGGGGACTTCATTGCGTCGGATACTGACGAGCCTCGGCTTCTTCAACACGGCTTTTGACTTGATGTTTGTATGGGAAGAAGATAAGCTTGAATGTTGTATTGATGAGCTATTGTACTGTGATAAGAATGAAAACACAGGATATGTATTGAAAATGAAGGAAGGCTGCAAGATGTCGTTAGCTCCAGTTTCATTGGAAACAAGTCGTGTCACCCTGCCCAAATCTACATACTGTACGAAGATAAAACGACATCCAATATGTCCTCACAATTTATGAAAATTCGATCGCCTGCAAATCACGAACAACAAAGCCCAAAAAAAAAATTGGTGCTGTTTGAGCAAAAGAAATTTAGTTTAGTAAACTGAAACACGCGAAACACACGAACAAAACCATATTAAATCCTAGGCTGTGCAATTGTGCTCTATCTGTGATGTATCTGTCCCTGTTGTTTACTATTACCAATCAACTACAACAATGCAAAGTAGCTTGCTTATTCTCCTGTTGACAAATTACAAAACTCTTTTGGTTTGGCTTTATTAAACATGCCAAACAGATATTATAGCTTAACACCAGATGTTGGGTCCCCCGTAGAGAAGGCAATGAGGGCAAGCTGTATTGTCGCCCCTTGGCTCCATGAAGTGGAGAATGTACAATGTACAAATATCACGTCGGCCCATTGTGCAACTCAGAAAACCTAACATCTAGTCCAAGCGGATTAAACACTCTGGTAGATGATCTGGGGCAGCTAGGTACATGTATAATCCATAAAAAAAAAGCGCTACAATTAGGGACGCTTGTATTGGAATGAACCACTTGGGGAGGAATTGGTGAAAGCAGAATGAGATTGATTTCAGATTAGAAGCAGACTGCGAGTACTCGTAGCTAACACTGAGGCGATCTCCATGGAGACGCCAGTGAATGAACGTCAGGTTGGATACTGATTGCATAATATGGAGACGCCGGTGGATGAACGTCAGGTTGGAATCAGTATCCAACCTGACGTTCATTCATCAGGTGTGACTTGGATTCGGGGAGAACCCGGACTGATTGACAGGTAAACCAAGGCTGATCCACGTCACAGGACACTGTGACTGATCCATGAATGGTCCTGAATGGAGCCACGTCGATACGTACAGCTCTGACGAGGCTGGGACGGCGTTAACGATTAGTACACGTCGAAGATAGGCCATTACTCTTGCATTCTTGTAGCGCCCTTGCTGTTTCAAAAGAACGGTAATCTCTGTGCACAGCTTGATTATCGTCTCCCCTCACAGGTATTAGCGCAAGCGTGCCATTTTTGTTGACCTTCTACTCAGCACGAGCGGCAACAACCACTTCCTCTACAACTTGCTGGTGGACGGCCGTCATAGCGAACCCCATTGGTAATACATTGGCTTGATATATGTGCTTATCCATTGTAATGGGGCTCCTGACCACGAAGGTTTAGTGGTAGTCAAGATGCTGAACACGCAAAACTTCCATCAAATTCTCGCCAGTTATTCCGATAGTTCCAACAATATAGCCCATAGTCCATGTTCCAAAACGAGCAAGGTCACGTCGAGTGTACACGCATTTTTCGTTTGTCCCATTATTAACCTCGATCATACCCTACCCACATCTAAACGTTAGTACTAAAAGGTAGTGAATTAAAATCAATTTGCTCCGAGCCAACCTGTAATTCGTCGCTCGCTAAAACGGAGCATACTCCAGTGGCCACCATGTCGGCCAAGGCGGTGCACGCGCGCGACGAGAGCAGCTCGGACGACGATGGGCCGATGCCCATGCCGGTGCCGGCCCAGCCGGCCCGCAAGCGCCTCAAGAAGCTGCCGTTCGAGGCCGCCCTCCTGCAGAACCTGCCGAGCGCGGCCATGTACGAGCGCAGCTTCATGCACCGGGCCACGGTCTCGCACGTGCTCGTGGCGCCCGAGACGCAGTTCGTGGTCACGGCCAGCGTGGACGGCCACGTCAAGTTCTGGAAGAAGATGGCCAGGGGCGTGGAGTTCGTCAAGCACTACAAGGCCCACCTCAAGGAGGTGCACGGCCTGGCCGTGTCGGCCGACGGCCTGCGGCTCTGCAGCACGTCGGCCGACCGCAGCGTCAAGTTCTACGACGTGCTGGCCTTCGACATGGTCAACATGCTGAGCGTGGCCTTCACGCCCGGCGAGTGCTGCTGGATCTCGGCCAAGGGGGCCATCAACCCCAGGGTCGTGCTGGCCGACAGGAACAGCCCGGCCCTTCGGATCTACACGGCCGAGAGCGCGGCCAGCGAGCCGATCCACACCATCGGCCAGCTACATGCGGCTCCAGTTACAGTGCTGGCCTTCAACCCTGTGGCCAACTGCGTCATCTCGGCTGACCAGAAGGGCATCATCGAGTACTGGGACGCCGACACGTACAAGTTCCCCAAGGACAAGCGTGTGGTCAAGTTTAAGTTCAAAGGCGAGACGGACCTGTACGAGTTGGCCAAGTGCAAGACCTACGCGACAGCTATCGATGTCTCGCTGGATGGCAAGAGCTTCGTGGTCACGGCCAAGGATAACCAGATCCGAGTCTTCAGATTCGCGACGGGCAAGATGCGGCGCAAGTACGACGAGAGCTTGACGGTGTTTGAAGATGCTCAGGCTGATGGAACGCTGCATCTGGATGCGATTGACTTTGGCCGTCGAGCGGCTGTCGAGCGCGAGCTGGCTAACTCGGACGTGACGTCGAACTGCGTGTTTGACGAGTCGGGCCACTTCATTCTGTATCCAACGCTGGCGGGTATAAAGGTGCTGAACATCGAGACGAACAAGGTTGTGAAGGTGTTGGGTAAGGTGGAGAACTCGGACCGCTTTCTGCGCTTGAGCCTTTTTCAGGGCAAGCCCAAGGTCAACACTCAGTTCGAGAAGCACTTGAAGGCGGCGTCTGGACTGAAACACGAAGCGGAGGTGATGTCGGATTCCGCAAATGAACGTGACACTATCGACCCGACATTGTTCTGCACCTCGTTCAAACGTAATCGCTTCTTTCTCTTTTCATCTCGTGAGCCTGAGGAAGACGAGGGAGAGGACGGTGGCGCTGGAACAGGCCGCGACGTGTTCAATGAGAAGCCGACGCTTGAGGAGGCACAGGTTGCCACGGAGTCCAGTACCGCTAAGGTGCTTGGTGAGACGGCTGTCATACACACAACGATGGGAGATATCACCCTTAAACTGTTCGGCAAGGAATGCCCCAAGACGGTGGAAAACTTCTGCACACATGCGCGCAATGGATACTATGACAACCTCATTTTCCACCGTGTCATCAAGAACTTCATGGTTCAAACCGGCGATCCTTTGGGTGATGGCACCGGTGGTGAATCAATTTGGGGTGGGGAGTTTGAGGATGAGTTCCACCGAAGTTTGCGGCACGATCGCCCCTTCACGCTTTCCATGGCTAACGCTGGACCTGGCACCAATGGCTCTCAGTTTTTCATCACGACAGTTCCTACTCCATGGTTGGATAACAAGCACACAGTTTTCGGTCGAGTTGAGCACGGAAAGGATACTGTTTCAAGCATTGAAAGTGCTCGCGTAGACAAAACAGACAAGCCTCTCAATGACATCAAGATCATTAACATTGACATCTTCTAGTTCAGCCAACTTCGATTGGCGATGATGATACAGGAAAAAATACACTCAATGGATGAACAAGTTCTCGATCTATGTGGGGATTGTAGCCAAACTTCCACCTTCTGTTAAACTACTGTTGGGACCAGTACCTTCAACAGCGGCAGCATTGCTAATGTTGCTATCATTGCTACCGGCGCTTGCTGCCAATGCAAGTGATGCAGAATCACTCAGGCTTTTAAGACGGTCTCCGCAAAGGAAGTGTCGATAGATTTGTTGACGAGCTCGCAGCCAATCGAGTCGATTTGCAGCTTGATGCGTAACGTAGCGGAAACAAATGCGGCCAGTGGCAGGGACGGTATTAGTTTGGTACATGGAGTAAATGATAAGGACGGTTGACCGCGTGCTGTCGATGCGGATCATGTCCATAGGGCACGAGATGGATAAATCCACCAGCGCTCGTAGCAGCATTTTCTCATCATCGCGAGTGAAGTCCACTTCAAAGTCCATGTCGACTGCTAAAGGCATCACTGTGCTTAGGTAGCCAAGGTTCACGTATACGCGCGGCCTGTCTGTCAAGGCGAGACGTTCCAACAATTCGCCGAAGCACTCCAGATCTACGATTGCATGGTGCATGGCTACCAGCGCACGCAACCGACCCGACTCATAATTTTTGGGGAAATGCTGAAGCACGTGGTGAGCTTGACGTGTGAGAATGCGTCGACCAGCTATAGCGAGATGGAATAAAACCAGGTGGTACTTGAGATTCTGCCGCTTGTGCACCGGCACGTAGATAGCGCACACTTCGGCGCCAACTTGTGCTAGCAAAGCTGCTAACTCCTGATCGGTCATTGCAACTTGAAGTGACTGAAGCAACGTTTGATCGAGCTCTGTGCCTTCTTGGTACTCAGAATGCTGATCTTCAAGATACCTGTCTTCTGGACGGGTGGGCGAGACGTAGTCAAACTCGAGCACGCCTTCACGAGGCAGCCGATCGAAGAAAGAGTATGTGAGTTGAATGGGCTTTTGATTGAAACTCACGTTGCGCCAAAAGAACCCACGTCCGTATTGACTACAATCTGTGCGCTTCGGATGATACCGTGCCATTGTCGCCGCATGATATGAATTTAGTGATGCAAACCAGAGCGCAAGCTTCCGATGTCTAGTGTCTCTAAGTGTCAAGGTCCAGTGTCCAGTGGGGTTTGCCGTCGAAAACTGCATCGTCACTGGCCCAAAGCGATCGATAAGCTTCCACTGCTCTGCTTGAGTTAGGTGCTGCTGCAAGAATTCGAATACGTTCTCGCCATCGATTAAACATGGCCAAAGTCTACCCAGAAGCTCCAGCTTTGGTAGTGAAGGTTGCAGGTGGGATACGAAAAAGGTGGCCTGCGCTGTCGTTAATTGGAGGTCAGCGAGTACCAAGTCCAGCAGACTGATCATATCACGCGATGAGAATCCCCGACGGACAATGTGAATGAGACCTAGACATGACTCCTCGTCGAGCCAAGGTACAGGACCTCTAGGGACGGGTGAAGGCATAAACGATGCTACAGCACGCAGAGTCCCCCTCGTCGGAAGCTTCCATGCAGTTTTGCTCGAATCCGTTACGCTATAGAGACAACGACGCTCTAGATCAACTGCTAAAGCATACCTCTTTTTGGCGGATTTGGCTCTCCCGGACCTACTCCTCGCAGTTCCTGCAGACTGTGATGAATCACTGCTTCCAGCGCCACCTTCAAAGCTGATTTCTGACAGAGCGCAGCGTCCTTGAAACAAAACTGCGTCAATGAGCTCACTTGCAACTGCAAATGCGTACGGTGACTCTCCTATGTTGAGCTCAAAAGGAGAAGATGCTGAAGGGAGACTTGCGTCAAATATTGGAGAGCTGCTTGCAGCCGGTGTTGAGCCGACCGATAAAGTTTCCAGGTCGTGAACGGTTAAATTGATCTCACAACGTGAGCCCAGTGCGATAGCACGCAGAAGTGCGCGTGCACCAACCTCTCCCAAGCTGTTGTCTTTCATATCCAATGTTCGAAGAGATTGATTCTCGCGAAGGAAGAAACCGAAAGCCACTGCACTTGCTCCTGTGAGAGCGTTGTGCGATAAATCGAGTTGCGTAAGTGTCGTGTTGCACGCAAGTGCCGCAGCTAACTGCTCTCCACCTCCGTCACCACAGCGGTTCATACTCATGTGTAGTGTTCGTAGCGAGGTGTTAGTGCGCATAGCGATTCCCAACGCAACAGCACCACTCCGACGAATGCTATTCCATGACACGTCCAAAGCTCGCACATTGCACGACGATTTAGTGAGCATGGTGCCTAGAAGAATTCCACCACGTTCAGCGATGGAGTTGTGAGATAGATTTACTCGCTTCAAAGCTGGATGAGACTCGATTGCAGCTGCTACTGGTGCAAAAGCTTCGTCATCTCCACCTAACGATGTGTGCGACAAATTCAAGTAGGTAAGAGTACTGCAAATACCCAAGAAGTGCGCGATTTGCTTGCACCCTTCCCGACCAATTTCGTTCTTGCTCAGATTGAGCACCGTGAGGACGCATCCTCCTTTTTTATCGATTGTTGAGCTTTCGTTGCCATTCTCTTTAGTTGTGTGGCTTGCTGCTGCTTCGAGAAGTCTAGCTTTAGGAGATCTGTTGTCCAGGTTGCGAGTGTCGTTCGTATCCTGGGATCGTTTGGATACACCCTGGGAAGGAGCGGTAGCAGCAAGTGACTGAAGTAGAGGAATAATTGAATCATCGGTGAGGCGATTGTTGCTGAGGTCGAGGACTTGAATTGCCTGAAAGTCATGTAGCGACTTGGACAGTGCGATAATCTTGGCATCTCCAAGTCCAAACTGCTGCAGCTGCAAGGCTAGATGACGGCGCTTACTGCGGCGATCACCTGCTGTTTTCTTGCTCATTGTATTCATCAGTTGTGAAGCGACAGCAGCAAATGATGAAGGCGCCGTCGCAGAAATTCGTGCTGTGGAAGGCTGGGAAGCTGGAGCCACAACTTCATTGATTCGTGAAAAAATGGGCTCGGGGAGGATCTGTTTCTTGATGCACTCACGATAGAAGAGAGACCGTGGAGACAATTTTCCAAACGGTTGCTTGTCTACATCCTCGGTCATGTCATCTTCTTCATCAGACGATGAAATCATCCTGTCTCCGATTTCATCGGATGTATTCTGCTGGGTCTTCCGAAGATTAAGAGGACTAAGCTGGTGGTGGTGCTGTGAAGCTTGTACCTTCTTCCACTTTGTAAAAAGGTGGTGCTTGTCAGCATAATACTCGATTTGACCGGCGTTGGTTGTGTGACGCTGGATCTCTTTAATGAATTTACGTGCTTGCGGAAGTCTTGGAATTGGTTGCTGCCGAGGAGTCTCCGATTTATCGCTAGGTGGCGGGAGAGTTTGATGCTTTTCGAGTATCTTCGTGTTGTTTACGCTTTCTAGTGAATCAGATTTCATTGTGGTTGGTCCGTCGAGCAGTGGTGGTGGCATGTTTAATCTCATCGTGGCCGCTTCTCGCTTACGCAAAATTGCCTCCGCATCTTGAAGCTTTTGGTCGAACCGTAATCGTTTACTGTCAACTTCTTGCACTAGAATAGGCGTAGCAGGGCTTAAAGTCACGTGTTCTAGCTCCCAACTTACCTTTGAAGTATTTGTCAAGACATCATCAATCGTTTTGGGGGACGGCATTGCTTTAACAGGATTCTCGTTTTCATCAGGTGATTCTGGATTTGCTTCTGTCGCTGTGTACAACATCTCGAGGCGCAGACTAGGATACATGAATTTCTCTACTTCGCCCTCGATAGTGGCTTTCCATTTGCTGTCATGGGTCTCAAACTTGCCGATGGCGTGCTTTTCGAGAGGTGTGCCAATTGGGCTGATATGTCTTGGAGATGGTAGGTTGATTTCTGGTAAGTTAGCTGGGTTCATGGGCACCAGCGACTTTCGACTAGCCTTAACCGGAAGCCCTTCGAGATTTTCGCCTTCATCGTCTTCTTCTGCGCCTTCCAGTAGTATACCATGAACGCCCAGACGATATTTTCTCATTGACTTAAGCTTCTTCATTGTCATGATCTTCGCATTTGAAACACTCGCGACACCACGAATTGCATGATCAGCAACGGGAGAGCCATGCTTAACCACTTTCGAAGGTGATGCCCGAGTGGTTCGCCGAGATGAAGCTCGAGCTGCAGCTTCTTCTGGATTTCCAGAATCGCTTCGAAGCGTGATAGCCTCCGCTGAAAGGGTAAGAGAAGCTAACAACTCCTGGCTACGAAAGCTATGCCGTGAACGCCGTCGTTGGTACTCAGGTTCACGCACTTGCTTCATTAGCAATTAGTGCTTAGAATGAAAGATGGAAATGGCATGGGATGCTGCAACGCGAACAAATAAAGACTTCGGGTCAACATCAAAATTAATTCAAGAGCTTTCACGAGCTTTCAAGGGATGATCTCCGATATTTCTGATCGACGGTATTTGATAGGGGATATGGAAATGCCAGCAACTAACTAGCTTGAGATCAATGGTTCCAGTGTTCGTCTTGTGCTCTGCAACTTAAGTCGACTAGACTAACACAACGAATTCGCTTTGGTAAGGCTAAGCAATGCAAAAGAGAAAACTTGTGATTGGCGTCCTCGTGGCGCTCGCTGTCATAGTAGCAGTTATCGTGGTCGCTGTGACGGTGTCAAGCTCACACGCCTCGACAAAGTCTAGCGATGTCGCTGATGAAAACAAGAAGTCACATGATTCAATGCCAACTCCGACGACGAGCGACAAACTTCGTAAATTCAGGAAGGGGAACTCCAGCAGCGGGTCTTCCGATGAGGATGAAGAGACCACTGATCCTCTTACTGAGGTTTATTCAGTGTCTGCTCTTGCTATCGGAGATTGGGGTCGCACGATCGCCAAAGACGGTGGTTCATGCTGCTCGCGCCGCAAATCGTTCACTGTGTTAGACTATAACGCTATGGAATATGTGGCAATTCTGTTAGGTCAGGCTGCTGCGGCCGCGCAGCCGCGGCCGTCCGTTGTTATCGGCCATGGTGACAACTTTTACTGGGATGGTTTGCATAGCTCGACAGATCAGGCTTATCGTTTCCAACAAACGTTTGAAGACAAGTACAACGCAGCTAGCTTGGCTGGAATTCCTTGGGTAAACGTCATGGGCAATCACGACTACGGCGGTGCAAGTTTTATTTGCTCGGATGGTGAGCAGGCAATCGAGTGCGGGTCGACAGCTGAACTTTTGGCGAATTTGGACCAGAAGTTCACGTTGCAGTCCCAATACGTGAGTCCACAGGACAACCGGTGGATCATGCCAGACCACTTCTTCGTTCACTCGATCGCCGATCCAACATCTAACGTGACGATTGACATCTTCAATCTTGACACGAATGATGCCGACACCCACGGGGCACAACAAATTTGCTGCCAATGCTACGGCTACTCCGGTAAAGATGATGACTCGTGCGAGAATGTAAAGCGTGGCGATAGCTTATGTGCGGGAGGTGACAATAGCATGTTTGATGCTTGTATGGATAAGCTACAAACTTGGGGTGATGATTCACGACAGAAGCTTGTGGAGGCGGCCAAGGCCTCCAATGCGACGTGGAAGATTGTCAACACGCATTACTCTCCATACAACCACTATGCTCCTGGTCCAGCGGAGAAGTGGCGTGAGTTGTTAGATGGTCTAGGCATTCAGCTCTTCCTATATGGTCACACTCACGGCGAAAAGCACGACTACACGGCGTTCAAGACGCATTTCATCGAGAACGGTGCGGGTGGCGGCATTCAGAACGAGTCACCCAGCGGGATTCCGCCTTATGCCGAAGACTACGTAGAGAATGTTTGGTCCGCCGGTAACTACCCGTATGGTTTCTTCTCGCTGAATGTGTCTCCGACTTGGCTGAAAGTGAGCTTCAACACGTTTGATGATAGCTGGTCGATGACAAAAGATTTGGATGCTACAGGTGTTGGTGGAATCGCTATTAAACACTGCTGGTATATTCCGCAACACGGAGGACGAGGTAAAAGTTGTGAAGATGCAGAGACGCAGTCATCGTAGTATTAAGTTTGAGTTCGAGAGCACAAAAGGTAGGTCGAGTTTGATTGCCACATTTTACGAGAACACCTACGACTACGAATCGATTGATAAAGAACACTTAACCGCATTTCACTCTACTTCTGCTGACTGCACCACTCCAGTTCAGCTGATGCTTCTTTCAACCCCTCTCCGAGCCTTTCCAGATCATTACTTCGTTTGTCGATGTCTGCCGCTATATCTTTCAAGAAGTACTTGCCGTTTTCCTCCTTGGTGTTTTGCCAAGTCACCGTCCATGCGTTGATATATTTCATCGCTTTCTCGTTAAGAAGTAGCTGCTTCCTCACTTCCTGATCGACAGTTTGCTGGTCAATCTCATGATCACTAGCTGTTTGCCTCTCCTTGTTGAGAGACACCAACCGCATTGTTGCGATAACCATTCTCGTTCTCTCAACTCGATCTTCCAACAAAATGTTGAGGAGCTTTAACCCTGCCACGAAAGCTTTGATCAGTGCTGCGCGGTTGCCCTTCAGCCAAGTAAAACATCTATCAGACTTCTCCAGACACTATTGTATTGACACGTTGGTGAACTCACCTTTGCTTTGCTACGATATGTCTTGTCGTACACCCGCTGCCTTTGTCGTCGAAGCTGGTGTGGCAACAACGGAACTTCGGCCTCCTCGTCCGAGTTAAACGACGCCACGGAAGACATGTCTTCACTTGACGTGAAGGACGCTACAGAGGACTCGTCCCATTGAAATGTCACCACGGACGGCTCGATCTTGACAATTGCAGTCTCGAGGAAGTTGGCGGCGGCGTCGGCACTGGTGACTTTGTCGTCGAGTATCTCGTCGAGGTTCGAGTCGGTCAGGAAGTCCCACATCGTAGTCATCTCGCTGTCGTCCATGCCTCGAGGCGGTGGAATGGAGAATGAGGACGCACCCGGAGCGACGAATCTCGCGTGGCATCCCCTTCAAGTGCTACGTCTGGGGGTGCTCTCGAGGTCGTCGAGTTGTCGGAGCTATGGGTCCGCTCCAAGCCACTCTTGCAAACGGTGCAGCGAGGGAGACGCTAGTGGTCAAGTGGCGACGAGCGTAGGTTATCGTGGAGCGATAGTCAAATCCGTCAAGCTGAACGTAGTGTCGAGCATGAGAAGCTCAAGGTGTAAGGACAAGGAGACTGGCGTCAAGACTCGACGACTATCAACGCGGTTTACATATTACACCCACGGAGCCGTGGCCTTCCCTGTCCGCCACAAGAGCTCTGCAGTTGCTACGCTCAACCTTTTCTCGAGAGCTTTTAAGGTTTCCAAGTGCTCCTCGATGTCTTCAGCGTAGTGTCGAAGGAAGAACCTGCCCGACTCCTTTTTGCGCTCTTCCCACTTGGCCACGCAGTCCTTGATGCACTTGGTCGCCCCGGCGTTGAGCTCTATTAGCTGCGAAGTTGCGTCCTCCGTCGCCGCGGCGTTCGACTTGACGAGACGGAGCTGCTGGATCTCCGACTCCGTGAGCTTGAGGCGCAATTGGATCAGCCGAACGAACTCGTTCAGCACAGGAACGAACGCCTCGCATGTCGCCTTGAACTTTGTCTGCAGGCAGCAGGGAATTGTCAGCAAGTGGGAACGAAAGACTGCGATGTAGTTCCGACTCACCGTCTTGTTGGAGCGGCACTTCTTGTCGTACATGCGCTGCCTCACTCGCTGCGCCTCGGTCTTCGGTGATCGTCTCGTCCCCGGACAAGTGACGACACGGTGGACAAGTAGGTCGTCGCTGTCGCTGCTCTCGTCCGAGGTGACACCCGCCATGGCGACCACGTCCACCATTTCGTCATCGTCGAGCGAGCTGACCTCGCTGCAGACGCTCTCGTTCGACCGGACGGAATCGATCTTGAAGATGTCGTCGAGGCTCAGCTCGTTCAGGAAGCTGTACACCGCTACGAGCTCGAAGTCGGCCATGTTGACAGCAGCTAGGAAATTAGGGAATGAGACCGCGGGAGACAGATAGCGGCGATGTCTTCAACATCCATCCACTGCGTCGAGCTCTACGTCAGACAAGTGAGATCTGGGGCCGCCGCGGACTATCGTTCGATGACGGGAGCCCGACATGCCGCTGAGCTCTGAGTTCGGCCGGAGCTACTCTATCCACCGATGTCCAGCTCCCGCGGACAGGTATCGGCACTCGTGGATGCAGCATTCGACGGGAAGCGCTCTCTCTAATGAAGAACTGCGCTGTCGGGCGGCGTCCTCAGCAGCTTAAGGTGCTCGACACCTGCAGCGATGGCCTTCTCGACAAGGAGAGAGATTCGAGGCGCCTCCATTCACGCCGGGCTCGTCTGAAGCGCTGGCCGTCCGGGGACCCGTACCACGCCGGCAGCAGGTACTTTTGGACCCTCGAGCACACCTGCCGACGCTGCTTCCGACGGAACGGGTATCTGCTATTGCTTGGCCAGAGGCAGCACGCCGTCATGAGTGTGCCGCTCTCAAGTGAAGCGCTTGCAACCGCGCGACGTGCATTATCCATCAAGTGGCGTCGGTATTTCAGCGGCAGGCTTCGCCGCCTGTAACTATGTTGGTCTCGCCGTTATCCGTCATCTGGCGCCGGCCTCGATTGAAGCTGGCGCGTCGAAGGGAGGAGCGCGATGGCATCGCCCAGACGAGGCGCGAGACAGCGGCGCGTTGACAGGAACAGCACTTCCTCGGGCTTGACGGGCTCCGTGGCCGCGGACCTCATGGCGATCGCGCGTTGCCACCTTTGTGTTGCAATATGGTGCCACACACTCCTGAAGCAGACTCCACTCGTGTAAGCCATCAACGTCTTCACGTTGAGGAAGCTGAGTTCGACCAGGAAAAAAGCAAAGAGGAGGACAGTGTTGCTCTGTTAAAGAGTTTTCTAAGAGTGTAGGAAGAGGCGAGCTGAGGAAACCACCCAGTGCCTCGTTAGAAATAGAACGATATAGCTTCCTGGATAAGTTCTGCAGCCACGACTATTCTTGCTGCTGTTTAACTCACCAGCAAGTGGTAACTTGAGATCTTCATGACACATTGACTCTAAGAGCTTAAACCGGGACCGGGACACTTTGCCACTTTCCTCGCGCTGCTGGCTAAAGCCCGCGCGTTGTCGGCCACTATCCGCCATTTCGTCACCTTCGCCCTACGGTGCTTAGACCGGGAGACAGGGTCAAGTTGAACTTCCTCGTCGTTGAGGCCGTTGACACGAGCGTGGCCGTCAAAGGGCCGATCACTTGCAAGGGAGACGGTGGGCGACGACCGAGGTTCAATGGAGCTTATTGTGCCTTTAGTGTACGTCGCGGTGCCCTACGTGCTAGCTGTACGTGGGTGCAGCTTCCTGCCTCCGACGCTGCTAGTTGTCGGTGCAGATGCAGAATAAAATAGTGAACGATGTGCTCGCCGGGCGGCGGTACTTCACCACGTGAAGTGGAGCTGCTTGGGTGGCGCGTACGGGTTGAAGGCGCGCGGGCCCAGCAGACTGCACTGGCCCACGACCTTGTCGGCGCTGTGGCGCCACTCGCTCGCGGTGCGCAGCTCGTCCTTGTCCGAGTACTCGCGGATGCGCGAGATGTGCTCCCACGCGCTCAGCGTGGTCATGGAGATGCGGTCCTCGCGCAGCGCGCGCTCCTCCTGCAGCAACAGTAGCAGCTTGTAGTGCGGCGACTGGCGCAGACGGCGCTCGACCACGTAGGGCCGGCAGTGCTTCTTGCGCGCGGCGTCCAGCTTCATCTCGAGACCGAGCCAAGTGTCCCGCTGCAGCTTCAGGTCTCTCTGCGCACACACAAGTCGGTTGTTGGTGGGGAGGTTGGTGCTGTTGCTGTCACGCTGACTGAGTACTCACTCTCTTGCGGCCGCGGTAGCGCTTCTCGTAGCCGCGTTGGCGGCGACGGAGACGCTCCCGGTCGGCGTCCATGCAGTCGTCGCGGACGACGAGCTTTGGTGCCGGCGTCGTGGTGGGGACCTCGAGCATCGGCTCCGGTTTGATGAAGACGTTGTCGTCGTCGAAGAGCCCGTCGTCCAGCCCCGTCGACAGGTAGTACGGCGGCAGGTAGACCACCGAGGACGGCGAGCCGGGCGCCACGGGGCTGATGAAGCTGAACGGACCCACGGGTTTCGCGTCGTCCTGCAGCAGCGTGGACCGGAAGTCGTCGAGCGCCAGGAAGTGCGCGTCCAGCTCCTCGGCGAACAGGTACCCGGCCGTGGGGTGCATGTCCGCGAACGGGAACTCGTCGTCCATGGAGAGAGGAGTTGCGGGCGCGGCGGCGAATCGGGAACTGGCCACGGTCTCATGTGGATGAGGCGAGGCTCAAGAACCCGATCTTGCAGTCATCGACAAAGGCGGCGCGAACGGTGCGCGCGTCGTGCGCCGGGATGGACCCTCTAAGGCGCCCCGCGATGGCTCGACGGTGGTCGGCGAAAGCTGGCTGTCGCCACCAACGTTTTGAATACGGCCGCGGCCGTGGGAGCGCAGGAACCACGGAATCGACGCGCAATGGGTACCGTAATGGATCGGTAGGGAGCTTCAAGGTCAGACGCTCGGCGGTGGTGGCGTCTCGGTGCGGCCATGCCGACACCGCGGTGCCAAGCAGAGCAAGACCGACACTAGCAAGGGGCTGGATAATCCTTTGGAGCGAACTTGCAAACCCGCTTAACAGCACCGGCACCTCGGCTTGACAGAGTCCTACGACACTCTTCCTGGCCGGGGCGCTGGCCAGCGTGAGGTTGGCACGGCGAGTGTCGCTACGATCCCACTTCGGTGGCCTTCCGTGGACGGCAGCGTGACGAATGTGGAGATGGTGCGCACGCCGAGGTAATCTCGTCGCGGCGTTCAGGCCTCAGTGGAAGCCTGCAGACGCTTATCGATAAAGCGATGCCGAAAACTCTTAGCCCCGCCCGGCCCGGTGACTGCTTTCGTTAAACCACTAGCTTGTCACGCTCTTCCGATGTTATGGCCAGCAGAAGCGAGTTAGAGCGACTGAGGATGCCGATAGTGGCTCACTACACCGCCTGGACTCCCTCCTCCACGCGGTGCTGACATCTTCGCTTTGTCAAGGGGGCGGCGAGCCGCAATTCGCCGATGTTGCGTCCAGGACGGAGGTTGCGGAGCAGGATACCCGGAGTGGAGCATCTCCGTAGCGGCGCTACTAGCGCTACCGACAGTGGTGGTGACCAACAATTAGGCGTTAAACGCATTGCCGCTGCTCTTACACGGCTTGACAATGGTCTCCCATGCAACACCATGCCCGGGCTCGTTATTCTGTCAATCACACGCGGCGAACCACGCGGAGGCTGCTGAAAGACACGCTTAAGCAGCATCGGCGGCGAAGCAGATAGCGGCACGTCAAAGCAGCGAGAGGGCCGTGTACCGCAATCGGTCTGCTACGCCTACACAGCGTGGGCCTGCTGAGTCTGGGGGCGCTGCCGTCCATCTCACCAAATAACTACCGGTACGCGGGCAGGTACGGAGCGACCTGCAGTAACCGAGGTAGGTCCAAACTAAACCACCATCAACCACCATCAATCTAACTGGTCAAATGCGTGGCCACCACCGCCACATCCCAAACAACAAATATCAGCAACGACTTCCGCCATTTTTCCCTCCACGCCGCCGCCCACAAGCTCGCGCACCAATGCAATGTGCGCAGCTTCGTCGTGCACGGAGTACAAGAAACTGAAGTTGAAGTTGACCGAGCCGACCTCGTACTTAACACATCCAATTAAATACGAGTCTCATTCCGTGCCCCATTATCCCGTCAGTCACGGTACTCGCCAGCCCTCGACCATGCAGGCCCTGCAGATGCAGCAGATGCGCGTGGCCCGCGCGCCGCAAGTGGCCGTGCCGCCGGTCAGCGCCGCGCCGCTGCAGATCTCGCGCGACTTGCGGCAGCAGCTGCGCGTGACGCGCCACCGCGCGTTCGAGCGGCTGCAGGAGAACGCGCAGTGGACGCGGCAGCTGCTGGACGGCGCGACGACGGCGGAGCACGCGCCGGTGACGCCCAGCGGCCTCGCGTCGACCCCCGAGGAGCTGCAACAACAAATTGATGCAGCTAAGCAGGCGGTGGAGCAGCAGGAGCAGCGACTGAAGCAGCAGACGGAGGAGAAGGAGGCCACGCAACGCCGGTTCGAGGAAATGCTAGCGACACTGAAGACAGCGACGGACGCCGCAGCTCTGAAGAGCTGCGAGGAGAAACTACAGGCTGAGAAGGCTCTGCTGCTGCCCAAGAAGCCGCGCAAGATGGAAGTCGTCAAATTATAGCTGGATGAAGGCGGAGCTGCCGAGGAAGGATAGCAAACCGGAGATCAAGCGACGTACAGCGCTCTAGATGCAACGCCAAGTGCAGATAAAGACGGCGAGGCATCTCGCCGAGGCAACGCCGACGTCCTTCCACTCGACGTTGCTACATGTAGTTGCAGGCAGGTACAGTAGCTGGTCGTTTTCAATATGGCTACATTCCTTTTTATCGTCCAATCAGCGTCGCGTTCGCGTTTGCTCGCCGCTTCGTCTCCTCACTTTGGAATTTGCCGAGTCGAGCGCAAGTGCGTCAGCGCGCGAGATGGCGACCGAGGAGAACGAGCGCAAGCTGCTGGAGCCCTACGCCTACATCAGCGAGCTGCCCGGGAAGGGCGTGCGCGGCAAGCTCATCGGTGCCTTCCAGACGTGGTTGCGCGCGCCCGCCGACGCCGTGCAGAGCATCCAGAGCATCGTGGACCAGCTGCACAACGCCAGCCTGCTGGTGGACGACATCGAGGACGACTCGGAGATGCGGCGCGGCCAGCCCGTGGCGCACCACATCTTCGGCGTGCCGGCCACCATCAACTGCGCCAACTACGTGTACTTCCTGTCGCTGCAGCGCTGCCAGACGCTGGGCAACCCCAAGGCCATGCAGGTCTACACGGACGAGATGCTGCGCCTGCACCGGGGCCAGGGACTCGACATCTTCTGGAGGGACCATCTGCAGTGCCCCACGGTGGACGAGTACCTGGAGATGGTGCAGAACAGTTGAGTCAAGTGGACCCTGCAGCGTCCTCCTGCATTTACAGATATACTTTAGATCTTGAGCGCTAACATCATTTGTGCTATTGAAACTAGAGACGGGAGGTCTGTTTCGACTGGCTGTCGGACTCATGCAGGCGTTCAGTGACTGTACCATCGACTTCACGCCGCTCGTGAACGCGCTGGCTGTGTACTTTCAGATCCGAGACGACTACGTTAACCTGCTGGACGAAGCGTACATGGAGAACAAGAGCTTCTGCGAAGATCTCACGGAGGGCAAATTCTCGTTCCCACTCATTGTGGCAATCCGCGAGAACCCGAACGATACCCGACTGCTCAGTATCTTGAAGCAGCGTACCAAGAGCATTAAGTTGAAGCAGTACGCCGTGCAGTATCTGCGCGAAACCGGGGCGGTGGAGCACACATTAGCGAAACTAAACGCCACTGTGCAGAAAATTCGCGATGAAATCGCCTCGCTAGGAGGCAATCCAGCACTGGAACAGATCGTAGATGGCTTGCATGCAACGATCAAGTAAGTGCAGAGGACTTCACCCGGCAGCGGTGGAGACAACCATTAGACGAAAATTAAAGCTAAAGTCTTTTTCATTCACAAAGTCATGTCTGTTTAGGCTCTTCGTCCTCTTCCCATTGCATTTCCTGCTCTCGGTTGGTCATTGCAGTGCTGGAAACACTTGTCTGTGCTGCTGGTTGCAGTCGGAACTGGCAGAACTTTGCAGTCGAGTTTGATGTGGGCGCGCTGTTACCATCATCAACATCGGTCGCTCGGCTGTGAGTGCAAACCGCTTCGTAGATATCCATGAAGCAGTTTATTCGGACCCATTCTTCGCAATCATCATCTTCCATGCAGGATATTGTATCTGCAACGACATCTTCGTAGTCGCACCACCTACCACCTGTAATTTGCAGATCAAAAACCTGAACTTGGTCGACGTAGGTATGGCACGATTGGAAAAATGGTTCTCCTGCAGCAGCATTCGGGAACCAAACGCCAATGGATAAGGAACCACTTGCGTCTGACTGAGCATCAGAGCCAATTTGCTTCAGTACAAGCTGTCCATCGACATAGAGGTTTGTCCGTGCTGCACTTGCATCCCACTGCATGACGATTTCTGTGTATGCATTTTCATCTGTTGCTTGTGGTGAAGTTAGTGTAAATGGAATATCAGGAGTAGTCTTCGCTTGGTACAATGCCGACTTCCACAAAGGCAGGAACGGGATGTACTTATCTCCACTGGTTGAGGCGTCAACATTCTCATAGCTTCCCCACCAGACTTGTGTCAGAGTTCCGTAGGCTGCGCAAGGCTTGATTCGCATAATCATCACGCCTGAATTTTGCTCCAGCACAGACTTAACAGCCGCACCAACCCGCCGGGCTGGACACCACTCCAAAGGATCGCAAGGCAATGCACTCAAACCATCTAAGGCCCACTCCATGAAGCGGTCGTCAAGGGTGCGATCTCTTAGAGAGCCGTCACTCGTCATAGCTTTCCCAACTGGTGCCACACCAGCGAACAAATCACCATTTGCTGTCAACTCCAGCACATTTTTGCCTAACGAAGGGTCTGCCACACAGCGAACATTATCCGCACTAACTCCACCATTAACATTGCTGCCACCCCATTGACTTGTTACGGTGTGCCAGGTTATACTAGTCTGAATATTTCCAGAGCCACCATCTCCGGGGCACTTGGTGAAATCATCTTGCATGAGAAGTACGTGAGCACAAGACTCATACGTGTAAGCGGAGCGCCCTGAGCAGCACTTGTCAAGAGCAATAGCAATCTCAACTGGATCACTCGCCTTGAGACCATTTAGGCAGCTAATTGCTACTACCTTTAGTGCTCCCACACCTACTTCCACCGGTTTTTCGTATAAAACTCCAGACGCGCACGTCAACGTATTTGTGTCTCCAGCAGTCAAAACCTGGTAGCGTACTGAAGCTCCAATCGTCACTGGAGCTATGTCTACAACTAAAGTCAGCGGCTTTATTGAACTGCAAGCAGTGCTGTAGGTCGGCTTCACAGCTTGGACATCAACAGGACCCCATGTTGCTACCAGACTATCTGCACAGACAACCCCAACGCAGCAAGCAACTGCTCGAACAACATCGAAAGCCTTAACAGACAGCTCGATTTCTCCAGACAACAGCGTGGAGCTGCAAGTTGGTGTATCTTTATCTGCCGACATGACAGCGTAGGCAATTCCGAGTTCCTGGCCTTCTGCTGTTAGGGGCGGTACAATCTTTAGATTTATAAATCCTGTCGTCGTTGTTGCTGGAACGACGTAAGTAAATGTAGGAACACGTGGATGAACTACCAGATTTTTCGATTCTACCATTCGGCTAGGAAGCAAGTCTGTTCCACAAGCCACTGCACGGATTTTTGCATTGAATGCCACAGAGACCTGGCCTAAGGCTGCGTTTATCGCAGTTCCAAATGAGCAGCTTGGTATAAACGATGTTCCCTCGTTGTCTCCGGTTAAAGGCACAACAACATAGCGGATAACGTCGCAGGCTTGACATTGAATATCAACTTGCCAAGTGTCGACAGTTTTAGAGGTGTCTACCGAGCTAGCGATACTAGGCTCAACTGCTTGAACCAAATAGCGAAGGGACCGTACTGGGTAGCTGCTGATTGCTAAACCATTGACAGTCAAACACGCGATAGCGTGAATATAACCACTCCTGCTTAGTGTGGCTGTACCTTTGTTCGATGTCTCCTCACTTGGCGCTGTACAATCAGGAAAAGATTGCGTGCCATCTCCAGACGTGAACTCAACCCAACTTCCTGGCACAGGTGACGCAACAAGCACACTTATGCCACCAATCCCCACACCCGCTGTGCTATCGATTGTTTCGCTAGACACTAGTGACAATCTCGGGACATCCAAACGTACTTCCAGGCTCACGTCGTCAATAGCCCACTGGTCAAAAAAGTTTCTGTACTTCCAAAGCTCACGCTCCTGGGTTCCAAGCTGACCTTTTACACCTGTTGGATCATTTTCTGCTGCTATGACCTCCACTCTAGTAAGGCCAGTCGCAACATCTATCGGAAAACTCGAGTGGTTCTTTTGCATCCAGAAAAATTGAGCCTTTTGATGCATGGAAAGTTGCGGTAGAATCACTGAGTAAGCTGAAAAATCACTTGTTCGAGCTGTAGCATTTGACGGAAGTGGGATTTCTAATATCTGTTTCCAAGTGCTGGAGTTTCGAGGATCGGCTGAAGCAGGCAAATACCCGAAAAGAACTTCCTCGTCGATGTCTGTCATTTCGCAGGCAATACGATTATCACCTTGGGCGTCGTACTCTTGGACTACTTCAAATCCGTAGACGTGGTAAAAGTGCATCTTCCCGTGGAAACCTTCGAGTTCTAGTGGAGCTGTAAGAGCTAACCGGTCACCTAGTGATGTGAAGAAGAGTGAATTACTTCCGTCAAAAGCGCCACACGCACTGCTTGAATATCCGTGTTGTTGTTCGCTCCAAAACGAAGACGTAACTGGCACTGCAACTTCGTCGTCAAAAGAGTCACTTTGAATAACTACACCACTCCAGTCCTTTTCTTCAACGCCGTACGCGGTCGGAATTGGAAGTACTGTTACCGTTTGTGAGAAGAGCACAGCACTCTCCGAGCTGCTTCCTTCTGCCGTAGCAACATAGTCAATCTTAAAGATGCCACTTGAGCTTGCTGTGGCGACAATATCGCTAGCAATCGAAACGCTAGCATTAAATAATACAGAACTCGGCACAAAACTCACTCCAGTACTGGTTGGTGTCACGCGTATCGCCGTTGCATCATTTTCTGCCACGTATAGCCGAAGTTCTAAACCTTGCACATCCTCAAGCACACCAAACTTTAAAGGCAGCGGAGTCGCGAATAACTGTAGTGATTCTAGGCTAGTCGACAGTGCTTGTGACGTGCTAATTGACACTTCCAGCACCCCAGCGAGGAACAGAAGCAATTTCATGCTCTTATTGCTGAGATGCCTGCCACAAACCCGCCCCAATAATCCCTGTAGCACGCCTTCTCTTCCTTTTCTTCCTTCTCTTAGTATCAAATAGCACTGTACCTCATTCCAACAGGTATTTCAAGGCATGTGCCATCGACATTCACGTTCTGAGACCGCCTAAATAAGCACCTCCGCTGCAATAAATAACTCTGCATAAGCTCAAAGCTCCCTCTGTTTCAGTTTTTCAGCACTTCTCTTTCAAGCGAGGTTACTGCTATTGGACAGACGAGTGCGATTCCAGCAGGCCTTGAGCTGCTTCCGCCAGCGCGTTAGCTTCTTTCATTGCTTGATTCACAGCAACTAGAGTTTGCTCACTTGCTCGAGGTCCAGACGTCTTTGGTCCTGACAAGTGGTGCTTTATCAGCTCCAAATTGGCTGCAATGCGCTGTCCTTCATCCAGCACCCTGGACAACTCGAACAAACTCTCGTCTCTCGACATGAAGTTGCGAGCCATCTGCCTCTGGACGCGCTGCAGCGCGGCCTGAGCACTTGCCAGTTCGTTCAGTAGTTCTCTCAGATCCTCTTCCTTCTCCTGCATCACATGTTGCTGCGCTTGCAGCAGCGCCATGGCCTTGATCACCCTCTTGCTCCCTGCCAAAGCTTCCAACAGCACTTCGTCGGCCGGCGTCTTGCCCTTGACGACAAGTCGCAGTGCTTGGGGCGAGCTCAGCCCCAGCACTGCACTTACCTTCTTCTTCACATCCAGCACACTGCCAGAGCGTGGGAAGATGACGTCGTAGCGGCTTTTGCCCCTAAAGACTTGGACCAAGAGGAGACCGTCTTCCAGCTCGTTCACGTCGATTTCCAGAACTCTAGAGGTCGCTTTCGACCCGGAATTTTTGCTCGGAGGAGGTGACGGACAAGAGGAAGAGGTTGCACTAGTTGTCATCGGCTTAGAAGCTGCCGGTTGCTCGTGGAACGCTCGGTTGCGCAGCAAGAGCAGCTTGCAGCCGTTCGTGAGCACGTCGGCGCTGCGGACGTCGCGGCCACGCAACACCAGGCGCTGGAACTTGGGCGAGAGCTGGAACTGGTTGTCCACTTGCTTCTTGAGGTCTACCAGTGCTTGCGGGTCCTGCGGGTCCACGGCCAGCGCCGCCTGCTGCTTGCCGAAGACGACGGTCACGAGCACCTTGTCCGACATGACGGTCGCTAACTTTCACCTGCCGACGTTTTAGCACTATAGTGAAGACAAGTGTAAGCGGCTAAAACGTAGTGAACGAGACCTGCGTGATTGTTTAAGATGGAGAAGCCTTTTCCCATCGTCTGCTTCACTTTCGCTTTGATCGAGGCTGCGTGTGAAGAGGTGTGATGGCTGTATGCGAGAATCTGGGGGCGTTTGTGGAGTTTTCGTCGAGGGAGAAGCTGTGGGCGACCTGGTTCGCGTATGTGCTGTTTGCTCTCATGTCGACGCATTTCGTGTTGGTGGCGCTGTGGCTGGCAGCGGTGGGGAGTGCTCAAGCTGCGTTGTTTGGACAACGCGAGGAGATTTCTGGGGTGGAGTTGATTGTGTGGTCCGCATGCTTGTTCTACTGCGGCATGAGCGGTCTATTGGCGCTGGTATGGAAGAGCTCGCGAGCTGCCACACAAGCGCTCGTGTGCTGGTTGCTGCTGCTTGCATTGCACGCAATGTGTCTGGCGAAGATTGCTTTATCGGCAGGAGAAACACGTGGCTACGCCTACGAGATGACAGTGCAAGTTCTGGCTGATGGTATGAATGCGGGCTTTGTAGCTTGGTTGGTGATACAAAATCCCGGCGACCTCGACGTTGAGAACGACACGCAGCAGCAACCGCTCCTTGAAAGCACATTTAAACCGTAGTCGGGGACGTTCGTCAATCAGTACAGCTAATGTTTTTTCTGCTACAGTAGTTATCTACGGCTGCAGCGCACCAGCGCACACAAACTCGAGCATCAGAAGGATAATTCACTTTGGTAAAGCGGTTTCATGAATGCTAGAGAAAGTCATCACTCAAGCGTGGATACGCGTAATCCACAGAGTTAATGACATAGCATGGCCGTCCTGAATCCCTCGGAGAGAGAGAACGACCTCAACTTTGGGGATTTGAGCTGAGGGTACTCGCTCGACGTCGATGTGAAAAGCGTCACTCTTAGTACAGCAGAAACCAGCGCAAACGCGCTACTTACTCGCAACAGTGCAACAATTGGAGCTGTAAATATCGATCAGCTTGATGACTGCGAACGCACAAGGATAACGCAAAGCTGGATGACGCCAGCTACATAACGCAACGCGGTGACCGAGAGCTTGAGCGACTCCATTAAGCCCCTCCACAACATGTACATAGCATCTGTAAGCTTTCGCCACGCGGAAAATGGGGGCAACGTTCCCAGCGGTTAGTGAACCGGTGGTGATACTTGTCGGAGTTCATTATTCAATTTGCACTCTTGCCCACGTCCACACGGAGAAATGACCACCAAATCGGACGACGTTCTTCTGCCGCTGTCCCCCATGGACGCGGTGATGCACAGCTTCGGCTTCACGATTCTGTACATCTTCCCACCGTCCTCGTCCTCGCCGTACGACCTTGGCAAGCTCCAGTCGTCGTTCACGACGCTCGTGGAGGAAGACTACCCCATTCTCGTCGGGGAGCTCTTTGTCGACCCCAGCACGGGGCTCGACACTGTGAAGCAGTCGGCAAAAGCCCGAAGTCAAGGTGCTGCCGGGATCAGGTTCGAGACGAACCCAAACTCTTCCTTGACGACGGATGGGGCGATGCAGGAGCTTTCGTGGGACTTGATGCCCGCGTCGCGCGGTAAGACGGAGCTGATGTGTGTCAAAGGATCACTCCTGGCCGATGGAGGGCTGGCCATCGGTGTCGATGCCAGCCACACCCTGTTCGACGGAGAAGCCATGTTCACCTTCATGACGGTGTGGGGACAGCACTACAGCGGCGTGAAGAAAGAAAACCGGTTGGTGGTTTGTCACGACCGCCACTTGCTGGCAGGAACGGGGGCTCCGTCCAAAATGAAGCACCCCGAATTTCGCGTTGTTGAAGCCGAAGCGGAGACTGAAAGCGCATGCAGGGAGGGCAGAGGTAGCGAGGAACCTGATGCTGCAGTGCCACCGCCGACAGCTCATCACTTGTTCCACTTCACGCCCGCCATGATGAAAAAGATCAAGGAGGTAGCTACGCGTGGTGGGTTGGCAGGTGAAGATGCCGAGCCTTCGTACGTCAGCACTACAGACGCCATCACAGCGTTGTTTACTGTGCTGATTTCTAGAGCGCGCGACCACGGCCAAGACGTGCGGATCACCACGGGCATCAATGCTCGACGTCGTTTAGAGCCACCGCTGCCTACAAACTACGTCGGAAATGTCATCTTCAATGCCTTGTCGACGTACACCAGCAACGAACTACAGCCTGCAGAAAATGAGGAAGGAGTCGTTTCGCCCGCTACGCTCGCAAAGCTTGCTCGGCGTGTGCGTAGCTCGATTCTCGAGCGCAACGATGCCTACTTGCGGGATGCCATCAGCTTCCTCACCGAGCAGAAGAACGTTTCGGCTGTGCAAGTGGGAACCAACTTCTTCTTCGGACCTGACCTCATGTTCACGTCGTGGGCGAATATGGGTATGTACAACGCCGAGTTCGATGGCACGCATCCTTGGTACGCTTGCGTTCCCAAGCTGCCGTGCTACGATGGCTTCTTCATGATCACGGAAGCTCAGAGAGGTGGCGACGGCATTGATGTCGGGGTGTTCCTTGAAAGCACTGCCATGGAGAAACTCGACAAGATGTTTGCAGACGTGACTTATCTTCACGAATAGAGAAAGAGACTAATCCACGTGTCGCCAGGTACCAGGTCATTATGGTGATGGCATGGTTATACAGCTGGAAATTGCAGTGAATGAAGTGCATCTTACGTGGTTAGATATAATACCTTTTCGTCGTAGTGATGTGTAATACTCAGTAACGACGTCATCGCCATCGTGATGAGATTATTATGTTGTCTGTGTCGTGTATTATATAGCGCATGAAGTCATGTGCAAAGGTTTAAACCAGAATGATCTGGTAGGGCTGGTACCCTGTTGATGACACCACTTCGTGGTCATACTTCATTTGCTACGCAAGGTCAGCGGTAGTCATTCTTCAAATTCCTCCGTCGGAGATCAAGCAAATCAACGCCTTTAAACCATGGTCGCTTTCGTCCCTCCAGCTAATGATGAAGACGCAGTGCTGATTCCGATGTCACCTATGGATGCTGTCATGAACACTTATCGCATCGTGATTCTTTACATCTACCCGCCACCTGAATCGAATGCTTCTGCATACAATCTCGGAAAGCTGCAGCGCTCGTTTATTTCGCTCGTGGACGGAGACTACCCCGTATTGATCGGTTCGCTGCACATTGATGAGAAGACGCGAGCTGTGAGCGTGAAGCAGACTTCAGAGCAGAGAAAGCAAGGAGGAGACGGCATCCGATTCGAGACAAACGTGTCCAGCGCCCAATCGACCGATGATGCGATCAACTCGTTGTCGTGGGAATTCATGCCGAAAACGCGAACTGGAGGCGAAATTATCGCTGTCAAGGGATCTCTTCTCGCAGACGGAGGAATGGCTATCGGAGTGGATTGCAGCCACGTGTTGTTTGATGGAGAAGCGATGCTCACGTTCATGAAGGCGTGGGGGCAGCATTATAGCAGAGTGAGTAGCGTCGATCGACTAATCATCAACCACGACCGCCACTTGCTGTCTGGAGTTGGAGAAACCTGTAGACTTCCGCATCCCGAGTTACAAATTGCTCCAGCTGAACCTCTGGTTCGGAGAGAAGATGGATCTCTAGCTCCAAAAGCTGCTGCGACTCCACCCAAAACTGCGCAGCATGTTTTCCATCTATCGCCATCAACCATGGCAAAACTCAAGAAGGCAGCAGAAAGCAAGACGAGTACCGATAAGAAGCATCGCTCGCACCGTAAGAGAGATAGACTTCTCGAGAAGCTCCTGTCGGTGTTCCAATCAAAGCACAAAAAAGTCGGAGCAGTAGCTCAAGCTTCGTACGTCAGTACGGTGGATGCCATTACAGCGCTGTTGACCATTCTCATCTCTCGAGCTCGTGGCCACGGACAGGATGTACAAGTGTCGACAGCAGTGAACGGCCGAACTCGGTTGGAGCCTCCACTTCCTGACAACTATGCTGGAAATGCAGTTTTTCACGCGATTTCTTCTTACACGAACAAGGAGCTTCTGAATGGTACGGACGTCAATGTGGGAGTGTCTGCATCCACTCTGTCCCGTGTTGCTCGTGGCATCCGTTCGTCCATTTTGAAACGTGACAACGCATTCATGCGCGACACCATTGCCTTCTTGTCAAACCAAGAGGACTTATCCAGTGTGAACGACAACGTGAACTTCTTCTGTGGTCCAGACGTCGCCTTCACATGCTGGGCGAAGATGGGGCTGTATGACGCCGCGTTCGGGGGAACGAGACCTTGGTATGCATCCGTTCCTCGTGTTCAATGTCTGGACGGTTTTGTGCTGATCACGGAAGCGATTAAAGGACGTGAAGGACTAGATGTTCTCGTGTGCTTAGAAAACACCACTATGCAGAAGTTTATGGCCCTGTGCTCCGATGTTGAATACCTTCAAGATCAAGCCTAATCGAAGTAAAGAAGGACAAAGCACGTGATGTGTCACTATCGTTAGCCGCCACCTCAGTAAGGTCTGCCAAGGTTATGCTTTTTTAAAAAAGCTATGGACTGTAATGAATCAGTAACTTCCCAAACCTAAGCAAAACCACTCACCTTTTGCGTCATTCTCACCAACACAATGAAAAAATCTCACGCGGGTGATATTATATTGCCACTTTTCCTAAACGCTTACATCCTCGTGCTTGAGTTGCCCGTGCTGTTTATTTTCTCACCACAGCTTTTTATGTCGTCACGATCTTTGCAAACCCAAGCAATCGCTAAGACACTTCTGTCTTACAAATAAGTAGCTGAGCTGGAAATCCCCAACGTTACCACCTTCGTCGCTGTCCAAATCAAGCAACGCAGAGCTAAACAACACTACGTCAGGTTGTTGTGTTCATTGCGCCGGCTACACCCTTGCCTTTCATGGGCACAACTTGGTGAGATATCTGCCTTTTAAGCTTGTGCAAGGATAGCAAAAGTCAAACGTATTTCCTTAAAACAAATGCATGAAATATAGAGATGTCACATTAGCTGAAGCGAACCACTTGCGAAACATCCAATATCAGCGACAGCTATTTTTTTTTGTAACGCTTCATATGGTTGATAAAGCGTAGCGAAAGCAGTGCTAAGATACGGAAAGCTACGATCAGCACAAGCAGAATCATGACGTTTCTCCATATATCGTCCTGCTTCATGTCGAAGTTACTCTCGACGTACTCTTAGACCGTCACATCTCCGACTGTAGGTGGTGCTGCCTGAAAGATGTTGCAGCCGACGTTTCCATCCGAGCAATCTCCGAGAATCAAAGAGACCAAAATGCTGACACTGTAGGACGGAGGAGAAATCCAGTGGATCCATTTGTACCCGATAGGAATAGTGTCGGTCGGAGGGTTGAAGCCAGCAAACAGCATGAAAATGGAACTCAGCAGCGCTCCAATGGTTGTCGCTATGGCGACAATTGGTAATGCAAACAGAAAGAGCTGCCCAAGATATACGAATACCAGCGTGTTGATTGATGCTACCATCCAGTAGTAAAAGAATGTGGCATAGCCCGTAAAACCGACACTCGGGAAGAAGATGGCGCAAAACAGCAGGGTCGACAAGAGGATGTACGGAATTTCGACGAAATTGCCCGCGATGAAATACCAGAAGGCGTTATACGTCTGTGATGCACGCTCACGATAAAAAGATGATCTCTCGTCAGCAGCCACGGGTAGGACACTATTGAAGCTGATAACACCGAGAAAAATTGTGCTAGCGAATATCATCGCAACTCCAGCGTTTGCCCCACTATAAGTTGAGTAGTCGGTTCCTTGGAAAATGATAGCAAACAGGCATGCCAACAAGGCGCTGATCTCTACTCGCATGAGATTGTAAGTTGGTGTACGCCAGTAGAGTCGGAAGTAGCGAAGACTCAGCATTTCGAACTGAACGTAGGAACTTGCTGCACGCATTCGGCCAAACTTGAGCTCGCTAAGTTCAGGTGAAGGATTCAACACACCATCGTGATTAAGGTCCTCCATCATCGACAGCTTCAGATAACTGTCTTCAAAGATATCCGCAAAATCTATCCAGGTGTACTATTAATCTCGAAAGTAACAGCACTGCCAACGCCAGCTCCAATACATTCGAGCATCCATGTCGCTGGATTGTATTTAGGCTTGATAGGTTTCACGCCGGGAAGAGCTTTGAAGTAGTCAATAAGGTTCTTGGAATCCTGACCCAACTCCCCAAAGAAGACCATGCAACCTCCGCGGCGTAGCAGCAGCAATAAGTCAAAGAGGTTAAACACTTCTGTGCTCTGCTGGTAAATCGTGCAAATAATAGTGCGGCCAGAGTCAGCAATTTTGCGCACACCATTCATGATTAACTTTGCAGAGCATCCAGGCCGCTCATGGGCTCGTCCATGAAGAGAATGCTAGGTTGTGCTGCTAGCTCCACACCAATAGTTACACGCTTCAGTTGCTCTGTGGATGACCCACGGGTTATCTTGTCAGATGCTTTCGAGTTCCAGTAGCTCAATACACTCATCGACCGACTCCAATTTCTGCGCTTTCGAAACACTCGCATCTTGACGCAGCATAGCGGAAAATGTAAGAGCCTCACGAACGGTAGCAGAGTCCGAATGGATATCCATTTGTTCACAGTAACCAGTGCATCTACGCATCGCGAGATCTGTAGCGGGGTAGCCGTTTAAAGGAATGTCTCCCTGGATTTTTCCATCGGTCTTCCGGCCTCCAATAACATCCATAAGAGTCGTCTTTCCTGCGCCCGAAGCGCCCATCAGTGCAGTCATCGTTCCAGGCAATGCGAATCCAGAAATTCCTTTGAGAGTTTAATTTCCTCTCCCTTCTTGCTGCCGGGCATGTGCACCGAATACCAGAGGGGTGAAAGGCTAACGTGACAGGGATTATCTTTCGATAGCTATTAGAGTCAACAGCAACACTTGTGGCAAGTGTTTTACGCGTTGAAGCTACCTCAGAATACGGCATTTGGTATTGGTCAGCCTGTTCGTCGTTTTCAACGACTGCGACGTTATCAGGGCCTTCGTAGCGCTTGTACTCCAACACAAGATACGAACAACATACAAGCACACAGTACCCTCCAATAAAAAAGATCCAGCCGTACCAAATCCATGCTGACTGTGTTGGTAGATCGAACAAACTCAGACTGTATTCCCCAAATGTCTGGCCGTACTTGGTGCAGTAGTCGACAGCTGCATAGACGCAGATCGAATTTTGGGGCTGAGTACTGGTTTACTCCAAGAGAACGAACGTACCATGCAAGCGGATTCATCCAAAAAATCTAGATCAAGTAGTCCGGGATGTTTTCCTTCGTGATCATAAAGCCACCAAAGAGAGTGAAAAACAGAACGGCTACCATCATAATTGACTGAGCAAACGTCAAGTTTGGAGATGCCGACGCCAGAAAGAAGAAAAAGCTCGTGAACCACATCTGGCACAGGAAAAGCGTAACTAAGGATACGATGAATCGGTCGACAGCAGCAACATCCCTCCAAACCAGTATGTTAGCGTTCCAAAGACTGTTGTCTCCAAAATGCTGAGTGGGGCTTGGGCGATCGAGGTTCCCAACACATACGCGCTCGAGCGGAAGACATTAGCGCCACGTTGTTTGTAAAAGACGCGACGTGCTTCTAAGTAGGTTGATACCTGTGCTGCCTGGCTCATCGACACGAATGTCGAGCACGAAAACAGCAAACCCAGCATCAACTGACTGTCCGAATCCTCCATTGCCAAAACGTAGAAGGCCCATAGCCGTCACCGTGATCGCTTGCCCCATCAAATACCCCACGTCACGAATTGTAAATGTAAGTTGGCGGCGCAGCAGCGTGACCAGGTCCTCGTTGAATCGTTGCCTGAATTTGGCCTGTGGTCTGCAAATACAGCCATCGACTCAATGGGTCGATCGAATTCTTTCTGGGCAGCCCGGAAAATATTTGACTCACGGAACCGGGCCGCAAACTCGCTAGAGTGATATGGTACATCTTGAATTTGACCAAGGACGTACTCACCCTGCTTGTTTGTACAAAGGTCCAGCAAAAAGTCTGCAGCATTTTTGTTTGGCGGGCAATGAAAACCCATGCGGGCAAAGTACGGCACAGCTTCCGCACGTTCCCCATGGTACATGATTCTCCCGTCGTTCATCAACAGAACATCGTCGAAAATATCTAACACCTCTGGAAGCGGCTGCAACAGAGAAATTACAACTGTAGCGTTGAAACTGCGAGCCTTACTCTTCATGGCCTTGCAGATGTCGTAGGTTGCCGCACTGTCGAGGCCGGTACTGATTTCATCCAGGAGCAACAGACGCTTTGGACCAAACATCATTTCTCCTGTTGTGACTCGCTTGCGTTCTCCACCCGACACACCTCGAAGCATAGCGTTACCGACAATGGTGTCCTTGCAGTTCTCCAGACCAAACATCTTCAATGTCAGGTCTGAAGAGAATGTGTGGTGTGCGTTCATCAGTTCTAAGGCGTGTTTCTGTTGCTCTGGCCCAGCCTTCCTCAGAACCTTCACAACCCAAGGCTCAAGGGAAGAACCTGAGCAGCACTGGTGAGCGAAGTCCAAGGTTTCCTGAACTGTCAGTCGAGGAAGTTTTCATCAATTTGGTTTGCGTACGCTACGTAACGTGGGAGTACGTCCAGAAGTAAACTACGGTGTTTGCCGTTGTAGTCGACGTCTCCACTCAAGGTAATATTCTTTTCCATGTGAAAGCGGTTGGCAAGCACCTTCATCAACGACGACTTGCCAGCTCCTGGCTGGCCCAGAATGAGCGTAGTTCGGCCCGGTTTGAATGAACCAGTGAGGCCACGCAGGATCTTCTTCTCCACCGTTACTTGCTTGGACTTGAGGCAGACTTTGCTTACGCCTTGCTGCAGTTTAGACCACAGCGTCGGCACTTCCAAGCTCCCGTTTCTGATCTGCGGTACTGTCGCGGACAGTTGAAGGTCTTGAAAACGCACCTCGATTCCTGGGATGGGGTGGCCTAGGGTGCTCCCCAAAGTCGAAGACAGAGTGACATCCATCCTGAAGATGCCTTCGGCCATCAAGTCGTCCGCACTTGCCAAATCTTTTTTCGTAAGTTCTCGGGGTTCTGGGGGCATGCTCTCAGTCGAAGGAGTTGGTAGCTCTCATCATGAGGGTTGCCAGAAGTTGAAAGTCTTTGAGGAGAAAATATCGCTGCATCAGGCGCGTGATAGTTGTCGTCGTTACTGGTGGGGAGCACGGTAGACTCGTGGTTCACCATGACGTTAGATCCCGCGTGGCTGAAGGCGAATTCAAGAAATGAGAAATTCTTCGAGGAGCGTTCGCACGCGAGTACCAGCGAACGATGAGGCCATAGGGCGGAGACCCATTCACCAGCGAAGTTGCTGGCAATGGCGTCGCGTGTTGACTTTGGCCCGGGACATGCAGAAGTGCGTCAAACGTCAACACCATACGCCACCGATGTTTACGATGAAAGGAATGATACTCTCAGTGTCGGGGTAGTAATCCCATTGATGACTTCCGATCAGACCGGCGATGCCTCGGAGTGTTCAATTGACAGCCCTCGAATGTTTCGAACATGCTCTTGGTTCTGGTAGCCACAATGCTACTGTATTACGTTTCTCGGATAACCAGGATCCGAAGTGGAGATTTCGGTGGTGCCCCCGATGACCAAACAGAGCTTTCCCTCCATGGGCTTGCTGACGTCCTTCTCGATCGACTCAAAAAGAAATTGTTAGGCAGGAACTGTATTTCGTTCTCTCCAGAAATTATTTGTGTAAGGCTTTAGTCCATCCACAAGAGCGCTGCTTGAGATTTGACTTGTTTACGGAGAGGAACGCGACAATGCTCGCCCTCGCAACGTGAGGCTCTCTCCTGCCCCAGCATTCCTCTCCCTTCCATTATCATTGCGCTTTCCTCTCCCGAGACGAACTGGTAACCCGCTTCTCATGCCACCAACTCAGACTGAAGACCTGGTGCTGCCAATGACGCCCGAAGGCGCGACGGCTTTGCTTGATCACGCACGAGATGACCGCACCGAGGTCGCTGAGGAGGTTTTGCTACCGCTGTCGCCGCTAGACGCAATGATGCACAAGCTTGGTGTCATGCTTCTCTACATTTTCCCTCGCCCAGCATCAAAATCTGCCGACTATGACCTGCAAAAGTTGCAGAATTCCTTCATCACCCTCGTGAACGAAGACTACCCCATTCTGATCGGAGAGCTGCACATGGATTCACAGACCGGTGTCGTGAGCGTGAAGCAGACACCACAAAGCCGAAAAATAGGTGCTGCTGCCATTCGCTTTGAGACGAACTCGAAGGGCTCAATGTCAGCAAACGAAGCGATGGAAACACTCGCGTGGAGTTTGATGCCGACGCCACGAGGCCCAACGGAGCTCATTTGTGTGAAAACGACACTTCTTTCTGATGGAGGGCTGGTAATTGGTGTAGACGCCAGTCATACATTGCTTGATGGAGAAGGCATGTTCACGTTCATGACGGCTTGGGGGCAGCACTACAGCGGAATCGATAAACAGAGTCGTTTGGTGATCAATCATGACCGGCACTTGCTATGGGGAACGGGATCTCCGGCCAAGCAACCTCACCCCGAGCTCCAGGTGATCAAGATCGAACCCGGTACAAAAGAAAGCGAAGCACCGAGTAGTTCGCCAACACCCACTCCTCCTCCTTGTTCGCAGCATCGCTTTCATTTTACCCCTGCGATGATGAAGAATACCAAAGACGTAGCAAGTCGTGGGAAACCTGCAGCTACTCCATCAGATTCATCGTATGTAAGTACAATCGACGCCATCACTGCGCTGTTTACTTCTCTTATTTCGCGAGCTCGTGGTCACGGACGAGATGTATCGATAACGACGGCTGTGAACGCTCGTCGTCGTTTGGATCCACGGATGCCCGAGAACTATGCCGGAAATGTCATCTTCAGCGCTCTTGCTTCTTTCTCCAGCGCTGAGCTGCAGTCTGAAGAGGATGATGAAGGTTGGGTCTCTCCATCGTCACTGTCAAACCTCGCCCAGCGTGTGCGCGGCTCCATCCGCGGCAGCGACAACAACTACCTGCGAGACGCTATTGACTTCTTGACTAACCAGAGTAATTTGGCAACGATACAACCTGCCACGAACTTCATCTTTGGCCCCGATATCATGTACACATCTTGGGTTCGCACGGGAATGTACGACGCAGAGTTTGAAGGCACACATCCGTGGTTTGTGTCTGTTCCACCACTACCTTTCGATGGCTTCGTCATCATTTCTGAAGCTCCAAAGAACAGCCCTGGAGTCGATGTGCTGGTTTTTCTCGAGTCGACCGCCATGGAGAAGCTCAAGACCCTCTTCTCTTATGTTCACGACGTTGGTAATAACCAAGTCTTGCGTCCGACGCTGTAGATGCAGGGAACTTCGGTGGGTCTGAGCCGAACCTACAATACAGCAATGAAGTGTTCACCTTGCGCTGCTAGCATCACATCTGCTCCATCCGTTCTTCAGACGACGTGTCACTTCGATTGCTTACTAACCGACACGACAGGCGCCATGACTGTTGCTAAACCGTGCATTTTCCAGTTCCCCGCTAGCCATACCTGCTAGCTCGGAAGATGACTTCCGCAACCTCAAACGCTGCCAATGTGCTGATTCCACTCTCGCCCATGGATGCTGTCCTGATCCACTACGGCTTCGCTGTGATCTACGTGTTTCCAGCCCCTGCAGAAGGCTCTGAGCGTCTCGACGTGCATAAGCTCCAGAGCGCTTTCCAGTCGGTGGTTAATGAAAACTACACCGTTTTCATCGGAGCGATTCAAGTGGACTCTGACTCAGGTCGAGTTAGTGTGCTACAGACTCCTAAAGCGCGACAACATGGAGCGAGGGGTCTTCGCTTCGAGGTGCAGCAGACTAATTCATTGACCTCGGACGAGGTTGTGCAGTCTCTTGCTTGGAGTTTCATGCCCAGCAAGCTCGAGAAGCAGGAGACAATTGCTGTGAGGTGCACGCCGCTGTTGGACGGTGGAGTAGCTGTTGGCATCACGCTTAATCATACTCTGATGGATGGCGAGGGTCTGTTCACTTTCATGAAGGCGTGGGGTCAGCACTACAGCGGCGTGGAAAAGGCAAACAGGCTCATGATTAACCACGACCGGCATTTGCTTTCTGGGACTGAGGTCGGGTCTCAACGACAGCATCCGGAAGTGCACATTGTGCCACCACCGACAGGAGAAACAATTCCAATATCCCAGTTGCCAGCGACGACGCAGCACGCCTTCCACGTGTCCAAAGCCAACATGATCAAGCTCAAGGCATTAGCAGGATCTGTAGCGAGGGCTCCAGAGGCAGACCCACCGTTTGTCAGTACGATCGATGTCGTCACGGCTCTCTTTGTTGTGTTAATCTCTCGTGCCCGCGGTCATGGCCAGGATGTGCGTATCACAACGGGTGTAAACGCTCGACGGCGTTTGGATCCTCCATTGCCGGCCAACTACGCCGGCAACTGTGTTTTCAGTGCTCTCTCGATCTACAGCAAGAGTGAGCTGCAGCCCGAGACTGGAAAAGACTTCGCCAGCATCAATGACGAAATGCTCATCAAGCTCGCTCGACGAGTCCGTTCGTCCATCTTGAACCTCGACAGCGATTTCTTGCGGGACGCTATCGAGTTCGTGGCCGAGCAAGATCATCTCTCGCGTGCCATGGTGAACACCAAGTACATTTTGGGGCCCGACTTGATGTTCACGTCGTGGGCAAACATGGGGCTGTACGACGCTGACTTTGCCGGCATCCGCCCGTGCTACGCGGGAATTGCAAAGGTTCCGTTCCTGGACGGCATGGTAGTGATCACGGAAGCTGCCAAAGGAGCCGACGGCTTGGACGTACTCGTGTTCCTCGAGTGCGTTGCGATGGACAAGCTCAAGGAGCTATGCGCTCGCGTATCGTATCTTCAGGACGAGAGAGCACTTGAACTGGGCTTCAAGTAGCCAGCAGAGCGTCGGTGGGTGCACTACGGACAGCGGGACGAGACCTTCCACGGGACGAGACCTTCCACCTCCCGCACAACGCAACTCTCTCCACACCGCTCACGTTAGAAATGCAGTCGCTTGCTGTCTTCCTAACTCTAAGTCTTCTCTGCTCAATTGTTAGCGCGGCTTCGGACACTTGCACGGTCTTCCAGATCCACACTACGATCGAAGGCATCGCTGGAGTGATTTCGGCGAAAGAGTGCGGAGACTACGTCACCAACAGCTCGTTGTTGTCTGTGCCGTGCGATGCGTCAAGCTGCATTTCTGCGGTGGAAGATCTGGTGTCGACGCTGCCGGATTGCACGCTCTTGGTGAGTGACAACGGCGGCACGAGTGCAAACAAGAAGGAGGAGCTGCAAAGCGAGCTCAAAGAGTGCAGCGCTGACTCGACGGGTTCAGTGAGAGTGGAGGCCGTGGACACCACCTCGACGTCCGCGACGTCGATCTCCTCAAATGCTGGAGACCAATGCACAAGCGCGGAAGCAAGTACGACAGCTCGGTTGTATTTGGGAGCTGCAGGGTCATCAGCTTGTGAGCAGTACACTATGACGGATGAAGCGAGCATGACTGTCATCATCTACGCTCCGTGCTCGGCTACGCAATGTGTATCCGTCATGGAGACAATGGTCCAGCAGCTTCCTGACTGCTACACGGATGGAGTTAATATGAAGGACGAAGTGACGAAGTCGCTCGCGTCATGTACCAGTGGCGGATCCTCATCGCTGGCGATGGTCTCCTCGAGCTCTTCTAATGAGTGTTCTCACTCAGAATTGGCGAGCTTAGCATACTTGACGAACTCAATCGTGACAAGCGCGGAGTGTACACCCTACGTGACTGCCACCACGACGGAATGGTACATCCAGGTTCCGTGCAGTGCGTCGATGTGTCTGTCTACACTGTCAAATGCGGTGCAACAAATGCCTGACTGCGAGTTTGAGGGCATCAACTATAAAGATGAATTGGGGATACAGCAAGAAGCATGTGTGGGTATCACTAACAGCAGCGGTGCAAGTGGTAGTGGCGATTCTACAAACTTACGAACCGAAGCTCCTGCGGGCAGCACGACTTCGACGGATACAAGTGCATCTGCTGGTTCACGTCTTGCTACAATTGTTGGCATTGAATTTTTGATGTTTATACTTGTTACGGCAGCCACTTCGTAGTTGATCAACGAAGCCCAATTGACAGCTAAAAATTCGATGCATTAGGAGCATTACCACTTGTACATCCAAAGATGTAGCACCCTAGGGTGGAAATCAAAGAGCGACGGTAAACACCATCGTCGCAGCACTGATTGCTGTAGTAGCGAAAGTGAGGCTGATCGACGAAGCATCCGACGATCCCGTAGCAGGTGGGATTGTGTTCGCCGTGACCTTGTCGCTCGTGGAGTCTGTCGATGGAGCGGACGTCCGAAGTAGTGAACTGGAAGACGAGGACGCCGTCGCCAACGCCGAGCTTGAGGCTGATGCGAAGGCGGCGCTGGACGATGTGTCCGTGAAGATGTCGGACGTGTCGGCCGTGCCGCTTTCGCAGTAGTCAAGGGCCGCTTGCAGGCCTTCCTTCAAGTTCACTCCACCGCTCGAGCAGTCAGGGAGCTGGTCGAGCATGTCGGACATGAACTTCATACAGTCCGAGTTGGCGCAGTAGTCCGTGGCCGTGGCGTCCGTGGCACTCGTCATGTCCGGACACGCGGCAGTGCCCTCCGTCATGGCCGAGCCGTAGACGGTCGAGATGGTGTCGAGGTCGTCGGCCGAGCACTCTGCCGCCTGGACCATTGTCCAGTCCAGCGTAGCAGCCGCCAGTACCGCAATCAGCGCAAACGTCTTCATTGCTGTTTATCGACGGAGAAGTTAAAGCGAAGTGTCTTCGAGGCAGCAAATTAAAAAGTGAATGACAACGCGGACAGCAAAAAACTTGCGCGCATGTACTACATGCGCGCCATGTACCTGGGTTGACGGCGCGAATCCACTCGAACAGTAAAAACTGCAACGGCAACAACTGGCACGCGTCTAGCACGCTAGACGTCTCCATCCACCAAGACTGAACTCTCCGTCCGGTCTCCGCCCATTAGTCATAGGTACACCAGTCACTTCAACTTGACATATAGCTACATTGATGTATTTACACCAACCTACGTGTACCACGCAAACCCTTTCAAACCCGATCGCTTCGCGCCATTTCCGCGAGTTGAACTATGGCGACGCGGGGCTGGGAGCGCGACGGCGACGTGGCTGCGCGCGACGACGCGGAGGACGCGCCCGCTCCCGCGGACGGCGCGCGCGACGGCGAAGACGCCCCGCAAGACGTAGGCGCGGCCGCGGACGCCCGCGCGGCCCCCAAGCGGCGGCGCAACCTGCTGCGCGAGTCGCACCTGGTGTCGGCCGAGGGGCTCAAGAAGGTGCACCGCACGTTCCCGTACCAGGTGAGCGCCGACGTGGCGGGCCGCGAGGCGCAGGCGCTGGCGTCGCTGCTCAAGATGTACAAGCAGTGGGCCTTCGACCTGTACCCGGGGCTGAACTTCGAGGACTTCGTGGAGCGCGCGGAGACGCTGGGCAAGGGCCACCAGGTGCAGGGGCTCATGGCCGACCTGCGCGACAAGGAGCGGCGCAAGGCGCTGCGGCAGAGAGAAAGTAGTGACGAGGAGCAGGAGGAGAAGCAGGACAGTGACGGAGAGGAGGCCATGCTTTAAACTAAGAGATAGAGATGCAATCACGTTGAGCTGCGTAACACTGCTGAGAGAATGAGCACGGAGCTGTAGAGCAGCGAGACATGGCTGGCACTGCTGGACTGCTGTGGCACAAGGCGAGATGCACGGCGTGTCGATGATGATGCTGTAGGCCTCGATTGTCGTGGAACTCGCACATGTGCCGTTTGCTGCTTCGTAGAACGCGTTGAAGGTGTCTTCGGCCTGCGAACTGGTGCAGTTAGTGGACGACGCGGTTGACACGGGTGTCGGAGCTGGCGTGGCACAGATCTCGATGGAGTTCAGCAACAAGCCCTTCTCGGAGATCGATCCGGTCGTGCAGTTTGGAATGGACTCAGCGAGTTGCTTGACGATCGACACGCAGGCCGTTGCGGAGCAGGGCGGCATGATGGTGATCAACAAGTCGCTGACGGAGGAGTACTCGGAGCATTCGCTGGTGGATGCGGCGGTTGTGTACGCGCTAGATATTGCTTGATCCTCCTCATCAGTGCAGGCTGCGGCATCGACCTCAGCTCTTAGAATTGTGAGGACTATTGGCAGCAGTGAGAGGAGACTTTGCTTCATGTTGGAGTGTTGTCGGCGTGGGGTTTTCAAGAATGCAATGCAGGATCACAAGCTCGAGTATCGGTGAAGCTAGCTTCAATCACTCATCTTCAGTGCGCGATTAATTCTTGGCTACAGCCAGCGCGTGGGATCGAGGCGAAGTGAACTGATGCACAGACCTGCTTTGGTGGCTGAGGCTGTATTGAACCGTGCTGCTAGTGCTACAAGCGGTCGAGCTCTCCGACTAGCCTATCATGAAGAAGATGAAGAGCCACGATACAACCCAAATGTCTTGATGCAGCATGGCTGCACTGCTCTCATCTTGTGAGCTGCCAGTTGGGGAGACAACAGTCGAGTCGTCCGCCGGGTTACAGCTAATTGTCGTGTTCCCAGCATCGATCACATCCGAGTAGTGGAAGCTAATGGAGATCGGGTCCGGGATCAACATTGGCTCCAGTTATTAAGCACGTTCATTATGTGGTCCAAGCCGTTGTAATAACACATCGGCAGGTCGCTCCACAGCTCTCGCACGAGCTCACCGCACGTTATCGAGCAGGTTGTAATGACTGCAATGTCATAGGCGCAGATTGACGCGTTGTTCTGACAAGACCCGTTTGTTGCCACCGCCAAGTAGTACGCGAGTGTTTTTTTTTTCCTCCACTTCTTCAGCAGTACAATTCGAGACCGCAGAGCTCAAGCTTGTCGTGCCGTCAGATGACCCCAGGAGGTTGTGGTCGGCCTCAATGTTGATGCTGACATTGGTGTCGTTGTTCAGCTTTTCGCAGATTGAGGATTGTGTACCGATGTTTGTTTTCTTGTTGGTGCTCTCGTACGCCAGCTCATAGTTGCAGTTCGGCAGTCCGTCGGACAAGTCTCGGATCGCCGTAGCGCGAATTGAATTGCATGGAGTCTCAATGACAATGCTGTAGCTCTCGATCGTCGCGAAGGAGGCGCACACTTTTCTCCTTTAGCGGTGTCGTAATACGCGTTGAATGTTGTTTTTTGCTTCCGATCTGGTGCAGTTTGTCGAAGACGCAGTGGACGCTGGTGTCGGGATAGGCGTGGCGCAGATCGAGAGCGACTTCAAGAGCTGGTCATTCTCACCTGTGGACGTGCCTGAGGTGCAGTTCGGTATGGTGCTAGCCACGTTTTCCATCACGGCCACGTAGTCTGTGGCGGAGCAGGGCGGATTGATGATGATCAAAATGCCGACCGAGGCATAGCTTGAGCACGCACTCGTGGCTGCTGCTGCCGAGTAGGCGTCCGTGATGCTTTGGTCCTCGGCATCCGTGCACTCGGCGGCTTGAGTGCCTGCAACGAGGTAGCACAGCGCAAGAAGCGAGAGCAGTGGCAAGCTGTGCATGCTGAAATGGCAATGCAGGGTTTCCACGAACTGCAGCACCTTCGAACACCGCTTGATGAGTGTGTCGGCGCAGCGATATGTCGCTTTCCCGCGGTGCCGGAGCGTGAGTAGTAATACTTAGAACATTACACCGTCATTTTTTTTACTTTCCGTAATTTACCACTGAGAACATTCCTGGAACCTTCTTTCGGGTCAGGTGCTCTTTAAGCAACGCGACCTCTCGACCACCTGAGAGCGAATGCAACGCCTTTTGGATCTAAGGGTGGTTTCAGATCCGCTCTACCACTGAGATCTAACAGCTGTTGGTTTCATCGACGCGACCTCTCGACCACCTGAGAGCGAAACCAACGCCCATTCGATATTAGGGCGTTTCGGCCGCCAACGTTCAGACTATATTGATGAAAGCAATAGAACATTACGCCGGCAAATTATTACCTAAGGATTAGTTCGGACCAGCGCGACGTGGCGTCTCATCATTGGTTGAAAATTTATGTCACACACCTTCATGTCCCGCTTAAGTACGCCAGAATTTCTCCCTCCCTTCTTTCTCATTCCAGAATCCGCCGGCTCGAGGAAAGATGGTGAAGCTTGTCTGTGCGATCGTTGGTGTGGCGGGAAGCGCTTTCCCTGTGGACATCGACGCGAGTCAGCTGGTGGGAGACTTGAAGGACGCGATCTGGGAGAAAATTAAAGAGATGTTTATACACGACGATAAATTTAGGAGCGTCGTTGCATCTCGCCTGCAGCTTTTCCTGGCGAAGAAAGACGGCGATGCGTGGCTGTCGAGCCTCACTGAAGATGTGAAGAAGCTGAAGAAGGGGGAGAAGACTGCTCTCGTCGAATCGCTAACGCAGGAAGACAAGGAGCTGCAGGGAGAGGATCCGATTTCTGAGTATCTGGAAGGCATGGACGCTCCGAAAGTGAAACAGATTCACGTGCTGGTGGTGGTTCCGAAGCAAGATGATACCTCAAACGAGATGTCTGCAGCGACAACGCCACTGACGGTAGAGCAAGTGGAGATGTCAATGAATAAGGTTCTCAGGGAACGTGATGAGAAGGCGTCTGCGTATTCGTTTTCCGATCTGAATACCGAAATGGAGCAGCGAATTGTCAAGAAGATGCGCTTGACCGAAAACGTTCCTACGGACATCGATGAACCAGAAGATACTTCCATCCCGGGTTATATATGGATTCCCGAAGTTCCGGAGAATGGACAGAGCCAGAGAACTGGGTATATGGTGTACTTGCAGCAACACCTTGCGACGCTGCTGAATGGAGGAAACTTCGTGTTGGCTGATATTGCAAACGACAAGGGAGTTCTGACGATTGAGGACCCAAGACTTCCATTCCGAATGAACGGTACTGCGGACGTACTGCTTATTAAAGGACGAAGGATGAATCCGCTTATAACGCTGGCTGGGGTATGTATGGTGATTGAACTCAAGAAGAAGGTCGAGAAAGCTCATGTTCCTCAAGCGGTTGGTCAACTTGTGAGCTGCAGCATGAAGGCGCCTCTCAACTGCTATCCGCTGAGTTTGTTGACGGATTTAAACGACCACTGGCATTTCTCTTGGTTCAGCGACAAGCACGTTCTGACCCAAGTTACGTTGCAGTATCCAAAGAACGCGTTCAGATTTATCGAGGCAGCCGTACTGAGACGAACGGAGTCTGCCCCACTTCCTCCGTCATTCATTCCTGGACCTTTCAAGACATTCAAGGTTGATGACTTCTTGCCCCAGCCGGATGATGATCGTGCAGAGGAGATGATGGAGCGATACGAGTTGATGGCAGATGTGGTGGAACCAGAGTTTCTCATGGCGAGGCGTATGGAGTATGCGCAACACGTGGTGCAATCGATGCCCATGTATGCTCACATGTATGCGTAAATTCTTAAAATGAAGTATTCTATGCTGCTGCTCCTCATGCTGTCATGTCGCTCGTTGTGCTCGGAGATGCTGTTGTGCTGCTGATTGATGGTTAAAAAAATACTGAGCTCCTTGCTTGACACACAGTCGTGAGGATGATTCTCTCTGATAGCCTCGAAAAAAAATCTTGTTTAAACTCCTTTCGATAAACTGAACAACTTTTCATCCTGATAAATATAAACTTAGTAATATTGAAAGATGGCGTTCTCAGCGTTCTCAGCAGACGAGATTGGTGACTTGTTTGGTGATGTTCCGACGAAGAAGACGATTCACGTGCTGGTGAAGGTTCCGAAGGGTGTTGGAGATGCCTCGGCTGCTCCACCGGCGGCAATGCATCGTCACCCCGAACGTCTTAAGCGATGGGCTGCGATAAACGAAAGGATCCGACAGAAGAATCGGGACGGAAATGAGAAGACGAGCATTCAAGACACCAACAGGAAGCGAAAGAACAGGGATATCGATAGCTCAGTGCCGTATTCAAGTTTGTCGTGGGCCGATGTTGAACCGATTCTGCCGATGGAAGACTTAGATCTCCAAGCGAAGGCCGTTCCTGACAAGGTTGTCGAGCAGCTACATGCTCGGCTGACCCAATTACGCAAATTATACGGGGATATCTACACGGGGAAGGAAGCCAAGCGCCAGTTGTTTATTGTGGCAGTTATAGAAGCAGTCTGTCTTATGCTTGACGATGTCACGATTCTTGTCGAAGAGGATGTGATGGGGAAGAACGTTCGTGTGCATGGTCGCTTCGAGTTTGTGTTGAAGCGTGGCAGGAAGCGAATATCTATCGTCGAAGCGAAACGTGATGATATTCCGCAAGGAATTGCTCAGAACGTGGCCGGTCTCGAAGCTTTGTGTGATGTCGAAGGACTGGAGCGGACATTTGGTATTGTTACCAACTATTTCGAGTGGGTATTCATTAGCGATGACGACGAGACAATTCGACGGATCGATGAAACGCTAAAAGTCCGTCGATCGATGCCGTCAAAGGAGTCGTTAAAGGAAATTCTTGGCATGATTTATGGGATGCTCTCGAACAGCAATTAGTGCGAAGCGGGCATCCTGGCTGCCTATTGCGTTTAAGGATATAATTTTAATCCCGATAAATACATAATGCTTGGAAATAAATCTTGAATCCCGATAAATATAAAGTTAGTAATATACAAAGATGGTGTACTCTCCTGAACAATACCTTGCTAACAAAGAGCGAATCAAGGCCACACAAAAGCGCTACTATCACGACGCTCGCTTGTCATACCAAAAAAGAGCTACGACGATAAGAATAGAGAGCAAGCCCAAAAACCGAACTTAGCGAATCTGAAAGCGAACTTAATAATGAAACCGAACTTAATTAATTAGTATTTTTTCTCAAATAAAAAGTCAATCCCAATATAGTCAATGACACTGGCTTAAAACCTCCAAAAAGGTATAAGCCAACTATTTGAATTAATTAATTTCAGAATATTTTGTAAATGACTAAGATATAAAGTCGATCCTGATACAAGGTCAAATAATTATAAAGTCATATCTACGGGAATAATATAGCCAAGCATATATAGGCAACATGTTTGCATACGAACTCGAAGGATTAAAGAGATTAAATATCCAACCTATCAAATGGAGCAGCACCTACCGCGTTAAGGTGCGTGGTAGAACTGGTAAGATGGTTTATATTAGCAACGTTTCCCGTCCTACCAACCAGAAGCTACTGGCGAAGCAGTACAAAATTTCCGTCGAGACTCTGAAGAAGCAGATCTCCCCGGACTATAAGGCTGACCCCAAGTATCGTTTCTACAACGGAACACACATGGAGTCGCACCTGTATGAGGGTATCCAACCTGCTGAGTTCTACGACAAGCTGGAGAACGTCCTTGCTGGTCAAACTAACGCCTTCAAGGTGAACATTGCTCTTGGCTACGATCTCGTGAGCCTAAGGGATGGGGATTTTACTCAGTACTGGCACCCTAATCTGGCTAATACTTACGTATTTAAGACCCCTGTTGCTATCAACAGTCGATCCGATATTCGTAAGAAAATTATCTCAGAGATCAGGTCAATGGAGTTGGCTAACACGCTTAACTATCCCAAATCGGGGTATAAGCTGAAGTCAATTACTGGGTTCAAGATTTACATTTATTTCCGTGAGCATGCACTTGGCGATAGCGAAGCTGTTATCCCTAAGATTATTCGCGAGAACAAGCACGTAATCAATTTTCCAAGACCAACAACAAGTGTGTGTTTCACTGTATCGCGTGGCATTTGCATCAGCATGCTAAGAAAGATCCTCGTCGGATCCAGGCTCAGGTAAAGGAAGTATTCAAGCGCTACTGCTCCTACAAGGTCAATATTCGTTGAGTTTATTTAGAAGCTTCAAACCAATTGACCTCCTGCAGCTCGATGAACTTGAGGAATGCTTTCATTTCGGCATCAACGTCTACTCTATGGATGTAAAGACTGGTAATGTTGAGTGTATCCGTCGTTCGGAGAGAGAAGGAGTGGTTATGGATATTCTTTCCCATGAGAACCATGCTCTATACATCAAGAACATTGATATGCTCCAGTCTAAGTATCAATGTCCTAAGTGTGAAATGGTTTTCGTCAGCTCTGAAAGAGTTAAAAACCACAAAAAGAATCAGTGCGAGCTCGTGAATATCGAAAGCTTCCCAGCTGAGCCAACGATCTACAAACCAGCTCAGAACGCAATACGATCACTGCTTACGAAGTATTCAATCACGAATACTGACCAGTACATCGATCACTTCATCGCTTATGACTTTGAGGCAATCCTTAAGCCTACCGCGACTCAACACGGGAAGAATACTGTCTTCACGAACGAGCACATTCCGGTGTCTGTATCCGTAGCTGATAGCTTAACCGAGGAGGTGCGATGCTTTCTAAATGACGATCCAAAAATGTTGCTCACGGATATGTTCAAATACATCGGTAGTGTATCCGTGAAGATTCAGCAGTACAATGTCGATAAGTACAAGTCGCTTCTACAAAAATCATCAATGCTCACGGCTTGACTGGTATGGAGATCCCTGGTGTAAATCTTGGTAGGACCTACAAGATGCCTGATGTGGACGGTTGGATTAAGGAAGGGAAGTATGCCAGCTTCTTTGACTTTCACTGCAGTCTTGGTTTTGGTAAGCAAAGGTCTGATTATGGGAAACTGAAACAGCAGCTTGACCAGGTACCAGTATTCGGCTTCAATTCTGGTCGATACGATATTAACTTGATTAAGAAGGATTTGTTTGCCGTAATTGGTACCGACAACATCAAATCTGTTATCAAGAATCCAAGCTACATGTGCATTGCAACATCGCATATGAAAATGCTCGATATTAGCAACTATGTGCCGGCTGGTACCAGCTACGATAAGTATCTTACAACATATCTCGGTGGCTGTAAATGTGATGACAAAATTAGATGTATCTGTGGTCTTGGCAAGGGTCTTTTCCCGTATGAGTACATCACCGCGTTCAATGTGCTAAATCAGACTACTATTCCACCTAAGGCGGCTTTCGATAGCAAGCTCCGTGGAACAAGTATTAGCGCTGATGACTATAAGCGCATACAATTTGTCTGGGAAAACTATGGAATGAAGTCGATTAAGGACCTGCTGGTCTGGTACAACAATCTTGACGTAGTCCCATTCATCAAGGCTATCAAAGCTCAGCGAGAGCTCTTCAAGCGTTTTGATCTGGATATGCTTACAGATGGAGTGTCGCTACCTGGTCTTTCGGAGAAGGTTATGTATCAGACTTGCTTTGACAATCTCCAATATCCGGATAAGAAATCAGCTAACGCATTCCAATTTCCAGCTAACCGATTGGGTGGATACAAGAGTCAGGATGCTAAGGCAAAGCGAAAATTTGGTATGACACTTGAGCACTTAAATACATTGCTGCAAAATCAAAAGTATCTGTGTGGTCTATGCTACTGCCAGCTGACTGCTGATACCGCTTCAGCGGATCGTATCAACAATAAACTTGGCCACATTGATGGCAACATCTTGATCAGCTGTGTGAAGTGCAACACCGCTCGTAAGGATATGTCTCCCAAGGGTTTCAGATATAAGAAGCTGCTTGAGTTCAACTCAGACAGACTGGTCTATTCCATTGACAAGGAGGAGAAAGATATCTACGCTAAGATGAAAGCTAATATTGCTGGTGGTCCATCAATTATCTTTAATAGGTACGCTAAGTGCAAAGAGACGAAGATTTGTGGTGGCAAGCTGTGTAAGAAGGTAATCGGATACGATGCTAATGCTCTTTATCTCTGGGCTCTCGGTAATGACATGCCATGTGGACGACTTACAACTATCGAGGCTTATCCAGAGATTGTTGAGGACATCAAGAACGATAAAATTTTCGGATTTCTCGAGTGTGATACTCATACCCCAGAACACTTGAAGCAGTATTTCGGTGAGATGACCCCCATCTTCAAAAATACACTGATCGACTGTACGGATGAAAGTATCATTGGTAAGCATGTGTATGACTACAACCAAGCACGGGAGAAAAGCAGATCGAAGCCAGCTCGCAAATTAATTGGTAGCTACTTTGGAGAGAAGATCCTTATCTACGCGCCTTTGCTCAAGTGGTATCTATCTCATGGTATGGAAATCATCAAGACGTACAGCTTTATCAAAGCAAGCTCACACAAGGTGTTTGCACCATTTATGGAGGCTGTATCGAACGCTCGACGAGAAGGCGATGCCGACGAGTCCAAGGCTATGATTGCTGAGATGATGAAACTGGTAGGCAACAGCGCTTTTGGTCGATCTGGTATGGACATGAGCAAGCACAAAGAAATCAAGTATGAGTCAAGCGACAAGGCTATTAAGGCTAAGATTGAGCATTTCACCTTTCATGGACTAGAGGAGCTCGATGATGCTTGCGAACTTACTATGATGAAACGAAGACTTAAGAACAAGAACCCGATCCATTTGTCGATTGCTATCTATCAACTCGCTAAGCTACGTATGCTCCAGTTCTACTATGATTGCATCGACTTTTACTTCGATCGTTCAGACTTTCAATATCAGGAGATGGATACAGACTCCGCGTACATCGCATTCAGCTGTGATAATCCGTTCCAAGAATGTATCAAACCTGACCTACGTGAGCACTTCGTTCAGCACAAGTATGATTGGTTTCCACGCGATTATAGCGCGGATGTAGCTAAGTTTGATCGCCGTACCCCAGGTCTATTCAAGGATGAATGGTCAGGTGATGCTATGGTCTCATTACCCTCGAAGAACTATATTTGCTATCTACCAGACGAATTGTACAAGGTGAAGGTTTCAGCTAAGGGTGTGCAACAGGGGCGAGGACGCAACAATGATGTACTTACCCCTAAGGGATTTGAGACTGTTGTGCGGGATCGTATCACACTCCAAGGTACTACCAAGGGGTTTAGACTATCGAAAGAGACTAAATCTATTATCACATACAGTCAGACAAAGACAGCTCTATCATATTTCTACGACAAGCGACGTGTGCTTGAAGATGGTATTACTACAGTCCCGCTTGATATTTAATCGACGTTCAAGTGCCCATTTTTTTCTCCATCTAACATATAGCATGGACACAATACTCAAGAAGCTTTATTATGACCCTAAAACTGGTTATGTCAGTGCTCAATCTCTACACGAGAAGGCTCGTGAGATAGATCCGAAGATAACGCTTAAAAAAGTAAAGGATTGGTATGCTACACAATCAGATATTCAGAGGTTTCAAGAACAAAAGCAGCGATTCGATGGGTTCAAAATCGCCTCTCATAATCCAAACTCTTGGCAAATTGACCTTGCTTTCTGGGGGAAACAACCAATTCTAACCGGTGTCAATATTAACTCTCGCATTGGGTATGCAAAACTTTTGTCGAATAAGACAGCTGCAACTGTACTGGTAGCGCTAAAGGCTTTTATTCGATCCAATAAGGTAGATATAATCACAAGCGATAATGGGTCTGAGTTCATGAACTCAAAAGCTCAGCAACTATTCAAAGACAAGAAGATCGAACACTACAACAACGAGCCAGGTGATCACGGTACTATGGGAAAAATCGAGCGCTTCAATAAAACAGTGAAGCAGAGACTTACCAAAATGTCTCCCAATAGGATTACACAAAAGCTCATCAGCGATGTTATCACTAACTACAATACAACTACCCATCGATCAATAGGGATGACACCGAATAAGGCTAAAGGCAAGGTAATTGAGGCTGAGTTGAATCATAACCAAGTCGAAGCTGATAAAATCGATAACGAGCTCGAGATTGGCATTAATGTTCTATATCGACTTGAGAAGAAAACATTTGACAAGGAACAAGCTCGTTGGAGCAAGGCGGTGTATTCAATCGTTGGCATTGACGGCTATCGAGTCCAGATCCGCTCCAGAAATGGGCATACACTCTACAAGGCTCCAAATGATCTCAAGATTATACAATCGGAGACAACAGAAGCGGCAATAAATCGAGGTGACATCCTTGAAGCAGAGAAGATATTAGACCACAAAAAGTTGCGAACTGGAAAGTACAAATACTTGGTTCAGTGGCGTGGTAATGAGCCTGATTCCTGGGAGCCATTCTCAAATCTCCGCTTAATAAATAAAAATCGACCGTCTGAGTTAGAGAAGGAATATTTTGGGGCTAAGGAAATTCCTTTCTGAAGCAAGAATTGGGACAAGAGTAGAAGATCGACTCTTGAAAATGAGTACTGTGAGGCAGCAAAAAAATGAGTCATAATTTACTTGTAATTTAATTTGATAGAGACATTCTCTGTTAGCTTTTGACTCAAGTATATTGTTCGAACTATTTTTGCTAAAAAGTTACAATAATTATCTGACTTCATATATAGCAATAAGATATTCATGTGTCCCTCTTGTTTAGAAAACGAGCGTGAGCTAAATCGGCTTCGACGAAAGATTTGGATCATTCAAGAAGTTAGCAGAATCAAAAATGAGCTTATGGTTTTGGATCCGGTGGCTAATTTCCGAGCGACCGTAGCCAATCAGTTTTATAAAAAGGATCTCGAGAAGATCTTTGGCGTCCCGTTCCACTGTATTAAGGATCGCTATCTCAATATGCTGAATGAGCGGAATCAGATCTGTCATCAGTACGACTATGCGACCCATGATTCAGTCATGCCAAGCTACTGGTAGATAATCCTATTTTTTTATGTTTCATTATCATATATACGATTCAAACAATGTTTCCTAATTTCAACAGTCTTGCTCAACGAGAGCAAAAACGACAGGAGCTACTTGAGCGAGCGCATCGTCGCGTACGCCAAGCCACCGTTAAGAGAGAGATGTATGCGGGTGCTCAGTGGTCGAGTGATGTATCTAATGCTACTGCTCCCAAGAAAACGACCGAATCGGCTCAGCCAGATATTTCTGTCGCTCCTGATGCAGAAACACCCGATGAGATGAAGATTCCACTCTCGGAAATCCTAAAAAAAAGTCGTGAAAGTGGAAACTCTCAAAGAAACCCTGAGGTCTCATCTGTAGAAATTGGTACCCAAGCTGGGAGTGAAATTTCAGATGTTGGTTCGCAAACGACCATAGATCCAAGGAATAGAAACGTTCAAGCCACCCCAAAAACAACTGAGGTTGGTATCGAGACAGAGCTTCCAACAATGGCTGATAGTTTTACAACCACTGATGAAAAAGTATTTGATGAAGAAACCATCGAAGCAGTTAATTGGATTAAGAAGCTCTACAAGAAAAACCCGAATTGGGCTTCACGTAAGGTCAAACCTACTAAAACTAATGGATCGATTGATACTAAGCGATATATCGGTGAAAGAGGTAATCTTTATAAATATGCTAATAATAAAAGATCAGAATCAAAGTTTATCGATTGGGTAGCTACAAGAAGAGAAATCGAGAATATCCTGTACAGTGGTGAGTCGAACTCGATTGATGAGGTAGATGCTATGCGAGGTGAAGATAAAGATCAACGCTACTCCAACTTTTGAAGAAAAGACCCGCTGATAGTCAGATCCATAGTGAAAGAAAATTACCAGCGGTAGCTATATGGGAACACTACAGTTCGTCAGATACTATGATGGATGAGAAGCGGGCAAAGGCCGCGGTCAAAATGATGATTTCAGTTTATTCGAAGAAGTTCAAGGGTTCCAATATCACAGTTATCCCTGTACTAAAAGATGGAACTGAGTTAAAGGAAGCCGAGGTGTTTATCGATATGAAAGGACTTCTAAATATCAAAAATCACACAGGAAAGCCTCTTCCTGCTAAGCTACGGGAACTGTCATGGTTATTGACTCTTCAACGGCTCATGGACATCATTGAAACGAAGGGGGTTACAATTGAATTTAAACCGGAAGAGACCAACACTCTAGCCGCTAACCCTTCACGATTCCAACCGACTACAGGCTTTTGGCTTAAAGGAAAATCAACGGGTGATTATAATGATATTAACCTACCTACTACCTCTATGGCTGAATCAGATTCAAAAACCATCATCTTGGATTATTTCCATGCCGCTCATCATGAAGGTAATGTATTTCCTATCCATCTCACTCCAGTAAAATTAGATGGAACAGTAGATAAGTTAGGTAGATACTTCTACTGGTTTAAAAACGATAAAAAGGGTATTGATGGACTACGAATGATGACTCAGCTTGGTGATATATCATCCCCAAAAAATAGCAAAGATTTCTTCAAAAAGATTGATTGGACTAAAACGTTGGAGAAGCTCTTAGATTCATTTGAATATCTTGAGAAAAGTAAGACATTACAATCAGTTTCAGAAGATGATAAGAAGGAAATCGATAATGCTCTAATTCTATTCTTATACGTTCTAAAGCAACGAGATCACAAATACATGGATGTTTCAACTAAGCCCGAGCTCAAGGGTCGTGGGCTGAGAGGAGCCGGTGTCGCTCCACTCGAAGGTGTCGTACGCCGCGGTCGAACATACAACCTAAACGAGATTCAAGGCTTAGCTACCCCATCAGCGTATGTACATCGACAGCTTGGTAGTAAGTATATCAGAATTCCTGATCTTGATAACAAAACCCTTGTCATAGTACAGCCCAATCGACGAAAATGTGGTCCGAAGCGACAAATTGGGGAAGGGCTTCAATTGATGATTCGAACGCTTGCATTCAAGCAACATATAGATCAAGCCGCTTACGATAAGCTATCCATCGACGATAAAAAACTGTTCAAGGAGATCCTTGCCATCACTCATCTCCAGTACAACTTTCATGACAGACTCGAGGACCCGTTAGAATCGCTTGAGGCGGAGTATGATAAGCTGAAAGGGGAGTTGGAACTCGGTAATGACAATCCGTCAATCATCAAACAGCTTAAGTCTTTAGTACTCTAACCGTATAATTTCTGATTCTGAGTTTAAGGATATTATCGTTCGTTTGATATAGAGACTATGTTCTTCTTTAATCCCCGCATCATCGCCAGCTCAGGCGGAAGCTATGGTGATAACGCTGATTTGAATATTGCTGAACTGAAATCGATCATGAAGAATCTCATTATCCGCGATCGTCCTCAACAAACTCAAGCCGCTGTATGGGCTACTGACCTCGATAAATCAATAAAAAAAAGGGAGACTTCTACTCAGACGGAACGAGGCCGCGTATGGGCGTATCAACCTAAGAAAAAAAGCAAGGCCGTTAAGACGTTTGCTCTATAAGTTAGAGACTTATACCTTCTCTCACCAGTCTATTACGATAGCCGCGATACACTGATATTTTTTTGTCATGGATCGACACCTCGAGGATGGCAGACTCGCCATCAGGCATTTTAGTTGGAAGAAAGACACTATCCCCGACTACTACGATCTGATCAGCTCTTAAAATAGTTGAACCTACCACTGATCCGGATCTTTGGGAGATACATTCGATTTCAAATCTTTACTCGGTCCGCAACCCATCGTTATAGAACAGCGAGAGATATTTTTTACCAAAGGAATTCCTTAGCGAGCATGGCGGCAGGTCCTTTGTTGCGCGCGTGGCGTCGATAGAATGCATTTTTACGCTTAATATCGTTGTGGTCCAGATGTGAGTAGAGGCGAAGAGGAGTACTATCTCGATAGTGTTCATAGCGAACATCGCCAAAGTTTATGTTTTTGTACAGCTTATCGTTGATGATAACGTCCGCTGAGTACTTCTTGAACTTTTGGTTGCTCGGACGTATGTCTAAGACCTCCATTGTCTATACTCACTCGGAGATAAGAGCTTTCAATAAATCCACTTCTTTTTTCAATTCTTGAATAGCTCTACATAGAACTGATGTCAGACTCGCGAGGTCTATACCTCACGGATTCACCGGGAATCCCGAAGGATTCAAATCATCATTAGCACCTTGTTGAACACATTCAGGTATGATATCGGCGAGTTCTTGAGCTATGAATCCAACGTGATTCGTTTGCTCCTAAATCATGGAATATTTACGAGGTTTCATCATCATAACTGACTCCAAACCATATGGTACATCTACAATGTCAGTCTTTAACCTTTCGTCAGAAGCATTCGTATAACTTCCTCCTCGGATTGCTACGTAGCTTACCCATGCTCCCGTTGCATCACAGACTCCGAATCGAATTGAACCAACTGTAGCATCGCTTCCGCTTCCCCAGTAGTTTGCAGAGCTCCAATTACCTCGATATGAAGCATTGGCTGATGAATTGCCCTTCGTGTATATTTCACTATTAGCGACTAAAGTCCCTCCTACGTGCAAAGTAGCTTCCGGCGAAGTGTTCTTGATTCCGCATCGATCGGATGAGTTCAAATATATCATCGTAGTTGAGTTTGTGTTAATTGCATTGAGCGTAGTGAATCCAGTGATATTCATTACGGGAGAGCCTACATTGTGATTCCAGCGGATGTAATCGTTGTAGGTACCTCCAGCACTGTACGAAAGGAGACTAATCTCGTCGCTACTTATAACCCGTTGGCCAAAATATCGTGAGATGGATGAATACCAAATCACACCAGAAGCGGAGGTTGAACCAGGAATGGCGCGGGTTGTTGGAACAATCGTTGCTACGGTCAGAGTACTTGTAGTTATTGATGCGGGAGTCATCACCCCTAATTGATCGATGACTCGGAGACTACCACCATTCGAATAAAGCCCGCCTCCAGCAAGCAGTAAGTCTCCGCTAATGTAAGCATTACCAACGATATCCAGCATTTCTGATGGATTTGCTTGATTGATTCCAACGAAACCATCAGCCGTGATCCGAATAGCCTCCGTAAGCGCTGTCGAAACAACTGCTGAAGATGGTTTCAGATTGATGGATAGATATCCAACTGAGTTGGCTCCTGTGTCTGTGAAGAGGATGCTTGCTGTATCTGTAGAAGAGCCGATAGCGCTTGTCGTAGCCGCAAACAAATACCTGTAGATGAACCAACGGTATTCGATTTCGAGCGAATAAGTAGAGCGTAGCTACTCATCATCGAGGAATTGCTAATGGTTGTTGAAGAATGATTCAGCTCGAGAGCAACCACCCCTCGCATGTTAAGCGAGGAATCAAGAACAAGAGCCTTAGATGCTTCTGCTATCCCGTTTGTAGTTAGCGATAGCTTTCCGATGCTACTGAGATCATAGGTTATTCCTGCTTGGCGATATGCCGTAGCATTTACATAGCTACCAGAACCAGTAATGCTCAGTGAGCGAGATGATCCACTAAAGACAAGGTTTCCACCAATCGTAAGAGCTGTGAGCGTACCAAGACTCGTTATGTAAGGTTGAGCCGCGGTTTGTAGCGTCCCCGTCAGCGATGATGCGCTTAGGGAGTTGATACCTGAGATGTCGGAGGTAGCATTCAGTACAAGAGCCTTGCTCGCGTCGGCTGATCCCGGTGTGATTGATAGAACATACGCCGGGGGTGTTGATACAGGCGATCCATCCACCGTCAGACTACTACAGCTAAGAGCTCCGATTCCGCTGATATCACCATTAACACCAGGTACGAGTGCTACACCTTCCGTCGCTTGACCTATAGTGATTCCTGAAATATATGTCAATCTATAATCAGTTTTGCTTAGATAGAGTGTTTGAGCATAGTCATATGTCACGAAGCCGCTTGAATCTAACGTTAAATAGAACGCTGGGTTGTAGATAGGGGATTGAAAGATTGGTTGCGGATATGAAAATCCAGTACTCATTTTGTCTTAAGTTATATAGAACAAGTGATAATCATGAGCGGTATTCCCGATTTTGGTGCTTCTTTGCCGAAGAAGTTCAAGAGCTCTTCGATGAGAGACATTCCCGATTTGGATATCAAATCACTATTCAGAATGATTGTATTAGGTCCCTCTTTCTCAGGGAAGAATAACCTCTGTATGTTCATTCTCAAGCATTCTCCTCACGTGTTCGCCCACCTAACGATCATAGCACGTAATCCTCATCAGGAATTATATGAGTATCTCCGTGATAAATTGGATGAATTCATCACATTTGCTGACCCTGATAGTCCTTTAAGCGTCGATCAAGTTCGTCATACTCCAATAGCTTCCAATAAACCAGAGCTTGTTATCATAGATGATTATAGCAACGATAAGCTACTTCAGAAGAATCTGTTTTCTCATTACTTCACTCGTGGGAGACATTTCAAAATCAGTACCATTTTCCTTAGTCATAGCTACTTTGCTACTGATAAGATGATTCGCTTGAATGCTGAGTATGTATCCATTCTAAAAGCGAATTCAAAACGTGATTTGACAATGGTGGTGAAAGATTTCAACATTCGGGGGGTTGATGAACGTAGCATTGTCTATTATTACAATAACGCCACTGAACGGAAAGGACAGATGTTGTTTATTGATTCAGTAAAAGGACAGCTTCGATACAACTTCGATCAACCGATATCTATCGAGTAATTTGAAAAAAAAATTGATTGTGAGAATATAGTTTGAAGCATGGCCTCGTTTGTTAAGCTCGATTCAACTAACCTTGTTCAAGATGGGTACAATTCCACATGGAAATACAGCTTCCCTGGTTCGGCGGCTGATTTCAACGATGTAGCTTGCGCGGTTCAGTCGATTTCGATGTACAACTCTGAGTATAACATTGATGCTACTCAGTTCTACAATAATTCATTTAAGATCGAAGTCCCGACAGCTGCTACAACTTCTACTGTGTCTATCACCCTGCCCGATGGTTTATACTCGTATGCTGATATTAATCGAAGCATTCAGACTGCTCTCGTTAATGCTGGTGCTTACCTCATTGACCCGTCTGGAAACAACGTTTTCTATATCCAATTGAGTGAGAACAGCGTCTATTACGCTGCTCAGTTTGATTTCAGTGCGACACCAACGACGCTACCTACTACTGGTGGAACTTGGACGAGGCCTGCTACTGGTCTATACAGCTCTGGTGGAACTGGATTACCTACTACGACCCGCGTTCCTCGCATCATCATCGATAATGCTGCCTTCGGAAAAGTTGTTGGTTTGACTGCTGGAACGTATCCATCTGCTCCTGCAACTGTCGCAAGTGCTCAACTATCAAACACCATCCCTCAGATTCATCCGAGTTCGAGCTACGTTGTTCGTTGCGATCTCATTAAGAATGAGTACGTTGCTTCTGGTGATATCCTAAGCGCTTTCGATCGTGGTGATGCTTCTGTTGGTCAGTTGATCTCATACAAACCGAGTCAGTATGCTTGGATGAATTGCCACAATGGCTCTCGCTCAAGTATTACGATCAGCATCTATAATCAAAACGATCAGAAGGTCAAGTTCCGTGATACATCGGTTTCAATCATGCTTCTGTTGAGGCCAAAAAAATGAGTAATGCTCAGAGAGATGATATTTTTTTCTTACAATCTGAAGCTACCCCCACGACGTTTAGCTCGTACAGCTGCCATACGATCCTTTGCTTCTTGAAATCCCTTAGCCGGACGCTTACGCTTTGCAACACCTACTCCGTATCGTCGCTTAACTTCACCACGGATCGACTTGATGAGAGTTTCATGCTCTGGTTTAGTCGCTTTGCTCAAAAGGAACTTCTCTCCCGCATCTACAGCATCAGTAAGTACCCCCTTACGCTTCGCATAGCTTAGAGCTCGCTTAGCCCCCTTCTTCACATCAGCTACAGTAATTCGTCCTCCATCCTTCTCAACATCGCTATCGCTGTCGTAAATGCCTACACCCGTCATCGAACGAACTGCGGCTCTGGTAGGTATAGCTGCTTGGGGAGCACCCAAAGCCGTTGAGATCGCCGGTACGGCGGCATCCACAGCTCGGCTAAGTAATCCTGAATCCTTTGCGAATTCAAAAGCCGATTTAATCCCTCCCCATACCTTGGACCAAATCGACCCTCCTTGAGCCTTCTTGTACCCCTTTTTAACTTCGTGTCGAGTAATGTCGAGTCGAACGCCACAACCGGCTTTGCGAGCTTTAAGAGCCTTTTCATAGCTTGCCGGATGAAGATGAATGACAGATCCACTACCCTTGACTTCGTTAGCTGTTAAAGAGAGCTTACCGGTCTTGAAAGCCTTGGTGAGCTTGCGCGATGGTACGTCGCTTGAAACTGTTAGTTCGCGATACATGTTTGCTATATTCCCTGAAACATATTTATTATAGAATTGTCAAATATAAATCTTTCATATTTTTAAAGATATTGGGTCGACTGTGTTGCTTGGAATACAGCCAAAGGATACTGAATGGTCCGCAATAAATCCCCATATGTTCCTTGGTATTGCTTGGAGTTGTATCTACCAATTCCATATTTTGTTGGGGCTGCTTCACCCATTGAATCGAAGTATTCACCATTATGTACCGCTGTCCAATGACCTACATCCATATTAGGCTGTCGTAGTAGAATTAGGAAAGAACCATTCATTGGAAGAGGAGACGTTATCTCACTTGATTCGAAAATGTTGTCAAGTCTCACATCCATTTTCTCAGCGAGCTCGATGAGGTCATGATCACTTGTGATTGGCTTGATAAGGCTTGTCATAATAATTAATCTCCAAAAAGTATATTAGAGTTGATATAGATTCCACCATGAGTGAAGCACAACTATCCGATCAGTATTTGTACCAGAGCTCACTAAAGAGCGATCCTGAGATCAAGGTATCGACCACTAAGCGCGTACCTCATGTCATTGATCTTAATCAGGGTTCTTATCAGAATGGTGTCATTACCATTGATGCAACGGCTCAGCTAAATGGAAGTGAGGGCTTTGCCTCCCTCCGAGATGCTTATTTTATGCTTCCATACAAGGTATCGATGAAGAATGGTGCTACTGCTCAAAGTGCTGCTGCTAACCGCTTCTGTGCTACCCTCAAGTGTGGCAACTGGAATGTAATTGACTCGATGTCTCTCGAGCTGAATGGCAAGACTATCGTTAGCATGGCTGACTACAAGCTCTTTTGGAACAACATTCGTGCTCAAACCGGATACAGCCCTCAGTATGTTGAGAAGCATGGTGCTGAATCATTCCTTTACCCTGATGCTGCTCAGTCTGTTCTTTATAGTGCTGCTACAAGCTCCCTAACCGGTGATGGATACACGAACACAACCGCTTACTCATCTACTTTTACAATCACTGGTCCTTCGGGTGGTGCTACCATTCCTAACGATGGTCTCGTTAAGCGTCTTCTATCTAATCCTCCGACGGCTGGTTCTGATTTCAGTTCAACGTGGCCGTCGCTTGGTGCTGCTTCTGCTTCCACCACTATCGCTAACCAAACCTCGCGTGGTGCATTCGTAGCGGGTGCTTCTACTGCTAATGCTATTATGGGTACGTGGAACTACATGCTAAAAATCAAACTAAGTGATTTACACCCTATCTTCCGCGAACTCGACTTGATGGCTAATCCTCAGATCCGACTTCGTTTCCGTGTGAATCAGGGCTCATCCGTTATCGCCGTTGATGCAACGAAGGGTATGTCGCTTACTTCCACTACCCTCTCATCAGGTAATACGTGTCCCGTAATGGTTGCGGCTTCTTCCACTGGTAATCCTATGGCTGGTGTTCTTGCTGCTTCTGCTGGTTTCAGTATTGCTTGGGGAGCCGTAGTTAATTCGCTTGAGCCTACTATTGATGGTACGTACATGCCTTTCTCTACTTCTCGCTTGTATGTCCCGTTCGTTCATCTCGAGAATCCTCAGGCTATCATCTCTAAGCCTGTTAAGAAGGTACGCTACAATGACTGCTACGCTCAGTGGTTCTACCAGCGAGCTGGCATTGGTAAGCAATCGACTCAACACAACACATCGTTTGACCTACAGCTATCGGCTTCGGTCAAGAATGCTAAATACGTCGTAGTCCTCCCCTTTGCCGAGCAAACGGGTAGTTTCGCTTCCGCTGCTGTTCAACAGTTCCAAAGTCCTTTTGATAGCGCTCCTTGGACTCTACACCCTGGTTCTTCGATTCGCAACTTTAATGTTCGCATTGGTTCGAGTCAGACGTTTGATATCAGCCACGACTACGACTTCCACCACTTCACCAACGAGGTGGCAAAGATTGGAGCTATCAACGGTATCTAACTCCTGAGCTTGTGAATGGTCTTCTTGACTATCAGACGTGGTCTCTAACTAACCGTGTCCTCATCGCTGATGTCAGTCGCCTGACCGAAAAGGATGTTCCTCAGTCTATTCAGATTCAGGGTGTGAATGCTGGTTGTCAGGGTGTTAATATGCTTGTGTTGGTTATTAGCGAACAAGAACTGTCCTACGACCGTCTAACGGGTGAGGTACTTGATTTCACGACAGCTTAAGTCCATTGAAATAATTAATTTATTTTTTGAATAGGTATCTGGGTAGGTATATAGATACACATTCACAGATACAATGAGTTCGACACTAACACTCGGCAAGTACAAATCGAAGACTATTGAAGAGGTATATTCCTCTGATCCGTCCTATTGTAGATGGTTGTCTCATCAAAATCGTTTTACCGATCTTGGGAATGACCCTATTGCCCAATTCCTTCACATCAAATTCGGAAACGACGATGGTTCGTTTATGATGACGTGGGGGAAATACAAGAATCGAACTATCAAACAGATTCAAAAGATTGATTCGAATTATCTCGATTGGCTCACTAAGAATGACTTTGTTAAGTCTAAGTGTCCTAAGCTAAAGACTGAAGTAGATGCTCTTCTGAGCTAAATCCATTGACCATATTTTTTTTTTTTACTGATGATAAAAAATATCGATGACTTACATGTACTTGTGAATCGTACTGAAATGCTTCTAGGATTGTGGATCGGTTTTGTGGAGTTGGAGGTTTAGATGGTACTGTACCTCTTTTGCACCAGATGGTATCGAGAGGTCGCGTTGCTGAAAGAGCACCTGTAGTAGTTGAGCGGATCTTAAACCACCATTAGATCGAAAGGGTGTTGCATTCGCTCTCAGGTGGTCGAGAGGTCGCGTCGATGAAAAAAAACAGCTTTTAGATATCAGTGGTAGAGCGAATCTGAAACCACCCTTAGATCCAAAAGGCGTTGCATTCGCTCTCAGGTGGTCGAGAGGTCGCGTTGCTTAAAGAGCACCTGACCCGAAAGAAGGTTCCAGGAATGTTCTCAGTGGTAAATTACGGAAAGTAAAAAAAATGACGGTGTAATGTTCTAAGTATTACTACTAGCGTGCGATCGAGCGCTGATTCACCACCTTGAAGTGGTTGCGACGAGTGCCTGAAAACCTTTTCCAGCGCGACTAGCGCTCACATCAGCGAGGGTGAGTTTTGGTGGAAGTGATTGTTCGCTGCGTGTGTCGGTATAGCCCCAGCTTCATAAGCTTTTTTAGTGATGGTTTCCTCCCCTTCGTCGGTCCAGCTTGCTCTAGCGCACCGTGAGCACTATCACGAGAAGCTTGCGCATGAATAACTTGGTTGCGTCGGCAAGGACGCCGATGATATGGAAGTGGCGAAGTTGCAGCACTAGCGATAATCGCTGCCATCAACGCGTCGAAGGTGTGATTGTGCGCTCGGATCGGCTAGGAGCAAGCTCCCAAACGCTGGTCGGCATGACCAGGTCTCGAGAAGCAAAGATCGCCGTCTCGTTCTGCTCTTGCGTGTGCATGATGCAGAATTTGGCGAAGAGAGGATGGATGGAAAACCCTCGGGAGCTGTTGCTCTTTGACCTTTGAGGCGAGCAGTCTGCAAGGAGTCTTGCAACTTGCGTTGAATGCAAGGACAGCAAGTTGGAGCCAACAAGCCTCTTCGTCATAGACACTGCCTCATGGCATCTTCCGACGACCGTCGTGGGTCAACATGGTCGAACAGCGGGATGAGAGCATGCAAAGTCGTTAGCGGGATTATCACGGAGCTGCAAGCGCAGCAACTACCATAGCTACTAGCCAGGAGCCTCGCACTGTCGAGGAGCTGGAAGTGCTGCCTACCATCTCGCTGCCGCTCGCTGACGGAGCGCTTATGTCGTCCATGATCGCACTGCCGGACGCCGAGGACGGTGTCGGCACACTGATGGTCTTGTTTGAGTGGAAGCGGACCCAAACGGGGGCCGGCACGATCCACTGGTCGCACTGCGCGAGCGAGCTGTACGCGTCCCATTTCTTGTTGCTGTTCTCGTAGCCTGTGAGGAAGTAGTAGCAGTCCGGCAGAGCTTCCTCCAGGTTCTCGAGCACTGGCAAACACATCGAGGTGCATTCGGAGCTCACGTAAATTTCGTTCTTGTCGACCGTCGATCCGCTGGCGCACGCGGTGTTCGCAGCCACACCCACGTATAGCTTCCGCATGATGGTGATCTCTTGCGTTGAGCAGTTCCGTGTGGACGGTGTCCAACTCGAAGCGTTCACAGACTCGGAAGAAGAAGACGACGACGCTGATGACCATGCCGCCATGGAGATCACATTCGTGAGTATCGTGACGAGCACAAGCAGTGATAAGCGCTGCATGATCAGGCTCATTTGCAAGCTGCGCTCAAACAGCGCTGAAGGTAAGTTTTGAAATGACCGACAGGGCTCCATTAATGCGCACTAGACATTCCGCCAGCTGTCACTATCGGGAGAGGAAGCACGCCTGCATGCCAAGGAATGGGGCAACAGATGCAGGAGAGTTTTGCTCTGTCAGTGGTGTTTGTCTGGATTCACGATGTGGCTGAATTCAACAAGCATTATCTCTACAATTGTCTGTGGGTTCCCTTACTTGCCGATACTTTCCACTGTGTCCTAGCCAACAGTAAAGATTTGGCGACGAAAGTTATCAACGCTACTGAGAAACCTAGCTGTCGAGACGTATCAGCTCCGGACGAGGCTGTTGTTGTGGAGAGGAATACGGTCGTGCTGATGTAGTTGGCACTTCCAGAGCAATCGTCTGTAGCGATGCCTTCTTGTTCGAGATTTCGTAGTCGTAGTAGCAGTTTGGGAGATCACCAGCGAGGGTTTTAAGCTGCGATGCACAAGACGACGCAAACTTGGTGAAGACGTACACACTGTACGAAGTGGTGGTGGAATCCGGTGCACATGATGAGCTCTTGGCTGCGTCAGTATACAGACTGACGATACTTGAAATCTGCGAGGTCGTGCAGCTCGTAGTGGAGTTGGTCGCCGCTGGAGACGGAGCTGATGAGCTTGCGGACGTCATCGACGAGCTCTAGCTTGAGTCAGTCGACCAATCCGTGGATGTAGGAGTTGCTGTAGATGATGTTGTCCCCGTTGATCCACTAGCGGGCCCACCCGGTCGAGGCGCCAGACTCGAGAGTGGGGCACTGGTCTTGAATGGGGCACTTTGTCGTGATCGGGGCGGTGGTAATTAGAGGGGCTGCGGTAGGTGGGGTCACGACAGGCGCCTCCGTCGAAATGAGGTCTTCTCCATTGCAGACCGTCATAGCGTTCTGGACCTCGACCTTGTTGTCACGCCACTGACCGTGCAATCTGGAAGCTGCCCCCCGACTTGCTCCATCACAGCGACACACGACGTAGCGCTGCATGGTGCGCTAACGAAGCTGTCGCCAACAGCGTATTGGGCACAGACCGACGTAGTGGCCGCCCAGCTCCATATGCTCTGACTGGACAGCCATTCTGCGTCCGCGCACTCGGCGGCATCGACAGCATCGATCGACAAAGTCACCAAGACAGCAGCAAGACAGGTCGAGAAAAAGCGCAGCAGTTGATGCTGTCGAATTGAGTACGGAGGTTTGAACTGCAACAAACGCCTTCGTGGAGGAGGGCCGCGACTTCGGAGTCGCGGAGAGTTTTGGAGAATGCGAGCTGTGTCGACGCTAGGACCATAGTTCCGCAATACTTTTGCTTTTAGGAGCATCATTTCCAGCTGATGTGGCAACGCAGAGGCTGCTTTGACTTTTTCTAGTAGTGTACCCGTTGATCCCTGCGAGTACTGCCCTGATCACCTCCGTATGGTCGACGGTCTACTTTGTTTTGCTGTTTAAAGCTGATGAATGCTCAAGGTTGCGGTGCAGTAGGGTGTGCAGATTGAGTGACGGTGGGGTCACGAAGACGAAGTAGAGAACCAGAGCGTGGCAGTGACGCCAAAATGCCCATGGCTCTCTCTAGACATTTACTTCGCCATATGGTTGTACGTGTCGGTGGGCAGACTACCAGCTTGCGTGAAAAGAGGTCCACCGACTGGCACGTGTTGTTGCAGTACACTACATTCACGCGAGTCTTTCGTGTGGTTCTTCGGAACTGTCATTTGGTTATGGTGAACATGCAAAATGCATGATGAAATGCAGCAACGGTGTCTCCGGTGAGATTCGAAGCTAGTTTCCTTTGACCTAGAAGGCTAGAAACATCGCAGCCAGAAACGTAGAGATAACTCCAAGTCCCAGCGGATCCACTGAAATACGCGGAGGCGACGCACTATCCGTACTCTCGGCGGTTGATGAATCCAAGGTCGTGTCGCCCGGAAGTCCTTCTGTCGCGTACGGCGCTGAATCCGCTTGATCCGATGATGCGAAGGGCGATGAGTCCGTCCCGCCTGACGATGACCCGAACTCAATCGAGCTATCGGGGTATATTGTCACGCTGATGGAATAGCTCATGGAGGAGTCGCACCATTCGAGCTCTTCCAGGACATCCTGCTTCTTGTTCATGTACTCGTAGTCATAATAGCAATTGGGCAGAGCCTCAGCCAGATCCTTGATTTTGTCAGCGCAGTCCGTGCCGCAGGTCGTGAAAATGTAAACGCTGTAGCCATTCACTGTTGAGTCGGCTGCACACTCGTCGCTGAGGGCAGTGGATTTGTACAGATCCCACATTTCGTTGACCTCCGTGGTCGTGCACCCCATGCTGGAGGCCGTTGAGGCTGGCGTCGGGGGTGATGACGAGGACCCGCTCGACGTTGACACTGGTGTGCTCGAGTCAACTTCGTTCGTGGAATCACCCGTACAAACACCCAGGTTAGACGTGAGTTCCGCTTTTTGGTTAGCTCCATCGTACAGACAGTCGGGTAGGTCTGCAGCGAGCTGCGTCATCACGTCGATGCAGTCGGTTGCTGAGCAGGGCGTGTCGAACATCACCAGAAGCGATGTAGACGTCGCGTAGGGCGAGCACGCAGAGGAGGCAGCAGCAGTATCGTATAGGTCTTCCGTGCTCTGGTACTCGTCGGCCGTGCAGTCCGTAGTCGACGACGACGTTGTTGTCGGTGTCGTGGTAGTGGTGCTTGTTGTGGTTGAGGTGTCCGGTGCGTCCGTGACGATTGTGGGCGATCCGGCGTCCGTGGTGTCGCCTCCGTTGCAGACTGTGAGTGCGTTCTGCAGCTCGATCTTGTTGCTGACCCCGCTGTAGGTGCAGTCCGGCAGGTTCTCGGCCACGCCCTCCATGACGGACACGCAGTCGGTGGCAGTACATGGTGCATCAATGTAGACCGGGTTCGTCGCCGTGACATACGGCGAGCAGGCCGATGTGGCGGCCGCGTTATCCCAGAGCGAGTCGGCGTAAGTAGCCTCCGAGTCGGTGCACTCGGCGGCGAGGCTGGTGGTGGAGAGCCCTGCCAGCGACAACAGCGTCAACAGCGCGGCGACCGCGGGCTGCATCGTGAAGGACGTCACGTGAGACTTTGACGGTGAATTTGATAGTGACTGGCGCCAGCGTATGTCGGCAGCAGTATATAGTTGTTGAAGTTGGCGCGTTCGGACAGCAAGTGGTACGGCCGAGTGAAGCTCTTCAACGGTGCGCAGTGGGTTGAAATGGTCGCCACTTGATTCCCGCTGCGGCTCACAGGGATGAGAGCGTTGAACTCGCAGCGACAAACTTTGCGTTGTGGGCCAGCAGCTATCGCAGAAGGTTTTCGCGTGAGATCGTGCTCTAATCTGTATGCAGTGAATGATCTCAGAATGCAGTCCACTTGCGTGGTTTGCCTACGAATGGTACTCGCGGCATTCCGCTGCGGTATTGCGCGAAATCACTTCGGTGATGCCGTGTCAGACACGGCGCCTTCGATAGTCGTAACTACGTGGTAGACCCCTCTCACAGCTCAGGCGCGTAATACAACACCGATAAAGTTGATTGGAATGCGAAGTTACAGCTACAGTACTCACTTACTCAGAAAAACATAGCTCCAGCTACAGCCGACGCGACAACCCAAAGTTGCAGTTTTCCTATGTGAGTGAATGGCGGTGCCGCGCTGCTACCAATGCCCGTGTTGGATGAATCCAAGGTGGTGTTGGACGGATCGTCGCCTGAACGGAGTTGCTCCGATCCTTGTGACCCGCCTGAATCGGACGCTGATGCGAATACTATCGTGCTATTAATGTACAGCGTAGCGCTGATGTAGCTGGACGTTGAGCTTGAATCGCACGCGCTGAGCTGGTCCAGCACGTCTTGCTTCTTGTTCATCCTCTCGTAGTCGTAGTAACAGTCCGGGAGCGCGTATGCCAATTCACCGAGCTGTCCGACGCAGGTTGAATTGCATGGAGCCAAAATGTCTACACTGTCGTTTTCAACAACGGAGTCATCCACGCACTGGTTGCTTGCAGCAATTGACGTGTAGAGATCCCACATGCTCTTCACGTCTGTCGTTGTGCAGCTTGTGCTCGAGGCAGTTGACGGTGGTGTCGACGACGATGACGAAGCAGCAGAAGGCAAGTTTGTGTTTGAGTTCCCTCCACTCGACGAGGTTGTTGCTGCCGGCGCATCTGTGGCGACGTTCAGCGATCCCGCGTCCTTCGTATCTCCTCCGTTACAAGACGTGAGTGCATTCTGCACCTCGATCTTGTTGTTGATTCCACTAAAGGTGCAGTCGGGGAGTTCTTTGGCTAGTCCTTCCACGACCGCAACACAATCAGTGGCAGTGCACGGCGCGTTCACGTAGACAGGATCCGTCTGCGTTACGTAACGCGAGCAGGCTGGGTCTGCCGCAGCGGTTGCCCACACAGAGTCCGCAGCGGCAGCTTCAGCGTCCGTGCATTCGGCAGCCTCGCCGATCCAGAAGAGCAGAAAAACCCAAAGAAGCAGCGAAGCAATGTGTCGATCCATCCAAGTGGCTTGAGTGCGGTGGGGCTTGTTTAGAAGTGAGTAGCACGCTATGTCGGTCGTTTTGTTCAACATCATCATGGGTTAAACGCCAGCACGTTTTTCCTTCGTTCTCAACCGCGTCGAGGCTTTCGACAAACTGCATCTATGACCTTCGAGATTGTGTCCGCTGCGCACTGCACGGCATGCTCTATCCAAGCCGCTCAATGTCTCGCAGCGCTGACTCATTGCAAAATGGTGCAGCAACCCCTGTTGGCATCCACGGTGGGCAAGTAGCAAATACCTTACACAATGTCACTACTCCGCAGTCGAGTATAGAGCTCGCTTGAATTGTCTGTCTAGCGCGCATGGTAGAGCTCAAGCTAGCAGATTGGAATCGTAACGTTGGGTCAGAAAGCACTGGCGCTATCGGCTGAGCAGTCCAGCGCGAACGGCATTGTCAACAAACATGCAATCAACGAGGAAGCAGGGGAAATAATGAGTATCATTGAGAAACACGGTCCATGGACCGGTAGGGCCTGCATTTTGCTACATAGCACAAAAAAAATATTATCCACATGCGAGGCCGCGCGTCTTGCGTCGTCCGTCGCCGTTCATACTGCTCTAGCCGCTTACAAAAGTCCCGCGAAGAAGTAGAGCGCGACTGAGAGCTGCGCGACGACTGCGCCGACTGCCATCACGCCCCGCGAGGCGCCGGACACGACCGATCCGCTGCCAGTAGTGCCGCTGCCGGACGCCGACGCCGACTGGTCCAGCACCTCGGTCACGTCGGTGCAGTAGGTGACAATGGTCTGCAGGCCCGTCTTGCGGTCGATCTCGTCTTCGCCTGTGCAGTCCGGCAGTTGGTCCACAGCGTCGCTGAGCTCCGAGAGGCAGTCGCTGTTCATGCAGTAGTCCAGCGACGACGCGCCCGTGTTGGCGATGAGGTCCCCGCACGCGGTGCTGTTGGCCAGGTCGGTGTACACGTTGTCCACGGTGGTCTGCTCGTCGTCCGTGCAGGTGGAGGCGAGCACGGCGGTTTGCACCATGAGGAAGGCCAGGACGGCGACAGCGAGCGAAAAGCGGATCGAGGCCATGGTGGACTGCGGGCTGGCTGCTTGTTGTCAACTGGGGTGCGCTGCAATGGGGACTTTCAGTTGTGTCTCAAGGCTGCGGTGCAGTCTGCCCCGCCGCGATGGTGGTCAGGAAGTTTCCACGAAGACATGGTAGGCTTTCACACACGTGCGGTGCCACTGAACAATACGAATGCTTTCGTCTAGATCCGCAGTTGGTGGCGTTTGTTTGAATGAGACTTTGCTGTAGAATTCGTTGACCGCTCGGATACGTCCGCGCGAGCGCGGCTGGTTCAATTTTTCCCCATCGAGAAAGACCGGCCGCGCTTGACCCATTACAGCAGACTCGGCTTGTGGAGCGCCGCGCCTATGGAGTGCTTGCCGTCGGCCTTGCATGGAGCGCGTGCGGCACGGCAGGAATCCGTCCGGAGCGTGGGTGATTTGGCCCGTCTAGCGAGATCGGCGTTCCGACTCGATCGCTCGCGAGATCTGAAGATCCGGTCTCACTTCAACGTCGCAGCCATTTCGGTGGCAGACACTTGGCCGAGGCCGGCGCAAGGAAAAGTTGTGCTGCATTACAACGCAGTGCACGGACGCATGCAAACTACAAACAAAAGCTGCTCACAGTCCACCGAACACTAGTGCAATGATGCAGACTATCGTCGTGATCCACTTGCTCGGCTGCAACGCGGACGCCGTCGATTCCGTACCAGCGGGTGTGTCGGTTGTCTGTGAAGACGCGGAGGAGGTCGCAGTAGGCGTCCGGGTCGTCACCGTTGGTGCTGCCGTTGTGATAGTGGTGGGGGGCGTCGTGCTCGGCGCCCAAGTCAGAGTCGAGTCGTTGCACAACGCCAGCGTGTCGGCGATCACTTGCTTGATGTTGTAGCCACTGTATGTGCAGTTGGGCAGTCGGGTTTCCATGTCGCTCAAGTACGCCACGCACGCGTTCTCAGTACAGAATGCCTCTTTGGTATTGGCGGACGTAGCGGCGCCTGCGCTGCCGAGGCAGTCTACACTTGTCGTGGCTTCACTGTTGAGATCGCTGATCAAGCTGACGTCCGCAACGGTGCACGTTGGGACTGTGTCTGTCGGGGTGACGGAGCTCCAGTTTGACCCAGCACTAGCCGATCCTGCAGCAGAGCCCAGACCCGACGTCGACATGGAGCCAGAGCTCGAGGCAGCCGCCGCATCGCACCACGCCACCAATTCGCTGAGCGACTCGCCGAGGTTGGTACCGTCGTACTCGCAGTCTGGCGTGTCGGGCTGCAGCTGGCGAACGAGCTTCATGCAGGCGCCTGCGCAAATGACCGCCACGGTGTTGGTACTGCTATCCAGTGCGCTCCCGGCGCAGTCCGGGCTGCTGGAGTATGTGGTGGCCACGGCCGTGAGCTGGGTGAGCTGCGTCGACGTGCAAGCTTTTGCGTCGACTTCCTCGCCACTAAGCACGAAAGCAGCAGCGATCCCAACCCATGCGAGAGTGCAGCGCATCGTGGTGTGCCGCTGATCAGGAGAATTTCAAAATGCCAGCAAGTCGCTGGAAGGCGCAGGTGGCCAGCGCTTGCCGCACCCATTTAGAGCGAACCCTTCAACGGGTTCAAGCAGCTCATCACGAACAGCAAAGTCGGCGAGCTTTGACGCCGAGTTGGATGGTATCCGTCAGTTCCTCAACCTCTCTTTTCTTCAATACACGACAACACCGGCATGAAGTTTTTAAAAAAGTGTGTTTGTTTTCGTTGTGTTAGTAGTTGTACGTCCTCTCCAACTTGGGTCTAGCAGCTTTCACTCGCTGCGTTTCCAGCAGTGCAGTGCTGGTCCGACGTGCACGGTAGCCAACATCCTATGCGCGCTGGTGGTCTACCAACATGAGACTCGCCACGAAAGTCATCATCATCTTGGGCTTCACTTCCACGATATCCTCGTAGGTGAGGAACACCGTCGCGCCGATCTTTTGGGCACAACTGATCGCGTACTTGGCGTTGCTGGCCTTCGCGTCGTCCGTTTTGTCCTGCAAGACCATGTCCCAGTTTACGGCGCGAGGCTCAACAGCATGTACCAGGTCAAGCAGGTAAAGACCATCGGACAGACTCGGGTCCCGGAACGACACAATGTTGCCCTTCGTTCGCCCACTCTGGCGAACCTTCTCATTGGCCCACCCGATAATGTCCTTGTCGGTAATTTCCCCGCGGCCAGCAGCCAACTCACTCAAAATCTTGAGCTGCTGGTAGCGCATGCTCTGCCATACAATGGACAGGATCATCTTCTTCGCACCTTCGAAGATATCGGCTCCACCCACGTTCACCAAGGAGAATTTAAGCTGCTTGCCCAGAACGACGCAGTAGTTGCAGTTCTCAACCTGCTTAAACTTGTTAGGCGCCACCATGTTCACCTTGTTCCAGGCCACAATGCCCTTTTGGATCTTGTCCAGCACCTTCAGCAGCTTCATACCGTCGCTCAGATCCGAGTACAAGTGGTTAATGTACACATCGTCAATGGCCAACGAGTTGATCCACATCCGGAACACACGCTCCTCACGCGTGTCGCCGACATCATCGTACAGGATCTCTTCCAGCTGCTTAATCTCCTCCTCAATAACATCTAAAGCTGGGCATGTGTTGAAAAGCTGAGCCACGAACGACATATTCAGCTTAGGGTTGCCACTGGTGATATCGCGAGGCTTGATGAAGGTCTCCACTTCGAGGCGGCGCGCGTTCTGAATTACATGTGCGGCACGTTCCTCTGGAACAGCCTCATTGCACAAGTCGCAGTGTTGAGGTGCGATGTGGTGCAGCAAAACACTGTACGCGGTAGCATCCTGCACGTCTGTGCTGAAGTTCGTGACCTTCTTCGGGTGGCCTGCTGCCTTCAGGTGGTAATTCATCCATCGCAGCAAAATCTGGTCCGGCGGAAGCTTCATAAACTCCTCCAACGTCTCACCGTCCAGAAGCAGTCGCATAAGCTCGGGGTGATTTTTCAAGTTAATGGTCGAAGTCAGCTGGATCTTGATAATTTGCCAGACCAAGCCCAGCACAAGGATGGGCTTGCCCTCAATCAAATCGTCAGGACCGATGTTCACCACGCTGCATCCGATGCTCTTGGCCGCGTTAATGCACAAATTCTGGTTTTCCGTCTTCTGGTAGACATTCAGCTCTTTCGCGCGCTTCACGAAGTTAAGAGCACGCTCGTCGATGGTCTCGGGCACGGCAGCATTGATCAGCTTACACAACAGCACACCGTCGCATACAGCTCTGAACAATCCAGCGTCCATGCCAATCGGCATCAACGATGCAACATCCTTGTCCGCATGCAAAGTGTTGTTGATGTGCTCCGTGAAAGCGACGGTTTCTTCCTCCGAATACGAGTGTAGACCGCCAGCAGTGCCCTTGACTTCGTGGATGGTCGAGTTGTATTGCGCCGCTGCACTCGCTCGTCGCTGCAAGACGCTCAGCGTATGGGCATCCACGTTGCCACTCAGGTACTGGTCCGTAGCAGGCGAAGCTGGCGCGACTTGTTTGACGGGAGAACGCGGCGGTGTGCGCGACACGACAGGCGCGGGAGGCGGTGTTGCAGCCGATCCAGCAGGTGGCCATTGAGCTCGCTTCGGCGCTTCCGAAGATACTGGATCAGCAGGCGCGGGGGTAGACGCACTCGGGGGCCACTGGGGTTTCGCAGCAGTGCTGCCAGCGGGCGGCCATTGCGGGGGCTTGCTGGACACTGGGCTCTTGGGTGCCGATTCGACTGGGGTCGAAGTCGGCGGCCATTGCGGCTTCGGCGCGCTCGGAGACGTGACCGCAGGCGGCCACTGCGGCTTCGTGGGGCTTTTCTCGCCTGCCGCGCCGTTCGGGGGCCATTTCGGCGCTGCAGTAGACGGCGCAGGAGCTGCAGCAGGTGCAGCCGGTGCAGAGGACGCAGCAGGCGGCCATTGCGGCTTGGCGGAGGCGGCATCACTCGGTGGCCACTGCGGCTTGGCATGTGTCGGCACTGCCGCCGGGGCGGGGGCTTGCGGCGCCGACGTGGGCGTGTGTCCCCAGGACGCAGCCTGGTTGGCGGCCGGCGGCCACTGCGGCTTGCTGGCCACAGGCGCCGGCGCGGCCGCGGGGGTCGCGGGGGTTCCGGCCGGCGGCCACTGCGCCTTCTGGGCGAAGGCTGGGGTTGGCGCCGCCGGCTCGGGCGTCTCGACGGGGGGCGGCGCAACGGGCGCAACGGGCGCGGCCGGCGCGGCCGCCACGGAGACGTGGCTCAGCAGCAGCGCCGGGTCCAGCGCGATGGCGCCGTTGCGGAAGTCGTGCAGCAGCTCGAGGAACTCCTGGAACGAGATCTGCTCGGGGCGCGCCAGCCGCGTCTGCTGCAGCATGACGGCGGCCTGGTTGGGCGTCACGTTCTCGCCCAGCTTGAGCAGCAGCGTGTGCAGCTCGGCCACGGGCACGGCGGCCGCGTAGTCGCGGTCGTGCTCCTTGAACACGCGCTTGAGCTCGTGGATCTCCTTGGGCGAGAACTTCTGCAGGAAGACCGACGACACCTGGTAGCTCATGGCGTCTGGCTCGCTCTCTGCGTGGCTCTCGGGGGCTTCTTTCGGGTGTGACAGTGTATGCTCGCAGCTTCAAGAGCCGCCCAAGCCGATACGCGCCGGCGAGCGGCTTTGGCGGGGATTGCGCCAACCGGATTCGAGCAACCGGAAGCTCGTGTGGAAGTGGTGTGCGCGTGGTGTGTCGCACTCCATAGAAGCACGGAGGCGGAGGAGATTAAAGGAAAATGGTAAAGAAAAAGAAAGTAAAAAATAAAAAACAAATCACTCGAAAAACCGTCAAAGTGGACCACAGGTGTATTTTCTCGGTCGATGCGGACAAGCAAAAACCTCACGGTACGCGACTCGTGCGCGACTTAGCAACGAAGAAGACTCTGTGCCTCGTCAAGGACTATCCTGGAGTGAAGCTGAAGCAGTTGAATCATTACGTGAAGAAGCACGGTCCACTGGTGAACCCACTTTTTGGTCAGCAGCCGGCCTTCTTCATCGACGAAGGCCACTTCATCCCCTATCGAATGGTCGTGAATGGCAATGAGAAGGTGGCGGCCAAGATTGCAGAGCTCCTTGGTGAGTGGTCAAAGTGGTCTGGAAAAGGAGGCAGAGTGACAACTTCGCAAGGGGCTTTTGTTCTGGAGCAGCGCCCAAAGTGAGAATGTCCGACGTGGCATACACACCGCGATCTGATAACAGGAATTGGACTCGTGACCAGATGTGAACATACCGTGATAAGCCTTATGTCCCCACCTTTGTTGTTGAGATTGATAAGCTCGCTGGCCAAGGCTCTAAACGCAGCGCACTCGATTGAAAGATGCGAAATGAATATTTCCAGCACGGCGTCCAGTTGGGTTTGGCTGATCGACCCACATCCAGACTTTCAGCGGATGTATGGGTACTATCTCGACGACAATGGAGACGCGCAATGCTCTGATAACACTGCGTGGAGAGATCTTGATGGTGGTGATGTTCTTCCTGGATTCACTCTAGTTTGCGATGATCTGGAGATGGTTTTGAACCAAGATTCGGGGTCGTCGTTCGAAGATGAAGTCGATTTTACTTGTCCAGAGCGAGGATGCGGAAAGCGATTCCGATCGCGCAGTTCATGGACTGCTCATGCCGAATGGCACCGCGCTGAGTTCTCTCGACAGAAGTTTCGAGCAAAGCGCGCGAGCTCGTAGTCATCCAGTGTGGCAACTACAAGCTTCGACAAGCTCCTATGTAACCATATACGCAGAACTCAAAGCTTGCGATCTAAGCATAGTTGGCGGCGCTGACTGCTTCTTGTTCCTGATTAATGGCTAAGAGAAGATAGTAAAAACTGCCGGCGTTCTGTTCTATTGATTTTATCAATATGCTCAGCGTATGCGCATTAACATTGCCACTTAGGTATTGTTCCGCTAGAGGCGAAGCTGGTGCGACCTGCTTGGCGGGAGAGCATGGCGACAGGCACGGGAGGCGGCGTTGCAGCCGATCCAGCAGGCGGCCACTGAGCTGGCTCACTGCCGCAGGGGCGGGAGCTTGCGACTTCGACGTGGGCGTGGGTCCCCAGGCGCAGCGTCTGGATCGCTCTCTGCGTGGGTCTCTGCGTGGGCTTCGTGACAGTGTGACAACGACAACGACGCGTTTTGTGCCGATGAGAACTCAACTTTCGTGTTGTACCAAGTACGCTCGGCGTTGCTGCTGTGGGCGGTGCAGCCATGTCGACTTCGCTCGGGAGGACTCCGCTGACTGGTGGTTCTTTCGTCGAGCTGCAGACGTTATAGACGATTTCGGTATGTGTGCTGCAGCGTTGACAGCAACTGTGGTGAAGACTGGGGCTTTCTATTGAAGTGCACTGCACAAGGATATGTCTTTTGTCGGATAAATTGCAACGTCGCCCCGCGATGCCGTCCGCAGAACGGACGGTGAAACATGCGCGATGCAGCGATGTTCATGAATTTCGTGGTTATCCTAGTGATCCTCTGGGGTGTATAGCTGGATTTTGCTGAGTGTAGGCGTTCTGGTCTTCACGGCGAAGATTTGACATGTGCACTTGTATCATTCAGCCAGCTGAGCCATCTGATAAAGATAACAATGCACAGAGCTCACCATCGAGCGCTGGTACTGCCGGGTGGTATCTCATTCTTGGTTTTGCGCTGGAGGAGATAAAGAGCAGGTCAGCAAAGCAGAGAATCTTCTCAAACATCTAACATCGAAAGGCGATGGGGATTCCAAGGAAAGCGTTGACGATCATTGGCGTGGTTGTCGTTATGTCAATTGTCGGCGCGATCGTTGGCGTGGTTGTCAGCAGGGACTCGTCCGATTCGGCGAGTACGAGTGCTGGCACAGCAGGTTCAGGTAGCAGTGGTGCTGATGCAACGACAGGTAGCTACAGCGGAAATGGAAAAGTGTCTACATCTAAGAGATCGACAGGCAATGCGTCAACTATCACATCTGACCCAACAAGTGCGACTTATTCAGTGGCAGCGTTTGCTATTGGGGACTGGGGCACTACGGTCACACAGGGCTCGTGCTGTTCCCGTTCATCCACGTTCAACGACTACGATATCAACGCTGAAGATGTTGTTGCAAACGTGATGAATCAACAGGCTGGCAAGGCTGATGTTCCCCCAAAATGTGTAATCGGCCACGGTGACAACTTCTATTGGAATGGCATCAACAGTGCAGATGGGCGTGACTCCCGGTTCACGACAACATTCGAGGGCAAGTTTGACGGCTCAAACATCAAGACAATCCCCTGGGTGAATGTCCTCGGAAACCACGATTATGGTGGTGCCGATTATATCTGCAACAGTGGTGACAGTGCAGCCAAGTGCTCATCTTCGGACGAGCTAATGACAGCACTGAAAAATAAGTACTCGTGGCAGGCGACGTACACAAGCCCGAACGATGATCGATGGGTTTTAGAGGATCATTTTTACGTGTACACCGTCGAGGATTCGGCGTCTGGTGTGAGCATTGATATTTTCAACGTAGACTCAGGCGATGCCGATTCTCATGGAGCAATGGAGGTTTGTTGTCAATGCTACGGCTATGCTGAAGGAAACGATGCCACATGTAAGAACATCGCACGTGGCGACGATGATTGTTGTGGCGGCGATACGGACATGTTCGACAAATGCTTTGCGCAGTTCACAGCTTGGAGTGACGACTCACGAAAGCAGCTTGAGGCGAACATTGCAAACTCAACTGCAACGTGGAAGGTCGTGAATAGCCATTACAGTCCATATGCTCATTACGATCAAGATGGTATGGAGAAGTGGTTCAAGATCATCAAAGACACTGGCGTTCATCTCTGGCTCAATGGTCACACACACGGAGAAAACCATGACTATTCGTCCACGCTTGGTGTGCATTTTGTTGACAATGGTGCCGGAGGTGGTATCCAAAAGGAATCTGCTAGCGGTATTCCGCCTTATGCAAAGGACTACGTGGAAAATTTGTGGACGTACGATGGCCAAGAGTACGGTTTTTTCTCGCTCACTGCGTCCAAGGACTGGCTCAAGATGCAGTACCACACAGCGGATGACAAGTGGTCATATGCGAAGACCTTTAATTCCACCACGATCGGTGGTGTGACGACTAAGCATTGCTGGTACGTTCCAAACGATGGCACCGAAGGTAAGGAATGCGCGTCGTCTTCGGGTTCTTCCTAATGCTTCGGCGGCCTTGAAATGAAGTCTTGATAAATACATTCGGATGATTCAAAGATGCGTAGAATCTCTTTTTTTTCGAGCTTGTCTGCTTCCAGTGTCACTATGGTGGCTATGCAGCAACCAACTTCAAATCAAAATAAGTTATGAAGCACTTGCTCAAGCTGTTTGGCCAAGAAATGGGCCGTTCTCGATGATGACAAACTGACTGGTCTGGATTTCGTGGCGTCCGTATTCAGCACGTCATGATGTGAACGGCATCAAAAGTTTACGAATGCGTAAATTTTTACCTACGCATATACCCAAAATTGGGGTTAGACTGGAAAATGCTAGACTCGGCTGGTGAATCACTCGCGAATTTGCAATGAAGCTCAAGTTCAGCAGAACACACGCACAGTATAAAGCAGGTCCGACGGGAATCCCAATGAAAGCCGTGATAATCATCGGTGTGGTAGTTGTGCTGGCCGTCATTGGTGTAATTGCTGGTGTCTTGGTAAGCACCGGCTCCTCAAGCTCGAATACAAGCACGAGTGGCGAGAAATCGTCGTCTGGGTCGGCCAGCAACAACAGCAATACTACTTCGAGTGGGAGCTATAGCGGGAATGCAAAGGTGGTCCGCATCGAAGAAAGCGACTAATAGTTCATCTAGCGTATCTTCCGATCCAGCAAGCGCAACCTATTTACTGGCAGCGTTTGCCATTGGAGATTGGGGCACGACAATCACAAAGAGCTCATGCTGCACACGCTCATCTACCTATAACAATTACGATATAAACGCCGAAGATATTGTAGCTAACGTGATGAATCAACAGGCTGGCAAGGCTGATGTCGCCCCGAAAATCATCATCGGTCATGGCGACAACTTCTACTGGAGCGGCATTATCAGCGCAGATGGAAGAGACTCAAGAAGGTTTACGACCACGTTCGAAGACAAATATGATGGCTCCAACATAAAAACAATTCCGTGGGTGAATGTCCTCGGTAACCATGCCTATGGTGGTGCAGACTACATCTGCAACAGTGGTGACAAGTCAGCGAAGTGTTCATCCTCAGACGAGCTGATCACGGCTCTGAAAAACAAGTTTTCGTGGCAGGCGAATTACACAAGTCCAAACGATGACCGGTGGGTCTTGAAAGACCACTACTACGTGTACACAATCGAGGATTCGGCGTCTGGTGTGAGTATTGACGTTTTCAACGTCGACTCGGGGGACGCAGATACCCACGGAGCGATGTAGACTTGCTGCCAGTGCTACGGATATGCCGATGGCAGCGATTCATCGTGCAAAAACATCGCTCGCGGCGACAAGTATTGCTGCGGAGGTGATACAGATATGTACGACAAATGTTTGCACAGTTCACAGCCTGGAGTGACGAACCGCGAAAGCAAATTGAGGAGAGTATTGCAAAGTCGACGGCTACTTGGAAGATTGTGAACAGCCACTACAACCCGTACGCCCACTACTCCGAGAAAGGCATGAAGAAGTGGTTCAACATCACTAACGGCACGGACGTTCACTTGTGGCTTAATGGTCACACGCACGGAGAAAACCACGACTACTCGTCGTCACTCGGTATTCACTTCGTAGACAATGGCGCCGGTGGTGGTAGTCAGAAGGAATCCGCCAGCGGCATCCCGACGTACGCTACCGACTACGTGAGCAACCTCTGGACGTACAATGGCCAGGAGTATGGCTTCTTCTCTCTCACTGCGTCGAAGGACTGGCTGAAGCTACAGCACCACACAGCCGACGACAAGTGGTCGTACGCCGAGAGCTTCAACTCGACCTCGGTCGGCGGCGTGGCCACCAAGCATCGTTGGTACGTCCCGAACGACGGCGCCAAGGGTCAAGCCTGCACTTCTTCGTCCTCGTCCTCGTAGTTTGTAATTGTAGATTCAATGTCCTCGTCAATGCAAGCTTTGGTTTCTCCACCACCAACTCCATTATGCTGTCTGGCCATAAACGCACCGCGTAGAGGCTGTGCGCTGTTCGTGCGTGCCGTGGGATCACGCCGCGTTGATCCAATCGCCGTCGCCTCTCACTGCTCGAGCCTTGAGACAGGCGTCCCGAGCTGAGCCGATCCCCGTGCTGTTCGTGCTGACTAGCAGGTCACTCGCGAATTCGCAGCGCGGACCGGACTAGCACTCGCATCGGCGCAGTAGGAACAGAGCAGCATGGCGATCCCCAGAAAGGGACTGATCGCCATCGGCGTCATCGTGGTGCTGGCCATCATCGGCGTGATCGTCGGCGTGGTGGTAAGCAAGGGCTCGTCCAGCTCGTCCAGCACCGGAGACGGCACCTCCAGCTCGACCTCGGGCTCCGGCAGCGCTGGCGCCACTGCCAGCAGCTCCGGAGGTACCACCGCCAAGTCCAGCTCGTCCACCAAGAAGACGAGCACCAACTCCTCGAGTTCCGCGTCCACCATCACGTCGGACCCGACCAGCGTCACTTACTCGCTGGCAGCCTTCGCCATCGGAGACTGGGGCACCACCACCACGCAGAGCTCGTGCTGCAAGCGCTCGTCCACGTACAACGACTACGATGTCAACGCTGAAGACATTGTCGCCAATGTCATGAACCAGCAGGCCAAAGCCGCCGAGGTCGCACCCAAGTGTGTCATCGGCCACGGCGACAACTTCTACTGGAACGGCATTGATAGCGCGGACGGACGTGACTCGCGCTTCACCACTACGTTCGAAGGTAAATTCGACGGTGACAACATCAAGACTCTCCCGTGGGTCAACGTGCTGGGCAACCACGACTACGGTGGTGCCGACTACATCTGCTCGGACGGCGACAGCGCAGGCAAGTGCTCGGACGCGGACGATCTGCTGACGTCGCTGAAGAACAAGTTCTCGTGGCAGTCCACGTACACCAGTCCCAACGACGATCGCTGGGTGCTCGAGGATCACTTCTACGTCTACTCCATTCAAGACGAGGCTTCAGGTGTGAGCATTGACATCTTCAATGTCGATTCGGGCGATGCCGACTCGCACGGTGCTACCGAGACCTGCTGCCAGTGCTACGGCTACGCAGGCGACGACGACAAAAAGTGTGCCAACGTTGCTCGCGGCGATGACTCTTGCTGTGGCGGTGACACGGACATGTACGACAAGTGCATGGATCAATTCACGGCTTGGAGTGATGACTCGCGAAAGCAACTCGAGGCGAACATTGCAAACTCGACTGCGACGTGGAAGGTTGTGAACAGCCACTACTCGCCCTACGCTCACTACGCTGAGGCTGGCATGGACAAGTGGTTCAACATCATCAACGGCACGGGTGTTCACCTATGGCTCAATGGCCACACTCACGGTGAAAACCACGACTACTCATCCTCTCTCGGTGTGCACTTCGTCGACAATGGTGCCGGCGGTGGTATTCAAAAGGAATCTGCCAGCGGTATCCCGACCTACGCGAAAGACCTTGTGGAGAACCTGTGGGTGTACGACGGACAAGAGTACGGCTTTTTCTCGCTCACTGCGTCCAAGGACTGGCTGAAGCTGCAGTACCACACGGCCGATGACAAGTGGTCGTACGCCGAGAGCATCAACTCCACCACGATCGGCGGTGTCGCTACAAAGCACTGCTGGTACATCCCGAACGACGGTACTGAAGGCAAGGACTGCACGTCCAGCTCGTCGTAGATTTTTCAGCGTTTAGTGAGAGCTGCGTTTTGAGGATATTTGAGATCGAGCCTAAACGAAGAAACGTCGTAGGCTGCAGCTCCGATGCATTACCCGGTACAACCACAGAAAGAGGAAGTACTGTTAATTCATCACACGGTTTTTTGTCTAAAAGAGTTTTTTGTTTGTGTACTGCTGCCATTCACCAGCAGTACTGTATTCTCTAGTTACTAGAGTCTAGTAGGCTCTTGTGATGGATTGCAGCTCGAAAGACGTTAATTGAAAAGGGCCGAATTTAATCGCTGCATTCCGCCGATGCGAGCAAATTGGACGGACTGCGCCGGTATCGACGAGGGCTGGTGAAATGCGACGGGCGAAAGCAGAGGTGAGACGAAAGTGAGTTATCAAACGAGTTGCAGTCTCGTGAGGTGCTGTTGTGCAGGACTTGCTGTGTTACATCACACATTCGTTTACAGCACAGCGCGTTGAGTCGTAACCTCGCCCACGGATACGCATGCACACCTCGGTTCTTGTTCATTATTATCTGCAGCACCGCTCTTTGGCAATTACCAAGCGCTGGCTACAACACAAGGCGGATCTTCATTCGCACGGGCTCGCACGATGCGCACGCACCTTTAGGCTGGATTTTCATAGTCCGAGCACAGCGGTAGTATACGTAGCAGTCTCTCTCTACAAGAAGACAGCATTTCACAAGTCAACTGCTGTGGCAGCACCTCGCGCGGGGATTGCTTCGGCATTAACACTTTGGGAATCAGGTGAGAGGAACAGCACACGCAGGCATGCACCCACGCAACAGCTAGCACTACGAAGCAGTGCCTCAGAGGCACTGGCAGAGCCGAGGAAGCGGCAACGTGCACATGCGTACCGAGCGGAGATCGGTGCGGCACTGAGCCGGCTGTCCCGTAAGGTCAGATGACTCCCGGCAGATCATTTCTCCGGCCTCGCGATTCGCTGAAAAGCATTTCCTCCAATCGCGTCGAGCGCTGCGTTCGATTCAAAATGCACTTTGTCCAGGCCACAATGTAAGTGGACACTCGCGAATTGGCCCGGAGCACGACAGCTACAGGAATTCAGCACAGCCATGGCCATCCCCAGGAAAGCGCTCGTTATCATCGGCGTGGTGGTGGTGCTGGCCATTGTCGGCGTCATCGTCGGCGTGGTGGTCACCAAGGACTCGAGCTCGGCCAGCACCAGCGACGGCACGTCGTCCGGATCGTCGACCAGCTCAGCCAGCGGCACCTCCACCAGCTCGGGCGGCACCACCTCCAAATCGACCTCGTCGACCAAGAAGACGAGCACCAGCAGTGGATCGACCACCATCACGTCGGACCCGACAAGTGTCACCTACTCGTTGGCAGCTTTCGCCATCGGAGACTGGGGCACCACCACCACGCAAGACTCGTGCTGCCAGTCGTCTGGCTACACGGACTACGACATCAACGCCGAGGACGTGGTGGCCAACGTTATGAACCAGCAGGCCGGCAACGCCGAGGTCGCACCCAAGTGTGTCATCGGCCACGGCGACAACTTCTACTGGTCCGGCATCAACAGCGAAGACGGACGTGACTCCCGTTTCACGACGACGTTTGAGGACAAGTTCGACGGTGACAACATCAAGACCCTTCCGTGGGTCAACGTACTGGGAAACCACGACTACGGTGGTGCCGACTATATCTGCTCGTCGGGTGACAACACTGCTGCGTGCTCTGACGCGGACGAACTGGTTACTGCGCTGAAGAACAAGTTCAAGTGGCAGTCGGGATACACTAGTCCCAATGATGACCGCTGGGTCTTGGAGGACCACTTCTACGTCTACTCCATTGAAGACTCGGACTCGGGCGTGAGCATCGACATTTTCAACATTGACACGAACGATGCCGACTCGCACGGCGCTCAGGAGACGTGCTGCCAGTGCTACGGCTATGCTGGAGATGATGACGACACGTGCGATAACATTGCTCGTGGCGACGATGCGTGCTGTGGTGGTGACACTGACATGTATGACGAGTGCGTGGCGCAGCTTACGTCTTGGTCGGATGACTCGCGCACGCAGCTGGCAGCGAACATCGCGAACTCGACGGCGACGTGGAAGATCGTCAATAGCCACTACAATCCGTACGCACACTATGCTGAAACCGGCATGAAAGAGTGGTTTGAAATCATCAACAACACAGGTGTTCACCTGTGGTTAAATGGTCACACTCACGGTGAAAACCACGATTACTCTTCTTCGCTCGGCGTTCACTTCGTCGACAATGGTGCTGGTGGCGGCATCATCAAGGAATCTGCGAGTGGTATCCCGACATACGCTGAGGACTACGTTGAAAACCTTTGGACTTATGACGGAACGGAGTACGGCTTCTTCTCACTGACTGCGTCGGAGGACTGGCTGAAGCTGCAGTACCACACGGCTGATGACTCGTGGACGTACGCTGAAAGCTTCAACTCGACCACGATCGGCGGCGTTGCTACCAAGCACTGCTGGTATGTTCCAAACGATGGCACGGAAGGCCAAGAGTGCACTTCGTCGTCTAGCTCTTCGTAGATATTGTGTAAATACGTGTACGGCAACGTATGCCAACAGCAAGGCAAGTTTGTTATGGAAAGCACGATTTTGATTTTACAAACCTGTTTGTGCGCAACCATAATGCGATTTCCAACGTCTCGTCTTGAGGTGGGGTACCCTTAACTGCCGCACAGTTTGGTGCTTTTCTCGGGACACCTTTACAGCTGTGGTGTGTCTTGAGCTGTAGAGCTGGTTTCTCGCGCATTCACCATTTACGGATTTTGCTTCGGGTAGCAACTTCAACAGGTCAATGAAGGAGCATTTGTTCAGCAGCGCACCTTCCTGAGTAATTTCGATGCGCTGGCACGGATTTGTCGGTAGACAAACGCTTGCTTGGCTCCAACAGGCACGGCAGCATTTCGCGGATGATCAGCGCTACCAAGGTGATCTATTGGACTTGACAACAGCGCACATTCGTTCACAACTCGCGGTGAGTGGATTTTCAGCCATCGTCATGGCTCTTTTTGAGGCTATCCGCGCAGCGAGACCTGTCAACACATTCCGGTTTTGATTTGGTAGGAAATCGCAAGCCGAATCGCTGTACCGGGTGTCGTACGACTTGATCGGTCAAGAGCTCCGACTAGCCGATACTTGGTTTTGCTATGAAGCGGGGGCTAATACAAGTGCCGGACGGATCGTTGCAAAATGACCTCGGTGCAGACTCGATCTCATTGCTAATACAGCGCCACAACTAGAATGGTTAGCTCACTTGTTAATTTGCAGCGAAGCCGCACACAGGCAGAACCAACAACTGCGGCGCTGCAATGGGGCTTCCAAGAAAAGCAGTGATTATCATCGCTGTGGTGATCGCGTTGGCCGTGTTCTGCGTGGTCATTGGTGTAGTGGTGAGCAGCGGCTCGTCAAGTTCAGCCGGCACAACGGACGGTACCAGCTCGTTCAGCTCGGGCAGTACCAGTACGACAGAGAGTTCCAGCGGACTAGCAAGTCAAAGAAGAAATCGACGTCCACCAGCAGTGGATCGTCGACCATCACCTCGGACCCCACAAGTGTCACGTACTCGCTCGCAGCTTTTGCTATTGGCGACTGGGGCACCACCGTATCGCAGGACTCGTGCTGTACTCGGTCGTCGACATACAACGACTATGACATCAATGCCGAGGATATCGTTGCCAACTTGATGGACCAGCAAGCTGGTAGTGCTGACGTCGCTCCTAAGGTCATTATCAGCCATGGTGATAATTTCTACTGAACAGGCATCAACAGCGACGATGGCCGCGATACACGGTTCACGACAACATTCGAGGACAAGTACGACGGTGACAACACCAAAACGATTCCGTGGGTGAACGTTCTCGGTAATCATGACTACGGTGCTGCTGACTACATTTGCTCGACTCGGACGATGGCACCGCCGCATGCTCTGATTCCGATGAGCTTGTCACGGCACTAAAGAACAAGTTTTCGTGGCAGTCCACCTACACAAGCCCAAACGATGACCGCTGGATTTTGGAAGACCATTTTTACGTTTAAACGATCGACGACTCGGACTCCGAGGTGAGCATCGATATTTTCAATGTCGATTCGGGCGATGCTGACACTCACGGCGCGCAGCAGACTTGCTGTCAGTGCTACGGCTACGCCGGGGATGACGATGACACATGCGATAAGGTTGCTCGCGGTGACGATGCTTGCTGCGGCGGAGACACAGACATGTACGATGTCTGCATGGCCCAGTTCACTGAGTGGAGCGACGATTCTCGCAAGCAGCTAGCTGCAAATATCGCGAACTCGACAGCGACGTGGAAGATCGTCAACAGCCATTACAACCCGTACGCCCACTACGCTGAGGCCGGCATGCAGGAGTGGTTTGACATCATCAACGGAACCGACGTCCACCTGTGGTTAAATGGCCACACTCATGGCGAAAACCACGACTACTTATCATCTCTCGGTGTGCACTTAGTCGACAATGGTGCCGGCGGCGGTATCCAAAAGGAGTCCGCCAGCGGCATCCCGACGTACGCCACCGACAACGTAGAGAACCTGTGGGCGTACGCGGGCGACGAGTACGGCTTCTTCTCGATCACCGCGTCGGAGGACTGGCTGAAGCTGCACTACCACACAGACGATGACAAGTGGTCGTACGCCGAGAGCATCAACTCCACCACGGTCGGCGGCGTGGCCACCAAGCACTGCTGATACGTCCCGAACGACGGCACGGAAGGCCAGGACTGCACTTCCTCCTCTTCGTCGTCGTAGATGGCAGGGTATCTGTAAAAAATTAAGATACTTTGCCCCAACCATGACAATCTCAGCCGCCCTCCTGCGGGGTGTTCACGGCATGCTGCTCACGGCCGATAGGAGCCGGGGAGCGTGGGCTCGTCGGCCATGAGATGCATGCAGCTGTCGCGCCGGCGCGCAGAGACACGAGCCGTTCAACGTCAGTCGAACCGACTATCCACCCGTAGTGGGGTCGTTGCTGCTCTGCTGGAATTCCCGATGGCGTGCGCTGTGAGCGTGTTGCTGTTCGTCGAGGGCGGAGCCATGCTGCCAGCGGCAAAGGGCTGGGGCGACTGTCCCATGAGGGTGTGGGGCTCTCGTGGTGTTCGCCACGATGGACTTGAAAACCAACTAATTCAAAATTAAAATTGGCGCTCGTCTAATCGCTTCGAACATCAAATTCGCGCTGAGCCAATCGCGTCGCAGTGTGACGCTATCTCCGCGAATCAGAGGGCCGGAACGCTAACTCCAACCCCGAAGCCAGCACGGGCGAGAGGGGTGTGCCGGGCGGTGCCACGACTGGCTAGTTCAGTCGGCTCGGCTCATTTGAGCTTTCGCGGCGGACCGCAGACTCATCCCCAGGAACACTTCGCCCAGAAGTACACGCGCAATGGTCTCGAAGAAGGCCGCCATCACCGGCGTGGTGGTCATCCTCGCCGTCATCGGCGTAATCGTCGGCGTGCTGGTCGCTCGCAAATCCAGCGACTCGGCCAGCGAGTCCTCGGGCACGACCAGCTCCGGCTCCGGGTCCAGCTCGGTGACTGCCAGCAGCGGCAGCAGCGGCGGCGGCGGCACCTCCACCGTTGACTCGTCGTCATCGACGTCGGGCACCACCTACAAGCTGAAAAACACCACCAGCTCCGGATCCAACGCCGTCACGTCGGACCCCACCTCAGGTGAGCCGGAACTCCGCCAATTGAGACGGTACTCGTGCCGCGAGAGACTTACCATCTTCTGCTCTTCTCTCTATGCAAACAGCCAAGTTCACCCTGTCGGCCTTCGCCATCGGTGACTGGGGCACCACTGTCACCCAGGACTCGTGCTGCACGCGCTCGTCGACGTACAACGACTACGATGTCAACGCTGAGGACATCGTCGCCAACCTGATGAACCAGCAGGCGAGCGCCGCGTCGGCGGTCCCCAAGTGCATTCTGAGCCACGGTGACAACTTTTACTGGACGGGTATTGATAGCGAGGACGGACGTGACTCGCGTTTCACCACAACTTTTGAGGGCAAGTACGAGGGTGACAACATCAAGAGCATTCCGTGGGTCAATGTGCTGGGAAACCACGACTACGGTGGTGCCAGTTACATTTGCTCGGACGGCGACAACCCGGCCAAGTGCTCGGACGCTGACGCTGTTGTGTCTGCCCTCGAGAACAAGTTCAAGTGGCAGTCGGACTACACCAGCCCAAACGACAACCGTTGGATTCTGAAGGACCACTTTTACGTGTACTCCATCGAGGACAAGGACTCAGGTGTTAGCATTGATATTTTCAACGTGGACTCAGGTGACGCTAGCACGCACGCTGCCCAGCAGACGTGCTGCCAGTGCTACGGCTACGCTGAAGGTGACGACAAGACGTGCAAGAATGTTGCTCGTGGTGACAAGCTGTGCTGCGGTGGTGACACCGACATGTATGATGCTTGCTACAAGAAGTTCACCGAGTGGAGTGATGACTCCCGTAAGCAGCTTGCGAAAGAGGTAGCAGCGTCCACTGCGACGTGGAAGATCGTCAACAGCCACTACTCGCCGTACGCTCACTACGACGAGTCTGGCATGGCTAAATGGTTTAAGATTCTGAAGGACTCTGGCATTCAGCTTTGGATGAACGGACACACGCACGGTGAAAACCACGACTACAGTTCGACGTACAAGGTACACTTCGTGGACAACGGCGCTGGCGGTGGTATCCAAAAGGAGTCTGCTAGCGGTATCCCGGAGTATGCCTCTGCTGATGTTGAAGCCGTTTGGGCGTATGGCGGTCAGGAGTACGGATTCATGTCCGTGGAGGCGTCTGAGGAGTGGTTGAAGCTGCAGTACCACACGGCCGACGACTCGTGGTCGTTCGCCGAGAGCTTTAAGTCGACCAAGGTCGGTGGCGTGGCTACAAAGCACTGCTGGTACATTCCAGTGGACGGTGGCACCGGCAAGGAATGCTAAGATGCTCTACAACGTGTACAGAAGCGTTTGTCAATAAATGAATCGTTTTGATCCGATCTTTTGCTGTTTGTAAGTCTGCTGATGGTCTACCCCACGAATAATCGACTTGTCAAACGAATGTTATTGCATTTGTAGCTCTCTACTAGCTCGTTTGAAGTGGATTTTGCAGCAAAATGAGTTTTAGTAGACGTGCGCTGCTGCTCTAAAGCAATGCGAACCCACAACCAACGCGTTTTGTCCATGCTGCCGTGGAGAGTACGACACGATGGGTAAGCAATTTTCGCCGTTCGTCCGTGATATCGTGGCTTCGGTGCAAGTCGATTCAGATGTGAAGCCCTTAGTTCGTCTCATTTGTACTGAATTTCAGCAGGGTGCTCGAAGACTCGACTCTCTAAGTGTGATGCCAAAGACTCCTTTTCACCGCGCGACGAACGCACGTTGACAGCAATCCCACTGAGAATTAATCAAACGGAGAGCCGGAAGGCAAGTGCGAGGGAGCAGATAGGCCCCCACAGCACGGGCGGCGCACGATACTTCGTCGCGTTTATTGACAGCGCTGTAACAGCAGGCCCCGTGACCTCCTCACTTGCGCTTTTGCCGAGGAGAGGAGGCACCAGAGCTCCTGCCAGGGGACAGGACAAACAGCAGCAGCACAGGAGGAGCAACAACAAAATTTGGTGCCAAGATGATGACCAAAAAGGCTCAGCTCACCGGCGTGGTGGTGATTCTCGCAATCATCGGTGTCATCGTCGGGGTCATGGTGACTCGCCAGGCAAGCAGCTCGGCTAGCGAGTCGTCTGGTACAGCTAGCTCCGGATCCGGTTCCAGTGTGACCGACAGCAGTGGTGAAAGCTCTACCACTACCAGTTCGTCCAGTGGCACGAGTGCAGTGTCCAAGAAGAAGAAGAAGACCAGCACGAGTTCGAACTCAGGCACTGGCTCCGTTACTTCCGACCCGACCTCAGGTGCGCTGCTACATGCTTTGATCGCTACTCAGTGGCATGCGGCAACGACTTAACACAATGTTCTGCTAAACAGCCAAGTTCACCTTGTCAGCTTTTGCTATTGGTGACTGGGGAACCACGGTCAACCAGGACTCGTGCTGCACGCGTTCCTCCACTTTCAACGACTACGATGTTAATGCCGAAGATATTGTGGCTAATCTGATGGACCAGCAGGCCAAGGCCGCATCAGCGCCTCCAAAGTGCATTCTCAGCCACGGGTAAGTTTCCTTTCGCACCAAATCTCGCATACTCGAAAGGTATGCTGAAATTGTTTGCTCGACATTTCCACAGTGACAACTTTTACTGGACGGGCATCGACAGTGAAGGAAGCCGAGACTCGCGTTTCACGACTACCTTCGAGGGCAAGTACGATGGCGACAACATCAAAAGTGTGCCGTGGGTCAATGTTCTTGGCAACCACGACTACGGTGGTGCTAGCTACATTTGCTCGGATGACGAAGGTCTAGCTAAGTGCTCCTCAGCTGATGAGCTGGTCAAGGCGCTGTCGAACAAATTCTCGTGGCAGTCAGACTACACGAGTCCGAACGACAACCGCTGGGTTCTGAAGGACCACTTTTACGTCTACTCCATCGAGGACAAGGACTCGGGCGTGAGCATTGACATCTTTAACGTTGACGCAGGAGATGCCAGTACCCACGGTGCCCAGCAAACGTGCTGCCAGTGCTACGGCTACGCTGAGGGTAGTGACAAGACGTGCAAGAACGTTGCACGTGGCGATAAGCTGTGCTGCGGTGGTGACACCGACATGTATGATGCTTGCTACAAGAAGTTCACCGAGTGGAGTGATGATTCCCGTAAGCAGCTTGCGAAGGAGGTAGCAGCGTCCACTGCGACGTGGAAGATCGTCAACAGCCACTACTCGCCGTACGCTCACTACGACGAGTCTGGCATGGCTAAATGGTTTAAGATTCTGAAGGACTCTGGCATTCAGCTTTGGATGAATGGACACACGCACGGTGAAAACCACGACTACAGTTCGACGTACAAGGTACACTTCGTGGACAACGGCGCTGGCGGTGGTATCCAAAAGGAGTCTGCTAGCGGTATCCCGGAGTATGCCTCTGCTGATGTTGAAGCCGTTTGGGCGTATGGCGGTCAGGAGTACGGATTCATGTCCGTGGAGGCGTCTGAGGAGTGGTTGAAGCTGCAGTACCACACGGCCGACGACTCCTGGTCGTTCGCCGAGAGCTTTAAGTCGACCACGGTGGGCGGCGTGGCCACGAAGCACTGCTGGTACATCCCGCTGGACGGTGGCAACGGCAAGGAGTGTTAAGCTTGGAGGCAATGCGAATACGTAGACAGCAGGTGCCGCCGATAAACTGATGGTTGTCCACATGTATTTTGCTGTTTGAGTGTCATTTTAACTGTTTGTCGATGAATGACAATCGCTGAGGGACAAAGGATCCTTAGCACTATCCGATAGTTTGGTTGAATCCACCTTCCGCACCCGCTTGTTCCTCTGTAAAAATTGAAAAAATGTAGCACCCATTTCCAGTTGCAGTGAAGACACTCACGTGCCCGGTTTAACACCTACTACATCTTTATCATCTGAAGCAGGCTCTGTTTCGACGACGCTACCAAGACTCTTAAGGACGACGTGCAAGGGCTCGATGGCGGCGGGCGAAGGCACAAGCACTCGGTCTGCTGGACGACATCATGATGCATGATGGCTCCTTCCAACAAAAACGCGAGGCGCATCGTTGGCTTGTGAGCGCATTTCAAACGCAGCCTCGTAGGACGTTGAGCTGCCAGTGCCTCACGGCAGAAGGCGTCGCTTCCAGCCACGAACGACAGGCCTCGCCGGCAGAGTATCCGACCCTCGCGGTTGAAGGAGCCCGGCAGAGGGTAGTCCGACACTGGTCACAGCATTTCGGTGTCGACGCGCCGATTCACATCTCGGTCGTGCTGTCTTGAAGCGAGGCCCACGGGCGACTGAATCCTGCCGCCATGTGGTGGCAATTCCGCCTGCATCCTGCATCGCAGATTAACGGGGAGAGCGGTCTGCACCGCCGCCTCGAACACCGCGACGCCAAATTCCCCCATCCGTCGCTATCACCGTCCAGCCACGTCGCCTAGCACTGCTCGCTGGATTGCCGCGATCGCCCACGCCATGGCACTCGAAAGGCTGGTCCAGCGCGCAAGAGTGGACACGTTTTTAGTCGGCGCCGCCAGCTGTTCGCCAAAAGAAATCAGAACTGCTCGGATCCTTGGCGCACACGAGGGGGATTTTTTCCGGGGCGCCATTCCTCAACTTGGCTTCGAGCGGACAAGCGCCTTGCAGACAGGAAGCTATGGCGGTGAACAAGCGCCTGATCGTCGTGGGCGTCGTGGTGCTGTGCGCCGTGGTGGGCGCCATCGTGGGCGTGCTGGTGGCCACCAAGTCCAGCTCGTCCTCCACGTCCTCGGAGGAGTCGGCGAACCGCGGCAGCGGCGCCGGCGCCACGTCCAGCGCCAGCGGCAGCGGCGGCGCGGCCACCAGCAACAAGTCGTCGGGCAACTCGACAAGCGGCAGCAACTCGGTGACGGCCACCGTCACGTCCGACCCGACGTCTGGTGCGTGCGCGGCGAGCGGTTCTGGGGGTGCGGCACCGAGTTCGCTGACGACGGAACTGTTTGTTGTTTTTTGTTGTTTTGCTTGCTGCTCGCAGTGACCTACTCGCTCTCGGCCTTCGCCATCGGAGACTGGGGCACCACCGTCACGCAGGACTCGTGCTGCACGCGCTCCGAGACGTACAACAACTTCGACATCGTCGCCGAGGACGTGGTGTCCAACCTCATGAACACGCAGGCCGGCAACGCCGACGTCAAGCCCAAGGCCATCCTCAGCCACGGCGACAACTTCTACTGGACGGGCATCAACAGCGAGGACGGACGCGACTCCCGCTTCACCACCACGTTCGAGGGAAAGTTCGACGGCAAAAACCTGGCGGGCATCCCGTTCGTGAACGTGCTGGGCAACCACGACTACGGCGGTGCCAGCTACATCTGCTCCAGCGGAGACAACAACGCCAAGTGCAGCAGCACGGACGAGCTCATCACGGCGCTCGAGAACAAGTTCAAGTGGCAGCAGAGCTACACGAGCCCCAACGACGACCGCTGGGTGCTGAAGGACCACTTCTACGTCTACTCGATCGAGGACTCGGACTCGGGAGTCAGCATTGACATCTTCAACGTGGACTCGGGTGATGCCGATGTGCACGCTGCCCAGCAGGTGTGCTGCCAGTGCTACGGTTACTCGGACGGCGATGATGAGTCCTGCAACAGCGTCGCCCGTGGAGACAAGTACTGCTGCGGCGGCGACACTGACATGTACGACTCGTGCTTCGCCAAGTTCACGGAGTGGAGCGATGACTCTCGCAAGCAGCTCGCCGAGAAGGTGAAGACCTCCAACGCGACGTGGAAGATCGTGAACAGCCACTACAGCCCCAGCGTGCACTACGCCGAGACGGGCATGAAGACGTGGTTCGACATTCTGGACGGCTCGGGCATCCACGCGTGGGTGTATGGCCACACCCACGGTGAGAAGCACGACTACTCGGAGTCGCTCGGCGTGCACTTCGTGGAGAACGGCGCCGGCGGTGGTATTCAAAAGGAGTCCGCTAGCGGCCTCACGACGTACGCTGCCGAGTATGTCAGCAACATCTGGACGTACACGGGCGACGAGTACGGCTTCTTCTCGATGGAGGCGTCGGAGGACTGGCTGAAGCTGCAGTACCACACGGCTGACAGCTCGTGGTCGTTCGGCTCCAGCATGACGGACACGACCGTCGGCGGCGTGGAGACCAAGCACTGCTGGTACATCCCGGCCGACGGCACGAAGGGCGAGGAGTGCTCGTCGTAAATCTGACCTTCAGCTCAACATCTGAAGGTGCTGATCGGAGCCGTGCCTCAAGTGAGTGAGTACTAAGGCCTTCTTCCCCTCGTAGGTGGTACACTTGTATTTGTAGGTCCGTGACAGAGAGGACATGAGCTTCCAGCAATCGTAAATTCATCTCCTTCCCTTTTCATGCCTTTCGACGTCTGCTTCGTTTGCTCATAATCCCGTAATTAAAGGTGCTGGAAACTGGCCCTTAGTCCGATCAGATAAGCCCAGCAGGTCATTCCGAGTCTCGCCATGACGCTGCGCGTGTTGCTGGCGCTGACGGCGCTGCCGGCCGCCGACGCGTGGACGATGCGCACGGTGACGTCCTACCAGGCGCGCGTGGAGACGTTCGCGCCGCAGTGGAGCGCCGCACACGACGCCTTCGTGTCCGGCCTGCCCGGCGCGAACTTGTCGTTCGACGAGCGCCATCGCGCCGTGCTGGACTCCGTCACCACCTCCAGCGTGGAGGGCGCGCTCATGTATCTGCAGCGCGACTGCATCGACCGCGGCGCCGACCCCGCGGCTGCCGGCTGCCAGCGCAGGAACAACGTGAGCGTCATCACGTTCCTCGAGGTGCAGATCGTGCAGCCCAATGCTGCCTTGGCAGAGTATCAGGGCCAGCGATACATGTACCCGGAGTTCTGTCCCTTTGTTGCCATGGAGGACGGAGAATGCGCCTATGCAGACGCACAGGACGACGGACAAGCCACTGCTGCCAATGGATCGAGAAGACACCCGCCAGAGTGCAAGCAGTTCAATGGTTTGGATGGCCAGCCGGAGATCGGACCGTGTGTGGGGGTGCAGGCTTTCGCGGCGGACATGGTGGCGCCGTACTATGACACGGTGTGGTTCTCGTACCCGAGTAGCTGCGTTACCTCGAGCTGGACGAGTGGCAAGAGCGACGAGTGCCGCGAGCAGTACCAGGGAGGACTGTGTCCGTTCGGCACGCAGCCGGACGGAGTGACATGCACGTTCTCGTACAAGATTTTGGGCTATCTGTCAATTGATCAACTGGTGGGGATCACGGCGATCAATGCGACCAGCTCGACTTCCAATTCGACCTCGAACTCGAGTTCTCGCTCGGACTCGACTGCTTCGTCGGCGATTGACAACGTTCTGAATGCGTCGACTAAGTTTTACAAGAACTACAGCGCGTTTTGCGAGGCGGGGAACGTGGAGTTCCACTCGTTTGACCAAGATAAAACACTGGGGCTGAGTAATGTTACCAGCATCCCGTTCTGGAAGAACCCGTCTTCGCTTGAGGCCAACATTGCGCGCACGAGGCAAATGATCGCGCTGTACAACGAGCTTGCTGACGAATCCACGAACCACATGCAAAAGCTCCCCACGGATCTGGATGCTCTTCGGGAGGCCAATCCTCCGTGCTATGAAAATGGCAAGGCCTGTTACGATGCTCAGTTTGGGTGTCGGCGGCACTCCTACGCGCAAGTGTGTTCCGTGTGTCGCGGTCAGAGGGACCAATGCGTTCGAGAGATCTCTTCGTACACGTTCCCGGAGCTCAAGAAGGCGTCCCGCACAGTGTCGGACAGCGAGCTTCATAGTGGCATTTTCGCTACACTTGCAGCTCAAGCGGCGGCCACATCCAGCTCCAGTGGAAGCAATGGTGCTTCAGATGCAGGCATGGACGCTTGTGCATTAGCATTGCAGGGCTTTATCCAGCTGCTGCTGCTTTGGACTGCATGGCACTAAGTGTGCGTAGCTGTAGATGGTGTGTAAGCTGCTGTATAAATAATGAAGACCAGGCCTCGGAAGGAGTAAGTTCCTGTCGATGTTGTGGATAATATCTTTGAAGCGATAGATTGAACAAACTCTTTACAACTTATTGCCTTTTCACTTACTTCCGCTACAACATCACTATTTCGCTGTGCTCTGCACGAATAGCGCGACATGAATTCGTTGGTTCGGATCATACAGCAAGAAAAAGAAGACCTCCAAATTAACGGACATGCTCGCCAAGTCACTTTTCCAGCTTCTGACCACCGACAAGAGCTTTAATTCCTCATTCTGCATTTCGACCAGCAATGCTGCAGTCAGAGAGATGCAGACGCACCAAGTCAAAGGAATCGGTTCACGTGGACGACGCAAAGCTTATTACCACAGCAATACGTCGAAAATGGACCCTCCGTCGACCACGGAATTCTTCTATGTATCCTCGAGTGGATATTCCGTTGCCGCCGGGCTGGGCAGCACCAACTTGTTGCCTTTTTCGGGTATCAAGTAATCACCGCTGCGTCGCAATCACTCCCGCCATCTGCGTTCCAGTCCGGCGTCAGTCGCCGATTTGCGTCGGACTAGCGAAGTGAGAAGACACGGAGCCGCTCGACTAACGCAACAAGTCGCAGCATGACGCGCTACTTCCTCCGTCCGCTTGTGCTCGCGGCCGTGAGCGTCGCAGCCGCCGACGCCACCGACTGCACGTCCGCGCAGATCGCCGAGCTGTCGACGCTCCGCAGCAACGTGACGGCCGTGTGCGGCAGCGACGCGCTGTCCAGCTCCGCCACCGCCGCCACCTACTGCGACGACAGCGCCTGCTTGGCGCTGCTCACGGGCATGGTCTCCAGCGTGCCGTCGTGCGAGGTGAGCAGCTACAACCTGCGCTCAGTGCTGGCCAGCGCCATCAGCTCCTGCGACGCCGCGTCCGACGCCGTCCCGGCCCTCAAGTCCAGCGCGCCGTCGCCGCTGCGGTCGGCGCTGCTGCAGGTCCTCGCCGTCGCCGCAGCCTTGCTTACGGCATAGTGTCCACCTATCTAATAGCATACGGTTTCATTTGATGTGGCGTACCCCATCCACCTATCCTACCGCATAGAGCCCACGCCGCGGCATATCCACACACGCCACCAAGCAGCCCATAATGGCCGAGCTGTACGCCGAGGTGGCGGACGAGGAGCAGCGGCTCGCGCGCGGGCCGGCGCAGCGCCAGTACTGGGACCGCAAGACCTTCAGCTCGTTCGCCGAGCAGCAGCGCGCCATGGCGCGCTCCAGCACGCTGTACGTGGGCAACCTGTCGTTCTTCACGTCGGAGGCGCAGATCTACGAGCTGTTCAGCCGCGTGGGCCACGTGAAGCGCGTGATCATGGGGCTTGACCGCTTCAAAAAGACGCCGTGCGGCTTCTGCTTCGTGGAGTACAGCACGCACGCCGAGGCGCAGGCCTGCGCGCAGTTCCTGAGCGAGACCAAGCTGGACAACCGCGTGGTGCGCTGCGAGATGGACGGCGGCTTCCGCGAGGGCCGCCAGTTCGGCCGCGGGCTCTCGGGCGGCCAGGTGCGCGACGACCGCCGCTCCAAGGACGACTACGACGCCGGCCGCGGCGGCTACGGCCGCGGAGACGACGCCACGGCCGACGGACACCACTTCCGCCGCTCGGCGCACGTCAAGCGGCCGCGCGACGACAGTCTGGCGGCCGAGGAGCCGCCCACCAGTCGCCCGCGTCGCCCCGAGTCCCCCGTGAACGAGGACAAGGAGGAGGACAACCCCCGCTTCCGTCACCGCGAGGACGCCGACAGGGACGACGTGCCAGAGGACGCGCAGCCGCAGACCGAGGAGTCGGCGGAGAAACAGGAGAACACCGACGCGTAGATGGATGCAGAGGTTTCTTTCGGCAGGCTGGATGCTGGTCGAGGTGTCCTCGGTAAAGCTGCACGTGTAATGCATCATAGTTGACTTGACGTGTGGTGGTGACGGCTTGACTGCGATGGAGTTGTGTGCTGGTGGAGTTGACTTACGCCGCGATTCACTGCAGGTGTGATGGGAAGACTATGCAAGTGGAGGAATATGTAAGTTTTGTATTATGTATTAGTTGCTATGCTTAGGTGCAGGCAATTTAGATGTACTTCACGAAGGCCGGGCACGATGCCCAGCGTGTTGCTTCAGTTCTGGAAAGCTTTTGATCTGTGGACTTACAGGATCGCACCCATGAGCACCGTGGAAAGCAGCACCAATCCCGTCGTCATAACACCTGACAACTGGGTCGAAGAAGCTGAGCTGGTACCCGCTTCTGTTGAGGCGGCAGTTTCCGCGTACGGAAGAGTGATGGGTTGACCCGAGTAGCTGCAGTCGCCGTTGTTAGGCATGTGAATAAGCAGCGAGGCAGCGTACGAGTTAATGCTTCCGATCATCTTAACGAACGAGTCCTCAAGGAAAGTGTCACTGCTGTCTTCTTCGTCGAACCCACCCAAAGCCTTGATTACCTTGTCCGTGGCTCGCAGTCCCATCATCGGCAGATTTGTCGAAGTCGTGGCATATGAGAGCAGCAAGCTACCACGGATCGACTTGCCCGAAGTGAAGAGATTTGAAAGCGATACGCTTGTGCCATCCGCGTCTAGTTTTTCGGAGAAAAGCTTCGAGGACTTAAGGTATTGCATCAGCGTGTCGATGGGCTCGAGACAAATACCCATGGTGTCGACGTCGTTAGTACCAAACCCAATCGTGGTCGAAGCGCCCTTCGTGTTGGTGAAAGCTTTGCCTTCGAACGCATTGCACATCTGGTCGTTGGGAATCTGGGCCAGGTTCAGCAATGTGTTGGTGTCGGTATCCTCATCGATGAATGTGAAGGAGTGGACGATGGAGTAGCCGCACATTTCCTTCGTCACCACACCTTTAAGATTCGTGTACGTGCGCTCACTACATTCAACGTTAGCACCGAGCTGGAGGAGCTTGATCACCAGGTCATCAAAGGAGTCGCCGAACAACGTCTTGACTTCATCGAGGAAGTCATCACAGCATCCGCCTGCACTGTTGAATGCATCCATGATTGAGTCCGTCAAGGCAGACTGAACACACGGCATGATAGTGTTTTCGATCATGAGGCATACGCTCGACCATCCCTCCGAGGTGCCGAGGTCATCGTCAAAGTTTTCTAGCGTTGTTAGACAGCTCTTGACTGTGGAGGAACTTGCAAGCGAGGTGTAAACTGCTTTGGGGTCGATTGCTGCCGCGCACTTGGACAGCCATGGGAGGGCAGTGTCAATCTCCTTGAAGACCGTGGAGAAGTCGATCGGTGACAGGTCAGCCTCGGTCCAGGATTCGAGAGACTTAACAAGGGTGCTGCTTGAGTCAAGAAGCGTCTTGCATGTTGAAGCCGTAGCATCATGTGCGCCAATGGTCAAGACGAGCGCGAGGAGTGCGTGGAGTCGTGAAGCGTAAAGACGCATTGTTGCTGGTGCTTGTTTAATGTTGTAGTTGTAGTTAATGTTGTTGTCAGGGAGGCGAATTGGAAAGTGCGTTTCCCCAAAGATGTTCCGCAGAAGGCTGTTGATAGGCTTGACTGCTTAACATGCCTTCAGTAATTGACGTCGTCAACATATAGGACTTGATGTTTTGCTCGCTCCAATGAACCAACTTCGCATGGGACTGTTCCTGAATTTCTGGGGTGAGATCATACAACTGCTTTCTTTATGAAACGATTTCCGACTTGAGGTCAGCTCTCATAGCGACTGAGGAAACCAACCATCTGTCCGTTGCGTTGCGGATGTACTGTTGCTCGCGCAGTACTGTCCTCTTGACCAAGATAGAGCATCCGAACGAGGTGTGGGCTAAGAACAGTTGTTGAACGGCAATAAAATGAACCGACGGACAAGCCCTTTTCATCGTTAGGCGCTCCCTGAATGGCGACGTCAGGTTGTGCATATTTTTCTTGTATTTTCACAGTGATTTCTTCGTTACGCGATGCCGGGTCGGTTCGAAAGACAATTAGACCTCGCTGTTATCTGTTTTGGAGGCATGGGATTAGGCATGAGATCAAGACGCTAATAGAAATTGCTAGCCCTTTATTTCAGTATCTTATGGCATCCTTGCTACAGGTGAAAGTAGACAGTTGCTGGTTCTGTTCTTCTCGTCGCCCTCAACTTATTATTTTTGGTCGAAGACGAAGAATCTGAACATGGGATCAGGGTCATCATTTCCCTCAGTACTTCCTTATGTGCGAAGCTGTAGCCTTCATGAGTGGGGAATTTTTCTCGGTATACGCCCTTTTAAAAGCTAGATCCTGAAGCGCTTGCCTAGCAATGTCCGCAATGTGCCGCCGCTCCGGCCGTTTAGGCCGATCTCTTCACCACGATACTTTTACTGGCAGTCGGGTTGCAGATCACTGAAGCCAAAACACGCTAAATATTTCTAGACATTGACAGCACGGTGGTCAAGTTTCTAGCTACGGTGTATAAAGATAACTTGCCGAGATTTTCGTTAGATACGATGTTCTGCAGGTGACAGCAGTTACTCCAGGAATGGTAACTTCAGTGGCGACGTTGGCCATGACTACGACTACAGTTACACTGGAGGGAGCAGCAGCCGGAGTGATAGCTTCTAGTATGACTATTTGGGCTCCTCAATCATCAGGAACTCGGACTTGCTGCTTGTTCTGGTCGAGTGAGTAGTTGCCGACATCGACAGGATGCTTTTACATGTTCCGAACGGCCGAGGTTGCATATTTCTTATGTCAAAGTCTAACCCTGTCGTGACGTGAACGAAGGCTGCGGCAGCAATGAGTTCTACGACAACAACCGTATCAACCTAATCATCGGGAGTTTATGATTTTCATTCAATCTGCGGAATGATCAAATATGTTTTTTTTTGCTGGGCACGAATTTGAGTTTACCGTGCGTTTATGTGTGCCTGAGTGTTGGCATTTAACGCGGTGATGGTTTTAAAGTCCTACGAGTGAGTTAATCGATGTTACTGTTCTGGTTGATAAGTCCGTGTCATGGCAAGCGCTGCCGATTGCACTTGTTGAAGTTGTTGTCAATTTCTTTTTTGATTCCCTAAAAACAATAAAAGAAGTCAACCAAGAATGTACCTGTGCGATCCAGCAAGTCAAGACACTATCGAAACTGGTAAATTTTGCTCCCGGAAGATATCGCAGCTTGATGTGAGCTGAGCGCAAACTGAGGCGATCTTTCGTATAGAGAGCTGCTTTGTTAATACTTACAAACAGACAAGGTAGCACTAATTTTGTCCGCTTGAGATGTTTTGTTGAGTCTTATCAAGGGAGGACGAGGATAAGGACTTGAGGACACTAATTAATGAGTCATGTGCGTATGAGTATTTTCAGTTCGCAATTTCCTCACTCGACATCAAGCAAACCGCTCACACTCAGCAATGCAGCCTCACGCGTCATGTATGTGGTCGCTAACTAGCATCGCACTCGCGCTCGGTTCACTTCCCAGCTCAAATGCAGCAACCTGCAAGACCCTAGGTGACTCCGGCAGCACGCTCGCCACATCGCTCGCGTCATGGCTGAGTGTTGACACGTCCGTTATTCCGGTTGACACCATGTTCGCTGAAATCGATGACTCATTCCCGTGGTTTTCGAAGTGCATGGCGGCAATTGACCCTCAAGCAGTTTACATCTCGCTTGGCTCCTCCTCCACCCTCAAAAGCTGTTTATCCACCCTTGAGGAGTTTGAACTCGACCTTAGTTCAGCCGACGGGTGGGCTGAAGCGTGCCCGGTTCTTGAGAACACTGTAATCCCTTGTGTCCAGTCCGCAATGACGGAGTCGATCATGGACGCGTTCGATATGACAAGTGGGTGCTGCGACGACTTTCTCGCAAAGATTAAGTATTTCTTTGGCGACTCTCTCGACGACATGGTGAATAAACTTCTGAAACTTGGTGGAAATGCTGCCTGTGCGGAGAGGTCATTTACCAACCTGAAAGGCACTGCGACGAAAGAGTTGTGTGGCTATTCTGCCTTCCACTCTTTCATGTTCATCGAGTCAGACGACGATGCCATAAATCTACTGAGCCTGGCCCAAATGCCTAACGACCAAATGTGCAACGCTTTTGAGGGAAAGACATTCACCAACACTAAGGGCGGATCTTCCAAGATCGGGTTCGGAACCAACGATGTTGATACCATGGGCATTTGCCTACAGCCTGTGGACGCGTTGATGCAGTATGTGGCATCCTGGCCAATCTTCTCACTCGTTTTGGATGCCGATGGCACCGACATCACGCTTTCGGATCTATTCACTGCTGGCAAGAATATTCGGGGCAATGCGATACTCGCGTACGCTAAGACGTCGACGAATATGCCAATGATGTTCCTTCGCGCCATCGACAACTTGCTAGAAACCTTGGATGGGGGGTCTAGCTCTGCGACCTCGGATATTGAGGAGTATTCTGAAGCATCAGGAGGCTCCGACAGCTCTATTGCTGATGCTTTCCTGAATTTCGTCACGCAACTCGATTCTGAAGCCACAGCTTTGAAACTACACATCCCGAACAACGGGGGCTGCACATATCCGGACCAGTCGATCACTGAGCCGTTCGGCAGCAGCACCACTGATGTCACAACGCAAGCAGCGGGCTCTAGTTCATCTGCGAGCAAGACGCCGACCTTCGTGGCGTTTGGTGTGATGTTGTCGCTTCTCGCAACTATGACTCTCTTCTAACTGACTTTTGGACGACTCAGGAACTAAGCAGGGAACTAGCTGAGCAAGTAATTAAAAGTAATAACTAACGTATTCGCAGTTCGTTAGAACTGGCGGTCAACGCAGCACGCCCATTCGTCAGAACGCTACTTTAAGCTACCTAATGCACTACAATACCATACACGCACGTGCCCAGGCAGTTTTCTCCATTGGAGTGAAGGTAATGTAGCGTGCGATCCGTTGAACTTGGTGGGCTATACCTGGAGGGATCGCCCACTGACGCAACATCAATATGCGGCATCTCTAGCTTAGCATTATGCATCACAATTCAATCTGCAGTATGGCTGGAAAGAGCCGTCTCGGTAACAGCACCAAACTAGCAAACAATGCTGGAAGAAGGGCTGATGAATCCACTTCCGCGAATGGCGAGAACACTGTGCATTCTACGCCATACCAGCGCATGCGAGAGATGATTTCGTCGCGGCTGGGGGGTGCTGGAACTCAGGAGATATCTACTGTGGATGGTAAGAATGAAGATTATATTGACAAAGTGTAGCCTAGGCTGGCCTGGCCGGTCTCGTGTCTGCCACCATGCATGCTCAAATCGTAGTGCAAAGCAAACACTGGTGCTTGGGCTTCTAGAATACAGGTTCCGGAAGCTGCTAGAATTCGTAGCGTACTTCCACAGGTTAGACAAAGTAGTGGTTAGCGTGCTGCGATACCAAGTCAGAATCAAATTTGCTTTCTATCGTATACTTTTTGGACGCACCTAACGCCGCGGCAAAACCCGAAAGAGCGGGCCGACCAACGCTACAAAATGTCGACCTGCGCGTCGTACTGTGAACTGCCTTCGAAATGAACCTCGACACGGACGGAGATGTGGAGATGGCTATGCCACAGCCCGTTTTCGAGGTGGTCCAAGCTCCAAGACTGAGTTCCTGGGACAGCCGTCGCTGATCTCATGGGTGAGACAACGGCGCCAGTACGAAGCGAAGATCCGCAATCGATGCGCAGTCACAAACGAGCAGTACGAGCACGTTGTCACGTCCATTCGAAACTCGATTGAACCACGCATATTGGACCACCTGGCTCGGTTTATCCTCAAAAAGCGGCCAACTGAGGTGACTGATGAAGATCTCGGCCTCGCGATAACTCGACGTTGCTCAACGCTACAAAATAATCACATCCCGGACATGGATAAACTCTTTCAAGATAAACTGAAGATGGACCTAAAGATTGAAGACACCGAGGCTCGCATCTTGAATTACTTTGTGCTTTTTGATCAGATTGTGGAGGACCACGGCCTTGGTGGAATACTCGGTAGTGGACGTGAAGATGAACCTAACTATGACGAGCGCATGAAACTGCGTTGCAAATACTTGCTGAAGAACATTGCACCTGAAATGCTACGGCTAGAGATGGAGCGCTTGGTTATTACCAAGCCAGTGCTCAAGAAGGACGATATTGCTCTCTATGAGGCACTTGTGGAGCGTGCTAGAGAGCAGCAGCATTACCATATGCTGACGCAAGAACTGAAACACGGGGAGAAGACAAGAGCTCAGAGCAAGGGCTCCCCCGTCAACACTAAGCGCCCTGCAAACCAAAATCAACTGCCCAGCAGACTGCATCGCCGATCGGGAAGCACCCCGAAGGTGCGAAACCTAGCAATTTCCCCAAGAATAACGCAGACCCGCCGCGCCCACCGCCACGTGATGGCTGTTTGCTGTGCAGCGGTGCGCGTTGGGTGAAGGACTGCCCCACCGCCACTGCGACAGAGAGAGAGGAAGCCCTTAACCGCGTCAGCGACCTAAAGAACCAACGCCTTCGTGCTAAGGCGGTCAGGTCGATGGTAGCCCCAGGCGATCGGCCGGCCATATTGAACGGCGTACTGGAGCTGCCATTCAGAGCTGATACTGGAGCTGACTACAACGTGATTACCCGCCGCATTACGACGAAGCTGGCACAATTGGACAACTCTGTTGTCGTGGAAAAGATGGCTACACCAGTGCAAGTCGAAGTGGCTGATGGAAGACTAGTGGAGTGTAAGGAGAAATGTGAGGTTGACGCGCAGCTCTTGACTGCTGCTGGTCCTGTTCGGTTACGGAAATTATCGTGTGTCGTGCTTGATGGTGACACCGATGAATTCCTCGTTGGTGATACTGCACTTAAGTCCCTGGGAATTAATGTCGATAAACTGCTAGAGCAACTCGCAGCCAAAGTGGAGCCCGAACATGACGAAGACGATATTGCCGAAGATGACATTCTGGGCATGACGTCCCCCGACGAGATTACCGAGTGCATTGATAGCATGCTGACGAACGCTGTGGATGCCGGATTTCCCAAGGAGCAGGTGGCTGCACTTAGCGATATTGTGAAGCAGGAAGTACATCTCTGGCGCACAAAACTTGGCACCGATCCACCAGCCAAGCTGGACCCCTTACGCGTGGTTTTGATGGAGGACACTACTCCATATCGAACCAAACCTCGGCAATACTCCGCAACCAAAACCAAATTCCTTAGCGAGTATGGGAAGCATCTAGAACGGTTCGGGTTGGTAGTACGCAACAATCAAAGTCGATGGGCGTGTGCAGCAATTCCGATTCGCAAGAAAGGACCTGTTGAAGAATTTCGCTGTGCTACAGATTACAGGCCAACGAACAAGCGCACGATACCCATCGCAGGCGCAATGCCAAACCTGCTAGTGGTGATTGTAAAACTCAAAGGAGCTTGTTTTTTCGCCACGTTTAATCTGTTCAAAGGATTTTGGCAGCTTTTGTTGCACCCGGATTGCAGAGAGTTTTTCAGCTTCATCACGCATGACACGGTGTACACACCGATACGCGTTCCTCAAGGAGCCACTGACTCGCCAATACACTTTCAAAACCAGATGCAGGAGGTGTTCCAGGACTTGCTCTACAAAACCCTGCTAGTGTGGGTCGATGACATCGTGATTTTTGCAAAAACAGTGGAAGAGTTCCTGGACGTGATCCGCAAGTTTTTTGCCCGACTCCGCGAGTATGGTCTTAAGGTCAACGCCAAGAAAAGTTGCTTGTTTGCTCGTCAGATCTCGTGGTGTGGCCGTCTTATCGACGGTGAGGGGGTACGCCACGACCCTGAACGAGTTGCAGCGCTGAGTTCACTGCCATTGCCGAGCACTGCAGCGGCTTTACAGAAATTACTATGTGCTTCAAATTGGCTTCGTGAATCGATTGTTAACTTTGCCCAGCATGCAGCACCACTTCAAGCTAAATTGGAGGCTGCGTTCGATGGTCATAGTCGGAAGCAGCGCTACGCCGAGGGTATCGAGCTAACGTGGACTCCTGTCGAGGTGCGGCAGTACCGTGCATTCTTGGCCTGTGTTGCAAATTCGACGAAGCTGTCATTTCCTTCAGAGACGGCGACAGTGTGTGTCACGACGGATGCTAGCGACCGAGGATGGTCTCTCATCGTTTCTCAAGTGGAAAATTGGGATGATGCCAAGCATTTAACGGAGCAGACCCACGAGCTAATCCTTTGCAAGGGTGGAATGTTTAAGGGTGCCCAACTTAGCTGGTCTATAGCAGAAAAGGAAGGTTATCCGATTATTCGAGCAGCAAAAGACTTGGAGTACTTGCTGCATCGAGCAACCGGGTTCAAGCTGTTTTGTGACCACGCAAATTTAATCCAGATTTTTTGTCCGCACAGCGAGATCCGCAAGCATGTGCGAGGCAAGTTGCAGCGTTGGTCCTTAATGCTTTCAGAGTATCGATACGAGATTGAACACGTGAAGGGCTCCGACAATATTTTGGCTGATCTGGTTTCACGATGGCTTCCTCCGTCCAACTTACAGCCAGTTGCAGCGAAAGCCGTACGAACTCGCATTTCTTCTTCCGTGTCGCGTCTGCGACCGCTGCTGGATCCAGCTTTCGCATGGCCAAGTATGGATGTAGTGCTTGCTGCACAACAGCGTTTTCGTCGTGCTGCCCCAGCGACTGCGGTGGTCTCCGACGGGGGCCTCCTTTTGGTAGAGGGGAAGGTGTGGATACCCACGCAGGCGAAGGAACTCCTCACTCGCATATTGATAGTGGCGCATTGTGGTTTAAATGCGCATCGTGGAGCAAATGTCATGGAGAGACAACTAAGGCAAAACTACGGCATAAAGTCGTTAGCCAAGCTGGTGAATGAGTTTGTGACAAACTGCCTGCTTTGCAAACACATCAAGGGATGTACAATGATTCAACGACCATGGGGTGAACATCGAGAACCGGCAGCTCGCAACGAAGTTCTGCATTTTGATTTCTTGTTTATGGGCGAGTCTTATGGTGATACACAGTATGTGCTGGTGTTGAAAGACGAATTAACTCACTATTGCGAGTTAATAGCGTGTGATGCGCCGACTAGCTCTGTTACGGCTGCAGCCATCCTCGATTGGGCAAAGCGTTTTGGTTTGCCGGCCATGTGGGTGTCCGATAATGGAACTCATTTCAAGAATAAGCTTATGGATAATCTCCGCGACCGTGTTAAGGCCTTACACTCCTTCGTCCCAGTTTACACACCGTGGGTGAACGGGACTATAGAACGGATTAACCGCGATATATTGCAAGTCATGCGAGCGCTTCTGTTAGAGCACCAGCTTGATACCAAAAGCTGGGAGCACCTGCTACCACTCGTGCAAGCAAACCTAAACCAGACCCCCGTCAATTCACTTGGAGGAAAAGCACCGGTCGAGCTCTTTACAGCACTGAAAGTGCCGACGCAGCTAGATACGGTTTTACTACCTCGATCCATGCAAGATAAAGACAAGTTGATGCAGATCAATATGGAAACTGTTAGTGATGACCTTAAAATGCTGAGAGATAGCTTGCAAGCTATGCACCAAGAGGCTGTAGACCAAAAAGAGAAAACCCGCCTCTATCAAAAAATGGCTAAAGAGGGTAAACTCGAAAACTTTAGTGTCGGAGACTATGTGCTTTGGTCTCGCGTGGACGAGCGTCTCCGTGGAAACAAGCTTATGGTTCGCTGGGTCGGTCCCTACCGAGTGACTGAAGCTCGCGAATACTCTTTCATCGTTGAGCATCTCCTCACAGGTGACAAGTTCGAAGTTCATGGATCATGGTTAAAGTTTTACGATGATGCAAGCATGAACGTTAATGAAGAGATCCTAGAGCATGTTGCCAAGCAAGGTATAGTCCTGGCAGTTGAATGCATTCGAGACCACCGCTACAATCCTACCGCAAAGCAATGGGAACTACTCGTATCATGGCACGGCCTGCAAGAAATTGAAGACTCCTGGGAGCCGTTCACCAGCATGTTGCGTGATGTTCCTGGGCTGGTCAAGGCGTATGTCAATCAGCAGGATGACGAAGGACTTCAAGAGCAACTGGGTGGTGCCTAAAGCAACCTCACAACAACCGTCAAGGGGATGATGCATACAAGTGTGGCAGACTCTAGGGGGGGGGGGGCAGTGTAGCCTAGGCTGGCCTGGCCGGTCTCGTGTCTGCCACCATGCATGCTCAAATCGTAGTGCAAAGCAAACACTGGTGCTTGGGCTTCTAGAATACAGGTTCCGGAAGCTGCTAGAATTCGTAGCGTACTTCCACAGGCTAGACAAAGTAGTGGTTAGCGTGCTGCGATACCAAGTTAGAATCAAATTTGCTTTCTATCGATCGTAGGTGACCACACAAAGTAAACGGAAATGACAAGCATTAACAGAGCTCTTACTATGCTATCAGACCTGCTGGCCATCTAAAGGCTAATCCCAATCCAGAGAAAGTTGGCCTTCGTATGGAACTCTTGTGGGAATCGGATCACCAGTACGACTAATGGACATGTGCCCGACTCCATTTCGATCAGCCAGCGGTTGTACCACAAGGAAGGCGAAGCCCTCGCAAAAATGGCCAGGACCCAAGGATGTGTGAGATCGTACAGCTGCCTCCCCATGCAGGTGGACAACTAAGGCTAGTACATTCCGCGTCATTGCTGAATTTGCATTGGTAAGGCTATCTGCTTCTCTTAGAATAAATACAAGGATATAGTCGTTATTTTGCTGACATTAATACCGACGATTCTACTAGCGCTGGTAAAGGTTCGTGCTAAGTGGAATTTTAGTTTTCTGTGAGTTGATAACACTCATCTTAACTTTATCGGACTTTTTTGAGGCGGCACGAGATGTCTAGTAAGGGGTGGAAGCACCTTGATAAACGTGGCTCAAGAAGGACTCACTACATCTTAAGGGACAATCCTGACAGTGTATCGCGGGCTTCTACTCGAAAGTTGGCGCGAAGGGCAGGCGTAATCCGTATGTCTGTGCTCATCTACGATGAGACCCGTGCAGTGCTGAAAGCGTTCACCAGAACACTTCTTCAGGATGCAATTGTCTACATGGAGCATGCAAATCGTAAAGTCGTCACTAGGATGGACGTTATGTACGCGCTCAAAAGGCAAGGACGTACTCCTTACGGGTTTAGTGACTAACTGGTAGAGGGATCGCTTATATCTCGCCCAATCGTGTTTGAAATTAATCGATGCAAACGGTGCGCTTGCTTTGGAAATAGTATTACTTGTTGTATGACTTTTTGTCGAATTGAGGTATGATTCTCGAGTGTTTGTCTAGATATTGTTGTTGTCATCACGGTGGATAAAAACTAATTGATACGGTGCGTCTCACATTACATTGCACTTCTTCTGCAGGTTTGCACCTTAAACTCCTCGACTGTCTTTTCTCCGGTTTTCCTAAAAAAATCGTCATGTCGGTTTTACTGGAAAAAAAAACGGTCATGGCGGATTTCCTCGAAAAAACAGTCGTGTCGGTTTAGCGGTAGGAAAAAATAGTGGACTGCCTGTTTTGCTCGAAGGTCAGAAACATACAGGCAACAATGGCAAGTCAAAAGACAGATTAATCAAAACAGACCTTCCATTACTATAGGAGCTTCAACAGTACTGAGCGCTCTTCTGCATCACTTGGTCGGCCCTAACTTCATACGTCTGAGGGAGAAGGCGCTGAAGGCGCTGTACACGGCTTTTGCGTACGTTGTGCGCGGCACGGAGATGGCGCAGCATTCCATCTCGAGTCGTATAAGTCGATGACACACAATGCACTGGTTTGCTGGTGCTCGAACAAGCTCAGGAATTAAAACAGCGACCATCTCCGTGGTATTTGGCGTACGTTGATAGTCGGGTGGCTCCAAGTAGGCATGAATGCGAATATGCGTCGTGCCGTAGGCGGTCCCAGCATGAATATACTCCCCACGAATCATCAGGACGTCTCCGCGGTCAAGTTGCAGGGATTGCTGTTCACTCAAATCCGCAACAAGCCGATTCCAGCCAAACCCTTGGACAACAGTCATATTTCCACAGCTAAGAATATAGATCCTGGCTGTTGAGTGTAATCCCAGACGTCAAATCCATCGTCCATATTCACCGGAAAGTCGCGGTGTGGGTCTTGCGGCTCGCCACCCTGAAGCGATTTCAGGACCTTCGAATCTCTGGGAACGGCAACAGGAAGAATGCCGCATACACCTCGTGCAAATCTTCAGTGAGGCGATTTGCGACTTCAACAGGAAGCGATGCCTGGCTGCGAAACGGATTCATCACGTTCGTAGTTCGGAAAATGTTTCAAAGGTTAGACGGCCTTCTCTCGCTGGAACTACAACCGTCGCGTCCAGGTATCGCAGCAGCTCTGCCGAGAGGATCTGACGAAGCAACACGAAGCCGAGCCTGCTTAAGCGTTCTTCTTGCTGCATCTTCGAAAGCTTGGCAATGGTGTGAGTGATGCTGTGCCGAGAGTCGAATGTTAGGAATCGTACTTGCCAAATATTGTACACAATTTCAACAAACTAGAACATCTCGAAATCTCACAGGATTACTTACGAACTGCCGGGATGCCCTGCACCCGGGTAAGCAGAAATAACAAGCAACAACTGAACGGCATTTCCATTTTACTAACCCGGTCCTTCTAGCTGACCTTGAAGTTAGCTTATACAGTAGTGTTTTACAGCTCGGATCGAAGAGAGGATTACACACGTGAAAGTGGTAGTCGATTTCCATCCAGTGCTGCATCCGCAATCGTCAATGCACCCCTCAGATACGAAAAAGTAGGCAGCAGTGCAACTAGTTAAACAGTGTGCCCATGCGATGTGGCAACCACGTTGAAGGACCGTGTTTAAGCTTGCCTTCGCAGCAAGGAAGACTGCGCTGCAAGCTCCAAGTCCATGATAGTTTAATTGCCCAGCGGGTACACAGAGCCGGTGGGGAGCGTAGCGATCGCCACTCCAGATTTTTCGATCTTCGCGGGTCAATGCGCTCCGTATCGCGGGCATTCGGTTGACACGAAGAACGCAGATAGATGGTAGACCCCGCGGATATCAGACGCCATGACTCTATTCAGGATGGCAACGCCGGCCCTCTCTCTACAGTGCTTTCGAACAAGGCAGAGTCTGTGGGTGGCCACGAAGTCCTCTGCATCAAGCCTCCCACGTTTCAACGCCACGCTTCATCTGTGAAGAGAGGGACTCGTACGAGTCTGACTTGCATTTGCCTCCGTCTTTCTGTCGAGCTCCAGACCCCGCGAACGAAAGCTCGGTCCGCCCACCTCCTCACTCTCGAATTTGCCACAGCGGCGTCAACCCTCCACTCTCCAGTACCCACCTCATCATTACCATGTCCATGGCCACCGCACTGGAATGGGACTCCCCCATTCCGCTATGGATCGACTCTCTGAACATCGATATGGACGAAGAGATGCCCGTGTCCGACTTGATGGTCACGATCCCCAGTCACGACAGAGTCATGGGTGGCACCCCCGCCTGCACCCCCGTGTCGACTAAGCAGAACAGCTTCCTCATTACCTCGGCGTCGGCCACAGAGCAGCAGGCCATGTTCGGGCCATTGCAAACCGACAAATTGGCGAGCGGTAACGGCAACCACGACAGCATCAACATCACGCTCAACATCGCCGACATCAAGATCGTCGCCGAGTCCCCCACCAAGACCAAGTCCTTCACCACGCAGTCACCGCCGAGACTCAGCCCGGTCAAGGGCAAACCGACCGCCAAACCAGCACGTTGCACCCGTCGGAAGGTGCGCGTGGACCCGTCCGGCAGCAAGCAGCATCGCAAGGACAAACAGCGGGGCTACGAGAAGGTCTACCGCAACAAGCAGAAGAGCAAACGCGCTCAGGACATCAGCGAGTGGATCTACCTGGAGACGCAGATTCGTAAGCTGCTGGCTAAGCGGACGTCAGTTCTAGTGTTGGGGGCGCTGGCCGAGCCAAGAAAGGAGGCGACGCCTTCGACTGTCTCGATCCGTCAACGCTACTATGAGCTTTTGCAAGAAGAGCGAGCTCTGCGGGAGTCGGAGGCTCTCGACAGCTGCGAGTTGGCGGGGTACGAAGCGATGCGGCTGTGGGGAGGTGCAACGGCTGCCAGTCGAGACATCCGAGCGCAGATGAACGCGCTGCCGAGTCTGGCAACGTGCCACACGTTCGAGTTTTCGTGGTAGTTACCCCGCGGTTGAGTGTAGTGCTGTCTTGAGTAGCGTTCTTGGAGGAATGTTTCGTGTCTAGTCTGTTGAGGTTTAATGTACTTGAAGCGCTGGTGCGAATTCGTTCTAGTTTCGTCGTTGACTTGCACAGATAGTCATTGATCAATCGATCGGTTGTATCACTGCTGCCAGACCTGAGCGACAACGACAGTTTATTGCTCAACTCCAGGTCGACCATCGTCCCGCGCCATCAGACCGTCTAGCTGCGCTTAATCGAATGCTTCGCGAACACTGCTCTTCGTCTTCACCCCACCCCCCCCCCTCATTGACTCAGCAACGAGAAACTGACGGTTACTCGACGCCGCAATGCATCGAGTAGTCCGCAAGAAGCTCAATCGATACTATTCCGCCACGCACCATGCACACCGCGAAAGATGGTGCCGTCCAGCTTTTCTTCGGAGTAGTGCCGCTAGGTTTGTCAAGTTACCTCCGCCAGTTACCGTTGCCAGGGAGCACCACCGACGCCTCCACGCACAATGCGAGGATTTGGGAAGTCTCGGTTGATTTGTGACGTGACCTTGAAAGAGACCAACTCCGACTAGAGGAACGCCATGCTCGTCGCGATCGCATCGATCTCTCCACATTGCATCAAGCGCTGAGCGGGGCGACTGGCGCCTGCAGTCACGCCGCTCATTCTGGGTATGCCTGATGACCATGTTAACGACCAGGACGCCTTCGGCGGTATTCTGTCGGTCTTCGTCACCACCACGTCGTTCGATTCCCTCTGCGCCTGTCCAGCTGCCGCTCAACGCCCTGCTTGTGCGCTGGTGGCACGTCAACAAGTCTCACCATGTCGCGCGGCACCGCCTGCATTCGGCCGCATAATTGGCATCTTCAAAGATTGGCACGAGTGTCTTTGGTGCCCTGCGCATGCAAAGGATTGCCCGGACCACTGGTTCTGTTGCGCGACTCGCGCGCCGGCACCGCTTCTGTGCTTGAATGGAGCTGCTTCACGGACAAATCTTCCGAGGGCTCGCGATTGTCCCCGGGCGCAACGGGGCCGGCCTGACCTTGCCAGCCCTCACTTGCCAATTCGCCGCGGACTTCCAGCTCCGACTGCAACATGGTGGAGCACGAAGACCAACCGCCGGTACTACCTGCAGAGTCAGCAGCACCTACCGCCAACACGAAAGCAAACAGCGACGCCGACGACGCTACCGACAACCAGAGTGTCGGCGATGTCGTCCCGGAGAAGCTGCTGGCGCCCAAGGTGTCCACCTATCGCCTGCCTCGATTCAGTTCTCGCCGCCTCAGCTCCAACAGCTCCTTCGGCGACCACGACTTGCCCCGCACAAAGAGTATGTTCCCGGAACCCCGAGAGCTCACGAAGGACGACTTGACCAGTGCGGACGCACTCATGGCCGACGATGTCTTCACCATGAACACCACGCTGTCCACGGTCATCGAAAACGCTCTGGGCCACCCCATTCCCGGCCTTGAAGTGCGATTCCGTAACCTCGAGTTATCAGCTGAAGTGCCTCAAATCAAGAGCGGCAGTCTTGAGGTCCCAACGCTATGGACCCAGGTGCAGCAGGGTGTCGGCAATTTGTTCGGCTCCAAGCAATTCACTGTCGAGAAGAGGATTCTCCGTGGTGTCACCGGTGCCTTCAAACCAGGCCGCATCACGCTCGTTTTGGGCCAGCCTGGATCGGGTAAGTCATCACTGATGAAAGTGTTGGCCAACAGATTTCACATGGACAAGAACATCACGCTGAAAGGCGACATCGAGTACAACGGAAAGGAGCGCTCGTTGATGCTGGACATGCTCCCACGCGACGTTGCTTATGTGAACCAGATCGATGAGCACTACCCTCGGATGACAGTCCAGGAAACCTTCGAGTTTGCTCATCGGTGCTGCTCGGGTAAGCAGCTGGAGCCTTGGGCCATTGAGGCGCTCAAGAATTGCACGACCGAGCAGCATGATCACGCTCTCGAAGTCGTGACTGCTCACCACAAGTTTGCACCAGACCTTATGGTGAAGAAACTTGGTCTCGACAACTGCAAGGATACCGTCGTCGGAAACGCTATGCTTCGAGGTGTGTCAGGTGGCGAACGCAAGCGTGTCACGACAGGCGAAATGCTCGTCGGCAGGAAGCGTTTGCAGTTGCTGGATGAGATCAGCACGGGTCTTGATAGCGCTGCGACGTATGATATTTGCAAGTCGCTTAAGAGTGCTGCCCGAAACTTCAACGCTACTGTTGTTATCTCACTGCTACAACCGTCTCCGGAGGTATTTGAACTCTTTGACGATGTGCTACTCATGAACGAAGGCAGCATCATGTTCCACGGCAAACGCGAAGACGCAGTGCCATACTTTGAGCAGATGGGTTTCCACTGTCCTCCTCGTAAAGATGTGGCGGATTTCCTGCTGGATCTCGGAACAAACAAGCAGAGCGTGTATGTTGTTGGAGCAGATGTGCCGTATCAGTCAGCTGAGTTTGCGGATCGGTTCCGTGAGTCGGCTACTTTCCAAAAGACTTTAAAGCGCCTCGATTCACCAGTCAAGGAAACGCTTATCGTTCCTGATGTCAAGCCCTTCCGATTGTCGTTCCTCGAAGACATGGCGATCCTGCTGCGTCGTCAAATGATGCTTACTTCGCGTGATACGACATATCTTATGGGCCGCGCGGTGATGAATATCGTCATGGGTTTGCTGTACGGCTCAACATTTTGGAACATGGACGACGCTAATAGCCAGTTGATCCTTGGTCTGCTGTTCTCGTGCGCAATGTTCCTTTCGTTGAGCCAAGCATCGCAAGTGCCGACATTCATTGAGGCTCGTTCGGTGTTTTACAAGCAGCGAGGTGCGAACTTCTTCCGATCGAGTGCATACGTGCTTGCGATGTCCATTTCACAAATTCCGATGGCTGTAGTGGAGACAGTGGTGTTTGGTGCAATCACCTACTGGATGGGAGGATACGTCGCTCTGGCCGATCGCTTCATTGTCTTCCTCGTCACGCTCTTCCTATGCCAAATGTGGTTCACCAGCTATTTCTTCTTCCTGTCATCGGTGTCGCCTAACTTGACAGTCGCCCAGCCCGTTATGATGGTGTCTGTGCTTTTCTTCATGCTGTTTGGAGGATTCTTGATCACAAAGGACAACATCCCTGACTATTTGATCTGGGTGTTCTGGATCGATCCCCTGGCATGGTGCATCCGAGCACTCAGCATCAACCAGTACCTCGCCCCGAAGTTCGACGTATGCGTCTATGATGGCATTGACTACTGTGCCACGTACAGCGAAACGATCGGAGAGTACAGTCTCGGTGTGTTCAATCTGCCAACCGAGTCGATGTGGATCTGGTATGGATGGATCTACTTGGTGGCCGGCTACTTCATGTTCGTATTCATCTCGTACATTGTGTTGGAATACAAGCGATACGAAAGTCCCGAGAACGTCGCCGTGGTGGTGGATGACGAAGCGATCGAAGACCAGACGGCATACTCGAAGATGCCGACCACACCAAAGGCAGTCGACGACCATGAGAAGGTCATCGAGATCCAGGACGTGGATGATATCATGGGAGGAATCCCCACCATCAGCGTCCCGGTCGAGCCGACCGGACGGGGCATCACTCTCCCCATTACGTTGGCGTTCGAGAACCTGTTTTACTCCGTGCCGATGCCAGGCGGTAAGAAGGACGAAGAGATCGATCTGCTTAAGGGAGTCTCCGGATTTGCTCTGCCCGGAACGATGACCGCACTCATGGGATCCTCCGGCGCTGGCAAAACCACACTCATGGACGTCATCGCTGGACGCAAGACCGGAGGCAGAATCCAAGGCAAGATTCTGCTCAATGGACACCCAGCCAACGACCTCGCCATCCGCCGATGCACGGGCTACTGCGAGCAAATGGACATCCACTCCGACTCCGCCACGGTGCGCGAGGCTCTCATTTTCTCGGCCATGCTGCGCCAGGACGCCAGTATCTCCACCGCACAAAAGATGGAGTCCGTCGAGGAGTGTATCGAATTACTGGAGCTCGGACCCATCGCCGACAAGATCATCCGCGGGTCGTCCACGGAGCAGATGAAGCGCGTGACGATCGGTGTGGAGCTGGCGGCGCAGCCCAGCATCATCTTCATGGACGAACCCACGAGCGGTCTGGACGCGCGGTCGGCCAAGCTGATCATGAACGGCGTGCGCAAGATCGCCGACTCGGGTCGCACCATCGTCTGCACGATCCACCAGCCGAGCACGGAGGTGTTCAATCTGTTCGATTCGTTGCTGCTTCTGCGTCGCGGTGGCCGCATGGTGTTCTTCGGCGAGCTGGGCAAGGACTCGCAGAACTTAATCAACTACTTCGAGGCGTTTCCTGATGTGAAGCCTATCACTCCGGGTTACAACCCTGCTACTTGGATGCTCGAGTGTATCGGAGCTGGAGTTGGGGGAGGGCACGCTGAACCTGGAGCTCAACCACTGGACTTTGCTGAGCGCTTCTTGGTGAGTGACCAGAAGGTGTTGATGGAGGAGGATCTGGACCAGGATGGTGTGCTTCACCCGTCGTCGCACTTGCCGGAGCTAAAATTCGACACCAAGCGTGCCTCAAACCCGCGAGTGCAGTTCCAGCTCTTGTGCCTGCGGTTCTTCCGCATGTACTGGCGCACTCCGACGTACAACCTGACACGTTTGTTCATCAGTGTGTTGTTGGGCTGTGTGTTCGGGATCATCTACCAAGGCACCGACTACTCCACGTACACAGGAGCGAACTCGGGCATCGGTTTGATTTTTGTGAGCACCATCTTCCTCGGACTGATTAGCTTTAACAGCGTCATGCCCGTGGCTGCCGACGAGCGTACTGCCTTTTACCGTGAACGCGCCTCCGAAACGTACAACGCCTTGTGGTATTTCGTCGCAGGCACGTTGGTCGAGATCCCGTACATCTTCTTCTCGAGTCTGCTGTTTACCATTATTTTCTTCCCGAGCGTTGGCTTCACGGGCTACATCACGTTCTTCTACTACTGGCTGGTGGTCTCCATGAATGCACTGCTGTTCGTGTACTTCGGCCAATTGATGGTCTTTGCACTGCCGAGTGTAGCGGTCGCGTCGACCCTAGGAGCTCTTTTCAGCGGCATTTTCATGCTGTTCGCAGGCTTCAACCCGCCCACCGGCAGCATCCCTACTGGCTACATGTGGGTCCACTGGATCTCGCCTCCGACATACACGATCAGTATCTTGGTGTCGCTCGTCTTCGGAGACTGCTCTGGAAACAGCACCGACGGCATCAGTTGCAACTCGCTGCAAAATGCACCGCCTACCATCGGCGACATGTCGTTGACAGAGTACGTTGAGGTGACGTTCGACATGAAGCACGGCGACATCTGGAGAAACGCGTCGATCCTGATCGTGCTGATTGTGGCATTCCGTATCTTGGCGTTGGTCTCTTTGCGCTACATCAACCACCTCAAGCGTTAAACAAGCGAGCAAATGGATACTGCATGATTCAATAAAACATGTTCTGGGGTACATCGTTAAAGTTTGTGTTTTCCACTGGGTTGGTAGTACCAACTGGTGGATGCGACTGATTTCGTGCTCCACATATCATCGCTGTCGTACCATTCGAGATCCCGAAGTTGGTCAATTCCAATCTTGGTTAAAGTTCAGGCGGTCTCACAATACTTCGAGGTACTTTAACAATCCTGCAGTACCTCTTGGTTGCGCTTGTTGCATAATGCTTTGCTCGTGAACTGCATGATAGGTCCACGCGCTGCCATGCAGGCTTGTTCTTCGAGCAGGCAAGAGCAAGCCATTTCATATTCGTCGAAGTGACTGCGAGTCACTTCATCCACGGACGACTTTTATCGAGGATACGAATAGGCACAATCATGATCACTCAGCTTAGGGCGAGCTCATCCTCCGACAGCACCGCTCGCCACGCAAGTCTTTGGCATGCAGGCTACTTTCAAATCTGCTGTCAGTTCGTTAAGTGTCCCCGATCTCCAAAAACAATGGCGAACCGCCAAGTTAAACTACCGGTGGCACCTGACATTACAAAAGCCTCAATCGATGACGACGATGTCGTTCCGGAAAAGCTTTTGGCACCAAAGGTGTCTAACTATCGTCTCCCACGCTTCAACTCTCGCCGCCTCATGCCCAACCAATGTTCTATATGAAACTGGAGAAGACAAGCAACACGCGGCAACTTTGAGAAATAAATGGCTCAGAATATTACGGATGTGAAAGTGTTAGCGGATGCAGTGAAGGACGAAAGCCGGCGTTTGATATTGTTTCCAACCATCTCACCTGGGTTTTCATCAGTGATGAGGCGGGTGAACGCGTTCCATGGCTGCTCAACGCGTTGAAATGTTCGTTAAAGTCACTTGAAATAAGTAATTTTCGACGTGAATCACTGGCAGCATCAAGCCGTAAAGGGCAGCTACGCTGTAACAAATGCCTGGACGGGGCCGGTAGGTTGCATCTCGTTTAATTGCACTACTTACTAAGAAGACGTACTCTCATGAGCAACACCAAGCAAGTTATTATAGGAGCATGTATGAGATTACTACTTTGCAACGGACAAGCGACTTGGGGCCGTAAACAAGTTGTTGTTTTTTCGGGGTGGTGATGCAACGTCTGGGTGCATTACCGTCTCCGAAGCACGCGAAAGCTCACGCGCGTCGGGAACAAATGCTGGACAAAAATACTTACACCCCCAACCAGCATGCATCGTGCGGGCTTTTCCTTGCAGAAATGTAATGTCCGTACGTCGCTACCACAAAAGCGCTGGTTGTCGTGGTCGCGGTGGTACGTGCCATGGGATGGGGATCACCTCATTTCAACAGGGTTCCAACAGGGATTACGACTTTTGTTAGGTTTCAGGATCACCTGGTCGTTGCTCGGCGTAACCTGAAGTTCTACTGGCGGGGGTAAAGGCTCTTGAGTAGCCAAGTATGTCATCATCGGGTCTTACTTAGGATCCTCACTTTCAGATTTGCCTCCACCTCAACAATACGCCTTGGAATCGACGTGACAACTCTTCGCGTCCTATAAAGGACAGTCAAGCCCCCCCCCCCCCCCCTCCGGAAGCGGTTTTTAACGCCAATGCCGACGCTGAGACTGACAACTTTTCCCAGTTGCCACGTCGAATGTCGACCTACCGTTTACCACGCTTCAGTTCACGCCGCCTTAGCTCCAATGGTGACTACAGCCGGATCCCGCGCACGAAGAGTATGTTTCCCGAGCCCCGTGAACTCACCCAAGATGATCTAGTAAGCGCCGACACACTGTCAGCTGATGGTTGTCTTCACGATGAATACGACACTCTCGACGGTGATCGAGAACGCCTTAGGCCGCCCGATTTCAGGTCTCGAGGTGCGCTTCCGCAACCTCGAGTTGTCGGCAGAGGTGCCACTAATCCAAAGCGGAAATCTGGAGGTGCCTACACTGTGGACGCAAGTGAAGCAAGGGGTGAGTAGTTTCTCTTGCAGACGACGGTGGAGAAAAAAATTCTGCGTGGAGTCACTGGCGCGTTTAAACCTGGTCGAATCACTCTTGTTTTGGGCCAGCCTGGATCAGGCAAGTCCTCGCTCATGAAAGTCCTTGCTAACAGATTCCACATGGATAGCTCTATGACGTTAAGTGGGGACATTGAGTACAATGGTACAGATCGTAATGAGGTGTTGGAACTGCTACCACGTGATGTGACGTACGTCAACCAAATCGATGACCACTACCCACTCATGACCGTACAGGAAACGTTTGACTTTGCTCATCACTGTTGTTCGGGTAACAAGTTGGAGTCCTGGGCTGTAGACGCACTCAAGAACTGCACACCTCAGCAGCATGACCACGCGCTAAAGGTCGTGTAAGCTCACTTAAAATTTGCACCCGACCTAACTGTAAAAAAGCTTGGACTGGACAACTGCAAGGATACCGTCGTCGGAAACGCTATCCTTCGAGGCGTCTCAGGTGGCGAGCGCAAACATGTCACCACAGGTGAGATGGTGGTCGGCAATAAACGCTCGCAGTTCCTTGACGAGATTAGTACTGGTCCGACAGTGCCGCCACCTACGACATCTGCAGTCCATGAAGAGTGGTGCCCGCAATTTCAACGTGACCATCGTTATCTCGCTGCAGCCGTCCCCGGAGGTCTTCGTGCTCTTCGAAGATGTGCTGCTGATGAACGAAGGCAGCATCATGTTCCACGGCAGGCGTGAAGAAGCTGTGCCGTACTTCGAGCAGATGGGTTTCCACTGTCCTCCTCGTAAGGATGTGGCGGACTTCTTGCTGGATCTTGGCACAAACAAGCAGGACGCGTACATTGTGCCCCAACAGCGTTCCGTACAGGTCGGACGAATTCGCGTCTCTTTTCCAAGAGTCGAGTATTTTCCAGACTACGCTGAAGCACCTCGAGGCTCCCGTGAAGGAGACAATGGTGTTCGCTGATCTGCAGCCGTTCCGCCAGACTTTTGTCGAGGACCTGGTAACGCTGCTAAAAGGTCAGATGATGCTCACAGCCCGTGACACGACGTACATTTTGGGCCGCGGCTTCATGGTCATTGTCATGGGTCTGCTTTACGGATCGACGTTCTGGCAAATGGACGATTCCAATAGTCAGCTGATTTTAGGGCTGCTGTTCTCATGTGCCATGTTCCTAGTGATGACCCAAGCTTCTCAAGTATCGACCTACATAGATGCACGCTCAATCTTCTACAAGCACCGAGGTGCTAACTTCTTCCGTTCGAGCGCGTACGTATTGGCTGTGGCTGTATCGCAAATACCGTCAAATGTTGTTGAGACGATTGTTTGTGGTGCAATCACCACTGGATGGGAGGATATGTTGACCTCGTAGACCGATTCATCGTGTTCCTGGTCACGCTCTTCCTGTGCCAAATGTGGTTCACCAACTTCTTTTTCTTCCTCTCTTCGGCATCACCCAGCTTGACCATTGCGCAGCCCACTATGATGGTGGCTGTGCTGTTCTTTATGTTATTCGGTGGCTTCCTCGTCGCAAAAAATGATATTTCGGACTATTTGGTAAGTTTTTCTCTCCAGCGTGTGAGGTACCGATGTTTTGCTGCCCCATTTTGCATTTACTTACGTATTCTTGCAGTTACGTAGATTTGGATCTACTGGATCGACCCACTTGCATGGGGCGTTCGCGTGCTCAGTGGTAACACTTGGCCACCAAGTTCGACGTGTGCATTTACGATGGGATGGACTATTGCGCCGTACAACCAAACTGTTGGTAAGTACAGTCTCAGTGTGTTCAACCTGCAGACGGACTCCATGTGGATCTAGTATGGCTAGATCTACTATGTCGTTGGATACTTCCTCTTTCTTTTCGCTTCATACTTTGTGCTGGAGTACAAGAGATACGAAAAAGCCCGGAAAAGGCTGCTGTTGTCGTGGATGATAATGCAGACGCGACAGATAGTGCTCGTTACTCGAAAATGCCAACAACACCGAAGAAATCCAAGGCATACGAAACAATGATCGAAATCCAAGAGGTAGATGGCATCATCGGTGGCGTTCCCACCATCAGTCTCCCGGTTCAGCCAACCGGTCGTGGAATTTCGTTACCAATTACTTTGTCTTTTGAAAACCTTTGGTACTCCGTTCCTCAAGTTGGGGGCACTGATGGCGAACAAATTGACCTGCCCAAGGGAGTCTCCGGATTCGCTCTGCCCGGAACGATGACCGCACTCATGGGATCCTCCGGCGCTGGCAAAACCACACTCATGGACGTCATCGCCGGACGAAAGACCGGAGGCAAAATCCAAGGCAAGATTCTGCTCAATGGACACCCGGCCAACGACCTCGCCATCCGCCGATGCACGGGCTACAGCGAGCAAATGGACATCCACTCCGACTCCGCCACGGTGCGCGAGGCTCTCATTTTCTCGGCCATGCTGCGCCAGGACGCCAGTATCTCCACCGCACAAAAGATGGAGTCCGTCGAGGAGTGTATCGAATTGCTGGAGCTCGGACCCATCGCCGACAAGATCATCCGCGGGTCGTCCACGGAGCAGATGAAGCGCGTGACGATCGGTGTGGAGCTGGCGGCGCAGCCCAGCATCATCTTCATGGACGAACCCACGAGCGGTCTGGACGCGCGGTCGGCCAAGCTGATCATGAACGGCGTGCGCAAGATCGCCGACTCGGGTCGCACCATCGTCTGCACGATCCACCAGCCGAGCACGGAGGTGTTCAATCTGTTCGATTCGTTGCTGCTTCTGCGTCGCGGTGGCCGCATGGTGTTCTTCGGCGAGCTGGGCAAGGACTCGCAGAACTTGATCAACTACTTCGAGGCGTTCCCCGGTGTGAACCCGATCAAGCCCGGGTACAACCCCGCTACGTGGATGTTGGAATGCATTGGTGCTGGTGTTGGTGGTGGCAAGGCTGCGGCTGGCGCTGATCCGTCTCAGCCACAGGACTTCGCCGAACGCTTCTTGATGAGCGACCAGAAGGTGTTGATGGAGGAGGATCTGGACCAGGAGGGTGTGCTGTACCCGTCGCCGCACCTACCCGAGCTCACGTTCGACACGAAGCGCGCATCGAGTTCGTACACGCAGTTCGACCTGCTGTGCCGCCGGTTCTTCCGCATGTTCTGGCGCACTCCGACGTACAACCTCACTCGTTTGATGATCAGTGTGGTGCTGGCGTGTGTCTTCGCGATCATTTACCAGGGCACTGACTACTCCACGTACAGTGGGCGAACGCTGGCGTTCGTCTCATCTTCGTGAGCACCGTTTTCTTAGGTGTCATCTGTTTGAATAGTGTCATGCCTGTTGTCGCTGACGAACGCACAGCCTTTTATCGCAAACGAGCCTCAGAAACGTACAACGCACTTTGGTACTTCGTCGCGGGGACACTGGCAGAAATCCCTATGTCTTCTTCTCGAGTCTGCTGTTCACGATCGTCTTCTTCCCGAGCGTCGGCTTCACGGGCTATATCACCTTCTTCTACTACTGGCTCGTCGTCTCCATCAACGCTCTAGTCTTCGTGTATCTCGGTCAGCTTTTGGTCTACGCGTTGCCCAGTGTCGCGGTCGCGACAACGTTAGGAGCGCTGTTGAGTTCCATCTTCATGCCCTTCGCGGGCTTCAATCCGCCCACCGGCAGCATTCCGGACGGCTACATGTGGGTCCACTGGATCTCGCCGCCAACGTACTCGATTGCCATCCTCGTGTCATTGGTCTTTGGCGATTGCTCTGGCGACAAGATGGGCTGCGATGTCTTGCAAAACGCTCCCCCGACGATCGGTAGCATGACGCTGAAGCAGTACGTGGAGGACAACTTCGACATGAAGCACGACGATATTTGGAGGAACGCCATGATCCTGATCATCTTGATCGTGGCTTTCCGCGTCTTGGCGCTGATCTCTCTTCGTTTCATCAACCATCTCAAGCGCTAAAGCGGCAAGGCTCGCACCTGTCAGTCATGCGCCGTAGCTGTCGGATTTTCCATCGCGCAGAGCGTAGCAGTAATATTAGAGGACACGCTGGAACACTTCAGCCTGGTACATGTACTGGTAAAAATGCAGTTTGCTCATACGTATCCTGCCCGTCGTGGGTGAATAGTTTCCAGATCTAAGAACAGGAAGTACTGCCTCTCCTCCAAAGCCGGCTTCTCACCAGAGCGCTTGTGCTGCTACGCTCACGTCTCAACTCATGTGGAGTAAGCTGGATCCGCGCCGACCGCATCGATCAAGCCTGTGACGTCTGCCGATAGATTTTCAGCAGACCAGGCCGTCGCCGAGCTTACGCTCGCTAGTACGATCAGCCGGCGCATTTGCCATCATCGCGCAGGCGGGATATCCTGGCCCACGGCACGCTTGAGACGATTCCAAGTGAATCCATGTGGTCGCGCCGATTACTACCAGTCTGCGATATAGCACCACCTCGCCATCATCAGCCGAGCGATAATGCCCGAGCACGCGGTGGCCTATATCGCTGGATTTTCCACTGCTGTCGCTGCTTCGCTAGTCGGCGGTGTTGATGGCAACGTGTTAAGCGGGGCCTCTCCTCCAGGCAGCTTTAACATGGGCCTCCTCCTATGAGGCTTTAACAGGAAGCGCTGCTGCTCAAGGCACCATTATGAGGCTACTCGCACCATATCCTACCATGCTCCGTGCTCAGGCAGTGCGGTAACACACTGCGTCACGGAGTCCTTGCCATAATCCCCAGCCGGCTGTGTTGCAGAGCCCGGCGCGTATAACGCGCCGCCCTGCATGTCCCGCATGCCACGGCGGCACCGATGTTCCCGCGGTGGGCTTGGACAGCCGCAGGCACTCTATGTCGGCAGCTCGTGCCGTGACAGAGGCACCCCTAGGGTCGGAGTTGGTCATCCCGGAGGTCGTTATGAGCGGCCATCGCTAGTGTCTCGACGAACACCGCTGCCTTGCGCTCAACCGTTTTCGACAGATAAAAGCAGATACTTTCAGATGCAGTTGGTCTATCTACCGATTGCAGCGCAGCCTGCGCTGCGTAGGTGCAAACTAGCCGCGAGGAATGGCGTTACCTAGACTCTAGGTCCTAGAGCCTTCCGTGCAATGCTGGCAAGCCAGCCATCCGGAAAAGGCCTGGTCGATCTCGCGCGATTGTGGACTCGCACAAACGCGAGTCGCCATTTGGCTTGCCGTAATCGCGGAGCAGATTGCTCGTGATGACATTGGAATGCGATAGACATGAGCCCATCAAGCGGATAGCGCAGGTGTTGGCAAGTGCCGCCTCGCGATCGAGGATTGTTTCGCGCGCGAGTTGACAGGGTGCGTGCGTTACAGGTGGTCATTCCCAAATTCTCCTCGAGCCGAGCACCGCGCCTCGAACCCACTCGCCCTCGCCTTCGACTTCGATGGAGGGGCACCAACACGATCCCCTGGCGGCCAACGCCACCGCATACAGACCCAGCAGCGACACCGACGACAACCGCAGCGTTGGCGATGTCGTGCCGGAGATGCCGAAGAAGGTGTCTACCTACCGCTTGCCTCGCTTCAGCTCGCGCCGTCTCAGCTCGAACGGCTCGTTCGGCGACTACGACAGACTACCGCGCACGAAAAGCATGTTCCCGGAGCCCCAACAGCTCACCAAAGACGACCTCACCAGTGCCGACGCATTGATGGCCGATGGCGTTTTCACCATGAACTCGACGTTGTCAACGGTGATCGAGAGCGCCTTGGGTCACCCGATCCCCGGTTTCGAGGTTCGCTTCCGAAACCTCGAGCTGTCGGCGGAGGTGCCGCAGATCAAGGGCGGCGAGCTGGAAGTGCCGACCCTCATCAACCAGGTACAGCAAGGACTGAGCAACCTCTGCTGCAGCTCCAACAAAATGACAGTCGAGAAGAAGATCCTGCGCGGCGTCAGCGGCGTCTTCCGACCCGGTCGCATCACACTCGTTCTGGGTCAGCCCGGATCAGGCAAGTCCTCGCTCATGAAAGTGCTCTCCAACCGATTCCACATGGACACCAACATCTCGCTGAGTGGCGACATCGACTACAACGGCAAAGACCGCAGCGAATTGTTGCAGGTGCTCCCGCGCTACGTGGCCTACGCCAACCAGATCGACGATCACTACCCTCGCCTGACAGTCCAGGAGACCTTCGAGTTCGCCCACCGGTGCTGTGCCGGCAAGGACTTGGAGCCTTGGGTCGTCGAAGCGCTCAAGAACTGCACACCCGAGCAACACGACCACGCTCTTAAAGTCGTGACGGCACACCACAACTTCGCTCCTGATGTGACAGTCAAGAAGCTCGGACTGGACAACTGCAAGGATACCGTCGTCGGAAACGCAATGCTTCGAGGTGTGTCAGGTGGTGAGCGCAAGCGCGTCACCACCGGCGAGATGATGTTCGGTATGAAGCGGCTACAACTTCTTGATGAGATCAGTACTGGTCTCGACAGTGCCGCCACCTACGACATCTGCAAGTCCATGAAGAGTGCTGCCCGCAATTTCAACGCCACCGTCGTTATCTCGCTGCTACAGCCGTCTCCGGAAGTCTTCGAGCTCTTCGACGATGTGCTGCTGATGAACGAAGGCAGCATCATGTTCCACGGCAGGCGTGAAGAGGCTGTGCCGTACTTCGAGCAGATGGGTTTCCACTGTCCTCCTCGTAAGGATGTGGCGGACTTCTTGCTGGATCTTGGCACAAACAAGCAGGACGCGTACATTGTGGGAAGCCCCAACAGCGTTCCGTACAGGTCGGACGAATTCGCGTCTCTTTTCCAAGAGTCGAGTATTTTCCAGACTACGCTGAAGCACCTCGAGGCTCCCGTGAAAGAGACAATGGTGTTCGCTGATCTGCAGCCGTTCCGCCAGACTTTCAACGAGGACTTGATAACGTTGCTCACCCGTCAGGTGATGCTTACAGTGCGTGACACGACTTACCTGATGGGGCGTGCTGTCATGATCATTGTCATGGGTTTGCTTTACGGATCGACCTTCTGGCAAATGAACGACTCAAACAGCCAGCTTATCCTCGGTTTGTTGTTTTCGGTTGCCATGTTCCTGTCGATGAGTCAAGCTTCTCAAGTCTCCACATACATTGAAGCCCGAACCGTCTTCTACAAGCAACGTGGAGCGAATTTCTTCCGTTCGAGTGCGTACGTGCTGGCCACGTCCATCTCGCAGATTCCGTTGAGCATTCTGGAGACAATCGTATTCGGTGCAATCACCTATTGGTTCGGTGGTTACGTAAATGACGTCGGTCGCTTTATCATCTTTCTGATCACGCTCTTCTTATGCCAGATGTGGTTCACCAGCTTCTTCTTCTTCCTCTCGGCCGCCTCGCCTAACTTGACCATTGCTCAGCCCCTGATGATGGTGGCAGTGCTGTTCTTCATGCTGTTTGGAGGATTTCTGATCTCCAAGGGTAACATTCCTGATTATTTGGTAAGTTTGTGCGCGAAGCTTGTGTACTTATTGACGATTTACTTACGCGTTCGTGCTGGTTGTTTATTTGTCTTTTAGATCTGGATTTACTGGATTGACCCACTGGCTTGGTGCATCCGCTCGCTCAGCGTGAACCAGTATTTGGCCTCCAAGTTCGATGTGTGCGTCTACCAAAGCATCGACTACTGCACACAGTACAACATGACCATGGGCAAGTACAGTCTTGGCGTTTTCGACTTGCAGACGGAATCCGCATGGATCTATTACGGCTGGATCTACTTTATCGCTGGTTACTTCGCGTTCGTCTTCGGCTCTTACTTCATGCTCGAGTACAAGCGCTACGAGAGCCCCGAGAACGTTGCTATTGTCGAACAAGATGAACAAGCGGCCAAGGACCAAATGGTCTACAACCAGATGCCTACCACACCGAAAGAGCACCAAAACGTGATTGAGATCCATGACGTCGACGATGTTATGGGTGGAGTTCCCACTATCAGCGTCCCTGCCCAACCAACTGGTCGTGGCATCACACTACCAGTGACGTTGGCCTTCCACGATCTCTGGTACTCCGTCCCGCTACCTGGCAGCACCACCGGCGAACAAATCGACTTGCTCAAGGGAGTCTCCGGATTCGCTCTGCCCGGAACGATGACCGCACTCATGGGATCCTCCGGCGCTGGCAAAACCACACTCATGGACGTCATCGCCGGACGAAAGACCGGAGGCAAAATCCAAGGCAAGATTCTGCTCAATGGACACCCGGCCAACGACCTCGCCATCCGCCGATGCACGGGCTACTGCGAGCAAATGGACATCCACTCCGACTCCGCCACGGTGCGCGAGGCTCTCATTTTCTCGGCCATGCTGCGCCAGGACGCCAGTATCTCCACCGCACAAAAGATGGAGTCCGTCGAGGAGTGTATCGAATTGCTGGAGCTCGGACCCATCGCCGACAAGATCATCCGTGGGTCGTCCACGGAGCAGATGAAGCGCGTGACGATCGGTGTGGAGCTGGCGGCGCAGCCCAGCATCATCTTCATGGACGAACCCACGAGCGGTCTGGACGCGCGGTCGGCCAAGCTGATCATGAACGGCGTGCGCAAGATCGCCGACTCGGGTCGCACCATCGTCTGCACGATCCACCAGCCGAGCACGGAGGTGTTCAATCTGTTCGATTCGTTGCTGCTTCTGCGTCGCGGTGGCCGCATGGTGTTCTTCGGCGAGCTGGGCAAGGACTCGCAGAACTTGATCAACTACTTCGAGGCGTTCCCCGGTGTGAACCCGATCAAGCCCGGGTACAACCCCGCTACGTGGATGTTGGAATGCATTGGTGCTGGTGTTGGTGGTGGCAAGGCTGCGGCTGGCGCTGATCCGTCTCAGCCACAGGACTTCGCCGAACGCTTCTTGATGAGCGACCAGAAGGTGTTGATGGAGGAGGATCTGGACCAGGAGGGTGTGCTGTACCCGTCGCCGCACCTACCCGAGCTCACGTTCGACACGAAGCGCGCATCGAGTTCGTACACGCAGTTCGACCTGCTGTGCCGCCGGTTCTTCCGCATGTACTGGCGCACTCCGACGTACAACCTCACTCGTTTGATGATCAGTGTGGTGCTGGCGTGTGTCTTCGCGATCATTTACCAGGGCACTGACTACTCCACGTACAGCGGAGCGAACGCTGGTATCGGTTTGATTTTCGTGAGCACCGTCTTCCTGGGTATTATCAGCTTCAACAGCGTTATGCCTGTGGCTGCCGATGAGCGGACTGCCTTTTACCGTGAGCGGGCATCGCAAACTTACAACGCGCTGTGGTACTTCATTGCTGGAACACTGGTCGAGATCCCGTACATTTTCTTCTCGAGTCTGCTGTTCACGATCATCTTCTTCCCGAGCGTCGGCTTCACGGGCTATATCACCTTCTTCTACTACTGGCTTGTCGTCTCCATGAACGCTCTAGTCTTCGTGTATCTCGGTCAGCTTTTGGTCTACGCGTTGCCCAGTGTCGCGGTCGCGACAACGTTAGGAGCGCTGTTGAGTTCCATCTTCATGCTCTTCGCGGGCTTCAACCCGCCCACCGGCAGCATTCCGGACGGCTACATGTGGGTCCACTGGATCTCGCCGCCGACGTACTCGATTGCCATCCTCGTGTCATTGGTCTTTGGCGATTGCTCCGGCGACAAGGTGGGCTGCGATGTCTTGCAAAACGCTCCCCCGACGATCGGTAGCATGACGCTGAAGCAGTACGTGGAGGACAACTTCGACATGAAGCACGACGATATTTGGAGGAACGCCATGATCCTGATCATCTTGATCGTGGCTTTCCGCGTCTTGGCGCTGATCTCTCTTCGCTACATCAGCCACCTTAAGCGTTAGGCAGAGGAATAGCAGGACCGAATTGCTTGGAATGATAAAGGAAAATACACACACTTTGCATGTCTACTTTTATGACCGCTGTTGTAATAGTGCGGAACACAACAGTGATAAGCTGCTTCTTGTCATAATGACCAAGCACTATGCTCAAAATGCTGTGAGAGCAGGATAATCAATGCGTTGCTATACTGCTGACCAGCAACAATAATCACCAGCTCTTCCAGCACGTTGACCACCACGTTTGTCACTAGGATTGACTCACCGATTGACGATCTAAGGAATAGACTTAGTTTAGCGCATCCCAAAAGCACACACCAGTCACTGCTTTTAGAGAAGCACTCTAGCTTTGACCTCAGTTCTCAATCAGCCACGCGCAGAGCAAACAACTTCCAGAAGAGTCTGATGATCGCAAGCCTCGATGGTTGTAAACAACTTTGACAAAAAAGACAACGCCGACCATTCCATTAACAACCGTGATGAAATCCCGGAAAATTTGTTGACTCCGAAGTTGTCCAGTTACCGCCTGCCACGCTTTAGCTCCCGGCGCTCTTATGGTTTCACAAGCGATTTTGACCAGCTTCCGCGCTCAAAAAGCATGTTCCCGGAGCCCCAACAGCTCACCAAAGACGACCTCACCAGTGCCGACGCATTGATGGCCGATGGCGTTTTCACCATGAACTCGACGTTGTCAACGGTGATCGAGAGAGCCTTGGGTCACCCGATCCCCGGTTTCGAGGTTCGCTTCCGAAACCTCGAGCTGTCGGCGGAGGTGCCGCAGATCAAGGGCGGCGAGCTGGAAGTGCCGACCCTCATCAACCAGGTACAGCAAGGACTGAGCAACCTCTGCTGCAGCTCCAACAAAATGACAGTCGAGAAGAAGATCTGCGCGGCGTCAGCGGCGTCTTCCGACCCGGTCGCATCACACTCGTTCTGGGTCAGCCCGGATCAGGCAAGTCCTCGCTCATGAAAGTGCTCTCCAACCGATTCCACATGGACACCAACATCTCGCTGAGTGGCGACATCGACTACAACGGCAAAGACCGCAGCGAATTGTTGCAGGTGCTCCCGCGCTACGTGGCCTACGCCAACCAGATCGACGATCACTACCCTCGCCTGACAGTCCAGGAGACCTTCGAGTTCGCCCACCGGTGCTGTGCCGGCAAGGACTTGGAGCCTTGGGTCGTCGAAGCGCTCAAGAACTGCACACCCGAGCAACACGACCACGCTCTTAAAGTCGTGACGGCACACCACAACTTCGCTCCTGATGTGACAGTCAAGAAGCTCGGACTGGACAACTGCAAGGATACCGTCGTCGGAAACGCAATGCTTCGAGGTGTGTCAGGTGGTGAGCGCAAGCGCGTCACCACCGGCGAGATGATGTTCGGTATGAAGCGGCTACAACTTCTTGATGAGATCAGTACTGGTCTCGACAGTGCCGCCACCTACGACATCTGCAAGTCCATGAAGAGTGCTGCCCGCAATTTCAACGCCACCGTCGTTATCTCGCTGCTACAGCCGTCTCCGGAAGTCTTCGAGCTCTTCGACGATGTGCTGCTGATGAACGAAGGCAGCATCATGTTCCACGGCAGGCGTGAAGAGGCTGTGCCGTACTTCGAGCAGATGGGTTTCCACTGTCCTCCTCGTAAGGATGTGGCGGACTTCTTGCTGGATCTTGGCACAAACAAGCAGGACGCGTACATTGTGGGAAGCCCCAACAGCGTTCCGTACAGGTCGGACGAATTCGCGTCTCTTTTCCAAGAGTCGAGTATTTTCCAGACTACGCTGAAGCACCTCGAGGCTCCCGTGAAGGAGACAATGGTGTTCGCTGATCTGCAGCCGTTCCGCCAGACTTTCAACGAGGACTTGATAACGTTGCTCACCCGTCAGGTGATGCTTACAGTGCGTGACACGACTTACCTGATGGGGCGTGCTGTCATGATCATTGTCATGGGTTGCTTTACGGATCGACCTTCTGGCAAATGAACGACTCAAACAGCCAGCTTATCCTCGGTTTGTTGTTTTCGGTTGCCATGTTCCTGTCGATGAATCAAGCTTCTCAAGTCTCCACATACATTGAAGCCCGAACCGTCTTCTACAAGCAACGTGGAGCGAATTTCTTCCGTTCGAGTGCGTACGTGCTGGCCACGTCCATCTCGCAGATTCCGTTGAGCATTCTGGAGACAATACTATGTCTCCATCGTGTACTGGATGGGAGGCTACGTTGATCTCGTAGACTGTTTTACCGTTTTCATGGTGACGCTCTTCCTGTGCCAGATGTGGTTCACCAGTTTCTTCGCTGCCTCGCCTAACTTGACTATTGCACAGCCAATCATGTTTGTGGCTTCCTCATCGCAAAGAATGACATTCCGAATTATTTGATCTGGGTCTTCTGAATTGACCCACTGGCATGGTGCATCCGAGCATTAAGTGTCAACCAGTATCTGGCACCAAAGTTTGACGTGTGCATCTACCAAGGTATCAACTACTGTGCCAAGTACAGTCAAACAGCTGGCAAGTATACCCTTGGTGTATTCAATCTTGAAACGGAGTCCATGTGGATATGCTATGGCTGGATCTTCCTCGTTGTGGGGTTCTTGCTGTTTATCTTTTGTTCGTATATCATTTTGGAGTACATGCGCTACGAAAGTCCCGAAAGTAATGCTCTAGTTGAGAATGAAAACGCATTACCGGACAAAATATCGTCCCCGTAACGTTAGCCTTCCACGATCTCTTGTACTCCGTCCCGCTACCTGGCAGCACCACCGGCGAACAAATCGACTTGCTCAAGGGGGTCTCCGGATTCGCTCTGCCCGGAACGATGACCGCACTCATGGGATCCTCCGGCGCTGGCAAAACCACACTCATGGACGTCATCGCCGGACGAAAGACCGGAGGCAAAATCCAAGGCAAGATTCTGCTCAATGGACACCCGGCCAACGACCTCGCCATCCGCCGATGCACGGGCTACTGCGAGCAAATGGACATCCACTCCGACTCCGCCACGGTGCGCGAGGCTCTCATTTTCTCGGCCACGCTGCGCCAGGACGCCAGTATCTCCACCGCACAAAAGATGGAGTCCGTCGAGGAGTGTATCGAATTGCTGGAGCTCGGACCCATCGCCGACAAGATCATCCGCGGGTCGTCCACGGAGCAGATGAAGCGCGTGACGATCGGTGTGGAGCTGGCGGCGCAGCCCAGCATCATCTTCATGGACGAACCCACGAGCGGTCTGGACGCGCGGTCGGCCAAGCTGATCATGAACGGCGTGCGCAAGATCGCCGACTCGGGTCGCACCATCGTCTGCACGATCCACCAGCCGAGCACGGAGGTGTTCAATCTGTTCGATTCGTTGCTGCTTCTGCGTCGCGGTGGCCGCATGGTGTTCTTCGGCGAGCTGGGCAAGGACTCGCAGAACTGATCAACTACTTCGAGGCGTTCCCCGGTGTGAACCCGATCAAGCCCGGGTACAACCCCGCTACGTGGATGTTGGAATGCATTGGTGCTGGTGTTGGTGGTGGCAAGGCTGCGGCTGGCGCTGATCCGTCTCAGCCACAGGACTTCGCCGAACGCTTCTTGATGAGCGACCAGAAGGTGTTGATGGAGGAGGATCTGGACCAGGAGGGTGTGCTGTACCCGTCGCCGCACCTACCCGAGCTCACGTTCGACACGAAGCGCGCATCGAGTTCGTACACGCAGTTCGACCTGCTGTGCCGCCGGTTCTTCCGCATGTTCTGGCGCACTCCGGCATATAATCTCACTCGCCTGATTATCAGCGTGGTGCTGGCTTGCGTATTTGCTATCATCTATCAGGGAATTGATTATACGACGTACACTGGGGCAAACGCTGGTGTCGGTTGGACATTCGTCAGCTCACTCTTTCTTGGCACTATTGGTTTCAACAACGTGATGCCCGTGGCTCTGAGGAGCGTACAGCTTTCTACCGCGAGCCGCGAGCGCGCATCGCAACCTTATAATGCCCTGTGGTACTTTATCGCTGGAACGCTAGCCGAGATCCCATACGTCTTCATCGCAAGTCTGCTGTGCTGTGTGATTTTCTACCCGAGTGTCGGCTTCACCGGGTGCACGCCGTTCTTCTACTACTGGATGGTTATTTCCCTCAATACACTGGTTTTTGTGTATCTAGGACAGCTCATGGTCTTTGCGCTCTCAAGCGTTGCTGTGGCATCAACTCTTGGGTCGCTCTTCAGCGGGATTTTCTTGTTATTTGCGGGCTACAATCCTCCATCGAGCAGCATTCCAACGGGATACAAATGGGTCCGCTACATTTTACCGCCAACATACACCATCTCCGTGTTGGTAGCATTGGTTTTTGCCGACTGTCCAGAAGGCAACACAGACGGCATCAGCTGCCAAATGCTACAGAATTCTCCTCCATCGGTCGGTGAAGTAACTCTAAAGGAATAAGTGGAGAGCAATTTTGACATGAAGCGCGGCGACATTTGGAGGAATGTTATGATTTTAATCATCTTGATTGTGGCCTTCCGTGCTTTGGGCGCTGTTTTCTCTTCGCTACATCCATCACCTCAAGCGTTAGAGAGAGAAAGAGAGGGAGAAGTAGAGAGGACACTGCATTTCAAAGAAATACATAGCCATTTGTTTTTCAATTCAGCAACCGTGAATGAAGCAGGGAAGACAACACTCGAGACTTCAATCTCACAAGCGTTTCTCTTGCCTTCTCAACGCAGAGTTGCGCAACACGTAGCATGATGTATGCGAGATTGCACACATGCAGTTACCTTGCTCACCATTATCCGCTAGCAATCTGACGCACTAACTGATAGAGCAGAACAAGAAGTGCCAGCATGCCAAATACCAAAACGCCGTAAACGTAGACCGTTCCACTAAATTTTCCGCTGTAGACATTGCTGCTTGGGATTTCGCGGCGGGCTTGCAGTTGCAGCAGCGCAGGTGCGAAGAATGCCACATAAATACCCATCAGCCCGCTGATCTGGAGTGTGACAGATAAGTCCGAAACGAACATCGATATCAGCAAAGGAGGTAAGGCTGCACCAAATCGACATATGAGCTTCCAAGAGGACCTCCTGCCGCCCCGAGTCCATCTCTTCGGCACCACTGCAGCCATGTTGTCACCAAGCGTAACGGAAATGAGTGGGAATACACTCAGCGTGTCAAGTGCGGGAAACACCACAACGATCATTGATAGCAGTTTTGCCCACAGCGGTACAAGAGTCATGGACTCGTTGATTCCCCAGGTAAACTCAGCCCAATTCAAGTTCACACTAGTCGCCAATTTAGGTCCAAAATACAGAGAGCAAACCGAGCCGAGGGCGATGTAAAACACCATTGTCGTCAACAGCGTACTACCAAAAATTGTCGCTGCCTTCTCTTGGTTCTTCGCCCCAAGTGGCGCCAGCAAACCCGGGACCGAATGCTGGAAAAGCTGCGAAAACACTCCTGTGCTGAACATGACGCCGAAGCCAGAGAGATCCACGAGCGAGTAGTCACTAAGGTAGGGCGCCGACTCCGGGCTGGGCTGCAGCACCGCGCCGCTGTCGAACGGGTCTGCATACACCGCATAGGCCGCACTGAAGATCATGATCAGCAGCGCCGCAAAGCGCACCACCGACATGGTGAGCTGCACGTAGATCTGTTCCGTCAGATCGGAGCACGACAGCGGCAGCACGATGCATGCGAAGACGACGGCGGCGTGCACGCTCGTGAGCTCCCAGTCGCCGATGTGGTCCAGCTGCGTCAAGAAGGTGTTGACGAACACCTGGCTGTAGCCCACCAGCCCGCCGTACATGAGGCCCAGCAGCGAGAGCTGGTACATCTTGGAGCCCAGCGGCCCCAGGAACCGCTCGCAGAGCTGCGTGACCTCCGGGAAGTCGTCGTACTCGAGCCCCGCGCTGCTCCTGCGCGTGCTGGGCGTGGACGAGTAGGAGAAGGACTTGAGCGCCGACGTCTCGTCCAGCAGGAAGCTCAGCACGAAGGCCTCGCGCGCGCGCGCCACGGCCTCGCACACCCACATGACCGTCATGTAGGACAGCAGCGTCACGAGGACGATCATGGCGTTGCCCATGGCCAGGCCGGCGCGGTAGAACGCGTAGGGGATGCCCAGCGAGCCCACGCCCAAGATGTAGTTCACGGTGAAGGCGTAGGCCACGTAGGGCGAGTACTGCGCGCCCGCCGCCTGCTGCTTCGCCAGCGGCAGCGACGTCTGGCGGTGCAGCAGGCGGTGCGCGTTGCGCGAGGAGCGCGTCTCGCCGTGGTCCTCCCAGTTGCCCTGCTCCTCGCCGCTGTTCTCGTACACGGCGCTCCAGTCCATGGCGACGGTAGAGCGAGGTAGAACGGGAAGTGACACGCTGGTTGGCGGAAAAGCGGCGGAGAGTGGTTTTCGGCCAATGGGAGTGGAGTGGAGTGTCATGCGGGTTCGGATTAGTGACGGGCCAGTTTAGTGACTGGTCAAGTTGAAGTGGTTGCCCCCCCTCGTCGACAGGACCTTGGGCAGGAAGACGGGCGTGGTGAGCGTAGCGGTCACGGACGTTGCTGTCGTGAGCGAATATTGACCGAGCGTCTAGCGGCTGGCGGAGAGCCCAGGTGGCCCCTAACTTGTCGACATACCGACGTTATTTTTCTTGGTCTGCTTGTTGTGGTCCTCGTCACAAGTTGCAGAAGCTCAGGGCAGCTAACTTACCGCTTCTGTGGACTATTGTCGGCATCAAAATGCGGAAGCATCTTACTCGAGGACTGTAACCTCTGTAAGGCTGTGTTGTCGAAGCCGTTTTGTTGGTATGTGCGACAGTGCGCGTGACGAGTTTAGCTTCCTGGGCTTCATGGCTGAGCAGCAGCAGGAGCTCAATGTTATCGGGCCGACGGCAGTGTTGATAATGTACTGAAGTCGTAGGTTACGTGCCAGGCTTCGGCTCGCTGTGTTATCTTCGGGGGCTGCTAGGTGTGGAGGAAGGCTGTTCTCGGGCTTAATCCACCGGCGAACACCATTCCTGCGGGGTACAAGTGGATCTACTACATTTCGCCCCCAACTTACAGCATCGCTTGCCTCGTTGCCATGGTGTTTGCCGACTGTCCCACCGGAAGTACCAGCAATCTCGGCTGCAACGTTTTGAAGAACGCCCCGCCTACTGTTGGCAACATCACGCTCAAGCAGTACGTTGAAATTGCGTTCAACATGAAATCTGACGACCTACCGAGAAATGTCCTCGTGCTTTGTGTTATTATCGTGGTGTTCCGGTTGCTCGCACTCTTCTCGCTGCGGTATATAACCCATCTCAAGCGTTAGACTCTACGTTAAATCACCCTCTCAACTTTCATCTAGCCTACGTATTTTATCGTGAGATCTTAAGATGAATGCATAAGTGAGCATCAGAGATGCTGCTGTGACTGAATTTTGGGTTGTGACCGGTCAAGTTGAAGTGGTTGCCCCTCGTCTACAGGATCTTGGGCAAGATGAGCGAGGGCACGCGCTCGCAGTACTTCTTCCAGTCCTGGCGGTACTTGTGTGCGCAACGCGCATCGTCACGGTAGGCTCGGTCCGTGAGCAGGATGGCGAGATACACCGCGTAGAAGTACGGCGCCAGGCTGGACCCCAGCGCCGGGAGGGTCCAGAACACGGCGGCCAGCACCTCCGGCACGTAATGGAAGTGGCGCGCAAGACCCCACCAGCCCGACGTGAGCAGCAGACTCTGCTTCTTCTCGCCCTTCTCGGTCTCGTAGCGAGCCACGATGAACTCGGCCGGACGCCCCCACACGTTCGTCTTGCCCTCGGCTGCACGGAATCGCTGGCGCTGGCGATCGGCGTCGTAGTTGATGCCGACTAGAGTTGTGACACAACAGCAAGAAGGAGGTTAGTGGTCAATGTGAGCTGTCTGCAACAACACTGGGGCTACGTACCCATGAGCACACCCGTGGCGAAGATGGCGAGCGCTAGTGGCGTCCCCAAGTTGATGGGGTTCTGCACGAGGTACATGGCCGGCGACGTGTAGACGGAGGGCACCCACACGAGGCAGCCCCAGCACAGATAGTAACCGGCGCGGTCGTGCATGATGTCGATGCTGCACATGTAGCCGGCCTCCCACCAGAAGAACTTGGCCACGTACACGAGCTGCAGCGCCACACTCACCGCCATGGAGTCGCTCAAGTAGCCGTAGAGCTCGCGCTGCTTGCACGCGTACGAGAGCACGCCCACCGCCCAGAACATGAGTCCGCAGCGGCAGTTGGTGAAGAGCTTGACGTCCCAGCCCAGCACGCGCGGGTACAGCTCCGTGCCCCAGTAGAAGTCGAAGACCGGGTTGCCCGACGTGCCGGCGTCGCTCGAGGACTGCCACAGGAAGGCGCCCTTCACGTACAGGAAGAGGCAGAAGATGAAGCTGAAGACGTTGAGCGCCGAGATGATCTCGGGCATGAAGTCGTACACGATGCCTCCCGGGTACAGCTCGAACACGAACGCTCCGGCGAGGAACAGGGCCAAGCTCAGCGCGAAGCACTGGAAGCCGTTGCTCTTGTAATCGGGCACATTGCCGCCGGGCGTCACCGGTCCGTACGACGTCTTTCCCGGCACCACGCGCATGAGCACGAGCTGCACCGCCATGAAGCTGCCGATGAGTCTCCAGGCCGTGGGGTCCCATGGCGTCGGCCAGATTTCGCGCAGCGATTTGCCGGCCGCGAGGAAGGAGGCGACCGAGCCGCCGTGCGCCACGAAGACGTGCGTGATGAGCGTGGCGGCCACGGGCGTCGCCGTCATGAGGAAGAGCGGGCCGAGCGTCTTGCGGCCCGGGAAGAGCCCCAGCGAATCGCCCTGCTTGTTGGACCACATAGCGGAGGCCTTGGAGATGCGGCGGCGGACGGGCAGATCGCGAAGTGGTGCCACCGGCGACTGCGCGCCGCCCAGATCGCGTGATTACATCGGAATTGGCGAGCGCTGTTTACCAGAGACCGCTGGGCTTCCTGCTTTTCTTTGGTGATCGGGCTGCGGCAGCAAGGGAAGGAGCTTCATGCCATCGAGATGCTGCAGTTACTGACAGTTTTTGGCTTGGTTAGCTTGCGGTGGTCCTTGTATTGACTTGCGGCAGCTCGAGGTGCCAAGACATCAGAGCTGTGGACGGTGGTCGACGTCAAATGCAGTGGAAACAACTTACCCGAGGGGTGTAACCACTGCTGTGTGTTTTTAGCAGTTTTGCTGTCTGTGCGATAGTGCGAGCGATGAGTTTAGCGAGGCGAACAGTGATCACGATTACGCTAAGCTCCAGACTGTGGCTACGAGCGTTCGTGTACACTGCCTCGAGATCTGATAGCAACATGCACGCGATGGATTACGGTTCTATCCTTGCTGGTGATATCTATAAAGCCATACTGGTGACCACTTGCAGATTACGGTTCCCGTGACAACAGGCTGCGACGTCTGTAAAGATTCATGAAGAGATTAAGGGTATGCTTGAAATGGGCGACAACGGAGCACATTGCTTGTAAAACTCATCGCACCACGCACCAACGCCTCATTCTGCAATTCGCCAAGCTCCTCTTACAACAACAAGCCCCACTGGCAGGTTTCATCCTTCAAATCCCGGGCTCTCTTTCTCCAAGATGGCGTTGCCCAACATTTCCAACTTCGACAGCCTGCTCGCTGATGGAAAGTTCGCCTTCGAGAACGTCGCATTGGCGATTGAGACCGCACTTGGGAGTCCGCTACCAGAGGTTGAAATATCCTTTCGTGACCTACACATTACAGCACGCCTACCACTAGCAAAACCTGGATCAAAAGGACCTCAAGTTCCTACGATTTGGACGCATATCCAGCAAAAGCTGATGAAATGCTTCTCGAATCCTGAGACGACAGAAAAGGAGATTCTTCATGGTATCACTGGTGTCTTCAAACCATCTCGGATCACGTTGGTACTGGGGCAGCCTGGGAAAATCATCGTTGCGCAAGATTCTCAGCGGTCGATTTCCGATAAGCAAGACGATTAGTGTTTCTGGCTAAATTACGTACAATGGTAAACCCCGTGACGAGTTGCTGGCCCGGTTGCCACGAATCGTTGCCTACACAAATCAGAAAGACGAGCATGAACCCCATCTGTCGGTGCAGGAGACGTTTGAGTTTGCTCACGCATGCTGTGGAGGTGCTGATCTTGATCCATGGGTAGCAAAGGCGCTCAAAAATACTAGTGAAGAACAAAGTGACCACGCTCTCAAGATCATAAGAGCACAGCACAAACACGCAGCTGATTTACGCGTTCACTTACTCGGCCTGAGTCGATGCAAAGACACCATGGTAGGCAACGCCATGAGCGGAGTCTCCGGCGGCGAAAGAAAGCGCGTCACCACCGGTGAAATGACGTTTGGCCGCAAGCGAGCCATGTTGCTGGACAAGATCAGCACAGGGTTAGATGCCGCCACCACCTATGACATCGTCAACTCGCTCAAAAGCTTGACTAGGTATTTCAAGGCTAATATCGTGGTGTCCTTGCAGCAACCTCCGCCTGAGGTTATCAATTTATTTGACGACGTTCTGATCATGAACAGCGGTCGCATCATGTATTACGGTCCACGCGACCAAGTACAGGAGTACTTTCAGAACATGGGTTTCTGATGCCCTCCCCGCAAGGATGGTGCTGACCTTTTGCTGGATTTGCGAACGGACAAGCAGCACGTCTACATTAATGAGAGCCACGCCGCTCCTCCAGTTCCATTTGAGTCGGCTGATTTTGCAGAGCGCTTTCGCCGCTCCGAAATTTACCAGCAAACGCTGACCTACATGAGAACCCGCTCAAGCAGCAAACCAAATGCATCTGATCCATTGCTCGATCCAAGTGTCTTTAGGCAGACATTTTTCGAGGATCTCATTACAGTGCTGCACCGTCAATGGAAAATAAAGCTGCGCCATCGAGCATTCCTCATCGGTCGTGGCTTTATGGTTGTCACTATGGGACTTCTCTACGGCTCTACATTTTGGAAGATGGAGATTGCAGACAGTCAAATTGTTCTTGGTCTGTTTTTTTGCATTGGCGCTGTTCCTTGCCTTGGGGCAAGCTTTCCAGCTTCTAATGTTTATTAAAGAACGTGGCGTTTTCTACAAGCAGCGGGGTACCAACTTTCTTCCGTTCAATTGCCTACGTGCTGGCTACATCGTTGGCACAAATTCCATTCCTTATTATGGAGGCAGTTCTGTTTGGATCAGTGGTTTATTGGATGGGTGGCTACGTTGGACTGGCAGATCGCTTCTTCTCCTTCCTGTTCACGCTCCTCTTGTGCCAGTTTTGGTTCACAAGCTACCTCTTTTTCATTTCATCTGCTGCACCAAGTGCTATCATTGCACAGCCATCCATGATGGTTTCGATTCTTCTTTTTGTGCTGTTCACTGGTTCCTCCTACGAAAGTCAGACATCCCTGACTATTTTTTGTGGGCCTATTTGATTAACCCCATTATGTGGGCAATTCGCTCGCTGGGAATTAACATACATGGCACCAGAATACGATGTTTGCATTTACAAAGGCTTCGACTACTGCGCTCATGTCGGGAGTACGTTTGGCAAGTACACACTTAAGCTCTGCGGGTTGCCGACTGAAGAATGGTGGATTTACTTGGGCTGGCTGTACTTCGCAGTTGAATTTTTCGTGTTAAATCTTGCGTCGTACTTTGTCCTCGAATAAAACGTTACGAAAGTCCTGAAAGCACGCCGGTAGTGCAAGCCGATCTTGAAGCTAGCGCACAACAGAAAAGCACTGCTACAGTTTCTCCTGAGATTCCATAAGAAGTGGCTGTCTCAATCATAACACCGCGTTCGAAAACCGTACCTGTGACTTTAGCCTTCCACGATCTCTGGTACTCCGTTCCCATGCCCGTGGTAAGAAAGGTGAGGACATCGATCTGCTGCAGGGTGTCTCCGGAATCGCCAAACCGGGCACCATGACGGCGCTCATGGGATCCTCTGGTGCAGGCAAGACGACATTGATGGACGTGATCGCCGGCAGGAAAACGGGAGGCAAGATCCGAGGCAAAATCCTGCTCAACGGGTACCCGGCGAATGATCTCGCCATTCGCAGGTGCACGGGGTACTGCGAGCAAATGGACATCCACTCGGAATCTGCCACCATTCGTGAGGCACTCGTGTTTTCGGCCATGCTACGACAGAGTGCCAGTATACCTGCATCTGAAAAAGTGGAGTCAGTGGAGGAATGCATCGCCCTACTTGAGCTGGGACCCGGTCTGGTGTTTGTTAGTACCCTTTTCCTTAGCATCATCGGTTTTAATAGCGGTATGCCTGTTGTTTCCGAAGAACGTGCAGCATTCTACCGTGAACGTGCAGCTGAAACCTACCACGCGCTCTGGTACTTTATATTGCGGGCACTCTGGTCGAGATCCCATACGTTCTGGTCTCCGGCTTCTGCTTTTCAATCATTTTCTTTCCGAGTGTCGGCTTTACTGGGGTTGGAACATTCATCAGCTATTGGCTTGTAGTTTCACTTAACGTCCTTCTTTTTGTGTACCTTGGATAGTTCCTGGTTTACGCACTACCGACGTGGAGCTATGGCAGCCGTGGCTGGTGCATTGCTAAACTCGATTTTCATGCTGTTCTCAGGTTTTAACCCACCAGCAGACAGTATTCCGAGGGGGTACAAGTGGATCTATTACATATGCCCGCCCACATACTCGGTGGCCGTCTTGACTGCTTTGGTTTTTGCAGACTGCCCTGATGGAAGCACGGACGGCGTAAGCTGCGAAGTCTTAAAAGAAGCGCCACCCACCGTTGGCAGCATCACGGTCAAGCAGTACGTCGAGCATATTTTTAATATGAAGCGTGACGACATCCCGAGGAATGCCATCCTGCTGTACATCCTTATTGTGGTATTTCGACTCTTTGCTCTGTTATCTCTGCGCTATGTCAACCACTTAAAGCGCTAGAAACAGCTTCAGCCACCCATGCATATCATGCATTCAATTAGATACAATTACAGAGTATCACATTAAAAAAGTTCTGCTCAATAACACCACATTTTTTCGTACGTACCATCTTTCTAGTACAAGTTGTATGGTGTTCTCAAATCTGCAACGGTTGATACTATGAAAAACTTTGCCAGTTATGAAACCTACATCTGCAAGAAGGAATATCAAGATGAAACCAATCCAGCACCATCTCATTTCATCGACGCATGGCTCAATTTCCGTCTCATGACAACACGTTTGAAGTTCTTCCAAGCTCAGCAGGGCACAGAGTTGCCGTCAAGGCTTTCCAGACCGTCATGGCGCAGCCTGACCTGTCCAGCGTCGATGGGCTGTTCAATGGCGGAGTCGTAGCCATGCACGAAAGTATCGCCTCGGCCGTGGAAAATGCGCTAGGTAGACCCATTCCAGAGGTCGAGATTTTTTTTCGCGACCTGCACATTTCAGCGCGTCTGCCGCTAGCGAAACCAGGATCTGAAGGGCCTCAGGTGCCCACAATTTGGACTCAAGTCAAACAAGGTGTCATGAAGTGCTTCTCCAACCAGGAGACAGCAGAAAAGGAGATTCTGCGCGGGGTCACCGGTGTCTTCAAACCAAGCCGTATTACGCTAGTGTTGGGGCAACCAGGATCGGGAAAATCGTCACTGCTGAAGATTCTTAGCGGTCGATTCCCAATGGACAAGAGCATTGGTGTTTCAGGGGAGATCACGTACAATGGTGTTCAACGAGCCGAGCTGCTATCTCGTTTGCCACGGTTTATTGCTTACACCAACCAGAAAGATGACCACTACCCACAGCTTACGGTGCAAGAGACCTTCGAGTTTGCTCACAGGTGCTGTGGTGGTGCTAACCTCGAGCCGTGGGTCGTCAAGGCTCTTCAGAACTGCTCAGGAGAACAGCATCAGCATGCTCTTAATGTCATGCAGGCACAGCACAAGTTCGCCGCGGATATCCGCGTGAAATCCCTCGGCTTGGACCGATGCAAAGACACCATGGTAGGCAACGCCATGATCCGCGGAGTCTCTGGTGGTGAACGAAAACGCGTCACCACCGGTGAAATGACGTTCGGCCGCAAGCGAGCCATGTTGCTGGACGAGATCAGCACAGGGTTAGATGCCGCCACCACCTATGACATCGTCAACTCGCTCAAAAGCTTGACCAGGCATTTCAAATCTAACATTGTGGTATCGCTGTTACAGCCGCCACCCGAAGTCTTCAATCTCTTCGACGATGTTTTAATCATAAACAGCGGTCGCATCATGTATCACGGTCCACGCGAGCAAGTACAGGAGTACTTCGAGAACATGGGTTTCCGATGTCCCCCACGCAAGGATGTTGCTGACTTTTTGCTGGATTTGGGAACGGACAAGCAACACGCTTACATCAGTGAGACCCACACGGAGGATAGTGTTCCATTTGAGTCGGCTGATTTTGCAGACCGCTTTCGCCGCTCCAATATTTACCAGCAAACGCTGACCTACATGAGAACACGCTCTAATCACAAGTCGGACCTATTTGATCCACTGCAGGACCCGTGCGTATTCCGACAATCATTTGTGGACGACCTAGTGACGGTATTGCGACGTCAATGGAAAATCAAGTTGCGGGACAGAACGTTTCTCATCGGACGTGGCTTTATGGTATTGATCATGGGGCTACTGTACGGCTCCGTATTCTGGCAGATGAACGATGCAAACAGCCAGCTTATCCTTGGTCTGCTCTTCTCGTGCACAATGTTCCTTTCAATGGGCCAAGCTGCACAGCTACCAACTTTCATGGAAGCTCGGAGCGTCTTTTACAAGCAGCGCGGAGCCAACTTTTTTCGGTCTCTCGCGTACGTCATGGCTTCGTCGCTCACACAAATTCCGTTTGCCATCTTTGAAACGCTGCTTTTTGGATCGATCGTCTACTGGATGGGAGGCTACGTAGCTTTAGCGGATCGCTTCATCTCTTTCCTGGTGACACTGTTCCTGTGTCAAATGTGGTTCACAGCCTTTTTCTTTTTCCTATCGGCGGCTTCGCCGAGTATTACGATCGCGCAGCCCGTGATGATGGTCTCCATTCTTTTTTTCGTGATGTTCGGCGGGTTTCTCTTGAGAGAGACAGATATTCCAGACTACTTTCTTTGGTTCTACTGGATCGATTCAGTCGCATGGAGTATCCGTTCACTGAGCGTCAACCAATATCTCGCACCAAAGTTTGATGTCTGCGAGTACGGTGGCATTAACTATTGCACTCGATTTGGCACCACATTCGGCAAGTACAGTCTTAAACTCTCAGGCTTCCCAACGGATGAGGCGTGGATTTACTTGGGTTGGCTCTACTTCGTTGTCGGATACCTCGTGCTAGTATTTGCAGCGCACCTCGTACTAGAGTACAAGCGCTACGAGAGCCCAGAAAGCATTACTGTTGTTCAGGCTGATCTTGATGCTAAAGGGGGTCCACCAGACGCGAAATTACACACCAGCAAAGTAGCACCAGCACCCGAGGAGCATGTCGCCATCCCCGTCACGACTCCAAGAACAAGAGCACCTCCCGTCACCTTAGCCTTCCACGATCTCTGGTACTCCGTTCCCATGCCCGGTGGTAAGAAAGGTGAGGACATCGATCTGCTGCAGGGTGTCTCCGGAATCGCCAAACCGGGCACCATGACGGCGCTCATGGGATCCTCTGGTGCAGGCAAGACGACATTGATGGACGTGATCGCCGGCAGGAAAACGGGAGGCAAGATCCGAGGCAAAATCCTGCTCAACGGGTACCCGGCGAATGATCTCGCCATTCGCAGGTGCACGGGGTACTGCGAGCAAATGGACATCCACTCGGAATCTGCCACCATTCGTGAGGCACTCGTGTTTTCGGCCATGCTACGACAGAGTGCCAGTATACCTGCATCTGAAAAAGTGGAGTCAGTGGAGGAATGCATCGCCCTACTTGAGCTGGGACCCATTGTCGACAAGATCATTCGCGGGTCGTCCACGGAGCAGATGAAGCGCCTGACCATCGGTGTGGAGCTTGTTGCGCAGCCCAGCATCATCTTCATGGACGAACCAACCAGTGGTCTGGATGCGCGCTCGGCCAAGCTCATTATGAACGGTGTGCGCAAAATCGCGAACTCGGGTCGGACGATTGTGTGCACGATTCACCAACCCAGCTCGGAGGTGTTTAGTGTGTTTGATTCGCTACTGTTGCTCCGTCGTGGAGGACGAATGGTATTTTTCGGCGAGCTCGGAAAAGAGTCCAGCAATCTCATCAACTACTTCGAAGCAGCTCCGGGGGTGACACCAATTGAGCCTGGATATAACCCGGCGACGTGGATGCTGGAGTGCATCGGTGCCGGTGTTGGTGGCGGAGGTGGTGGCAAGATAGATTTTGCAGAGCACTTTGCAAGCAGCGACCTGAAAGCACTGATGGACAAGGACCTCGACAAGGACGGCGTGCTTCGGCCCTCGACAGATTTGCCAGAGCTGAAGTTTGACAAGCAATTCGCCTCGACTCCTCGATTACAGTTTGATATGCTTTGCCGCCGGTTTTTCCACATGTACTGGCGCACCCCAACGTACAACCTGACCCGCTTGATGATCAGCGTCATGCTAGGCGCTATCCTTGGAATTATCTACCAGTCGACAGACTACACGACATTTACTGGCGCGAATGCAGGCGTCGGACTTGTATTCATCAGTACTGTCTTCTTGGGCATCATTGGCTTCAATAGCGTGATGCCTGTGGCAGCGGACGAACGAACTGCATTCTACCGTGAACGAGCGTCCGAAACCTACCACGCACTTTGGTACTTTATTGCAGGCACACTGGTCGAGATCCCGTACGTCATGCTGTCGGCTCTCAGCTTCTGCATCATTTTCTTTCCGAGCGTCGGGTTCACTGGTTTCTCAACATTCATCCACTACTGGCTGGTAGTATCTCTTAACGCACTCCTCTTCGTGTATTTCGGACAGCTCCTAGTGTTCGCACTGCCGAGTGTAGCGGTAGCGTCAATCGCTGGTGCGTTGCTCAGCTCAATCTTCATGCTGTTCTCAGGCTTTAATCCTCCCGCGAACAACATCCCTACGGGGTACAAGTGGATCTACTACATTTCGCCCCCAACTTACAGCATCGCTTGCCTCGTTGCCATGGTGTTTGCCGACTGTCCCACCGGAAGTACCAGCAATCTCGGCTGCAACGTTTTGAAGAACGCCCCGCCTACTGTTGGCAACATCACGCTCAAGCAGTACGTTGAAATTGCGTTCAACATGAAATCTGACGACCTACCGAGAAATGTCCTCGTGCTTTGTGTCCTCATCGTGGTGTTTCGACTGTTGGCGCTCTTCTCGCTGCGGTACATCAGCCATCTTAAGCGCTAGGATGAAGCTTTACATCAATTCATATAAACCCACGTAGCAGGCATCGTGCTATGCAATCACAATAAAGCCGAAAACACGAGTGCCTCATGAATGGTGGCAGATTCCGAGTGGATGTCCATTTGCTCGCAGTACCCCGTGCACCTGCGAATGGCGAGATCATTCGCCGGGTACCCGTTGAGCAGGATTTTGCCTCGGATCTTGCCTCCCGTTTTCCTGCCGGCGATCACGTCCATCAATGTCGTCTTGCCGGCACCAGAGGATCCCATGAGCGCCGTCATGGTGCCCGGTTTGGCGATTCGGAGACACCCTGCAAGAGATCGATGTCCTCACCTTTCTTACCACGGGCATGGGAACGGAGTACCAGAGATCGTGCAAAGCTAAGGTGACGGGCACGACTCTAGCAGTTGATTTGGTTTCTTTGAAAGGCGCAGGAGCTACCTTGCTAGTCTTTTTCTTGGCATTGTCATTCTCTACCACAATTGTAGTTTCCAGGCGTAGCGTTTGTACTCAAGAAAGAGGTACGCTGCCATAACAAATATATAGTACCCGCAGATCCAATAAATCCAGCTAGAGTAAATCCACGAAGACTCTGTAGGGAAGCCATACAGATCAAGGATGTACTTGCCGAATGTAGCCCCGAATCGAGTGCAGTAGTCGATGCCACTATAGACACAGACATCAAACATTGGCGAAAGGTATTGGTTGATAGCGAGCGAGCGAATACCCCACGCGATTGGAAGCCACCGAAGAGTACACAGAGAAGGACCGACACCATCATGACTGGCTGCCCAACCGTAATGCTAGGTGTTGCAGCCGAAATGAAGAAAAAAAGCTTGTGAACCACATCTGGCACAGGAAAAGCGTGAACAAGAAGGCGAAGAAGCGATCTTCTAACGCAGCGTATCCGCCCATCCAGTAGACGATGGAGCCAAAAACCACCGTCTTTACGACAGCAAAGGAAGCTGCGTGAGGGAAGATGCCAGAACGTACGCTATTGATCGAAAGAAGTTGGCCCCGCATTGCTTGTAAAAAACGGTTTGGGCCTTCATGAACACCGGTAACTGGGCAGATTGGCAACGATACAAATAATGTGCACGAGAAAAACAGTCCTATGACGAGCCGGCTGTTTGCACTGTTCATCTGCCAGTACAAAAGGAACCGTAAAGCAATCCCATGACAGTCACAATGGTAGCACGGCCAATAAGAAAATTCTTGTCTCGTAGCCGGAGGCGAAGCCGCAGCCTCAAAAGCGTGACGAGGTCTTCGCTAAATGTTTGACGATACAAGCTCTGGTCCTCCAATGGATCGCATACACCGGGGATGTTGTTTGGGCGTTCAGCTAAGTGCAGGAGAGTTTTCTTGAAAATGTCTGATTGACGAAAGCACGCATCAAACTCTGCAGAGTCGAAAGGTATTTTTTCATGAGTGCGCTTCTCGTCGATATAGGCATGCTGCTTGTCCGTTCCAAATCGAGCAAAAAGTCAGCAACATCCTTGCGTGGGGGGCATCGGAAACCCATATTCTCAAAGTACTCCTGCACTTGCTCGCGTGGTCCGTGATACATGATGCGACCGCTGTTTATGATTAAAACATCGTCGAAGAGATTGAAGACTTCAGGCGGCGGCTGCAACAAAGACACCACGATGTTGGCCTTAAAGCGTCTAGTCAAACCTTTTAGCGACTTGATAATGTCGAAGGTGGTAGCTGCATCTAGACCTGTGCTGATTTCATCTAATGCATTACTCGTTTATGACCAAAAGTCATTTCACCGGTGGTCACACGTTTTCTTTCACCGCCGGAGCCTCCTCGGATCATCGCGTTCCCAACCTTAGTATTCTTGCATCGGTCTAAGCCGAGGGATTTTACGCGAATGTCCGCGGCAAATTTGTCTTGAGCTGTCACGATATTAAAAGCAAGCTCTCGCTTTTCGCTATTGTCGTATTTGTTTAAGGCTTTAATAACCGTGGGCTTAAGATCACCGCCTCCACAGCACCTGTGAGCAAACTCAAACGCCTCATGCACTGAAAGTAAAGGGTAGTGATCGTCATTTTGGTTCGTGTAGGCAATAAACCGCGCCAGAAGGGATAACAGCTTTTCTCGCTCAATGTCATTGTATGTGACGACTGCAGAAAACTTGATGGTCTTGTCCAGCGGAAACCGACCACCAAGGATCTTAAGAAGCGAGGACTTGCCTGATCCTGGTTGCCCCAAAATTAATGTAATACGAGCTGGTTTGAAGACGCCAGTGAGTCCACACAAAATCACCTTGTTTGCTGTTTCTTGATGTACTAAATGCTTCATGACACCCTGCTTGATTTTAGTCCATATTGTGGGGACCTGAGGGCCTTCTGATCCTGACTTCATCAGCGGCAGGTTCGCTGAAACAGATAAATCCCGGAAACTCACCTCCACCTCTTGGGTCTGTCTACCCAGAACACTTCCCACCGTTGAAGCGATGGAGTCCAGCGCCTCGTCGGAAAGTAAGCCGTCAACAGTCGAGAAATCAAGCTGTATCATACTGGCAGATTGATTGATATGTCGAATGTCGTTTCCAGAGTATGGTGGTTAGCTGAGCCGAGAGATGGCAATATGAAGACTGAGCGTGGCTTAGCTTGAGCTTGCAACCTCAAAAAAGGCGATGCAGTTCAAGTCATCGCATGATTACGGGCTTGCACAAGTCCTCGAGGTTTCTTATCAAAAATATGGTGGACCGGAAACGTGAGATTTGTGATTACGGTTGTGCTCAAGTCTTAATTATAATAATTAATGCGCTTCGGGTAGTTCTAACGTTAGTACAACGACCTGGTCCTTTCGTCGTCAACTTCACACTTTGCTGATCACTGGTGCCAGAAAGCAGACATACGTCTTCGATCAACTTGTCGGCCAAGTAGTACATTATTAGGGATAATGATAGCCGCATGAAATCATTTCACGGACTACATAACATATTATGTATCGGTACACCAAGCAGCTCAAACCGAATACCCTGTTGAAACCGATCATTTGAATTTCCCGCGCCCCCCCCCCCCTCTGACGCGTGCGCAGTCCACTTCGAAACTCACTCTTTGTAGGCAAGATGAAGCAGGCGACGAACGAGGAACGCCGTGCGTTGTGGGAAACGCTGCTGCTTCGGATCAAGAATGGTAAGCTCAAACGTGGTGACAAAGAGGAAGCTGCATTCGGTCTAGGACGCTGTACTGTTTCTCAGATCTGGAAGCGAGGGATCGAGTCAATGGGGCCGCGCGTGGCCGCAGTCGTAGAGGCTCGATGGAGCGAGCGGGGCCGGAAGAAGAAGGACCGTGTTGCACTTTGCCAACAGATACGGCAGACATCCGCTGCTGATCGACGTACTACAGAAAGCTTGAGGCGGATTCGAGCGTTTTCAGACATCTGATCAACCAACTGAAGAAGGAAGGTTACCTATGACGGGCTAGCACTCGAGCGCATCCACTACTGACGGAGAAGCACAAACTGGAGCGCTTGAAATGGTGCGCGAAGCATGTGAAGCAAGTGTCAGAAAATGAGTGTGTTTTCGACCCCATGTACGATACAGTACATGTCGATGAGAAGTGGTTTTATGTAATGAAGATCGACCATAAGGTGTACACGTTGACTGGTCTCGACGGGGGGGGGGGGGGAGGGGCGTGTGAAGAAGCTTCCGTTTAATATTTGCAGAGCAAGCGGCACATAGTCAAGGTCATGCTGTAGCGCGTGCACGTGAAGGCTGGGATGGGAAGGTGGGCATTTGGCCCGTGGTAGAATACTATAAAGCGGACAAGTGTGAATTATGACGCAGGCATTATTGAGATCCGGCCGACTAACATGACTCGTGAAATTTACCGAGAGATGCTCATCAAAAACGTTTCCCTGCGATTAGATCCAAATGGGTATGGAAGAAGGACAAGATCCTGGGAGTCCATATTCAGGTGCCAATTGGCATCCAACAAGACAACGCAAAGCCTCACGTTATGGTAAATGATCCGGAAGTGTTGGCGGCGGGGCAGTCTGATGGCTGGAATATTACTATGCTGGCCCAACCTGCACAAAGCCCAGACCTCAATGCGTTAGATTGTGGCGTTTTTAATGCTATACAATCGCTTCAGTCGTTTACGGTGCCCCGGAAACCGGAATACCTTATTAAAGAAGTGGAGCGCGCTTTTTGAGAGCACAACGGACACCACACTGGACAAGACATTCCTTTTAATTCAACTCATAACCAGGGCCTCCAAATATGGCATTTTAATTAGTGGAAGATGAGCAAAGTAAATTATCTGATGGCATGTAGTGCACGGAAAGCATACTAATGGCATTGACAAGCTGCAACAAATAAATTATGGAGTAATGGTAGTGATGCGTTATCTCTGCTGGATTACTCAACTAGCTGAGACTGTCAACAGTTTTAGCATCCCAATAACCTCGATTCTCGCGTAAAAACAAAATGATCTCTAAGGTGGCAGGCAAAAGTCCGTGTCGTTGCTGTCCAAACGTCACGCGTGCAACACTGAAAAACCGTTCAACCAAGTTTGAAGTTGGCGGGATCGTCTTCGCTGCTCGTACTTGACCTCTGCCTGGACAAGGCGGCGACGCTTTCGTGCCCGCCCCACGAACGACAACGCCTCATCTTCCTCACCTGTGCTGGAATCACATTCAGGTTCATGGGACTTTACAGAAGGCAAGAGAGCTGCCTTCTCCGCCAGCGTTAAGCGATCCTGTCTACCTCGAAGTACACGCACACAACCCGCCTCGAAGTCTGGGCTGTGGACGATGCTTGCCTTGGGACCTGGCAGCATCCAATCTGACGTTAGTATTAACATGCTCATTAGAATCACGTGCTTTATGCTTACCGAGGTAGTGAGCGTATTGTGGCTTAATGACAATCAGGTCGTCAAACCACTGCCGCACGTCCAGCAGGTCCACATCTCCACCTAGAAGAGCCTTCGACATCGTCTCGACGTCTTTTAGCTCCTTAAACAAAGACCGCATGCGCTTGGTAACAGCAGGCGCAGGCATCACGTCCATGATGTCGTCATCCTCGACATTAAGGAACTCTAGCAATTGAAGGTAGCGCTTCATCATGGTAAATGTGGAGTGTCCTGCCTGATCACAGGGCGCAAGTTGGTTTTCAAACTTTGCAGAAAGTAACGTAATCTTTAGGTTAATATCAGAAAATTACAATAGTTGTACATAGATCGTACCGAAGTTTGGCAGATTGTGTGAGTGTTCTCAGCTTGATCATCAACTTGTGAATCGCGCCCAAATCCTCTTCATGCTGGGCCATGTCCTCTTGGACAACTCGGTTCAAACGATGACTAGCACAACCTACCAGTGGGACTTGCATGAGTGTAGCCAGTAAACGGTTCACAGAACAATTGTTCTGTGAACAATTGTCACCAACAACAAAACGGAACAATTGTTCTGTGAACAATTGTTACCAACAACAAAACGGCACTGCTCGAGCAGCACCCCGTAGTCTCGTGCCAACATCCTCGCGAGGAAATCGAGGTGAGCTCGAGCAGATAGGTCGTCATTCGGCTTGTTAAGCAGCGGTGCCATGCTCAACAGTGGCGTGACCAGCTTGCCGTCTTTTCGTAGCATGCAAACCAGGCGACATAGTGCTCCGATGCATGGGTCCAGCCGTCCAGCATAATACCAAAACGCCTGGGCAAATCAGCTGCGATCGCGCGTTCGACAGCTCGCATCACCCCGTCCATGCCAGCTCGCACAGTCTCCTGGCTGACGGGGTCGAGGTTGGAGTAGCTGTACGAACATACAATATATCATATATTCACTGGCTTGTTAAACGTTGCTTTACAAATCCATTTACAACGTACCGACGCGCTGCCCGGCTCTCGCAAAAAGCAAGTGGAAGATTGAATGAATAATCCAATCCAAACAACTGTACAGGTTTGAGAGGAATGACGAACAAAGTTGATTAAAGAGCCTGTCTCTCTAGTTGTAGCGTCGCGCATGGTGGCCTCGTAGTCGCGATGCTCACGTAGCACGCGCTGCATCAAATTGGAGTACCCATTACGCTGGGTTTGCTTGCGAACCGTGCCGCAACGACAGCGGTAATACCCGGGTATTATCTCGTCGTAGTCGTCACGGCACGGTCGAAAGTAGAAGCCCGAAATCTGGGCATTGGTGAAGGCTGAAGAGATGACGCGGACCATGGGCTTCGTGGACTTCGTTCGGAGGTCAGTCAGGCTAAGGCAAATGGGAAATGAGAACTGCCGTGGGCTTATCTGGCTAGGAACTCGAGTCGGTAGTGGTTGGCTGTCCGTTAAAATAATGATAAAGAGATCTCATTATAAATAATGTTACACCACCAGATGAAAAAATAAATTATCACTAGATTGACCGGGTCACTGAAAATAAATATTTTTCACGGTATTGCAAAAAATTATGTTATGACCAATGTTAATTTCGGAGGCCCTGCTCATAATGGTGAAAATTATGCTCTGTGATGGTGGCAACTCGTTTCATCTCCACAAGGATAAACTTCTCAATGCCGGCAAACTGCCTGCTACGCTATCGTGTGATCCAAGTGTTTACAGCCCTACTCTCTCTGAAGTCGCATCTCTACGGATCAACTCCCTAACAAGGAACTTCCTAATCCCCTAGCTTACCTGAGCTAGAAGTTTTTATGTGTTGATCTAGCAGAACACGAACGCTTCAGCGCTAGTTGTATGGTTGCCCTTCCTCATCGATAGTGCTAGTTCTACTTACTACTAGTACTACTAAGCGACCATACTAGGCTGTAGGAAGTGATTCTCTGCATATTTTATACCGGAATCAAAAACGAGGCGGAGCTATGCAGAAATTGTTTTAGAAATGTGCAGTATTTTCCTGCCAGAGGTAGTACTAGTAGCACTGTGTTCGCTGTATCTCGAAGTCACATAGCTAAAGTACACTTTACGACGTGCGTGGCACCGAATCTAAATGTAAATAATGGGCTTTGTGTTGCAAACGACTGCCTGGATGTGGCTTCATGTGATGAGCGAGGGTATAAGGCACAAGTCGAAATAACAACCTGCATTGAATAAATACCTAGCACTGTGTTCGCTACGTTCAGCACCGAAGCCACGGGTGGCTCAGTGCCTCGGCGGCAGTAAGCCGCGCGGACGGGTTGAGTACCAGAACGCGCTGCAGGAAGTCGATGGCCATGGGGCTGACCCCGTGCCAGTACCTCTTGGGGAAGGTGAGTTTGTACAGCGATTGGATCTTCTGGTTGGGTCGCAGCTGGGTGGTCGCTGCGAAGGGTAGTCGGCCGCAGAGCAGCAAGTACGTGAGCACCCCGAAGGACCACATGTCCACCGAGGTGCCGTACGGCTGCCGCAGCAAAATCTCCGGAGCAAGGTAGCCCCCCGTGCCGAGGAAGGACGTGGACGTCGCGCCCTCGCTCAGCACCTTGGCGAAGCCAAAGTCGATGATTTTGACGTCCAGCGCGGCGGCCGCGTCCTGACGACGTCGGCGACGCGTCGACACGGCGAGCAGCATGTTCTCCGGCTTGAGGTCGCGGTGCACGACGCCGCGTTCGTGCATGTGCTGGATGGCCGACAGGATGCAGCGGGCCACGTGCACGGCCTCGCGCTCGGAGAAGCGGCCCTTGTCTACGATGGCGTCGAACAACTCGCCGCCCTCCAGCAGCTCCATGACCAGGATGAGGTAGTTGTCGTCCTCGAAGGCCTGCTCGAGCTTGGCGATGTGCGGGTGGTCCACGCGGCGCAGCACGTCCACCTCTCGGCGCAGCTGCGCGGCCACCTCGACGCGCTTCCTGGCCGACGGGGCCAGGCGGCGCTTCTCGATGATCTTGCAGGCGAAGCGGCGGCCGTCGCTGCGGCGCACGCACTTGTAGCACGTGGACGTGGTGCCCTTGCCGGCCACGCACTCCAGCACGTAGTCGTCGGGCAGCAGCGCGCGGAAGCCGGCGGCCGTGGGGCTGCGGCCCACGCGCACGGGGCTGGCCGCGTGCGACGGCGAGTCGGCCACGAACGACGACTCGGACAGGGTGGCGGCTTCGGAGGACACGGAGCTGGCCGGGCTCTTGCGCTCGCGGCCGAGCTGCTGCAGGCGCACGGCCGAGCGCGGCAGCTCCAGGCCGGCGCCGGCCGCGCGCTTCTTGAGCGGCAGCTTGTCGGGCGACTCGAGGCCGCGCGCGGCGGCCGGCGCCGCGGCCGAGGGCGGCAGCGTCTTGGCTAGCGCGCGGCGGCGCGCCTCGTGGTGGGCCGCGTGGCTGTGGCTGTGGCGGCGGTGGCGGAGGCGCGGGGCGTCCGCGGGCTCCCCGGCGAAGCAGCTCTTCATGATGGCGGCGCCCATGGCGCGCAGGCGGCTCGTTGCGAAGTGCAGGGCGGACGAAGTTACTCACTGCGGCGACGGCGCGAAGGGATCCGGCCGGCAATTGGCGAGGAAACCGAATATTGCGTTCGAAGATTTCCGGCCCGCCGATTGGCCCGCCGGGAGATGCCCGCCGATCCAGATTGGCCCAAACGCCGCCGCAACCCCACGCAAAAATCGACCGGTCGTGACCTGACTTTTTCTCACCTGACCAGCTATTACATGTACGGCTGGCCGCGCGCGCTTCAACCGCTGGCATTGCACACGGCGCGATGTGTCCACCGCCGTGACGCCAGGCAGGCGCCGCGATCTGCGTCATGCGCTGGGACGTTGGTGGCCGGGCGAAATGAGCTGCTTTTGAGGCTGCTGCCGGCCACGTCGCGCTGTTGACGGCCGGGTGTTACGTGGGAGTTTCCGCACATGACGTGCAAGGGGGTCCGGTGCTGAACTAGATGTAGTGATGCGCTCTCCCGGCCGGCCAGGGGTTGTGAGGGTTTCGGGGGTTGCCGGGCGGAACGGCCCCGCACTTTCGCGGCGAAAGTGCATGCTCGGCGGGCGGTTTGCCGGTGCTGGACGCGTTAGCCCAGCCGGAGCGCGGCGGGAGTATCGCACCGATATCGCACCGAGCGAACCGCCGGCTGGCCTGCAGTTGCAGCAGCGTAATGCTCGCTTTACAGCGAGCGCCATCCTGTTGAGGGAGACACGCACCAGGTGGCCCCGCGCCAGCAGTGTCGCCAAATCCCAAACTTTCGACTGCTTCAGGACCGCGCCAGCTGCGCGAGAAGCACGCTCGGCGACGGCCTCCAGCACCGGAGACCGAGTGCATGCAGGCGACGGAAAGATGCTGTCGCACGCGGACTAAATTTCTCTGCACGTTTGGAGCATCCCATGATAGCTTCATGCCGAAGCGCTCGAGCGGCTGATGATGGTCAAAACTCGTCGTGCTCTCATGCCTGGCGCGCACAAATTCTGGACGCAAGTCGCTTCAACGGAGCCGCCACCTGTCACTCATTCCAAGCGTAACATTCTTATATCGACTTCAGGCTTTTGAAATGTCAAGTTTGGCGGTATGTGGTCTACATAAGTGTACCACCGGCCGTACCAGTCCGGGAGGTGTGGTCCACACCTCGCACGAGCAGCTCAGCAGCCAGCCAATTCCTGCGCGCGCCAAGCTCGGCCGCATTTGCCTGTTGCCAAGAGCCGACTCCGACCATGGGCGCGCAGAAGAAGAAGGCCAAGTTCGTGGCCAAGGGCCTGCTGACGCAGAAGATCAAGCAGCGCAATGCCAAGAAGAAGTTCCAGGCCATGAAGGACAAGAAGCGCAACCGCTTCGAGCGCAACAGCGACGCGCCCAGCAAGAAGAAGCCGCGCGGCGCGGCGCCCGAGGCCGGCGCCAAGAAGGACGAGCCCGACATGCTGGACGAGATGGACGTGGACGACTTCCTGAACGCCGACTTCCTGGACTCGGACAACGAGGACGACGTGGCCGACGCCGCCAGCGACGACGAGGCCGAGGACAGCGCCGCCAAGCCCAAGGCCAAGCTGGAGAAGGACGACGACGACGTGGACGACGGCAGCAGCAGTGAGGAGGAGGACGAGAGCGCGCTGGACCCGCGCTACATGACGGGCACGCCCTTTGGCGGAGACGATGACGACGACGAGGAGACGGAGGAGAAGGAGGACGCCGAGGAGGACGCTGAACAGGAGCAGGAGCAGGAGGAAAGTTCCGGTCGCACTGTGGTCACCATGGCCATCCTGCAAAAGGCCGAGAAGGAGTGCTTCGAGACCAAGTCCGTCTCCGGTCTGCGTCGCTTGATGAAGATCTTTAGTGACGCGTGCCGCTCCAGCGACGCCGCGGACACGAGCAAGGAGAGCGAGATCACGTTCGACGTGCAGAGCAGCGCTGTGTACAACCGACTGATGGTCAACGTGTTCCGCAAGACCCACGAGACGCTGATCGCGCTAGTGGCGCTTGAGTCGACGTCCGAGGAAGACACCAAGTTCAAGGTGGACGACAAGAAGTGGAAGAAGTACTCGCTGGTGATCCGTCGTTTCTTCAGCTGCGCGTGCTACTTGCTGGAGCAGACTACGGGCCAGGACATCCAGACTTTCGTGCTGCGCGAGCTCGTGCACTACATCCCGTTTGTGGTGCCGTGCCCCAAGACTTCGCGGAGAATGCTCAAGGCACTGCTTAAGCTTTGGGCGAAGTCGCTGAACTCCAATGTGTGCATGCTGGCGTTCGTTCGTATCCGCGACCTGGCGCTGGCTGTGCCTTTCCCGTTCCTGGAGCTCTGCCTGAAGGGCATCTACGTGACGTACATGCGTAACACCAAGTTCACGAACGAGGTGACCCTGCCTCACCACATTCTGATGGGTAACTGTGTGGTTGAGCTTTTCGGGCTTGACCTCAGCAGCTCGTACCAGCACGCTTTTGTGTACATTCGTGAGCTTGCTATCGCCGTGCGTAAGACGATCACATCTCCTGGCCCCGACTCCTTCAAGGCTGTGCTGAACTGGCAGTTCTTCAACCAATTGCGTGTGTGGACTGCTGTGGTGTGCGCCTACCCGGCTGAAAACCAACTTCGTGCGCTCGTGTATCCGTTGAGCCAGCTTCTGCTGGCTGTTGTGCGGTTATCAAGCACGCTGCGCTTTGCGCCGCTGCGTTTCCACTGCGTGAAGCTTTTACAGCAGCTCGCGCTGGCCACCAACTCTTTCATTCCCACAAGCCCAGCCCTGCTAGAGGTGCTGCAGCTAGAACCGTTCCGCTCTTCGTACAAGGGAAGCGGTGGCAAGAAGGGAGGCAAGGCTGCCAAGGGCAGCAACCCCACCACCGAAGTGGATCTGGAGCTGAGCGTGAAGCTGTCTAAGACTGCACTGGATGCGAAGCGTGTGCACGACCAGCTGATCGTGCGGCTCTTTGAGCTGCTGCAGCGTGAATGCGATGTGTACAAGTTTAACGTAGCATTCCCGGAGCTCGCAGTGCCGCTGCAGCTCACTCTGAACAAGTTCATGCACTCATGTTCTGTCCCCAAGTGGAAAGCTCAGGCTCGTGGACTCAGCGACAGCATCAAGAAGCGTGCCGACTGGATCCGCTCCAAGCGCAGCGGTCTGGACCTTTGCCCTAAGGACACTGCTCAGCTGGACGACTTCTTGCGTGCGGAGCGTGAGGCTGCTGTGAAGAAGCTGTTCGAGAAGGACGCGACGGACCTGCAGGAGAAGCTCGACGCTTCGGCGGAGGCAGTCAAGGAGAAGGAGGATAGCTCGGAGCAGGCCGAGGATGGCAACAAGAAGAAGAACAAAAAGAAGAACAAGAAGCAGCGCGGCAAGAAGACCGGCACGCCCGTGGACGAGGAGACCGTCGCGAAGGTGAAGAAGATGTCGCTGAAGGAGTTCAAGAAGTCCGTAGCGGAGGTGGATGCCGCCGACGAGGTGGGCGACTTCAACTTCTCGTCCGACGAGGAGTAAGTAAAGAGGTAGAGCTACAGACGCATGAATAGATGATACATGGACAGCCAGAGCTGACTGCAATTGCTTTTTTTTCATAAAGATGGTTTGTGTAGGTTTGTGTATTGTGTCCGTTGCGGTGGCGGTGCGTGTGTCTACAGCTCGCGGCTCGCCTAATAGAGACTGGTCTTCTTCATGATGCGCAGGAACTCGTCCTCGTTGATCTCGCCGTCGCCGTCGCGGTCGGCCTCGTCGATCATCTCCTGCAGCTCCTCGTCCGTCATGTTCTCGCCCAGCTCCTTGGCCACGCGCTTGAGGTTGCGGAAGGAGATCTTGCCGGTCTCGTCGTCGTCGAAGAGGCGGAAGGCCTTGAGGATCTCCTCGCGCGAGTCCTTCTCGCTCATCTTGGACGTCATCATCTCGAGGAACTCGGTGAAGTCGATGGTGCCGCTGCCGTCCTTGTCGATGTCCGAGATCATCTTCTTGATCTCCTCCTTCTTGGGCTCGAAGCCCAGCGCGCGCATGGCCACCTTGAGCTCCTTGGCGTCGATGGTGCCGCTGCCGTCCGTGTCGAACAGGTCGAAGGCCTCGCGGATCTCCTGCTTCTGCTCCTCCGTGAGCTCGAACTTCTTGTTTTTCTGGGCCGCGCCCTTGGCCTTGGCGCCGCCGCGCGAGCCGTAGGCGGAGGACATGCTGCTGCTGCTGCGGGAGGAGGTGTTGGGGCCGGCACAAGGCGGGGAATGGCCGCGTGCTGGTGTCCCTTGGCGCGCGATGAAAGATCGCCGCGCTGGTGTGCGCCACACCAACCGGCTGGGGGAAATGACAAAAGACGTATGCGGATTGAAAAGTAGGCCTGTCCATCCTGGTTAAGACCCTCCGTATGTATCCCTACCGTGCAAAAATCACCTTTCGATGCACGGTTTGCGCTAAAACAAATTTCACCATCACCCTGATTTTTTTGTTTGAAGGACAAACGCGCCCTTAGGCAATATTCACATAATCAAAACAGCGGCAAACCCTTAGGAGGTTGTCGCTTACAGAAGTGTATCTGGTGGTTTTCTTCCAAGTTTAAACGCCGCGATGAACACATAAAATTGGTATAAAATTATGAACTATTTGTCACGAATTGCAAAATAGATGTGCTGCATCTCTTGGATTCCTAATCCATCTTTCTCACAAAGATTCGGAGTATTTTGTATCCTTTTTTTTTTTTTGTAGTTTCACCGCTTTCGACTTGTCGCATTGCTACTACGCCCTAAGTTTTGCAAGTGCAGCTTCAAGAAGAAAAATAAAACAGTTAGTCCTTCTTCATGAGAAAAAAGGATACATTTTTCCTTCACTGTTACTACTCTTTTTTTCCTCGCGTGACCATTATAAGAAAGCATCTGTCAAATCATGCCGGCGTGGGTTAATCACCAATGGAAACATGCACGCAACCACCTGCTGGAAGACTGGAGGCTTTGCAAAAACAAATACTATTTTGACAAACCACGATAGCCGTCTACTTCCAGACATCAGTGGAGTTTTTAAGCGCCAAAGTATTCACTGTTGCCTACTGCTATGAATGTTTGTACTTTCTTGATGTCTATTGGGTCTATGAGCTCGCGTGAAGACCGGATTCGATCTTTTTGCATTGCTTTCACGCCACTCCCGTATCCAGGTGTTTTATACTGCTCAAAACCTCTTCCAAATTCCAATAAAGCCCTTTCTCGCTCTGCAGTAAGGCAAATTGTTTGCAGCAGATGTGTTTATATGTGATCAACAGCTTAACGTCCCACGTGAGCGTACAAGATCCCATAGTGGTGGATCTATGCGTTTTTAAACTCACATGTGAGACATTGATATTTTCGACCATGTACAAAGAAAGCATTTTAATACGGTCACCTCCTCTTGTCGACCCATTTGTGGCCAGCCCCTACGTACCAAAGCGTAACCTATCGCTCAATGTAATCAACCCTATCACATCTTGATGTATCTTATTATTATCACATCTACATCCCACTTTGAGATGACGAGCGGCCCTCGGCCTCCATGGAGAAGGTGTCCACGAGCTCGCCCATGAGCTTGGAGATGGACTCGCGGCTGACGCTGATGCTCATGGCCGGCGGCTGGGATTGGAAACTGCGAGCGGCCGGCGGCGCGGGCGCCAGGCGACGGACTGGGGGCAGCGGCGGCCGCAAGTGCACGACAAAGGCAACACGCACGCCCGGCTCGACGCGTGTGGCGGTTGGCTCGCTCCTTCCTCCGACGTCTGCGGCTATGCGCGCGGTCTCTGGCTCTCTGAGCCGCGCATACTGGGCGCAAGTCACGCGCCGCCATACTGAGCGCCAGTCAACAGCTGCCGGCACAGCACCGCTAAGACATCTTGCGGGAATGACCAAATGAGGAGGTAAAAGTGCGCAAGCTGTAGAAGCGCTCGCTATAATGTGTGACGAGGAGCGGTGCAAAACCAGAGCCAAAGTCGCGCGTACAACAAATTTGAGGAGGCTTTTGCTGTATCACTATCATTGCTACCCAGCAACAAGAGTTCATTCATTCGATTTTCTACTGATGTTGTCTGCACAGCACCTTGCTGTTACCCTTCGCATCAATCCTTTTGACTTTTTCATTAGAACCCGTAGTTTTGCTTTTCTCTTCTTGTTCTTGGGGTGACACCTGAACCACCAGCATTATATTATAATACTTGCAGCCATATAGATCAACCCACAGTGTCAACCCTACCGGGTATGGCGCAGCTTTTAATGTGTAGTTGTATAAAACGTGACGAAGCGAAGCATTTAAGTACCGTAACGTGCAAAATTGGGGTGCATTTTGCCTATGACTGAGAAGTAGTGCTTCCTTTTACTGCTGAGACGCTTAATCAACAAGCATTTTAGGAAACAAAATGTAAGTATCGCAATCAACCGGTTTTGCGTATTGACTCATGTAGTCGCTTTTGATGCAAGATTTGAATGAGCAGAGCCAACGTTGACTCCTCTCATTGCTTTTAAAATAGAGGAATCGTTCCGACCGTGAGAGATGGCCTTTTGCGTTTCACGGATTGGCTGTTGTTGGCACGGATAGATCGCCGACGGTGTAAATTATACTACAATCTTTGTTAGGAAACGACGGTAACTACTTAAGTTCGTGGTTGAGGATGTCTATAGTTTCTTCTAAAAGTATAAACAATTTCACCGTTAGTCCACTTCACGGCGCCTCTCTACTCAAGAAGAGCGGCAGCGAGTTCAAACAGTGTACAAGTGCAGCGACGACCGAATCACCGAGGCCAAGAACAACAATCTGTTCTAGGAATTGCGTTTAGAATGTGCCATACCGGTGTTTGTACAAGCATCGTCACGTGCACCGACAAGATCCTCGAAGCGATAGAGGCATATCTCGACGTTGCGCGAACGATGACGCTAACATAGTTGGTGGACAAGGTGTTGGAGGGCTCTCCACGTTGACCAACTGACAACAAAGCTAATAATGATCAAGCAGGTATGTCACCTAACGAGCCACAACCATTGCATTGATGCTAACATTCGTCTGCTGTACAGATTGGAAAGAGCCACAAACAGGCAATATTGATATTAATATCGCCATTTCTGCCTAGAAACTTGTAGGGATTTAGGCGAATTGTGACTATAGTGTCTGCTGTGATGAAACGAACTACAATCGCTTTTGTATGTACCCCCAATGTAATGAAGCAATAGCGAAGCCTACTGTTGTCAAGACCCCGCCCTTGAAAACCAAAGATAATTTAGTGCTGCACCAGCTGCAACGAGTTTCCATTCGAATGGACACAAATGCGTCTTTTGTCAAGGATTTTATAGTGCCGTCAAGAGCTCGGCTACATATCGTGACAATTTCGCCGGGAAGAGCATGGTTATCGTGATTGACTATTTTTCTGCGCACAATCAAACTGAAAATGGTTGGCGCAGGACCTACGAAAGTACAATAACGTCGCACTTCTCCGGCTTAGCCCATACTTTTGTGGCAAAGTGGTTTCGCAAAAATTGCTGATCAGGGGGTTCCTGTTGCACACGGCGCCCAAACTGCCGACTAACGGAGGGGGTACTCCGATCTTCCGTGAAGTTACTGATCTCACCTTGGGTACCCGTCGGTGGGCTAGATCGCTCTTCGGGTGATCTCGGAGCGGTGCCTTGTGATATTAAGCTGTCTGGCAGACAGTGGGAGCTTGTGGCAGCAGCGGGGATACTTCTACGCGCTGCGCCTGTAGAGGGGTCAAGTAATTAATATACTGCGACCTGTGAGAGCGCCTTGATCTTAGCCGAGTTTGGTCCTGGGATGTTGTAGTCGGCCTGGGGCCTTCCTTCCTTAGTCCTTTCCGTGCTTGCCGCTCCCTATAGCGGGGTCTTAGTAGTTGAGAGTCGACAGACACACTAGCCAAGCAATCTAGGCGTCTGGGCGATGTATGATCTTGCGGTGGTTACTCCTTGTAACGTCGGGTGGGCCAAAAGCTATCCCGTACCCGGTAAGAAGAGGGAAAGACCGCTCGAGATAAAGAAGGCCAAAAGAATTATGTTTAAAGTGTAAGCTTGTCCTATCGACTCCCCTGGGACGCCTGTGAACCGTTCTGGCTTCTTACATACTAAGATCAAGACAAATGTTGCGGTGTCGAAATATTCCTGTCGAGACCGATATCGCTTGGGTACAATCGGGTTGAACAGGGGGCAACAGCTGAATGTATGCTGTCACTATAGAGATATGATGTCCTTATAGAGGGACGTCAGCTTGATTGGTCTGCAAGATCAAAAAAACTTCTTATATCCACATCACCACACTTTCGAATACCAAACACCACCGAATACCTAGATTCTAGACACTGGGCTTTGACAGAACATTAGCATATATTTCTTTTTTTCGGTACAGGCTGCTTCGGTTTATTCACAGAAAGGTGAAAAAGGTCACTACGCAAAACCGGTTGATTGCAATACTTACATTTTGTTTCCTTAAATGCTTGTTGATTAAGCGTCTCAGCAGTAAAAGGAAGCACTACTTCTCAGTCATAGGCAAAATGCACCCCAATTTTGCACGTTACGGTACTTAAATGCTTCGCTTCGTCACGTTTTATACAACTACACATTAAAAGCTGCGCCATACCCGGTAGGGTTGACACTGTGGGTTGATCTATATGGCTGCAAGTATTATAATATAATGCTGGTGGTTCAGGTGTCACCCCAAGAACAAGAAGAGAAAAGCAAAACTACGGGTTCTAATGAAAAAGTCAAAAGGATTGATGCGAAGGGTAACAGCAAGGTGCTGTGCAGACAACATCAGTAGAAAATCGAATGAATGAACTCTTGTTGCTGGGTAGCAATGATAGTGATACAGCAAAAGCCTCCTCAAATTTGTTGTACGCGCGACTTTGGCTCTGGTTTTGCACCGCTCCTCGTCACACATTATAGCGAGCGCTTCTACAGCTTGCGCACTTTTACCTCCTCATTTGGTCATTCCCGCAAGATGTCTTAGCGGTGCTGTGCCGGCAGCTGTTGACTGGCGCTCAGTATGGCGGCGCGTGACTTGCGCCCAGTATGCGCGGCTCAGAGAGCCAGAGACCGCGCGCATAGCCGCAGACGTCGGAGGAAGGAGCGAGCCAACCGCCACACGCGTCGAGCCGGGCGTGCGTGTTGCCTTTGTCGTGCACTTGCGGCCGCCGCTGCCCCCAGTCCGTCGCCTGGCGCCCGCGCCGCCGGCCGCTCGCAGTTTCCAATCCCAGCCGCCGGCCATGAGCATCAGCGTCAGCCGCGAGTCCATCTCCAAGCTCATGGGCGAGCTCGTGGACACCTTCCCCATGGAGGCCGAGGGCCGCTCGTCCATCTCGGACTTCGGCAAGCTGCTCTTCACCGAGGGCCAGGCCGCGGCCAAGTCCGGCCCGCCCGCGGCCGAGGCGGCCGGCGCTAAGGCCGCGTCGGCCACGCCCGCGGCCACGCCGCAGACTGGCAGCAAGCGCGTGTTCACAGAGATCAAGGGCGTGCCGCGCCAGAAGCAGCACGACATCATGAAGACCAAGGACAAGGCCGTGCCTAAACGCTGGACGCAGGAGGAGGACGACAAGCTGCGCGAGGCCGTGGGCCGCCACGGAGAGCGCAACTGGAAGTCCATCGCCGAGGAGGTGCCCGGCCGCAACCACACGCAGTGTCTGCAGCGCTGGACCAAGGTGCTGGCGCCCGGCCTGGTCAAGGGCCACTGGCGGCCCGACGAGGACGAGCTGCTCAAGGAGCTCGTGGCCGAGGGCCGCAAGAACTGGGGCCAGGTGGCCACGCGCATCCCCGGCCGCACCTCCAAGCAGTGCCGCGAGCGCTGGTACAACCACCTGGACCCCAGCATCGTGCGCGGCGAGTACACGCCCGAGGAGGACCGCATGATCCTGGACGCGCAGGCCCGGCTGGGCAACCGCTGGTCGGCCATCGCCGCCATGCTGCCCGGCCGCACAGAGGACGCCGTCAAGATCCGCTGGAAGTCGCTTTGCAGAGTGCGCAAAGGGTGCGTCATGCTGGCCGGCTGCTGCTACGTTCACAGGGAGCTAATGTTACGTTGACGTTTTTGCTGTTCGCAGACAAGGCCGTCGTGGCCAGGCCGACAAGGGTAAGATGACCCCCAAGGGCGTGATGGGCATGCCTGGCCAAATGATGCAGCAGGGCCCAGGCTTCGACGGCGGGATGGTCAAAAGCGAGGAGGTGGCGGCGTTCTCCATGCACCCGCAGCAGGGCACGCAGATGATGCGACTGCCGAACGGCCAGATGGTGCCGGCAGGAAATATGCAGGCTGGCGGACACCACCCTTCGATGAGCATGGTTGGAGGCATGGGCGGCAGCGGCATGATGTACCAGAGCGATATGAGCGGTGGCGGGTACGACCCCACTATGGCTCATTACCGCAAGCCTCCGATGCAGCAGCACATTGTAAGCAATGGATATGGCCACTCGCTTCCACCCTCGGGGCCGATGCCAGGCAGCAACGCGCAAGACTACCCGGGAGATCGTCGAGGAAACATGGTTTCGTCTAACGGAATGCCGGCGCCACCGCCCCAGGATGGGTATCGTCAAGGTTACTCGGGGCCTTCGCCGTCCTATGCTTCCAATATGAACGACGGCATGTACCCCACGGGGTCTTCAACGCCCAGTGGAGGCTTGAATAATGGTCAGATGTATGGTAATGCTCCGCAAATGAACAACTACCGTCAAGGAGGAGCGATGTACGGTGGTTCACAGGTATCGCCCCACCAGCAGCAGCAAATGGCACACTCACCACACCCACAGATGATGTCATACGATTATGGTATGCCGCAAGCGCCAAGTACAGCTGAGTCGATGAACGGGGGATCAGCGAGCCACTCAATGATCTCAAGCAGCAACGGGATGAATAACCCGGCCGCTGCATTTGCGCAGCACCAGCAACGGCGTCAGCAGCAGCAGCAGCAGCAGCAGCAGCAGCAGCAGCAGTCACAACCGCAACAGTTTGTGGAACGCGCACCACCTATTCCTCATCACATTACCCAGCACCAGCCACAACAAGAACACCAGCATGTACCAGTACAACGGCATCTTTCTGTACACGAGCAAGACCAACCAAACCCCGAGAGGGAGCCACCGTCGTCACATCTGCAGGATGACAAGCCAGCTACGAATGGCTACCACGCTAAAGAGGACCAGCGGCCTGGACCCATTCCCGCTCCATCTACTCAAGGAATGCCAAATCCGGCTGCGATGTTCGCTCGCAGCCAGGCCGCCAAGGCTTCTCCTGCTGCTGCAAACAGCAACCCAGTGGCCGCCTTCCTACAGATGCAGCAACAACAAAAGCGGAAGGAACAGCCTAATGGCGTGAGCAAATTGCCCCAGACGGGTTTGCAGAAGCCCTTCAACCCGGCAGCAGCTTTTGCGCAACGGATCCAAGCAGGGCAGCGACCCCCGATGCCTAGCAGTAGCAGCGCAGGCTCTACAAAATCTAACGATGACACAGCAGACGAAGATGACGGTGACAACGGATCTAGTGACAAGACGAACGAGCCTTCGCTCAAGAAGGTCAAGCCGAGACTCAGCATCGATGCTGCTCGAGCTTCGGCCGCTCGGCGATTGCGCAACTCGGGCAGTGGAGGCAACTTGGCCGGTCGCGGCAGCCTGGATGTGTTTTTGAACGAAATCGGCGACGTCGGCCGGTTGTCAGACCTCAAGATGGACGAGTTCCAGACGCTGGACGAGTTGTGGCGGGTCTCCGGCGACATGGACCGGCTATCGTTATGAGCATGTTGGTCAGGAAAGTAGGTTCGCCATATCCGCGGCAATTAAACAACGTTTTGTTCTGTAGATTTGTTGGCTGTCCAAGTGGGGTGCGGGTTTGACCCGGGTCGAGCTACACGCAATCGCTACGCTATCTGCGCCTGTCTCACGACGTACCGCATCCCACTCGTGTCAAATTCTTCTTTGCTGTTGACGTGTTCATGACGTCAACGCAGGTGATACCCAGGCGGGTCGAGACTCACGCGGGTCATGGCGCCGCTATTTTTTCGGTGTCCGCGTCCATTGTTTAATTTGCTTCGTTGTGTAGAGGACGGTGTCCAAGATGGCAACTGCAGAGGGGAGAGTCCATCAAGAGCTGACAAATTTGCGAAGAGCTGCGTCATCGGAAGGTCGCGGCCGCGTTGTGTACCTTGCAATCGACGGCATTAGCTGCACTAATGGCGCTCAGCAAGTGCAGGATACATTGAACACCGCTGATGGGGTTGCCAACGCTATCGTGGACTTGGATACGAAGCAGGCGGCGGTCTATTTGAGCCCGGACAGCCACCTCACTGAAGCCGACTTGATTGCCTTGGTCAAGTCCGCGGGACAAAAGTACACGGCGTCCGTGATGTCACCCGTGTGCAGTGTCGAAGTAGACCGGTCTGCACCCACGTCTCGCACGGTGCTTCTGGAGATAGAAGGTATGAGCTGTGCGAAGAATTGTGCGCGCAAAGTGCAACAAGCCCTCACTGAAACAGAAGGAGTGGTGTCAGCGACGGTGGATTTTGATTCGAAGAGGGCCTCTATCGAAGTGAGTCCTGAGCGCCACTTCAATGACGAAGGGTTGCTCGAGGTAGTCCAAGGTGTTGGGTCAAAGTTTAGCGCTTGCCTCATTAACCCAGACGGAGAGGCACTGCCGCCGAAGAGAGTTGGGGCTGAAAGCAATCACACGTCGGATGAGAAGAGCTTTGCGTATGTGGATGACATTAACATTTCAATTGATGAGGCTGTCAAGAGTGCGCTAGCTAAGGCCACTTTGTTGATTGGTGGCATGACATGCAACTCGTGCGCCAACACAGTTGAGACTGCATTGGCACGCTTGGAAGGCGTACAGTCTGCTGATGTAAGCTTTGCAACGGAAAAAGCTGTGGTGCGCTTTGATAAGGATGTGGTCGATGTTCGATCGCTTATTGAAGCTGTTGAGACTGTTGGATATGAAGCTTCATACGTGTCAGGCGACGACAAGAGCGAGACTGGTAACGTGACACTCTTAGTCGGCGGGATGACATGCAACTCGTGCGCTAACTCAGTTGAGAATGCGCTAAAAAGCACGGAAGGAGTGTTATCAGTTACCGTCAGCTTTGCAACAGAGAAAGCTGTAATTTGCTTCGACAAGAATGTTATTGGAATCCGAGCGTTGATTGACGCAGTGGAAGACATTGGATACGAGGCCTCCTACGTGTTAGGTACAGCGGCGCAGCAAGCCCTTGGCGATCAGCGCGCGAGGGAAATTATGCGTTATCGTACCGACTTTCTTATTGCCTTGATATTTACGCTTCCAATCCTCTTTATAATGCTGCTGTTCGAGAATATTACACGCTTCAAACACGGTTTGATGTCCAACATTCTGCCGGGTCTCTCGTGGGAAGCGTTAAGTGTGGCAATTCTTGCGACCCCCGTTCAATTTTATTCTGCTCGTAGATTCCACCTTGATGCTTGGAAGGGGATGAAAAATAGGATGCTAGGCATGGCTTTTTTGGTATCAATGGGTTCTAACGTGTCGTATGCCTACGGATTGTTCACTATTATCCGCGCTATCATAATGGATGAGTCGAGTATTGCCGATGCAGACATGTTCATGACATCTTCTGTTCTGATCTCATTTGTGGTTCTAGGAAAGCTTTTAGAGGCGACTGCAAAAGGAAAAACATCAGCGGCACTGACTAAATTGATGGAGTTGCAGGTCAAAGTAGCTACGCTTTTGGTTTTCAGTACAGATAAATCTCGTGTACTCGAGGAAAAGGTAGTACCAATTGAGCTGGTGCAACGCGGTGACATCCTCAAAGTAATTCGAGGGTCATCAATTCCGACGGACGGTATCGTCGTTTACGGTGAAGGGCGTGTCGATGAGTCGATGCTGACTGGCGAATCGAAGACAATCAAGAAAAGCGTTGGCGATCGTGTGTTGGGGGCGACATTGAATGTGGACGGGCTGTTTCACATGGAAGTCACAGGTATCGATAACGACACAGCTCTAGGCCGTATCATTCGGCTTGTGGAGGATGCCCAAACATCCAAAGCGCCAATTCAAGCATACGCCGACTATATTTCCTCCATCTTTGTTCCAACAGTGTTAGCGCTTGCGTTCGTGACCTTCGCGGTGTGGTATATTCTGGATGGTAAATTCGTGTCTGCACTAGACTTCGGAATTGCAACGCTCGTTGTGGCTTGCCCATGCGCTCTAGGATTGGCGACACCAACTGCTGTAATGGTTGGAACCGGTGTTGGAGCAGAGCGCGGTGTATTGATCAAGGGAGGTGAGCCTCTTCAGACTGCGCATAATGTGAACACGATCATCTTTGACAAGACTGGAACGCTGACGATTGGAAAACCCGTTGTGACTGATATGCTAGTGTTCAGCAAGAAGCTAAGCTCTCATGAGTTGGTCACACTTGCTGGCTCAGCGGAACTAGGCAGCGAACACCCTCTAGGATCGGCTATCACCGAGTATGCCAACTCGATTTCGTTGTCTCTAGAGCAGCCAACACGTTTTCAAGGAGTGTCAGGAAAAGGTATTTCGTGTTTGGTGAGTGAGCACAAGGTCGTAATTGGCAAGAGAGCATGGATGATAGATAACAACGTGAAGGGGTTAGAAAGCCATGAGTTGGAAGAAGCCACGATAGGATTTCAGAACGCGGGTAAGACACCAGTTTTCATCAGCGTCAATGGTGAATTGGGTGCTGTGTTTGCGGTTGCAGATGCTCCACGTGAAGAGGCTGCTCGTACGCTGAAGCAACTACACGACATGGGGGTGGAAGTGTGGATGATTAGTGGTGACAACGAGCAGACAGCGCTCACCGTTGCTAACCAGCTGGGTATTAATCGCCAAAATGTTATGGCTGAGGTGCTTCCCTCTCAGAAGTCAGCAAAGGTCAAAGACCTGCAGGACATGGACCGTATTGTCGCGATGGTCGGTGATGGTATTAATGATTCGCCTGCACTCGCCCAGGCAGACTTAGGCATCGCAATGGGTGGCGGCACAGAGATTGCGGTCGAGACGGCAGATATGGTGCTCATGAAGTCGGATCTATTCGATGTGATTATAGCTCTGCATTTGTCACGTACCATCTTCAATCGCATTCGGATGAACTACGTGTGGGCATTCGGGTATAACTGCTTGTTGATTCCACTAGCAGCTGGTGTACTGCACCCCGTTGGGTTCAGCATTCCGCCCATGTTTGCCAGTGCTGCGATGGCTATTTCATCGGTGTCGGTGGTGGTCTCATCGTTGCTGCTGCGATTGTATACCCCTCCAAAGTTTAATCGGGATTCCCAAATAACCAAGGCAACATCACGATTATCGAAAGACCAAACATTATCCGCACCTTTACTTTCACCTAGCACAATGCAAGAGCCGTAGGTCGAAATCTTTTGAAGACACTTGTTGCAGGAGGTGTAAAACAACAACAAAGAGCTTTTTATTTGCATGCGCTACATTTCAATCAGATTTACGGGAAATCTCACAATGGGACTCAAATTGAAAATTGTTGCAAAAGGGGACTCAATCGCCTCAGGAGTTTAGTGCACTTAAGCCTTGACCTGTTTCGATGGAGAGCTGACCGCGAGCCGCTTGACGCGGTGACGTACGCTGCTCGATTTGGAGAAACTGCTGGACGGTGGAGATGCCGCACAACGAGGCTGCACGACGAGGAGAAGCCGCTCGACCAGGTGAATCTGCTCGACGCAACAGCCACTCGACAAACAAGTAGTTGCATAAGTTAGCTCCCAATTGCAGAAGGAAGCAGATCCAGGTTTGGATGCACTAACTCAAAAGGAGTTAAGGAGATTGAGTCCCCATTTGCAACAATTTTCAATCGAGTCCCCTGTCAAGATTTCCCTTAGATTTCGCATCTACTTCGCATAATAAATTAACAACTTTGGCGACTTCGGTTTTTTCTGTGCTGCCGTTGTTTCAATCGTGCAAAGCTCACGACAATACGGTATCACCATTACCACTTCATTAAGATTTAGAGTGCGTTTTGGTATATTTGTCATCGTTCAGAAACTCTTAACCTTAGACTTGTACAAACGAAAGTGTCATTAGTTCTTGAGAAGGCGAGAATGCTAGTAGGAAAGCTAGGTGAGTTCGAGATGTTTATTACTACTAGTGGTTCGATTTGATCGCGGTTGTGTCGGCTAACTACACCTGTTAGACTAGTAGCATTTCCAAGCAGCATTTAGTTGCGGGCAAGTGTGCCCTTGCCATACTCTCCCTTCGCTTGCAGGGTCTTGAGAGCCGAACAGCAAAATGCAGAATGACGTTGAGGGCTGTTCACCACCACTTACACCGGTCACAGCCTGAAGTCGCCGTTGAATTCGTAGAGTCGACGATTGCGCACTTCGCAATCGGTGAACTAGACCATGCAAATTGCGGTGCTCGCAATCTTGAGCTCCTTGCTGCGTCAGAATGGTACCCTGCTATCGGTACATAGCTACATCCGTCCCTGCCACACAACTCGCACACCATATTCACTTGTACATCAACCACCAGCGTCGTGCTGGGCTGCATGTCCCTCCGCTTGACCCGCTTGTGCCGCCTCCCGCTGCGTCGTTGGCGCGTCATGAGCGCGTCCTCCAGCTCCGCCAGCGTTTCCTCCACCTCTCGGTCTTTTTCCGGTGCCGACCGCAGCTCGGGAGCCTCAGGAACCGCCGAGAACCCCCTGGCCACCAAAGTCCGACGACACCAGAGCCACCTGCCGGGCGAGCAGACGCTTCCGGGGGCCGAAAATGCGCCCAAAGACGGCGCAGACGACGACCGAGGAGGCCCCAAAACGCTGGAGCAGCTGAAGCTGCGCGTGCTGAGCTGCAGCGAGCACTTTGTGGTGCTGAACAAGGGGCCGGACGAGCGGATGGACGGCGCCTTTGACGTCACGATCGAGAAGGCGGTGAGTGGGTTCATTGCAAGTTTTGCAGTCACAGAGGAGCTGAGAGTGTAATGGATGTGGTGCTCGTTGGCAGCTGACAAGAGACTTCCCGGAGGTGCCCAAGTTCCGCTGGATCCACCAACTCGACTTTGGTACGGACAAGTTAGTGCTGGTAAGTGAAGAGGTGACTCTGATGAGTGTTGTGGGTTGTGGTGCAGCGACTTCGGGTGTGCTGGTGGTCGGCGCAAACAAAGAGTGAGTGGATGAGAGTTGGGGGTATGGACTGGAATGAAGACTGATTGTGATGCTGAACAATATAGGGCCACTGCAACGGGGTGTCGACTCTTCCGTGAGAAGCACGTGCAGAAGGAGTATCTTGCGGTGGTGCGTGGACACTTGCCCTTCAACCCAGCGGATAGTGTCGATAGCACTGGCGCGCCAGCCAAGCCTTGTACATTTTCGAAGCTGGGAATGCTCATTCAAGACATGGAGGAACTGGAAAGACTGAGGAACCAACAACGTGGAACGCGAGCGCACCAAAAAATGGCAGGATATCCGCGAGGAGCGCGCCATGGACCGAATTTGTTCACGATGGAGCAAGCACAATTGCTGCGTGAAAGTCAGGGAGACCCGCGGGGTGAAGTGCGGGGCACTACAGCAGGAGCTGGTGCTCGTGAGCTAACACCTGCAGAGCTTGCTTTCACGAAGATGACGTGGCACGACTTAACGAAGGAGGAGAAGGACGCATACACGGAGAAGGCGAAGGCAGACAAGCAGCGCTTTCTTCGTGAATTCTCTGTGTTCTTGAGCCAGGAAAAAGTGAGAGTCGCCCGCAAGCGTAAATATGAGTGTCTTGATCGTGACAACAGTGAGGAAGCAGATGAACCTGTGGCCTACATTTTCGATGCACCAATAATCGAGCCGCATCGTAGTACCGGCGTCTTTCGCATGCAGGTGGGCACGGAGACCAATACTATAGCTAAGCAGTCCACGACGATCGCCTTTGTTCTAGGGCACGCGACGTACAATGGCGAACCTGTCACGAAGGTGTTGCTGCGTCCGTTAAATGGCCGCAGGCACCAACTGCGGCTTCACCTTGCACACCACGGCTTTCCAATTGCGGGCGATGTCACTTACGGCTCACAGGAAGATGAAGCGCCTCGCATGATGCTGCACGCTTGGAGAATTTGGCTTCGTGGACGTCCGGCAGATCAGGTAATTGCACAAAAGAAGAGGGACTCCTGCGAAAGGCTAACTGATGCATGTGTTGTACTTTCGTTCTTACTATTGCTTAGAAGAAATACGGTGACCTATATTTCGAGAGTCCGGATCCGTTTGAGCCCATCGTGCCAAGCCAACGTGAAGTCTGCACTATTACCTACCACAAACAGAAGCAAGCAGAAGTGCAAAAAGCAGCGGACGAAGCGGCCAAAGTCACATCAAAATAGTGTGTCTAAACTCCTGCCTCGTCCAGTTGGTGAAGCACGCCGAGTACGTCCACAGTTGACGGATGTTCAGACCCCTGTTCATAACATAGTTTGAGTTGGTCGATTATGGAATGTGCTACATCAGAGTAATAGAGAAACCCACCAGTGCGTCGATGTAGATGTCTAGAGCCTGTTTCACGAAGGCCTTAGCTTGTGCGTGGTCTCCTAGAAAGAGAAACAGCAGTCCTAGTGTATAAAACACTTCTCCAGTAGCAACATGCTTAGCTCCTAGCAAGTTCTGACGAATGTTGACGATCTGTTGTAGCATGGAGCTGGCTTCTTGGATTCGCAAACGCTGGTGCTCCAGCATCCAGGCGGCTGTATCCTCTGGCGGGTTTGTCAAGAAACGGTACCAGATATCCACTACTTTGTCCAGCATGGCCAGCGCGCTGTCATTCTGTTGGTTGCGCTGCTGAAGATCACGTTGTTGCTGCTGTCCTTCCTGCTGAGCTTGTGCTTGCTGTTGTCGTACAGCAGCACGTTGCATCCGGTGGAAGGTTAAGCCGAGGCAAAAGTAGAGCTCAGAGGTGTAAAGGTGATCAGGGCCAAATAGCAACGAGCAGTGATAAGCTCCGTGTGCTGCGCGCTGAAGACTTTCGGAGTAAGCACCATACTCGAGGTGCAACAAGCTATAGAGCTTGTTCATGCGGATGACGAATAGGTTCTTCATCTCCTCGGGTAGCTCAGGCAAGGACACCCCAGCACCTAGTAGAATCTTTGAAGCCGTGTTTTCGCCAACTTTTCGATCCTTTACCAAAAGCCAATTCACCAGAGAGAGCACTTCCTCAGCAGGCTTGAGTTGTCTTTCACGGAGAGAGATGTCGACCAGCACCAAGTAAAAGGGCACAAGTCTCAGTGAGTTCTTGCCGTAAGCCTCTGTGGCCTTCTTGAGTGCTGTCACTGCTTTCCCGTGTGCTTGCTTAAGCTGCCTCAGAAAGCAGAGTTCTTCACTCTCACGCCGCATTTGCTCGCACTGCACGTGCGGGGACGGTGATCCCTCGGAGGCGTCGACAACAGCCCCATGGCGTTGGGGACTTCTAGGTATTGAGGCCGATGCCATTGCGTCGCTTAGATCAGTGCGGCAAGGAAGCGTCGGCAAAGCTAAAGATGCAACGGCTGTGCGGTCGTCGGATTACTGAAAAAGTGCTTTTCGAGGAACTCGATTCAAAACTTATGAGAAAGAATCATCTTCGATGGAAAGTGACAAGTGGCATTTTTCGCTGACGAACAACTACAATTGATTCTGCTTTCAAAAAGTGCTGATGAACAATCGCCTTCTTGAACGGATAGCACTGGTATGCATTGTTTTCTTCGCTCTGTACTGGTTCACAGCCATAATTGTCTGGAGCAAATGGGCCGAGTTGAAGGACCTTAGCGCAAATGGGATGGATATGAGTGATCGGCATCACGAGTCAGAAGCAGATGAAAGAAGCGTTTATCCGTTGCAGGCGTGGAAAACGCACGAATTTAAATGTCTAGGCTGGGTGCAGACGGATGATGATGGTGATGAAGTTGGAACACGAAGAGAATGCTGGCAACGCGTCCGCGCGGGTGATGCAGGGTATTGCGAGGTACTCAACACAACCTCTGGAGAGGTGTTCCGCGTAATGCACACGACCAGTCTCTCGTTGAAAGATGATGCCCGGTTCACTTGTGAGTTGGCCAAGGCTTTCTCTTCCTTCCGATTTCACGCAGCAGCGTATCGCCACGACCCACCCATGGTTCTCGATCAATCTAACAGCGAGGGAATTGTAATGGCTGTCTACGAAGGTGTGTTACCAAGTGCGTTCGCTAGTATACGCCGACTGCGGGACACAGGTTGTACTCTGCCTGTAGAACTATGGTTCCGCCATGATGAGCTCACGCCAGAAAATCCAGTCTTGTTACTGCTGATGAAGAAGTTTGGCCCCATCACTTTGCGGCGGGTTTTCGATGAACGCATTTACGGCTTCAACGTAAAGATTCACGCACTTTATTACTCGCATTTCACAAGAGTGTTGCTACTGGATGCCGACAACTTTGCTGTGCAGGACCCATCACCTTTGTTTTCCTCTTCGGTGATGAAAACCTACGGTGCAGTGTTTTGGCCCGACTTCTGGAACCCCGGTAACTCGATCTTCAATCTTCATGCGCAGAGTTTGGTCTGGGAATTGCTGGGAATGGAGTATGTGGACATGTTGGAGCAGGAGAGCGGTCAGGTCCTAGTGGATCGAGCAATGAGTAGGCCAATGCTGGAGCAGTTGCTTTACTATGCAACGCACAAACCCAACCTGTTTACCAAACTAAAACTTGTGTGGGGTGACAAGGACCTCTTTCGCTTGACCTGGCTGCAGCAGAAGAAAAGTTTTTACTACAACGACCACCGCATGCCAGGAACAATCGGAATTGTGAACGAGAGTCGCGAGCGCTACTGCGGGGTGACCATGGTGCAATACAATTTAGGAGGCGAAGGCATGCTTTTCTGGCACCGCAACACCATCAAGTTAAGCGGCCGTGAGGATGACCGTCAGGTTTGGCATACAGTGCAGGAGTTGATCAGTGTGAAAGAAGAGCGCACTGATCCAACCCCCAAAATCCTGTCGTTCAACGGTGAAAAAATGTTTAACCAAACATCATGTTTCGGTATTAGACGCTACAAGATGAACACACAGGTGCGAATGATACGGATCGATGCACTTGGTGGCGGCTTAGATTCATTGGAAGATGTTCTCCTTAGATATGCGCGCCAGGCATACAAACTGCTTAACGAGGGCTAGAATTATGGCTACCTACAGCTCACTTGAACGATGAGCAATTATTTGACGGATACTGCCAGGAAATTCCAAATCAAGATTTGCCTCGACATCAAGAAAAGCGGCTCGTTTGAGTTGGGCGCTGTACTTGAGAAATTTAGTTGCTGCTTCTTCTCGAATTGTGCAGAATGAAGACGATTCACTACCACATCGGCTTGCTTGAAGTGCCATATGATTATAGACTAAGGATTGCATATAGCTAATATCCTTCAGTCTCCTTAAGTTTTGCTCTGAAGAAAACATCTTTGCACCGTCCTTGAGGATTTCAGCGGCCTTGGTTGCCGCAGACCCCGGTTCTATTGAACCTTCCTTGGAACGTTTGATGCTTGCAATCATAGTCTTCGCTAGCACCAGCAAACATTCTCCACGCAGATCAAGACTGCCGTGCTCCATCACCAGAGGCATCTGGTCATTTATAAGTGAATATGCATCTTGCAGCTTACCCATTGCAATGTAAAGCTCAGCCATGACAACGTGAGCCTCAGCTAGCAGGAGGTCGTAATGGTGACTTTTGCAGATGTCCACACTTTTTAGCAGCGCATTTAAAGACGCGAACGGTGCGTGAGGAGCTGCAGCTCGAAACCGAGTTCGACTGGTCGATATCAGCACCTGGGCGTGCAGATAAGCAAACCCATGCTCGCTGCACGTATCTGCTAAGTTTTTAAGTAGATCAAGGCTTCGAGGATAATCACCAATGGCAGTCCACAAGCTAGCCTTCAGCATCAGCGCCTCAAGATAAGCAGGAAAATCTTTTCTTTCGGGAGATAGCACCAGTATCGCATTTAGATGAACTTCTGCACGCGCAAATTCCCCTCTTTGGACTGCCCATAAGAAGAAAAGATGGTGCAGCATCCTCTGATACGACATATCGTTAAGCAAATGACGCCGCCCCACATTTTTACGCTTACCGTCAGCAACGTCCACAAGGAAGTTGAGTGCTCGCTCATACACAACTCCTTCTGCATTCGTTTGAGAAAGGTTGGCCATAGCCATTTGTCCCACTGCTAGCGCAAGTTCTGCTGTACTGGCCGAGTCTTCGTAACACATTAGGTGCATTTCGCTAAATGCTTGCTCCAGAGAGCGCTGCCCGAATAGACTCCATCCGAGCGCAGCTGAGATTGTAACTTTTCCACTCAGTTTCCAAACTGTATCGAGAATCGATTCTGCCGACTTTATCCACTCCATTCCATTTCCACTAAATCGATCAGATGCATCAGCTCCGGAACCTACACCCTGTTGAGCTTGTAGAGCAAGCATTGCTCGCGTACCAGTATTCGATAAACCGGTAAGGGGGGTGGCTATTGATGCAATCGATTGCATTGTTTCGTGAAGACGCGACCAAATATGTAAGGGCCGAGGTGCTGGAGCCTGTACAGCAATAATGTGCGGGACAAGATGTGACGCTGACTCTGGCTTGGATGTACTGCCGCGCATTAAGTCACTCTCCACCTCCGTCAATGTCGCCAACACTTGTAGTGCAGGAAGGCGCAACTCCTGTGCGCGCTCTAAGCAGCTACCAACTAGTTGCAAGACAGCGTCTTTAGACTTCCCAATCTTTTGGTTAACGCAAATAAGCCATGCAAGTGCAAATGCTACACAGATATGATCTCCGTGGTGCTGGGCTACTCGAATTGCCTCTTGTATGCTCTCCTGTGCCGCATCATAATGATCGAATTTTATCTGCAGCCCAGCCAAGTTTAGCGCTGCGAATTGAATACCACTGCCTCGAAAATGCAAGGCAGCACTGGTCGAGCCAGAAGTAAAATTTCCACCATCACTGGTGCTTCCTCGAGAGTCTTGCCGTGGAGAGAGCACATCGTGGTACTGGTGCAAGCTGTCGAGGGCACCTTGGTAATCGCGGTCGTGAAGAAAGGATAAATACTTTACAAACAGAACGTTTGGGTTTGCGTCGTCCATCTTTTTGCGAAGGAGTCGAAGCTGTTCTTCTGTCGACTGACCTCTGGTTTGCTCTGAATCGTGACGATGATTATTCTGTCCTCCCTCCATCTCTCTCACCATGTCGCTCAATATATAATTCAACTGGTCATTCGACCATGCCGCTGGGTCGTTCACTTCTCTGACAGCTTCCACCGCTAGCAATTTCTCTGTCAAAATCTGTGGATCAACTTTCGTGGTTGCAGGAGTCATCAAGTTGCTTGTAGATGATACGTTGTGCGACGGCGTGGCGCTACCCGACTGAATCGGCGACAAGAGCAGCTCGTCGTCCTCCAGCTTGCTTTCGTTCCACAAATGCTGCGACGCCGGTGATCCCATGAGCTCCAAACTGCTGTCCTTTTCTTCCACCTTCTCCGCTTGTTTCTCCTTCTCAACATCCTCCTTAAACTGCTCCAGATACTGCACCACGTCGTCGTACAGCCTCGACAGACCGTCAAACAACAGGCGGTTCACCGCCAGCAAGAAGTTGCGGACGAACACACCCAGCAGACTCGTGCGGACGAGCGTGGAGTTGGCCGAGTCCACGTCCATCTCGTCGTCCTCATCTCTGGTGTTGGCCAGCGGCGCCACGCACTCTGAGATCTGCTCCACCGTGTTCCACACGGCGTCGGGGCTCTCGATCCTGGTCAGGATGCTCACGAGCTGGAAGGAGAGCTGCTTGTAGTCCTCTGCACTGTCAAAACTTATCTCCAAGCGTCGCAATAAACTCTTTAAGGTCGTGAATCCTTCGTTCTGATTGGGCGAAATCGGGTGCTGGATCTCCAGGCTCAGGAAGCGCGCGAGCGTGTTGAGCGCCGTCCTGCTGAGGCCGCGCGGCGGCGGCGGCGGCGCGTGCGTTGCGTCCACCAATGAGGCCACCGAGTCCTCGCCGCCGCTGCGCTGCGCGTCCTGCTGCTGCCGCACGTACTCGGAGATGAGCACGCACACGCTCAGCACGTAGCTGTTGGCCTTCCACTTGCGCATCCTGCTGCCGTCCTGCTCGTCCTGCTGCGTCCTGCTCTCGAATGGTACACTGTGCCGCTTGAACCCATCTGCACATGGCTACAGTGCATTGAAAAAACTGCACCATTCAATGGAGACTGCGCCGCTGCTGGCGGTGGCGCTGCTCTTCCGCCACAAGACCGGCCTGGACGGCATCGATCACATCGTCGAGACCGTCTCGGCTTTCGTGGACACGTCGGTGGAGCTGCCGCTGGCCAAAGCCTGCGCCTTCGGCTCTGTGAAGCTGCTGGAGCGCGTCTGGAACAGCTCCGTGGACCTGCGGACGGACGGTCGCGGCCTCTGGTCGGTGCGGAGGCTGCTGCGAACGTACCGACTGTACGGGAAGCTGCAGTTCTCACTCGGGCTGGTGGCGGCCATCCGCGCGAACAGCGTGGAGGTGGTTCGGTGGTTGTTCGAGCGGTTCCCGGCCTACGGAGTGCGGCGCGCGGTGGTGTACGAGGCTGCGTCGGCAGGAGCGCTGGAGATTTTGCAGTTTTTCAGGTCCAATGCTGCGACGATCCACGACGAGGAGGAGGAAGCAGAGGAGGGGTTCGAATGGAACGAGGAGAAGGAGGACTGGGAGCGTGGCCGTTGGGTTCGATGGGGGGGCCTGGATGCCGAGCGAGCTGTGCTTGCGGGACAGACACACGTTGTGCGGTGGATGTACAAGACGGATGAGCTTGAAGATAGGAACGACTACGCGACAATGGATGCTGCGTTAGCAACTGGGAACATGGACTTGCTACGCTGGGTGATGCATTTAACGAAAATCAGCCCTGAAGGTCACGAAGGACTATATGGTGCTGCTGCCAGGGGGCTCGTGGGGCCGCTGCAATTCTTACAAGACCGCGGTGAGTACAAGAAGTTTGATGCGGGGACACTGATAAAGGCAGCCGAAGCAGGTCACATGAACGTAGTGCATTGGATAATGAATCGCGACCGGAATGACGAAGGACTTGGAGACGAAAGCGGTGAGGATGAGTACCGTACTTTTGAAAGACGGCCGGAAGATCGTAAAACACACCTTACCTGCTTGGAAGGTGAAGCCAGTCTCGCCATACATGCTGCTGCTATCAACGGACACCTGAACATCGCAAAGTATCTATATGCTCTTATTAATATGCCACGGGACAGGGGTGATCGCATTAAAGAGAACCAACGACTAAAGAATAGGGGGGCTCTCCTAAGATTTGTTAGTGGCAGTGCCCAGAAGGTATCGGGTAAAACGATGATACGGGCTGCGGAAAAAGGATTCTTTGATGTCGTAGAATGGCTCTACGATGAGTTCAACGGAGACCCAACAATCAACCTTTTTTGGGTCGACGGATACTTCGACGAGGAGTTCGGGTACAATGAAAGCGAAGTCGGCTACGATGAACAAGTCTTTTGCAGCGTGGTTGATGCCGCAGCAGCAAATGGTCATTTGGATGTTGTGCAATTCCTACTTCAAGTGGCGGCGGAAGAACGCACTTCCAAGCGAAGGCGCGTCGCAAGTTATAGCTGTCCACAGTCAGAAGAGGTACCCGATATACCAACGAAGCCGGGGTGTACAGTAGCGGCGATAAACGGCGCTGCTGCTCATGGGCACTTGGACGTGGTCCGTTGGCTTCATGCCAACCGTACAGAAGGCTGCACGACGACAGCAATGGATCTCGCTGCCCAAAATGGCCACCTCGAAATGGTTCAGTGGCTGCACAATAATCGCTCTGAGGGCTGCACCACCTCAGCCATGGACATGGCCGCGAGGGGCGGCCACCTCGACGTGATCAAGTGGCTTCACGGACATCGAAGTGAGGGCTGCACCACGAAAGCGATGGACAACGCGGCGGCTACAGGGCAGCTCGAAGTGGTCAAGTGGTTGCACGAGCACCGCAGTGAAGGCTGCACGGCTGCTGCGATGGACGGTGCAGCCGCCTACGGCGAACTTGATGTGGTGAAGTGGCTGCACCGGCACCGGTCCGCGGGCTGCACGGAGCGGGCGATGGACAACGCCGCTCACGGGGGCCATTTGCCCGTGCTTCGGTGGCTGCACGACAACCGTTCGGACGGATTCACGACTAATGCAATGGACAACGCGGCACGGTTCGGGAACTTTGAGACCGTGCTGATTCTCCACAACTTGGCGCAGGAGGGACTTGGTCGCGACATCGAGATCTTGGACGAAGACGGATCGGAGCAATGGGTCTTGAGCAAATACCAAGAGGCTATAGCCAGCCAACTACCTTTGGAACAGTCAGATGCTCGATGGGAATCTACAATGGACGTATCACTGTACCATCAGCGTATATGAACGCCGGCAAAACAATCAACTCGGCAACAAACGCGACGATCCGGCAATTCTTCAAATCTGACTGCGCGTGTAGACTAATGCCTGGTCGCAAACGGCATCACATCACTTCGCACCTTCAACTCGGTCTCTAGTATAAGTGAAGGCATGAACAAGAACACCGTTCTACTCTGTGAATGAAAGCTAACGTCCAAATGGCGTCAAAAGTATCTTGCCGTGGTTGAAGTTGCCTTAAAGTGGTCGCGTGGTACATGGTACCGCTCCCTGTCGATTGGCGCAAAGTGGGCGCCATTCGCGCATTCGCCGAAGCGCTGCCCCCCGGCCCCCTCCGCGCCCCCGACGATGCCCGCGCGGCCCTGACGCGCCTGCCGAGACCCGAGACCCCATGCGCGCAGAGCCGGACGCGCCCTTCAACCCGCTGGCCGCGCTGCAGACGCTGCTGGCCGACGTGCTGGCGCCCAAGACGCGCGTGGCCGCGGCGCAGCAGCTGGAGAGCTACCTGCGCCTGCTGGCGCCCACGCCCACGCTGCTGCGCTCGTACGAGCCGTACCTGCCGCTGCTGGCCGAGGCCATGGCTGCGCCCGGCAAGGGCGGGCCGGAGCTGCAGCGCGCCGTGCTGGCCGTGCTGCAGGCGCTGGCGGCGCACGGGCCGGCGGCCGCCTGCGACTGGATGGCCGGCCACGCGCAGCTGGGCCACGAGCCCTGGCTCGTGCAGTGGAGCTACGCGCTACTGCTGCAGACCGAGAAGAGCGTGCCGAGACAGGACGAGCTGTGGCACGCAGCGGCCGAGCAGCTGCAGGAACTCGAGCGAGCGATGGCCAGAGTCATGCACATGTGGCGGACGCTGCTGGACCACACGGCCGACCAGGCCCTGGTGCAGCAACTCATCGAGTGTCTGCAGGCGCTGCTGGCTCAAGAGACGGACGAGCAGTGGCGGCGACTCATGCTGAAGAAATTGCAGCCGCACTTTGTAGACATCGCGGACGTCTTTATCGGATGGATGATGAGCACGGAACCGCACAGTCCGCTTCGGTACGTGTCGGCGGGATTGGATTGTGGCAGCCTGGACCGTGAGCTGACGATTGTGTACGCGTAGCGAGGAGATCCTCGCCCTTTTACAGCAGTTTGGGCGGTTGTGGGCGGACAACAGCGTATTCAGCCTCCAGCTACTAAATTCGTTCGCAGATGTAAGGATGTCTGAGGTGGGGTTCAGATAACCGCCTTCAACTAACGTTTTCACTCGATGACGGTGCAGGAAATTGTGAGTTTGTGTGATTCATGGAACGACCACCAAGATGGAGACGACGACAGACTGAGTATGTTGTTAGTTTGCTTCATGATGGTAGCTCAATGCGTTCCAGATCTCGGTAAGTGATAAGTTTTCAGCGTTGAATCGGCGTGGTACCAAACGTATCTTTTCCGGTGCGTTGTACAGCCCTTGCGGGAGACGGAGCCGCTGACAGCTCATTCGTAAGAGTGCTTCGTCGTGTTTCTTCTTGCCCCCAGCCCGACTATTCGTAAGTCGGTTATTTCATACTGCATGGCCACGAAAACGTGTCGACTGACACTGTGCTACGTGTAATAGCCTTTTTTGCGTGGCAAACTGTTCAAAATATCTGGTAACGATGTCCAAAGCGAAACTCAGCAGCTTTCCTCCCTTATCAGTTGTGGCGGTAAGATTTTTAATTTATCATTGCGCTGTGCAATCTCGGTCGCATGATAGCGAGATGGACAAACTCGCTGCTGTAATGAAAAATGCTTGCAAATTAGCAAGTACCAATTTTCCCATTATCGACAATCTGCGAGCTGCGCACAAAGCCGCTATAGGTGCACTGGAAGATGATATACCAGCCCGAATTGCCAAGAAAAGTAACCAGACCAAGCGAGTCAAGGTCATCGAATGTTTATTTCACTTAAAATGTCCTAACGGGGTTACGTATATCACCCAGTTATGCTTGCAACTACTGCGCCTTGGGGGGATTGGAGCACTTAAGGTTCGTTGATTGACACTTGTTCCATACTTACTGATACTTACCCAGTCATGATGTACTTGTCTAGGTTCTTGGTGCGAGAGCTGTTCAGCGTTTAAATTCTCGCGGAACTGAAAGTGGATACAGCTATTTCGTGTTTGTTACTTCATGCTTCATTTTGGCCGCCCGGGGCTCCGATATACTGGAGTTTGCAAGTGATGACGATGCAACGCACACATTCGCTATTCTCGAATTGTTCGCAACAAAGCTCGAGAAGCAGACTCAAAGGTATCGTCAGCACAAGCTGACGATTCGACAAGTGTGTCTTGTGTTGAAGATGGTTTGCACATTTACTAGTCTTGCTTCTCAGCTGTTTAGTGACCGAGGTGATGTTATCGATATGGTCAAGTGCGTATCACTTCGCGCATTAGAGTGTGCGATCAATGTGCTACCAAGTGAGATGATTTTGATTCACAACTATCGACTTGCTTTTGAAACGCTCAAAGTTATAGATACTGTGCTCTCTCAGACAGAACTCGTTCCTGTTATCCCACATAAAATGTATACGAGTTTGCTGGAAAAAGTGAACAAGGTTGTGCACTGCGGTAGTGTAATTGCTCGAGAAGGGTGCGTTCAAGTGCTGAAAACGCTTAATTCTCGGAGCGATGTACGTGAAATTGCTGGCGATGTATTTGAGGTGTCACTAGACCTCATACTGGACCCCAGTCATGCTGTGCAAGACAAAATCGTGGCAGATGCTTTATGCGGTGTAGCCTGCCAGGTACTACTTGATCAAAACAAAAAAGTTGCGTTTCGGTACGCATCGCAGCCTCTGCACCCTTCATTTGTCTTGGCAGACTTTGAAAGTATCCTTCACTTCTTTCAGTCTCGACAATGTGATGGAGGCGAGTGGAATCGACTCTGTCGGCGAATAATGGAGCGAGTTGCACCAGCTAAAACACTCACTAATTCTGACGTTCTCTTGGGTGCCATCCGTCAAGCTGCTGCGTGGTGCGTCCAAAACAGATTACGCTCCCATTTTGGGGGACCAGCTCAAACTTTCGCCAGTATCGAACGCTTGTTGCAGGAGTATTCCGATTGGACTCAAGTTTTAACGGGGTGGACCTCTCCGAGAGATGATGAAGAAAAAAGTTGTCTGGCCAAATCTCATAACTTAACCGTGTGGCTGATGCTTGAGTTTGTAAACTTCCTAGAAATGTGCATTACTCGCGCTGTTTGCGCCACCGATCTGGACCACAACAATCCGGATAGTGAAGAGTATAAGACAGTGCTTTTCTTTCGAACCAACAAAGTGGTCTGTGACGATTGGCTTAACCGGATACGGCCGTTTCTTGTAGAAATGTCACGGCACGGTTCGTCATTTGAGCTTTGCCGATACCACAGCCATTCTATGGTTGTATCTTGCTACAGCAAGTTTAGCAGAACGATGGCAGCTTTTGCATCACGTGGGATATCTGAAAAACATTACGACGAGCTAAAGCAAGCTGAGAAAGAGTTGGATATTGCTCTATTCTCCCTGTGTCGTATCTACTGTGACGCCAAAGATCCGGATTCTATCGTTGGTTTTGAAAAGTGGGCTGACTCTGTTTCGTCTGCGTTGTGCAGCTGGTACAAACAGAATAGGGATATTATGGGGATTCATGCAGAGCAATGCAAAATGCCACTGTTTCGTTGGTTAAAGGCATTACAATACGAGGCTGAAATGCGATATGAAGATGCAACTACAGAGTATGAGGCCCTGCTTCAGCCGATATTATCAGCTACAGGGACCCAATATTCGTCGCCAGATATCAATGTAGGACAAATGCTTGAATTTCCCATGACATACCTTCGCATTTCATCTCCAGTACTGCTCAGCTGCTTCCGACAATGCGCAAGGTGTTACGTTGCTCTGCACGAGTGGACAAAGTTGCGGCAGTTTGTTGCTCAGTTCAGGGAGTTAACTGAGTATTTGGCAAATTATGACCGTCCTATTGAAGAAATTCAAGCAATTTTTAACTGCAGTGATCTGTGGAGCAATGAGATTGAGACGATCTCCAATTTGGAAGTTCAACTGAATGCCCTTACAGATGGTACTACTAGTGAAAGTAAGTGTGAGCGTGATTATGATAAGCAAGCGGCTTTTGCGCTTCGTATGTGGAATATCTTCAGTGATACGGACACCGGGCCGGCAGTTGTGATACATCATAGTGAAAAAGATTCTCGTCAACTTAAGAATGATCTGGTACCGCTAGCACTGCAGCCATTTTTCTGGAATGGCGAACGGATTGGAAAAAAAGCGGAGGAAATTATTCTTCAGATGAGTAACTTCTACGAAAAGTTCCAGTTGTCAGCTGAAACGTCTCCGACAGCGGCAGTCGCTAGAGCAGTCAAGCTTAACCCTGAAGTTTATGACTCTGTTACTTGGAGTCAGCCTTTCTGTTCACCAGTGTTGGCGAGCTCAAGCTGGGATGTTCAGGTTGGACGTGCTGATGCCTATCGCTTGCATCTCACAAACGTGGCAAGATTGGCACGAAAACAACACAATTTTAACTTCGCTCGGGGTCTTTTGAGAAAAGCTGCGGCTATCGAAGGGATGCATAATGTGGTCACAGCAGCTGTAAACTATGAAAAAGCCAAATTATTGGAGACTATGGGCATGGAAGATGAAGGACGTCGTCTACTGGAAATGCAGTGCGAGACGAACTTAGCTTTGTTAAATAATTCCGCACTCACTGGCCAGGAAATTCCCGCTCTGTACTCTTTGTTGCACCTGAGCACAGCATTTTGTAAAGCAGATAGCGCGGAGTTATCCTCGTCAACTACGTCACACCTCCTTCAAAAGTCCCTGACATCTGTACCGAATATTGACGACCAAAAGCTCGATGATATTGACTTTGAATCTAATATACAATGTGCAGCGGCCTACAAATGTCTTCAAACAGCCATTATGATTGCTTCAAATTCTGCAAAGGCGTGGGCTCGATATAGTCATTGGTGTTATGGCAAGGGGAAGCAAGAGATGACGCGGATCACAGAACAGAACGGATACATCCACCTTGAGTCGTCTGATGAGACTGAAATGAATTCTCTCTTGGACGAGATCGGTGTTGCCGAAGCAGACCGCGATCGTGTTATACGTTTATTTTGCCATTTTTCAGAAAACGGGGAAGTGATCAGCGACAGACTGGACGCCTTTCAACGTACGTGCATTAATTTAACATCTGCAGGCCACGTTTCTAATGCAGTGGGCCGATTAGTCCAGTTACAGCAGTCTTGCCACTGTAAGTCGCTTCGATTTTTCTCTTTGGCTGCTCGTGGCTATGGAAAATACTTCACCGTGCTTCTAGGTGACTCAAACACCTCTAGCCCAAGACAAGAAATGACGATGATTGCACTACGTTTGCTTGGCCTCTTGACAACCTATGGATCAGAAAGAGACGTGGTATCAGCGCTTGACGATGTATTTCTTAATGGACCAGTTGCTCCATGGTCTTACGTTGTTCCTCAGTTGATTGCTCGAGCGCATCATCCGGTCGTGGCTGTTTCATCATTGGTATGTCTAATTCTTAAGCGTTTAGCTCACCATTCACCGCACACCATTGTCTATCCAGCTGTTGTGGATTCCATGGAACCCCAACCTTCATTTTCTACGCTGCACGAGGACCGAGGGTCCGCAAGCAATACATTTGCTGCAGTCTTACAAGAGCTGCAGAAAGTGTCGCCTGGTCAAGTAGAGGGTGTGCGCTTACTTGTTTCAGAACTACGTCGTGTATCAATTCTGTGGGATGAGGCATGGGTTAGCACGCTGATGAAACTGTCGACTGATATTAGTCGACGGAGTAATACACTAGAGAAAGAGGCAATCCGCGTGGAAAGGAATGGCTCGTTGTCCATCAAGGATAAAAGAGAGTTGGCGCAGCGAAAGTTGGTGGCACTAATGAAGCCAATTTTGGTTCCAATCGAAAGACTTTGGAAGGAAACATGTGGCAATGCTCGCGAACAGCATGCTGTGTCACCCCATGAACGCAAGTTTTTAAGGGAATACGGTGAGATGATTGAAAAAGCGATGACTGCCTTCCGCGATTGTTGCAATCCAGATATTCGCGTGGGTCCAGAGGCATTGGGCATAAAAACGCCTCAAGAGCTTTGGAAACCTTTTGCTGATATTTTAAAAGCGTTGCTTAACACATCTGGGCGAAGAGATAAGCTACCGCTTAATGATATATCACCGGCAATGGCTTCAACTTCTCGTCAACTTGCATTAACTAACATGCCTGGCGCATTTTCTGGCAACATGGAACCTATCACAATTAATTGTGTTGACTCGTCAGTAGCAGTGTTGCGAACGAAAACCAAACCAAAGTCATTGGAGTTGATTGGGTCTGATGGAAAAACTTACAAATACTTGCTCAAAGCTCGTGAAGACTTGCGTTTAGATGAGCGCATTATGCAGTTTCTGAGAGTGACAAACGACTTTTTAAACGCAGATGACGCTGCAGCTTCTCGAGATTTGTCAGCCCAAAGCTACAGTGTTATACCACTCTCTAGAAACGCTGGACTAATCCAGATGGTCCCCAATGTCATTCCGCTTTTCCAAGTGTATACATCCCGAATTGAACAACAAAGTTCGAGTGGACGAACTGTTCAGGATTCAGCTGCAACACTTTCAGGACAGCAGCAGCCACCGCCAGCTACAGCTCAGTTTTACGCGAAGTTGAAGCAGCATGGAATTTCAAATGCGTCGCCAAATCACCGTGCTCAATGGCCGGTTCCTGTTTTAAAGCAAGTTTTTCAAGAGCTGGTTGCTCAGCGTCCACGTAATGTATTGCAGCAGGAAATACTTCTTCGAAGCGAAGATTTACGCGAAAGTTGGGTAAAGGCTGCGCGGCTAAGCAGGTCTGTGGCAGTAATGTCAGCGTTAGGGTATATCGTTGGACTCGGCGACAGGCACCTAGACAACATCTTGCTGTGTGTCAACAGTGGAGATATCGTGCACATTGACCATAATGTTTGCTTTGACAAGGGCCGCAAGCTCAAGGTACCAGAAGTCGTACCATTTCGGCTGACACCAATGCTACAGGATGCTCTTGGGTTTACAGGAGTAGAAGGACGATTCCGTATGGCATTTGAGACCACCTTACGCGTTGTACGTTCTGATGACGTTCGTGAAGCACTGCTAACATTATTCGAGGCATTCGTGTATAGCCCACTTGTCGATTGGATTGCCGAGGATAAACGGCAGGGCCGGTCGGGAGATTTGAAAGCGCGACTGGAAGCTAATGTGAATCTTTCACTGTTCTTATCACGGGCAGAAGAGCGACGGCATGACACTATATCTTTTGGGCGGCAGTACGAGCAATTTGCGGACACATTTTTCCGCATTCTAAATGAATCTGGCGTGCCTTTTGTGATTTTGGTTGAACAGCGCAAACAGTTACTGTCTATTGAAAGTGAAGAACAACAAGTGCTAAATACACTCGAAAAATCGGAGGCTGACCTGGCAGCCTACCAGAACGCGCTGTATGCCAAACGCACGGAAGAAGAGGCTGCCTCAGTCCGAACCAAAGAGATCACTGCAAAAATTGCTGCATTTGCTGACGAATGCTTGACGAGGCATCGACAAATTGAAGCGTGGAGACACAAAAGCGTTGCTTTTGCTGAGGCTAGCCCTGAAAAAGACTTGCATGTTGTGGTAGAGGCGATTGAATCAGCGTCTTTTGAGAAGGTCCATGCTACTCTTAGCAGTGCCCTGGAACAATCACTTTTAGCTGGGCAGCAAAAAGAGTTGCTGTCCGCGATGAAGTCTAAGTGCCAATCTGTTGATGCAGATGTGAAACGACTACGTTTTGAGATCGAGAGGCTGGCTAGTTGTTTGATTCCTTACCTCTCTGCCTACGGGTACGTCCGAAAAGAAATCGATGCCTATTTGGATTCAGAAATGAAGAGCCTAGGGAAAGACATATATTTCAGGTGGTGGAGTCGATGCACTGAGTGTTTACGTAGCTTAAATTGTGGGCGCATCGAACAGACAGCTTTTTCATCTCGATTGAGCTCTACGCCAACTGAAGAAAGTGTGGCAGAATCAACGACAGTCTTGCACCGGCTAAATAAAATGCGTCTGACTTCTAAGGATAATATCACGGATCTTCGTGCCAGCAGGGAAGCAGGAAATGGCTTTTCATACGTTTTACAAGTAGATAAACTGCTTCAGGACATATGGGGTGCTATATGTGGCGTCAAACTATCTAATGCTCAAGGACAACGTCTTCTGAAGCTTGCAGGTGCATCTTGGATTGTGAAGTCAATGGAAGAAGTGGGCGAAAAATATGGTAAAATGCTATCCGGACCTGGAGGAGCAAGTCCATTTACTTCTGTACTGAGCACCTCGACTACTTTTCAACGTGTTGTTACCATCTCTCATGCGTGTTTAGCACTTTTGGAGCTAGTAGCAACTCCCAAGGGCTCTATGAAGAGACTTCGAGCGAACGAACTTTTGTCGATTTCACATAACGATCAAAGTGAATCATTTCATGAGGCTGTGAAGAGCCTTCATGAGTTTATTGGCATCCTTAATTGTGTGGATTCGTTCGCCATTTCTCTTCAGGAAGAAATTCTGCTACATCTTGACGACAGGGTTGTGGTGGAAGAAATACTAAAGACAGTCGAGGCAGAATTGGCTGCTGCAGGTGGAGCTCGAATTATATTTGAGGATGTGCTGGGTCTGTCATCTGATGAAGCAAAGTGTGGTCTTCAACCGTTGCTTGCGAAACATATTACTATCTGCAGAATTTTCAGAGCTGCTATAGCTGTCGTAAAAAAAATATGGTTGTGCCTTAGCGCATTGGTCCGTGCTTCGGTACTAACCACCGAAAAGGCTGAGGAGATTAAAGAATCATCCAGCGAACATTGGATCAGTTTGGTACTTCATATTCTGCGGTCATTTACTGTAAAAAGCGATCAACCAAACCGCGAAATCGAAGAGGCAGGGGTTGCGATTTGGTCTAGATTCGTAAGTGATGTCTTGTCTAACAGCCTGGTTCAATTACTGAGGCATTACCTATCGGGTATCTTATCGTCGGAGTGGAAATTCGATTTATTCAAACCATGTCATGAGTCCGACGAGAATTCCAATTCTGAACAGGAATCGCTAAGGAAACGATGGACAGCGTTTTTTAACTCGCAAATCCCGGATATTTTGCCGTCAACACTGGTAAATCAGCCGAATGAACCACCACCACAGTTGCAAGTGCTGAACGTCTGCAAGTCAGTTGACGAGCTAATGAGTGTTTGTGAGGAGTGGTGGAATCGACAATGGAAACTGACGCAGTCCGAGTTGTGGACACAACGGATATCTTCACTTCGGGTACGGCACGAACGGCGTTTACGCTATGCTGCATGGCTACAGTCCGAACCTCAAACCACATCAACAATTTCGGAGGTCCCAGGTCTTACGCGAATCCACCTTCTCACGTTCCTATCGTCTCAAGTGCCCTATTTAAATGCGCTACTTACCGACCAAGCGGCTGTTGAAGCAAACGTTTTGGAATTGGCTCAAAAGATGGATTATTTTGCATCGGGTATGGTAGATGTTCGCGTTGACCAGCATGCTGCCAGTGAGAGCTTACATGCTTGCGTCCAGAGCTCGTATGGTAAAGTATTGGCCCTCTTTGAATATGGGCGTGCTCTAGCAGATCTTGTTCAGGGTGTGAGCGTTATTGAAACGTCAACTGGTGAGCCAATGCCAGAGTCTGAAAACATCGAACTTGAGGTGGATATAGTAGGCAAAAGCCTTCTTCAGTCTGTGTCAACGACTGCCTTGGAGTTGCGTGCACCGCGCGAAGAAACTGATAGAATGGATGTCCGTGTGCATGAATTACAAGACGACGTGGAACATAATCGGGCGAAATACGACAACCTAATATCAAAGAAGCGCGCTACAGAGATAGAGTTCCGCAACATTTGTAGGGAAAACCAGAACGCGGTGATGGAAATTGCTAATGCGCTGAGTACAAATGTGAAGGAAATGCGTCGCTTACTGAAGGGTTTTGATAAGTTTAAAACTCCCAGGCAGAAGCAGCTAACTACCGCGACCACGGGCTCGGAAAACGTCCAATTTCAGCCTGATATACCTGACCCGTCGCCTTCAGAGCGTCCCCCATCGATTGCATCACCAAGCTTTTCCTTCATGGAAAACGATCGGCTCGTCAAGATTCTCTTACGTAGTATTCGGTCAGTGAATCACCTTCAGCTGTTGGAAGATGTGCTAGAGAGGCACGGAGATATATGCGCCAATCTACGTGAGACGGTCTCTCAAATTAATGGAGCTCTGCGCGAATTTGATGTTCACACTGACGAACTGTTGGCTCGTGGATCTCGAGACAAGCAGGCTGCTGGTCCCATGATCAACCGTCCGAGTTGTTCACAAACTTATTTACTTCTTTTACTGGATCTGATCGAGGCACTTCAGGTTGTCAAGAGGGAACCACAGTCCGTACCCGGAAGTGTTACAATTCTAGGCGCCCTTAAGGACACACCGGTATCTCTTCTTGTAATGGGCCGAGATCTCGTCCGTGGGTGTGTGAAACTATTCTTCGAGGCAACAGAGATGGCTGATCGCCTTTCAAGTGCACAAGGCGGTGATCCTGTTACTACTATGTTACCAGACGAGGAAGATGAGGCTGATGAAGACGAAGACGAAGATCGCAACGAGGCCACAGATAGTTCTGCCCCAGCGCTCACTTCAGAGTCTGGGAATAGTGTTGCGTTAGCTGTCAGTAGTGACAGTGGTAGCAGCTCTCATGACACAACTATCAGCACTCCTCGAGCAATTGAAGAAAAAAGTCAATACGGCCTGCAAGTCCTGAAGCGCATCGAGGAGAAGTTATCGGGTACTGTGACAGAAATGACCCAGGGTCCCTCTGTGTTGACGGTTGAACAACAAGCATCATGGCTTATTGATGAAGCTACAAACACCGACAACCTCTGCCTCATGTACGAAGGCTGGACACCATGGATCTAAGCTGATAATTGTCGCGGAATCAATGCGCGCTAATTTGCTTGTCATGTAGCAAGGGCAGATGGCTCAATCTGAACGAAAGACTGTATCAACTGCAAAAATGCTGACAAAAACGCAATTTTATTTGATGACGAGCATGAAAGACAAAATGCTGTCGCGCTCGCTTCTTGTCTTCTTGATGCTAAGCTTCCATCGCATTGCATCGCCCCTCACCCACTTTATCAGTCCGTGCACACGCTTCTTCTCAGGTCTAGCGGAACTTGTACTGAATCTTCTTGTGCACCTGGACCAGGAACTCTACGTAAGACACGTCGTTGCGTGTGCGGTCCTCTACAAGTGCGCTCATGAAGCGGTTGGCGCGCCAGTCGTTCTTACTTAAGATCTCAAGCGGCTGGGAGATCGGGATAGTCGAGTTCAAGTACTCCACAAGCGAGCGCAGCCGTTCACGTGCACTCATTCCGTCGCCATCACCCTCCGGAGGTTCGCTATCAAGCGTTTCGAATAGGTTCAAAGTCTGTTCAGCTGTGTCAGCATGATCTACACCAAATAGCTCCAGCAGTAACTCAGGCGAGGCCTTCGGACCAATGTAGATGTAGCAGCACATAGCTGAGTGCAGCAGGAATATGCCCTCTTCCTCAAGTTTTTCAGCCGTCGGAGGGAGTTGCGGAGGAAGAATAAACTTCCCATCCTCATCAAGTGTGCAGCAATCGTCCGCCAAATCGTGCACACTGTACAGCTTAGGGTAGACCGCAGATACGCAAAACTCGACAGGAAGACTGTTAAGCAGGCCCATCATCATCACTCGCTCGTCTGCACGAACATCAATAAATCCACGCGGAGGATTACCCACAAGGTTTCCCCTTAGTGCGCGACTTTTAAGCGTCGCCAATGTGTAGAGTGGTAACAACTTCAGAGACTCGGGTAAGATGAGTTGTCCAGAAGACGACGACGAGGCACAGTACTTGCGGTAGTTAAACAGCACGGTCACACATTGGTCAACAAGCGACTCCTTGACCGCCATAGGAGTTGCACGCATAAGCTGTTTGTCCACAAACTGGCGTGCTGCTGACCGTTGCCACACAGAGCAAGTTGCATCCAAGTCAGCAAAGCGGAAAACGTTTGACAGCAAGGGCTCCACCTGTAACGCTAAGTTGTGCACACGCACACAACGCAGACCGTCGCTACGTGTATAAAGCAGCGCTGCCTGAATGTAGGCATCCGTGCCCTCAGCCAGCGGCTCGTCATAGGCAAAAGTTACACACATCGATCGGTCTTGATCAATTACAGCAAACTCCATTTCATCTGTGGTAAAGGCGTTACCACCTCGGGCATTAAAGAAGTTGCCATAGGAGTGCTCCACACGCAACCCAGCACTGCAGCGCACCTTCAGCACTGCCTCGTAGCCGCAGTCGCGGTCCACGAGTCGCTGTAGCATGCTGGTAAGGTGATGGCGATTACTTGATTGTTCTTTTTCAAATTGAGGCATGTACTGCACGCGACCACCAGTCAGTTCGCAAACTCGACCCACATCAGCCAGCGACGCGAACGTATTCGCAACAGAGAATACATCGAGTGAAATGTGATTTTCCGCACACTGCCGGGCCAACGCCTCATACGCGTTGTTTTCCTCGGGAGTGTACAGATCCACCTCTTTCGTTGTACCATACGCACCACTAACTTCTTCGCGCTTCACCCTACCAATGCCGACACGAGGAGCACCAGCGTGAAGCAACACTACTCGTCCTCCTGAAACAGACAGCGCATCGGCCACGCTCCAGAGCGCAGCACCTGAAACTGCCTGATTCTTCGTACTATTCTCAAACGTGCGGGTGATCACCTCAGAAAGCTCCGTGATTTTATCAGCAGCAGCCGGATCATCCATGGACACAAGCCAACTACTAGGTGGCAGCGGTGCCACTGGGTCATCAATGTCGGGGCAAATACTCATCGAAATAGAGGATGAACCGTTATCCATGCGGTAGTAGTGCACGGCCGTGTCAAACGTCACAATACCCACTTTCTTGCGCTTGTTTTGGGCCATTGACGGAAGAAGATACTGAATCGTCTGCAGCGCGCTAGTGGCTAGACCCGTCTGGAATGAAAACAGTGAGACATCGAGAACGAAAACAAGAATGGGTTCTTGCGGCGGGCGGATGGTGTAGGCTGCAGGTACAACGTACTCCACCGAGCCGCGGGACAGCTCCGCGCGTTCTTGGATATCACGGCGCTTGCCGTACTGGTCTACGCTGCAGTAGTAGTCACGAGGGGTCTCGTTGTGAAGCTGACAAATGTTGCATACGAATTTGCGCCCACCCTGGATAAACTTGGTAAAGGAGTTCACGTAAGCAGCACAACGGGTGCATCGCAGCGGGCCATTAGGGCCAAAGTCCACTAGCGGGATAGGCAGCTCATCCTCCTGTAGGTCAGCAAGCGGGCAAATTACTGCAGCTAGCGGTAGACCACACTGCTTTAGCAGATCTTTCGTCGTGGGAACGTGGTTAAGTGTCGGGCGGATGAATCGCGGGTTGCAGCATCCTTCGTCAACGCAAACATAGTCGCTCGACGCCGGTGGTGGCATGGTCACTGTGTGTCCGCGCGCGACATACTGCACGCGCTCTGCCGACACAACAGGCCGAGGAATCTGCGTGGGGTCAATGCGTTGCTTGGGTGCCTGAGGAGCCTGCGGCTGCTGTTGCTGCGGAGCTGGGTAACCACCTTGCTGCGGCTGGCCATAGGGCCCCGGGGCACCAGGAGCGCCGTAGGGCGGTGCACCAGCACCAGCCGCAGGCGGGGGTCCAAGATACGGTCCGGCATTGCGGTTCGGCTGAAGGTACGGCGCAGCTCCTCCCTGCGGCGGCGGCGGTCCCTGCTGTTGGCCGTTAAACTGCGGCGGCGGTCCTTGCTGCTGGCCACCAAACTGGGGCGGCGGGCCTGGCCGGCCACCCTGCGGAGGTGGCGCGTTGCCAAACTGCTGTCCCGGAGCTGGAGGTCCCTGCTGAAATTGCTGTCCCGGCGCCGGCGGTCCCTGCTGGAACTGCTGACGAGGTTGGCCAGGCTGGGCGCCCGACTGGAACGACGGCGGTCCCGACGCAGCCGGCGGTGCATTGCCAAAGGACCCAGGCGGCCCCTGGCCAGGGAAGCCGCCGCGTCCCGGCGCGGCCGGCGGCCCTCTGTTCATCTGCGGCACGCCGCTGTTTCCCCCCGACGACGGTGGGCCTGACGGCGCGGCCACCTGCTGGCCAGGTCTGAAGGAGCCTTGAGAGCCCGGGGCCGGCGGGCTAACTTGTTGGCCAGGCCGGAACGATCCCTGGGAGCCGGGGGCCGGCGGGCCAGGCTGCTGGCCGGGTCTGAAGGAGCCTTGGGAGCCCGGGGCCGGCGGGCCACTGGGCTGGCCGGGCCGGCCGCCGAAGCCTGAGTGCGGCTGCTGGGGGCCGGGGAAGCCGCGGCCGGCGAAGTTGCCGGCCGCGGGCTGGGACATGGGCTGCTGGCCGTACTGCGGCTGGCCGAAACCTGCAAGCACGAGGCGTTAGACGCGACTTCGGCGCGCGAGACGGCGCCGGGACGCACCGGCCGTGGGCGGCGCGAAGCCTCCGCCGCTGTGCGGCGCCTGCGGCTGCTGCTGGGGCGGCTGGCCCGCGTAGCCGCGCGGGTAGTTGGGCTGCTGCATGCGATCGCCTGCTCGGGGCTTCCACGTGTGCAGGGGAAGATCGACTTGGCCGATGGGCGGCACATAACGTTGGTGTGGACACACCAACCTGCTGTTCCGGGAACCAACAACGAGCACGTGAGTGGACGAGCGAATTGGAGATACTAACGCGACTTTTTTCACACGTACCCACCTCTTCAGAATGCAATGGCGACTCGGAGGACGGAAGCTCAGTTATTGGAGCAATAGCTTGATGATCTTCGCTCGAAGCGCCTGAGTAGGTGTGCTGATAAGGCTGCGGCCGTGTGGGAAGAGAAGGTCATTGCGCAGCGCCACAACAGTAATATGCCGCGAGGCGTTGAGCTGAGCATGTGCAGCTTCCTTCACACGCCGATGTGTTTGCGGGAGGATCAGCAACGGAACACGCGCAATCTAGAAAGGATGTGCACCGACGCAAAGCTGGACGTGGCAAGCAGATTGTTCTGGAAGAAACAAGCACTATCAAGCCCGTCACGACGCCACACATTGCGTCACAGCTTAACGTCGGACGCGACGGCTTCGGAATCGCCTCGATAGCTGTGTACGCACTGGAAACGAAATATGCGCGCAAAACATTCAAAGCCACCTGTAGTGCAATTATCAACTGCGCAACTTTATGGTCAAGGTATACGCTCGTAAACTCTTCGTTGAAAATGTTGATCTGTTCTCAACGAAACACACGAGCAAATACGGCATATACTGCAGCTTATATAAGTGTGATGCTTCTGGCGAAATAATATCTGTGGAAAGCCAAGAAATCTCGCACTACCGCATGGCCGAAAACTGCGGCATATTTTCGTGGGACTACGTGGAATCTGATGAAATTTAATCCTTTTTAAGAAGAAACGACTGTGATAGGTTGCACCACTGGGGCGTAAGTCAATTTCGTTTTATCATCAGTGTCGACTGTTTTGCTTGTGTGCCTTTTAGGGTGCTGGTACAGCTTGAGATCTGCGCGGACGGCATCGAGAGAATCGTGTGTCGCAACGTCTGCACTTTAATACACCAGGTAAATTCTGCGGGGTAGACATCAAACGTGGAGCATTTTGCTATGGCAAGAAAGTCTTGCGCAAAGATCCGATCGACTTTAGTATACGAGACTATCAAGAGTGACGCGGTGATCAATGCATATTAATTCAGTTCGTACGGTGGTATTTATTTACCTTGCCAACTGTTATCGGGTTCTTTCCCCAATGGAAGAACTAATTACAACAGGCCTTTAGTCTCTCTCTGACGAGTTATCGCTGTTAATGAGGGCAGCTATCTCTCTTGGTCTCGCCTCCTGCAGTGCAGGAAGCATATCGGCTTGTGCTACTTGTTGAACAAGCTCTCTTTGCGCATTGAAATACAGAAACAAACGTACTGGGCACGTCATTCTCAATCCGATCAATCGAGCTAGCAGCATCTCGTCTCCGACCGCGTGTGGAAACATAGCGGTGGCGAGATGGCGCATGAACTGGAACGTAAAATTACCCGATACCTTGACCACCCAGCCACCAGCACCACATATCCTACGAGCTGCAGCGGCTTCCTCGTCCTCATTGTCGTTGTTTTCCTCGACGAATAGCACTTGCATGCTAGAAATGACGCACGAGAATTTTGATCGGTCGAGCCGAATTGCGAACTCATAAACGCCTCCACTAGCGCTCGTCGTGCCGCTCCCAGAACTAGATTGGTTAGCAATGGTGCGCGACAAGCGGCACGCTGGAAACACACTCTCGGTCTCTCTCACACCGCGTATCATCGCCTCAACCGTCTTCAGCAGCTCATTCTCCGCGCGCAGACGACTCAGTAACAAACGCGTAATTTGAAGATCTCGATACTCCATGAGCCGCACTACTTCTTGCTTGAGATTGTTGATATCCAGAGTCAGATTGAATACGCGCGACTCGTATGCCTCGTGGTCGCTGCGTAGCCGCTTCTGGGTCGCGCTCATGTAGTACTGCCGCTTTCGCTTCTTGTCAGGCACTACTGCAAACTTGGTGACACGTTTGACTGCACGAGCATTCCCTGCTTTCTTGGAAGCTTTCGGCGGCTTCGACGGCCCGATCGTGCATACCTCGGCAGCATTTTTCGCGCTTGCCTTGGCCAGGGTAGTGTTGTCATTGAGTAGATCGGAGATATTCATGGTCCGGCGTTCGGATCGGATTCCAGAATGACGGGACGTCCTGGCGAGATAAGCACAGCGGTACCGACATTCAGGGATGCCCAAAAATAAATACTCGGAAAAATAATGCTGTATTGTTTGAAACAATTACGTATTTTGCACCTCATTTGGTCTGTCACAAATAATTGATCTCACCAATTTTGAAAAAGGAATACTTTATTTAAAGCTGCCGACATCACCCAAAAGCGTTGGCTGTCAGCTTTCAAGTTCTCACAGACAGTCACTGACCGCAGCACTTTATTCGAATTTGCTCGGAAGCCCCCACCTCGCCGCCAACCTGCCGACACGCCGCACTACCTGCCACGTTCGCCAACCTCGTCGCTACGACTCAAGAGCCCCAGCCATTCTCGCCTAGGCAAATTGCTGCCTTCTTCTTCAAGCCCGTGCTGGACGAAGAAGGCGACATCACGGGCTACCATGCCTGCAAGGCCTGTGGCAAACGGCGTAAACACGCCCCTGGGAACGGCTACACCAACCTAGTGACGCACGTTCGCACGTCTCACCCAAGGTTCGAGAGCGAGATGCGTGACGCGACCGCTGCTGCGACTGGAACGCTTGTTCCCTGGGTGAGCCAGAAGGCATCGAACCGCTACGCGTGGTTGAAGTGGGTTGTCGAGGGCAATCTGCCGCTCACCTTCTGCGAGTCGAAGGAGACGCGCAAGTAAGTACACAAATTTTGTCGGACTTGTGACGGGGCCTCCCCGCACACGAGCAGCTTGCACAGAGGAAGTGCTTGGAGTCTAGTGACTCCTGGTGAACAACCGTTCACAGTCTCCGGCCTAGGGAGACGTTACCGCTAGAAGGTAAGTTTAAGACTGAATGTATTTATAGGCGTTAAGTTATAGCCTATATTGCAAGCTATACAAATATTTAGAAGCCCCGACGGGTGGCTCAGGGCGCCTGGTACCATGTACCCGGTACAGCGCCGGCATGTCCGTGGTGTGTGCACATCACAGGACCCTCGAAGGAGTGACCCTGAAAAAAGTGACACCCTGTCACTCTTTCATGTAGCCCCGCTATATCCTCCCCCACTTAGATTCGATTTTCCACCAATCGAAAGTGAGAACGATTTCGTTCTCACACTTCACTCGCACAGTCGAAATCCATCGACAAGCGGCCGCGCTCTTCCGCTGCGGCGCGCTGCTTCCAGAGAGCCCCAGGCACGTTGCCCGGCACTCCACGGTCTCCCCAACGACCGCTGAGATGGCCCGTGAAGGCACATCGCCTGGCGCGCAAGCGTCTTCGAAGACTGAGGCTGCGAAGCCAAAGTCGGAGCTGGCTAAGCCGAAAGGCGATGCCTCTCACCAGCAAGGAGCTGCCGCTGCAGCTCCAGGGGCGACCCAGTCGCCCGAATCTTCTTCGGCGCCGCTGAGCGCGAGCTCGCGGCGCCATCGGCACCTCCGGGACACCGGAGAGAACCCGTGGTTCACCCGCAGGTCTCGCAGTCGGTCTCCAACCGATATGGAGACCCAGGTCGTCTACTCTGGCGACGAGAGTGACGCCGAGGACAAGGTGTCCAAGCCCACGGGCGACAAGTCAAGCCCGGGCTTGAAGGAGGTTGACTCCAAGGGTGTTCCCGGCGACGGACACCAAGGCAGCGTCTGCCAAACACTTGACGCTTGCCGAAGGGCGCGAAGCTGGCCGCACGGAAGCGCGCCGCTTCGCAGTCACCAAAGACAAAGGTGACTCAGAACAAGTCCTCGTACGCGAGGCTGTTTGAGTCGTCGGACTCCGAGTCGGAGGAAGGGGCTGTGGACGAGCCCCAAGAGATCACCAACGATCTCGATCAGCAGCAAGAGCGCTATCAAGCTGCTCAGGCGTCCGCACATCATGCAGTGCCGTCTGCCTGTAGTGTGTACCAGGCTAGCGGGGACTCCGTCCATCCGCGGGGCTACTACCCGCCCGACGATAGCACTGGTGCTTCGAGGTTCCTGGAGAACCTTCGTGTTCCCCGCCCGCTTGTTGGGGGACACATCTCCAAAGGCGCATACGAGCGCGCCGTGGTTCAGAACGAACCATTGTTCGTGACCGACGTCGAGGCAGCTCGGTGCGTGCTGTTAGCGCTGCACAATATTCCTCAAGGAGTCCACCTCGCTTCGCAAGAAGCCGGAGAACAAGGGTGGCCTCCACCCTGTGTGGGGTTACCCCTGGGTACACCCGAGAGCACCACAACGTGGTTCAAGCGGAAGACCTCTTCTGGCGTTGGGTCTCCCTTCAGCGCTATTCAGCCCAAGAGCTTCAAGGGCTCCGCGATGAGCAGCAGCTCAGCTCCATCTTGGAGCAGCGGGAGCTCCGCATCAAGTTTGCCCACCTGGTGGGCAAACGCCAGCTCCAATCCGAGCTGGCATGACTGGCACGTCCCGCACAGTCTGGCGCTCTTGCGGAGCGCGGGTACGGCGCGTACACTTCCACGCACGTACCCCGTAGTGCGGCTAAGAAGCCGCGGACTACTTACGAAGCCGCGGGCGGATCTGTTCCCAGATCTCGACCGCCTTCGGGCAGTCAACTTGGAGCCGCTCAATCGGCTCCCAAGTGTTCTGTGAAGACGGGTAGCCCCGCCACTTCACTAGGAGCTGGCGCTTTCCTTTCAAGCGCCGCTCCTCGAGAACCCGCTCCACATGGTAGTGGCGTTCTCCGTTCCGGTCAAGAATCGCCGGTGGCGGCCTCGCTCGACCCGTCCTTCGAGCCGTCGTCGTCGACGACTGTTGCTCTGAGGTCCTCGTCGGCGCCTCAAGCACAACCGGTTGCGTTGCAACAGGAGAAGATCCGTCTTTTCCGCGAGCGTGTGTACGCTCTTAAGATTGCGCTCGGCCTTGGCCCTGGCGGCCAGGCTGCCGCTCAGTCGGGCAAGCCCGGCGCCCTGGCGGATCTTCGCCACCAGATTGGGGGTCTGCACCGCGAGGTGCGAGACCTCCATGGTCGTGTTGACCATCGCGCGCGGGCGTCAAACGTTGATGCCCTCTATCAGGGGGTTCGCCGTCTTCGCGAAGACCTCCAGGCTCTACAGCCACGTCAGGAGCCGCAGCCGTATGTGTACTCCCAGTTGTACTACGACTTGCAGTACGGGAGACCCTCGTACGAGTCTCAGGTGTACCCGTCTCGCGGGTATCACCAGCAGGGGTACTCGCCTGCGTACGGGGCCCAGTCGGCCGAGTCGGAGTGGCGCCCTGCGCCTGAGACCCAGTCTCGTTTTGAGGAGGTGCCATCTCCTCCTCGTGGCTACCCTCCGCTTCCGCCACAGGGTTCTGGCCCTGCGGGTCATGATACCGCTTCAGACGACCCACATAAAATGTCGGGTGGGTCGTCATCGACTTAGGTAAGTCGATTGTGTAGGCAGCGCCGTGCCTACCAAGGAGCGTGAAGGGTCCAATGAAGCGGTGCTTCAGTTTGTTGCTCCCACGGAACTAACAGTGTTTAGTGGTAGATTCCTAGTGTCGAGTAGGACTAAGTCCCCCACATTAAACACGTTCAAGTTTCCTCTACCATGGCGGTCAGAGTACCCCTGCTGTTTGTCTTGAGCATTGGCCATTGCATCTCTGACCCGCCTGATCACACACAGCCTGTTGTCTATGAATGTAGACAACTGCTTCCGCGAGGAAGTCGGTCTCACCTCTGAGACTTGGGAGTAAAGCGCTTTCCGAGCCTCTCCCCCACTTACGACTGAAGCTTCGGTCCCGCCACGAAGGGTGAGCGGAACCAGGGGGTTACGTAGCCCGTTCAAATAGAACGGTGTAAACCCCGTCGATGCGTGCACCGCGTTGTTGAGTGCAAACTCAACCATGGGCAGGCGCTCTGCCCACGCGTGCGACATCTCCGCACAGACACTGCGCAGAGTGTCTTCGAGCACGCGGTTGACGCGCTCGGTCTGGCCATCCGTCTGAGGATGGTCTGCGGTTAACATCGTCAGCCGAGTTCCGAGTAAGCGGAACAGCGTTTGCCAAAACGCAGTGGTGAACAGAGGGTCACGGTCGGAGACGATCGTCTCCGGCAGCCCGTGATAACGGAATACGTTATCGAGGAACAGCCTCGCGGCTTGCTCCCTTGTCACCGTCTCGGGGACTGGTGCGAGATGCACCATCTTGCTTGGAAGCGGCAGACGAACACCAAAATCCCGGTGTTACCGCGGCCATCGGCGGGAAGGCCGAAGACAAAGGCGAGACTCATCGACTAACAGCAGTCCGACGGGACTGGAAGGCTCTGCAATGGAGCCGAAGCGTGGCCCGCAGGCTTCACACGCTGACATGTTTCGCAGGTCTTGACTAGTTGGAGACCCACTTGTACATGTGGGCCCACCGGAACGTCTCGAAGACGGCCAGGAAGGTCTTCTCACGACCGAGATGACCTCCAATCGGCGCGTCATGCGCCTCAAGAAGTATGTCAAACTTCAGATCCTCGTCGTTCGGAACGACAATCTGTGGAGGATCATTGGGCTCCACCTGATAGTGGAGCAGGCCATCGGCCCACTTATAGCGGTGCAGTTGAGCCCGCTGTCGAGGCGATAACCACTCGACCTTGGCATCCGTGTTAGCGGTGAAATACCGCACAAGAGGGGCGAGCCTGTCGTCATCTCGATACGCCAAGCGTATCCGATCGTAACGATCCGTGGAGACCTGACTAATATGAGCCAACTCATAATCAGGTCTGCGTGATAACGCATCGGCAAGCACGTTCAGCTTGCCCGGCTTGAATTCAACGCGAAAGTTGTACTCCGCGAAGAATGACAGCCATCGTGCCATCCGCTGCGACAGATGCGGCGAGCTCGTGGCAGTCCGCAAGGACGCGTGATCCGTGAAGATCACGAAGGGCCTTGAGCCCAGAAGATGCACTTGGAACTTCACGAGCGCATACTTCATAGCCAGGAGCTCCTTGTCGTGGACAGGGTAGTTCCGCTCGGCAGCCTTAAGCTGCCTGGACTGAAACGAGACAACTCGCTCACGTCCTTCTGCATCGTCTTGCAGCAACGCGCAGCCGATTGCATAGTTGGAAGCGTCATACACGACACTAAACGGCTTGGACTCGTCCGGCAATGCCAGGACCGGCGCGCGCTGAAGGCTCGCCTTGATTGCATCGAACGCATCTTGATGCTGGCGCTCCCAACACCAGTCGGCATCCTTCTTGAGAAGATCTGACAACGGCCGCGCAGGGCCTGCGTACCCCGCGCTGTACTTGTGCAGGTAGTTTGCCAAGCCCAACCACCGCCGAAGGTCCTTTTAAGACCGGGGAGTCGGCCATGCTGCTATGGCCTTGACCTTGTCCGGGTCGCGCGAACACCCGCGCTGCTGACTAAGCAGCCGAAGGACTTTAATCTCCTCCGCCGCAAAGACGCACTTGTCGATGCTGGCATAGAGCTTGTTCGCTCTCATGACCTCCAACACTCGACGGAGGTGCTCCAAATGCACCTCGATAGCCGTCTTGCCTTCCTCGGCACGGCTATGGACGAAGATGTCGTCAAAGTACGTCTGCGTGAACGCACGCAAAGGTCGAAACAGTTGTGTGACCAAGCGATTAAACGTCGCTGGGGCATTGGAAAGCCCTTGTGGCATCACCAACCACTCCCAGAGCATCCCGCTTGGGGTGCTCACTGCCGTAAGAGGGATATCACTCTCCCTCATGAGGATCTGGTAGTATCCGTCTACCAGATCCAGCGCGCTGAATAGCGTGCAGCCGGCCATGTTGTTTAACAGCACGTCCTTCCGTGGGATCGGTGTCTGGGCCGGCACTGTCGCACTGTTCAGCTTGTTGTAAGCGTGAATCAGACGCCACTTCCCGTTCGGCTTCCGCACGCAGAAGGTTGGCGTCGAGTGCGGGGATTTCGACTCCCTCACCATGCCTGCCTTCGCTTTTGCGGCGAAGAAGGCATCAATGACCTCGCATTGTTCGCGAGGCAAAGGCCACTGTCTGGTGACACAGTACTTTGCGCCAGGCACGAGATCAATCTCGTGCCGAATCCTTCGATCCGGCGGGAGTTGCGATGGTGGGTCCTTGGACACCACGTCCGCGAACTCCGTCAGCAAAGGATATACCGGATCCTTCGGGTTCTTGAGAACTTCAGAACCCAACGCGCCTCGCGCCGCTTTTTCAACTCCTCTAGGACTGCTTCGTCCATGACGGAATAGGAGTTTATCTGCTCAGGAGAAAGCTCCGGCCTGAGGAGCACCATCTCCGCTATCTCGCCGGCCTTCAACTCGGCCAAGAAGTCGACCATCGACATCTCCTCGAGGTTCAATAGCTCTGAAACCTCAGGCAGGGCCGCCAGGTAGACAGGGCGTGCCTTAACACGGCGGCCCGTCTTGTCATCGAAGATGTGATAACATTCTTCAACGGCTTGTGCCGTAGGAGCTCCGGGCTCCGTGTCACCTTCGGTGACTGTGGCCGGGTTCGTCACTGGGCCTGACACTTGACAAGGTCGTTGGCGACGACCATCACGTGGTTCCATATTATCCACGTGAGATGCCTCCCGCAAGGAAGCATTGCCAGCCTCACTCGCATTGTGTGGAGCTGTGTTAGTCACACCTGAGGTGTCGTTCACCACCTCACTCTCCTCGGTCATCTCGACCATGCGAGGAACTACGTTACCCACGCAGGAGGCGTTTTCTACGCTCTCCTCGCTGATTTCAGCCTCATGCGGAACTATGTTACCCGCATCGTGTGGAACTAGGTTACTCACACAGAAAGCGCTCTTGGCGACTTCCTCATCAGTTATGGTCTGAGCGACCCGTGGAACTATGTTACCCACCTTGCGGTGCGGAACTTGTTTACCCGCACAGAAGCGCTGGCAGCGCCTTCCCGATCAGTTATGGTCTGAGCGACCCTCTCGTGTGGAACTTGGTTACCCACACTGCAGCACCTGCTGCTCGCGGAACTCGGTTACCCGCTGGTGGCCCTATGTTACCCACCTCGTCAGCGCTACTGAGCGCTGACACAGTCGAAGCCCGCAAGGCGCGACGACTCTCAGCGTCGAGACCTGTTGGCATGACAGGCTCGCACGCCGGGCAAGGAGCCCAGTCCGTCGGGGACCGGGTTTTGCGACCAGTTGCATCCCTCACTGCAACCTCTGCGTCGGTGTCGCTCTTCTCCTCGACGACCCCCGCTAAAATATCTGACGCTGTAGCGTCCAGGCGGTCCCGCCCGGACGCCTTGATATCTGGCAGAGGTGGGAACATGACTCACCGATGCTCTGTCAGACACCGCAGGCCGGCTAGCCTCAATGGTTTTGCCGCGCCAGTCAATCCAGGGCTCGTGCTTCTCCAGCCACGGCATGCCCAGGATCAAGTCATACTTGTCCATCTTGAGAACAATAAATTGTTCTGAGCTGTCAAAGTTCTCAAACTTGACAGCCAGGTCTATGTGGACCCGAGGTACTTCTACCACCGTGCCATCGGCCAGTCTAACCGAGACTAGCCCGTTGCCTTCATTCTTACGAAAGAGATCGGCAAACTTGTCGTCATTGCGAGCGACCGTCTGGCGGCGTGCGAAGTTTTTCGACGCCCCAGAGTCAATCAAAACTCTGAAGTGATTGCTGATCCCCGTACACTTGCGTGTACTACAAGCAGCCCACCGCTGCCCTTCTCCGTTTCGAGAGTACAAAGACTCTCAGGGGCTAAGCCTCCATGGTGTGCGCCTCCCGCACACCTCTCATGAAGATTTAGGTCCTCCCCAGCAGGGCGCCCCGCCCCTACTGGTGTCCTGCATTCCCCTGACCCCATGATCGCGGCTTCTGCCAGCGACAGCTCGGAGCCCGGGGCTTGGGAGGAACTACGCTCCGTCGTCCCGATGCAGGAGAGACACGCACCATGTGTCCTTGCCTACCCCAGGCATATCAACGGATGTCTCGCTGCTCGGCCAGGCCCAAGTCCATGGGCTCCGGCCCTCCAGAGACTCCATACCCGGAGCCTCCATTCGGCGCACGGCCTGGTGTTGCGTTCACATGCCAGGCCGTCAGAGGAGTGCGAGCCTGCTTGTGGTTGTACTCCTCTTGGAGAGCGACTTGAATCGCCTCCTCCATCGTACTGGCCTGCACGCGGAACAGTTGCGTGCGGGCCGGGCCTACCCGTAGGCCATCCATGAACACTGTCACCTTTATGTGTTCAGGGAGCTGCGTCCCAACCAGCGATGCTGCTAGCACGCGCATCTCCTGGATGTACTCGAGCAGCTCACGCCTTCCTTGTTTACACGAAATGAGGCGTGAGCGCTGGCGATACTCATAGTGTCGCCGGGATGAAGGCGGATCTCAGCTGCTCACACAGCTGAGACCAGGATGCAAAGCATCCAGGTGACGTCGCTTCGCGCGTATACGCCCAGGTCTTTGCTCGACCACTAAGGTGCGAAAGCGCAAAAGCGACACGAAGTCGCTCGTCCGAGATTAGAGCAGCGTCCATCGCGAGCTCTACCTCTCGGACCCAGAAGTGGAGGTTCTCTCCCTCCTTTCCCTTATAGGGTTGCACCTTTAGCTTTAACGGCTTAGGCTGCACCACCTTTGGTTCGGTCCTGGGAACCTGTAGGGTTCCCCGAACGTGATCGATCAGGACACGTTCGTACATATCGAACGCGGCCACCTTGGTAAGGGTTTTTATATAAGATATTTTGGATTGCTAGTATTTTTTTTATTAATGTCTAGCTCCAGACGCAGATATCATTCACGCGCAGGCTTTTGAGGCAGCCGTGGTCAAGGTATTGGCTGGGAAAACGGATGAGTTGACGGCAAGGGAGATAGCGATATTGGAGCCATTCCGTCAGCCCGAAGCGGCTGCAACGAGCGCATCAGCGGCGCCTCCACCGGATGCGGATGGCTTGCACGCCGGATTCTAAAGAGCGCAAGCTTTCACTTGGAGCGAGTGCAGCGTCCACACTGATGACGTCTCCGCAACCACCTCAGATGGAGAATGGAGACTTTCAAGTTGCCGCGGTTATCTCGAAAAGAATTTGTCGACCACGTGGCGATCGATGTTCAAGACGTTCCTGGTACTTTGCCTTCTGAAAGGGGTACGCACATATCCCGAACGACTAAGGTACAAGCTGCTAAGTGCCATCCCCCCGACTTCAAATGTCGTCGCGAGGCTCTTCAGTGTGCTCGAGCGGTCTTGCGCCTCGAGCGTCACCAGATGTCACCGTTGACCTTGGAGATAATCTTATTTTTGAGGATCAACGCGAGTTTCTGGAACGTAGCCACTGTGGACTCTTGTTTGTCACCGACTGTGTAAGTCAACTAACACGATTTCAGTAATATTTTACTGCACGTTTCCAAGTAATGCAGTTATTTATTTGCCTCAATATGAAGCTGCAATGAAATCTGTATATTTTCTAGTAGATTTGCCAGAGCGATTATATTTTATTTTGGGGATCCCTGCCCATATGTGCTTCTTTCTGTATCGAGACTTTGCATTCTGCGGTCCAAGGAGTTTACTGTGCGGTGGACTCGGAAGCACACGTGTGAGTCCGGACGACGTTGTGCCGCAGCCGGCTCGTTACAAGCTCGCGGGACACTCAGCAGCGTGTGCCAATCGCTCTGAATTGTCGCTTTGGTTACCCTGGGAAGGTTTTTTCTCCTCGTCCCAGTACGGCCACTTGGCGGTGGGCCGCTGGGTGCAAGTTCCTTCGGTAGTGATCGGGGTAATCATCGTCCGAACGAAATATGGTTCTCTATCGGCATCAGAACCCGTCATCGGTGCGGATCTCCGTGTTAACTCGCTCCACGTTCGCTCGACACGAAGTCAACACTCCAGCTACTCCTCGCGCGTCTACTACTCCTACCATCTTAGTGGGGCTCTTACGCACTCGTCACCGCTTCGCGCTATCAAGTTCACAGCTCAAGCTCCAACGAGGGTTCATTCGCAGGAAGTCGCCACCTACTTCCTACTTTGGGGGAGCCTCAACAAGTCTACGACTTGACAAGGCGTCTCGGCTCCTAACCACGAATGAACTGCTCGTTGCTCCCACTGAAGATCCGGAGAGTAGAAGGAAATTGGATCCCTGACGGCCTACCTGCACTGCGTTCCATTTCTCCTCAAGGCGATTCCACCAACCTTTGCTCGAGGTATGAAGTGGTGCTGCCGACAATCAAGATGTCATTGCGCTACCCGGTAGTTCTTCAACTGAGAGCAAACCCTGCAGTGTCTCAAAAATAGACTTGTTCAGCTGACCCAGAATAAACAAGTGATCACAAGACCAAGTCAAGTAGCGTACAATGCCCAAGGGTACTCGGTACTACAGAAGGAATAGAATTTGAACCATGGGTGAGCATTGTAAATTTGACGTGAGCACAACGATCTCTATCGTCGCAGCACTGAACACGTTTTCAGCTGCTTCATAAAAACGTAACGCCAGAATCAGCACTTCACTTATTATAGGACGGAGGACGGTGTTCTATTTCCTCAACGTACTAAGGTGGATCAATTAATGCGTTCTATTACGTACTATTTGTATTGCATCTCCAACAACAATAGCGATGTATACAAATTAGAAACATAAATTGTCCGACCACATTGGTGTACTTACTTGCGCGTCTCCTTCGACTCGCAGAAGGTGAGCGGCAGATTGCCCTCGACACCCCACTTCAACCACGCGTAGCGGTTCGATGCCTTCTGGCTCACCCAAGGAACAAGCGTTCCAGTCGCAGCAGCGGTCGCGTCACGCATCTCGCTCTCGAACCTTGGGTGAGACGTGCGAACGTGCGTCACTAGGTTGGTGTAGCCGTTCCCAGGGGCGTATTTACGCCGTTTGCCACAGGCCTTGCAGGCATGGTAGCCCGTAATGTCGCCTTCTTCGTCCAGCACGGGCTTGAAGAAGAAGGCAGCAATTTGCCTAGGCGAGAATGGCTGGGGTTCTTGAGTCGTAGCGACGAGGTTGGCGAACGTGGCAGGTGTCGGCAGGTTGGCGGCGAGGTGGGGGCTTCCGAGCAAATTCGAAGAAAGTGCTGCGGTCAGTGACTGTCTGTGAGAACTTGAAAGCTGACAGCCAACGCTTTTGGGTGATGTCGGCAGGTTTAAAATAAAGCATTCCTTTTTCAAAATTGGTGAGATCAATTATTTGTGACAGACCAAATGAGGTGCAAAATACGTAATTGTTTCAAACAATACAACATTATTTTTCCGAGTATTTATTTTTGGGCATCCCTGCATATGGGTGAGCTCGTGAACGTACTCGTCGCGCGGGAGGACCCCGAGCTCACCCATCCAATTCCTCAAGCAGGACGGGGAATGAAGCTGTACCATCCAGCGGCAGCTGGAAGGCAATCTCTGCTCCGACATTGCTTAATACCTTGGCCGACGGCACGCGAGCTGTAACAAGAGACTGAAGCTGAGCTTCCTTCCAAGGTGCTGCAGGGTCAGTGCTCTTGACCAGCGTGAAATTAAATCCAGCACCGTAGCGGTTCTTGAGGAAAAGTGATGAGCCGCAGCAGCGAAGTTGCCCTTCAGCCATGATAGCGATACGATCACCCAGAATATCAGCTTCGTCCATGAAGTGCGTTGTCAGGACCATAACACGGTTCGCGCGGTTGTTGAGCAGAACCTCCCAGGTGCTGCGTCGGCTTTACGGGTCCATGCCACTCGTTCGTTCATCTAGAAACACCAACGAACTGTCACCCAGCAGGCAGATTGCTACCGACAGCTTTCGCTTCATACCACCCGAAAGAGAACCAGCGAAAACGTGTCTTTTCTCGGTGAGGCCCACTTCAGTGATCTTGGTGTTTACCTCCTCACGGAGTGCCTTGCCGCGATAGCCTTTCACGCGGCCATAGAATAGCAAATGCTCTTTAACGGTGAGTTCACTGTAAGGAACATCGTGCTGGAAGCAGAGTCCTAGAGATTGCCGGATTTCAGCCATGTCATGAACGAGCGACAACCCGCGAAAGGATGCATCACCGGCCGAAGGAGCTATCATGCCAGTTAGCATGGAAATTGGTGTCGTTTTGCCTGCACCATTGTGGCCGAGCAAGCAAGTGATCTGGTCCTTGTACATGACGAGACTAACACCTCGAACGGCGCGCTTAATTCCTCCTGGTACAACAATTCCTTTTTGATGCCTCGGATCACCAAGGTCTCCCCCGAGTGCTCTTGATGAAGTAATTCCTCACTCCATATTAGGGTTATCAATGTGAAGCATCGCGTGGTTACTGTTGACAACGTTGTTGGCCACGCTGTTGACTTTACTCAACCGGCGTTGGAACGTACGGTGTTTATCCAGTAGCTTGGTTGCAGCGGGAAGTACCATTTCTCTACAGTGCCGTACTCGCGGGGGATAACGCGCTCCAGATAGAGACCAACCAACGTATAGATAATTATGCCGAAGAAGAGCATTCCAATAGCAGAGCCGAACTTGAAGTTGTCAATGTCAACGACAGTGTCAGACGAGCTGAGCTCATGCCTACACCAGTAGATTCGGCGGTAGCCAACGACTGAACGCCAAACGCTAGTGCCACGGGTGGTAGTATGCATGCTCCTGTTTCGGATCCAATCGAAGACGTTGACGAAAAGCCACTGGAGACAAAGTACATGAAGAAAAAAATCACCATTCCAGCAAATAATCCGGTGCGAGAACGGGAGAACAGCGTACACATGAAGAAGCCAAAAGCGAGCACGCTAAGTGAGAAAAGCAGGAAGGAAATGAAAATCAACACTGGGTCGCTGTTGGGGAAAAGACCGGCAGTACTTGCAATCGCTTGCAAGATGGCACTCACAGTGAAGATGATCAAATACGTGATGTACCACGACAAAATAATTGCACTTTCCGACATGCCAAGAATTTTGAGGTACTCACGTGAAAGCGTCTCCTTTTATTGGAGAAGGACCACAAGCACGCGTGAAATCGCATACAGATATGCCAATACGAAAACGAGAGGGAAGACAGAGCTGATCTGCTCGTAGAATGGCGCCGAGAGGAAGGTCTCAATCGGGAAAGGGGCTACAGTTGTCGCGAAGTATGGCTGCGGTGCCTGGCGTAAAGGTACCAAAAGCTGTTCCCGAGCAGTGGGTGATAACAGAGATTACCAACCCGTAGTCTTAGATCCCAGTGCTGTTTGCAGCCCAGCATTCAGCAATATGTCGCCATGCACGGCGTGGAATAGTCGATTATCGTTGTCAGTAGTCGACACCGCCGTCCGATAATTTTTCGAGCACGCACCAGTGGTCTTTGATCCGTCCCAGTCAGGCATGCAGCTGACAAAGCGCGCAACGTCATGAAACCCCGTTGTGCGTAGGCTGTGTAATACGTCAGTTCAATGATACGCTGGAACGGTGCCTCGAAAGGCGGATCTCCAAGTGTGCGTGGCACAACTCCCGGTTCATATCCTCGTTCCTGAGTCGAATTCATGCGCACTGAGTACTCAATAGACTGGAAAGTCTATATAGCTTGAAACATTTTATGAAAGAATTGTCAAATTTAGATCTTTAAATCGATTTAGGAGATTCATCTTATTGTTTTGCTTACAATATAACCAGAGCATACACCATATTCCACAATAATTGCCATACGTACCTTGGTATTGCTTGGGGTTGTATTTCCCGATACCATACTTAGTTGGTGCTGCCTCACCCATACTATCGAAGAATTCGCCATCATGAACAGCCTGCCAGTGTCCTATATCAAGATTAGGAGGTCTAAGCAAAATCAGATATGTACCTTTCTTTGGGAGCGGATTCGTTATCTCACTTGATTCAAAGATATCATCGAGATGTACCCCAATACTCTTGGCAAGTCCAATTAGATCATGATCGGATGTGATAGGCTTGACGAGCTCCATAATAATTAATTTTGAGAAAGTATATTGCATGTCATATAGAATCTCAACATAAACATACATAAATTGTTCTTCCCACTGAACGACGGACCAAGGACCACCATTCTAAATAACTTTTTAATGTCAAGTGCTGGGATTTCACCCATAGCGGCTGACTTGTATTTTTTCGGTATAGAACCACCGTAGTTTGGAATACCACTCATGATTGAAAATAGCTGAATCTATATAGGAGTAAACAAAATGAGTTCTGGTTTTTCATATCCACAACCAACTTTCCAATCATCGATCTATAACCCAGCGTTCTATTTGACATTGGACGCCAGTGGTTATCTAACCTTTGATTACGCGCAAACTCTGTATTTGAGTAAGGATGATTACAGGATGAGCTACCTAAGCGGAGTAGTGCCAGGAACGGCATCGATAGGATCTGCCCTTGTTCTGGGTGCTTCAGGTAATATCTCCGGCATTTCATCGCTAAGTGCCACTAACCTTACTGGCACGCTACAAACAGCTTCTCAACCAAATATCACTTTGGTTGGAAATTTATCGTTCAATGGATCATCGCGCTCGATATCGATAACAGGTGCTTCAAGCTACATCGATTGTCGGGAATATCGCCAGAACGGGAATACGTACGATTTGAGTCTCCTACAATACATATCCGGATTTAGTTTCGGCAGCGCTACGGCAAATAAATTTCTTTCATGTGATTCCAGTCTGAACATCAGCAATCTGAACACGTTATCAGCAACCACAATCACTTGTACAAATCTAAGCCAGGGCTCTACTTATTACGATCTATCTAGTTTTCTGACCAGCGTCCCGAGCTCTCTGAGCTTATCAAGCCTATATACGACAGGAAATATGGATTGCGATGGGTTCATCAATGGGTTCTTAGCATATGGCAACCAATCGCAAATTACGACAGTAGGATCGCTGACAGAGCTCGGTATCAACTCTACAGCAACGAATGAGTATTTCTCAATAAAGGGGTCTGGATTATCATATTTAGATGGCAGTTATACGCGAATGCTTACGTTTTCGGGATCGAATATTTCTCCCGTTCAGTTCCAAATTCAGGTCCATAATGGTACTATCCACACCAAGCAATGCCACATGGATAGGTAATTACACTAATAACGATCTTCGTTTTGGTATCAATAACTCGACGGCGATGATCCTAACTACCACAGGGCGTTTAGGAGTTGGTACTACAACACCGAGCGCGCCTTTACATATCGTAGATGCAACACATATGTGTTTGGAGCAGGCGGCTTAACTGTGTATCGCCTCCGTACTGACTCTGGAGCAACAAAGTCGGTATTAGGACCAATATCATACAGCGTCGCTGGTATATTTAGCGGATACATTGCCTGTACCGCCATGGCAATGACGAGAGATCGCAGACTGAAGAAGAACATCCAGATTGCGCCACTCGACCGAATCAAGCGTCTTTGATCAATGTGAGGTCAAACTGTATGACTGGATCGAATCGGAGAATCGCCCTGGGCAAGAAGTAGGCCTCATCGCTCAAGACCTTGTCAAAGCTCATCTTACCGATTTGATCAGTGTCTTCTATCGCGATGACATCGAAGAAGGAGAAAACCCAGTGCTTGAACCTGGTAGGCAACAACTCAACGTTGATTACAGCCGGATTAGTGCTTATAACATGAAAATGATTCAACATCTGATGACTGAGATTGAAGATCTCAAGCGGCAAATAGACGAACTACGCTCAATTGTCTCTGAGTGATTATAGATATCATGCGTATAGAGCATTGGGAAATCAGTCCGATAGCAACGAAGAAATATCGAGTATGGATCAGACTTGATACTGGAAAGCTACGAAAGATTGATTTTGGTGCGAGAGGCTATGCTCATTATCGTGATCAAACCCCTTTGAAAGCGTACTCACACCTTGATCACAACGATCCAGAGCGCCGTAGGAGATACTATCTACGACACAAAGTTGATTATCCTCCGTATAGTGCCGATTTTCTATCGAAAAGATATCTTTGGTAGTTATATATAACCATGGGTTGCCTACCGACTAAAGAGCTCAAAACCAATTTGACTACCGATACACCGAATCAGATTGTGGGATCGACCATGCTCCAAGCTGATAAAATTATTGTTCTTGGCGATAGTGTTTCCTCCCCACCCAAACCCCGAAGGAGAGTCTGCCATACTTGAGGTTTCTATCAGCGATAAAAAATTTCGGTCTATCGAGGGTATGCAAATAGGCTTGTACGAAGCGGTATTGCTTAGATAGCGAACGTCTTCACAGTCTTTTTTTTCTTGGGCTGGTAAGCCCACATGCGACCACCCTCTGTCTGAGTCGATGCATCAACCTTCCTGATAGACTTATCAAGGTCAGTAGCCCAAACAGCTGCCTGAGTCTTCTGTGGGCGGTCATTGATGATGCGATTCTTCATAATGGATTTGAGCTCAGCAACGTTAAGATCGCTATTGTCGCCATAGCTACCCCCTGAGCTGGAAATAATGCGTGGGTTGAAGAAGAACATTGTTTATAATATACGCGTGATAATTTCCTTAAATTCTTTTTTTATCGCCAATCATTCGATTGCCGTACATATCTACTGTGAGAGACTTGAGCTGCTTGATGATACTTGGATTGTCATTCCCTAACTCCATCTCTCCTTTCAGCTTATCATACGCAGCACGAAGAGTCTCCAGAGGATCTGTAAGTTTATCATGAAATGAGTACTGAAGATGAGTGATCGCAAGGATCTCCTTGAACAGCTTTTTATCATTGATACTGAGCTTATCGTAAGCGGCTTGGTCGATATGGTTCTTGTACACAAGGGTTCTAATCATGGTTTGGAGACTATCGCTGATCTGGCACTTAGGTCCGCATTTGCGTCGGTTGGGCTGTACAATCACGAGCGTTTTGGCATCCAGATCAGGCAAACGGATGTACTTGCTACCGAGCTGCTTATAGGTATATGCTGACGGAGTTGCTAACCCCCCCTGGATCTCATTGAGATTATAGGTTCTTCCGCGACGAACTGCACCTTCCAATGAAGCAACACCAGCACCTCTTAGACCACGCCCCTTTAAGCCACTCCCGTTAACCCCTTTTACCCTTCGTTGATCTTGTCGGTCATTAAAGTCTTCTACATCTGTTTTTCCAGGTACAGCTTGAGTGTATTGCTTCGACTTCGCTGAATAGACTGCCTTTGTCGCTTTCATTGTTGATGTCGCTGCCCTCAACGCTGATCTTGCTGATTTTGAGTTTGACCCCTTCACTGCCTTTTTAGCTTCTTCATATCGCTTCTGAGCTTCACCATAAGCTTGAAAGGCTGCCTCTGAGTCATCATGAAGCTTTTGCAAATTTCGTGTTCATACTGCTCATTACTTTGACGCTTGATATCATGGGCCGATTTAAGGATCGCCTCATTTACTATTTTGAGGTTATCATCAAGGTTTTTACGTAGTTGCTCATTTAGTTTCTTCTCTTTAACCAATTCAGCTGCTTCTTCATCACTTGATGGAAATGGGTACTCAACATCCTTGAGATATCTATCAAAATCCTCAAACCCATCAAGCAGCGATAGAAATGTATCCATCCATCTGATACCCTTCATTAGCCCCTTCCAAGCTTCACCAGAGACTTGTTTGTGTTCTCCATTTCTAATGTTTAGTGGTCTGGATCCAGAGTGGCTCACCAAAATAATATTTTGGATGGGTTTTAACATTATCAGTTGTCTGTACAATTGGTTTTAGTCGAAAAGGGATTTTAATACTCTTCGAATGAAGTTGTGTGTAATAATCTGTTAGAATATGTTTAGCATCATTGTCCGCGTTGCTCAGCTTTGGGTTCATATTTTCATCGATATACACTCATTGTACCATGTTTAGCTTCTCCGTCGCCTGGTGCGAAATCTCTTACGTCAATTTCCTCGTCATTCTTCCCGATTACCTCTAACTGAAGTCCTCTGTCTCTGATCATATTGATAAATGATCGCAGCGTAAGCTGCCAATTGACCTCCCTCGTGATCGCTTGTTTTGCTCGATTGCTACTCTTACCAAAGACGCTGAATAATTTCCATCGACCCATACAGAACCATTTTCATCAATAGGTGATGAATTGGAGGTCCCATTAAGGATCGGAACAATCTTCTTTCTTAAACCATTGGATTTAAGCAATCCCTTATTTTTACTAATGGTCCAAAACAGTTTGAGTTTGCTATCAGACTGATCACTCGCTGTTGAACTTGAGTTATCGAAGAGAAAACTGTCCTCAAGTCTCTGTTTGGTGCGATCAGCAATATCTCCTTCTGAAGCATTGACTCTTCTTCTCTTTGATCCAATATACTGCCAAATCTGTTCGGGAGTATTTGTGTCCTCTTTTGCCATTCCATTGGGTTCCCTCTTTTCATTGATGTAATTGAGAAATCGAACGTCATTAGTTAGAACCACACGAATATGGTCATACTAAAACATGCTTCTTCAATCTAATACTGAATGTCTTAGCACCATTTCCAATATAATACTTCGTTAGCTGACGTCCGTTAGACGCAAGAGGATGGATACCCAATTCTGCAAGAATAGGATAAACTTCATATATATCAGCAACCGCTTGTTTTGATCGCTTCTGTTCTTCGATTTCATCGCTGCTTTCATCACTAAATAAGTTCTCATCAGCTGGTTTTTCATCCTCACCAACGTTGACATCAACTAATGAAGGCCTTGCTTGTGTTCCAGCATGATTAGTATCAGGCTTAGCAGTAGCTTCGGCATCTACCATAGTTGGAGTTGATACCTCAGGGTTTGTCTGGGAGTATTCATCAATCAGCGTTTTTTTTTAGGACTCAGATGACTCGGATGTTGAGTCTGTCTGAGTTGTTGCAGTTGTTTTACGGGGGGCTGTAGTAATCCCATTCGTGATATCAGTAGCCCATGAAGCGCCTTCGTACATCTCACGCTTCGTTTTAGCTTGACGAACGCGACGCTGAGCTCTTCCAAGAAGCTCCTGTCCTGCGAGTTCATGAACTCGCTACCATTATCGCTTGTAATGATATCCACTTTATGGAGTCGAACAAACGCTTTAAGCGCTGCTAACACAGTTGCTGCTGTTTTGTTCGATAAGACCTTCGCAAAGCCCAACCTCGAGTTGATATTGATAGCAGTCAAAATTGGTCGCTTCTCCCAAAACGCAAGATCAATTTGCCAAGAGTTGGGGTTATGCGAAGCTATTTTGAAGCCATTGAATCTCTTCTTTTGCTCTTGATATCGTTGAATATCAGTCTGACTCGCATACCAATCCCTTACAATTTTAAAAGTTATCTTAGGATTTAACTCCTTTGCGTTCTGATACAGAGCTTGAGCTCCGATAAAACCGGGTTTTGGATCATAGTAGAGTTTCTTTAATAGCGCGTCCATGATCTATATTTACATTAAATAAAATCCCCCAGTGGTTAGCTGCTTAAATATCAAGTGGTTCAGTCGTGATACCATCATCAAGTACTCGACGTTTGTCATAGTAGTAGTTGAGCGCTGTTTTGTTTCGAGTATAGGTGATGATAGACTTGGTTTCTTTCGATAGTCTGAACCCCTTGTTTGTACCTTGTAGCGTGATGCGATCCCGTACAACAGTCTCAAACCCATCGGGATTAAGAACACCATTGTTTGGACCACCTCCCTGAATACCCTTCGCTGAAACTTTTACCTTGTAAGACTCGTCGGGTAGATAGCAAATATAGTTCTTACTCGATAGTGAGACCATAGCATCACCTGACCATTCATCTTTGAACAAACCAGGAGTACGGCGATCAAACTTAGCTACCTCAGTGTTGTAATCGCGCGGGAACCAATCGTATTTATGCTCCTTGAAGTGGGTACGTAGCTCAGGCTTGATACAGTCTTGAAACGGATTCTCACAGCTGAAAGCGATATAAGCTGAATCAGTGTCCATCTCCTGATACTCGAAGTCAGAGCGATTGAAGTAGAAGTCTATGCAGTCGTAGTAGAACTGAAGCATACGTAGCTTGGCAAGCTGATAGATAGCAATCGATAAATGGATTGGGTTCTTGTTATTAAGACGGCGTTTCTTCATGGTGATTTCACACGCATCATTAAGCTCTTCCATGGAACGTAAAGTGTTCGATCTTGTCCTTACTAGCTTTGTCGCTCGACTCATACTTGACCTCTTTGTACTTGCTCATGTCCATTCCAGATCGACCAAAAGCACTGTTGCCTACAAGATTCATCATCTCAGCAATCATAGCCTTAGACTTATCAACATCACCCTCTCGTCGAGCATTTGATACAGCCTCCATAAAGGGGGCAAAGCCTTGTGAGAGCTGGCCTTGACAAAGCAGTAAGTCTTGGTGATGTCCATACCATGAGAAAGGTACCACTTGAGCAAAGGAGTGTAGATGAGAATCTTTTCACCAATGTAGCTACCAATCAACTTGCGATCTGCTTTGCTCGGCTTTGCTTGCGCGCCTCATTGTGATCGAACATGTGCTTACCAATGACGCTCTCATTTGTACAGTCGATCAGTACATTCTTGAAAATTGGAGTCATCTCACCAAAGTACTGTTTGAGGTTCTCTGGTGTGTGAATATCACACTCGAGAAAGCCAAATATTTTATCGGCCTTGATATCGTCGATGATACCTTCATACGCTTCCACTGTAGTCAATCGACCGCATGGCATCTCATTACCAAGTGCCCACAGGTATAGAGCGTTAGCATCGTATCCGATAATTTTCTTGCAGACCTTACCACCGCGAATCTTCGTTTCATTACGCTTAGCGTAGCGATTGAAGATAATAGATGGACCTCCGGCGATGTTGGCCTTCATCTTAGCGTAGATTTCCTTTTCCTCTCAATCAATAGAATATACCAGTCTGTCTGAGTTGAACTCAAGCAAATTCTTGTATCGAAATCCTCCGAGGGACATATCTTTACGAGCGGAGTTGCACTTCACACAGCTGATCAAGATGTTGCCGACGATGTGCCCAAGATTATTATTGATACGGTCAGCTGAAGCGGTGTCAGCGGTCAGCTGGCAGTAGCATAGACCACATAGATACTTTTGCTTTTGCAGCAATGTATTCAAGTGCTCATGTGTCATACCGAATTTTCGCTTTGCCTTAGCATCCTGATTCTTGTACCCTCCCATGCGCTTAGCTGGAATCGGAATGCGTTAGCCGGCTTCTTATCCGGATATTGGAGATTATTAAAGCAGGTCTGATACATGACCTTCTCCGAAAGACCAGGTAGCGACACCCCATCCGCAAACATATCCAGATCGAAACGCTTGAAAAGTTCTCGTTGAGCCTTGATAGCCTCGATGAATGGGACTACGTGGAGATTGTTGTACCAGATCAATAGGTCCTTAATCGATTTCATCTCGCAGTACTCCCACACGAACTTTACTCGTTCGTAGTCATCCTTGGTGACACTTGTACCTCGGAGCTTGCTGTCAAAAGCTGACTTAGGTGCAATGGTAGTCTGAATTAGTTCATTGAATGCAATTATGTACTCGTAAGGGAAAAGATCCTTACCAAGACCACAGACACATCTAATTCTGTCATCACATTTGCAGCCACCGAGATATGCTGTAAGATACTTATCGTAGCTGGTACCAGCTGGTATATAGTTAGTGATAGCAAGCATTTTCATGTCGGATGTAGCAATGCACATGTAGCTGGAGTTCTTGATGACAGATTTGATGTTGTCGGTACCAACTACGGCAAACAAATCCTTCTTAATCAAGTTAATATCGTATCGACCAGAATTGAAGCCGAATACTGGTACCTGGTCAAGCTGCTATTTCAGTTTCCCATAATCAGACCTTTGCTTACCAAAACCAAGACTGCGGTGAAAGTCAAAGAAGCTGGCATACTTCCCCTCTTCAATCCAACTCACCACGTCAGACATCTTGTAGGTCCTACCAAGATTTACACTTGGAATTTCCATACCTGTCAGATCGTGAGCATTGATGATTTTTTGTAGAAGCGACTTATATTTTTTGACATTGTACTGTTGTATTTTCACTGATACATCACCAATGTATTTGAACATATCTGTTAGTAACATCTTTGGATCGTCATTTACAAAACAGCGCACCTCCTAGGTTAAGCTATCAGCTACGGATACAGACACCGGAATGTGCTCTTCGTGAAGACAGTATTCTCCCCGTGTTGAGTCGTGGTAGGCTTAAGGATTGCCTCAAAGTCGTAAACGATGAAGTGATCGATGTACTGGTCAGTATTCTTGATTGAATACTTCGTAAGCAGTGATCGTATTGCGTTCTGAGCTGGTTTGTAGATAGTTGGCTCAGCTGGGAAGCTTTCGATATTCACGAGCTCGCACTGATTCTTTTGTGGTTCTTAACTCTTTCAGCGCTGACGAATACCATTTCACACTTAGGACATTGATACTTAGACTGAACTATATCGATGCTCTTGCTGTCGAGAGCGTGATTCTCGTGTGATAGAATATCCATAGCTTCATACCCCTTGTCCGATCTACGAATGCATTCTACATTTCCAGAAACTACATCCATCTTATATACGTTAATACCAAGTTGGAAGCAGTCTTCAACCTCATCGAACTGTAGTAGGTCAATGGGCTTGAAAGTTCTAAACAGGCTCAACGAATATTTAATCCCCTTGAAAGAACAGTAGCGCTTGAATGTCTCCTTCACCTGAGCCTGAATTCTTCGAGGATCCTTCTTAGGGCTCTGGAATGTATGCCAGACGATACAGTGGAAGACGCACCTGCTGTTGTTGGTCTTGGGAAAGTTGATCACATGCTTGTTTTCGCGAATAATCTTAGGGATGACAGCTTCGCTATCTCCAAGAGAATGCTCGCGATGGTAGATAAAAATTTTGAACGCAGTGATCGCCTTAAGCTTATATCCAGCTGGGGTAGTTCAGCTTGTTAGCCAACTCCATAGACCGAATTTCCGAAATCACGTTCTTTCGAATATCAGCCTGCTGTTGATAGCGACAGGCTTATTGAACACATAAGTGTTGGCGAGATTCGGATAGAAGTAGCGAATATCATCAGGATCGGTCTTGCTTATAAGTTCGTACCCGAGAGCAATATTTATCTTAACCGCACTCGTTTGTGTAGAAAGAACGTTCTCGAGCTTGTTGTAGAAATCAGAAGGCTCAACACCGTCGTACAAATGTGATTCCATGTGGTTACCATTGTAAAAACGATACTTGGGATCAGCCTTGTAGTCGGACGACAAGTGTTTCTCAAGGGTTCAATCGAAACATTGTACTGCTTAGCTACTAATCTCTTGTTGATTAGACGCGAAACGTTGCTAACATAAACCATCTTGCCCGTTCTACCACGCACCTTAACACGGTAGCTACTACCCCATTTGATAGGTTGGATATTTAATCTCTTTAATCCTTCGAGTTCGTATGCAAACATGTTGCCTATATATGCTTGGTTATATTATTCTCCGTAGATATGACTTTATAATTATTTGACGTTGTATCAGGATCGACTTTATATCTTAGTCATTTACAAAATATTATGAAATTAATTAATTCAAATATTTGACTTATACCTTTTTGGAGGTTTTAAGCCATTGTCATTGACTATATTGGGATTGACTTTTTATTTGAGAAAAAATATTATTTAATTAGGTTCGGTTTCATTATTAGGTTCGCTTTCAGATTCGCTAAGTTCGGTTTTGGGCTTACGCTTGCGAGCACGGATCTGCTGTCTATTCTTATCGTCGTAGCTCTTTTGGTATGACAAGCAAGCGTCGCGTGTGCGCTGATAGTAGCGCTTCTGTGCTGCTTTGATACGTTCCTTGCTAGCTTGGTATTGCTCAGGAGAGTACGCCATGTTACTATATTACTAACTTATATTTATCACGATCGATCAACAAATACTTGGTAATTGAGAAGTTGAAGACACCATGCTTCCATTAAATTATTCATTTCCTCTTTCCTCTTCCTCTGTTTCTCTTTGTGCTCTGTGAGGGTTGTTGTTGTTGAGGTTGTCGCTGAGCTTCAGTAGCAGGAAGCAGCGAAGTGTGCTCGGTCAATTCTTGATGCTTCGCTTCAGCAGCAAAAGTCAGGTCGGTCATTTCTTGTCGATGGGCTTGTAACGGTGTCTCGTCCTTCGCTTCCTCGATCATGTTGTCAAGCTTCGATTTCCAATGTTGCGAACATGACAGAATCACCCCCAATGCAATGTCAACACCAATCATCTGACACACAATATTTCAAGGATTCACTGGATCTCGGTGCGCCCACAGTTTCATTTTAATGCCCACCAAATCCTCGAAATTGTAGGTTCCAATAAAAATATCAATGCAAACTTGGCAGAAACATCAAAGCTAAATGCACTTTATTAATTAAGCGCCATCTCAGCTTAGCTCCCGCTCCAACTGTTCCGGGTTGAAGCAGCTTATCATCGTTAGAAACGTATTAGCGTCTGGTGCACCCTTGAGATCAAACATCTCGCAGATACCGGAGTCGGGGCCTACTACCACGAAGGCGCGCTTCATGTTCTTCAGCAACGGATTTTTATCCAGCTCTTCGTTCAGCCGACACAATCTTTTTTCCTTGAACGTTTTCTCGCTTCGAATCGTCACCTGAATATAAGCCACTATCGTCTCGGACTTGGTCGACAGATTCTGACCCTCGTCACCAGACCCACCTTTACTTGGGAACGCTTCACACGTTGTCACTGCGTCGATAAAAGGGAAGAACGGGTAGTCGGGGTACCAGTAAGTATCTTTTTCAAGTGTGCTCAGGCAACGATAGCACGATTCCTCATTTTCGCCGCTGTAAACGACGTGGGGCACCCGGATCTCGATTTTTTCGTATTTCGACCCTTCCCGCATCTTCAGCACAACCGGTTTACGTTTTACGAATGCCCCACGAACTGCGTTGTGAAGCAATTGTTCGTACGCGACGCCATGGAAACCGGCACCAACAGATTTTGCATACTTGTAAACCTCTAGCTGCTTGTCCGTGTCAATTTTCCGCCCCAACTGGCTCAGCACATATCCGGAATCCACAGATAGCTTCCACCATCGACTGTCATGGTATTCCACTTCTCGGTTGCAGTCAGTGATGTAGTGACGCCGCAAACGATCCACTTGGCTCTTGCTTTGTCCCCCACCATAGTTGTACACCAACTCAAACGCTTGATCATTTCCCACGGCACAGCAGTCTCTCACTACACGCTCTTCAAGCGAGCTCCGTTTCTTACAGAACTCGCGCAAACTGCCGCCACTATAGAAGTACTGCTCCTTAACAAGTTTTGGAAATGGTGTATCCTGCCGCTTGATCTCGCGCAGACCAGTTTCGATAACCCAGTTCGTTAACTTCGCGTACTGCAGCAGGTCGGCATCACGCCACGCCGGCAAAACCACAAGGCGTGAGCCGTCGTCATGTTTCGCATCAAACTGACACGATGTTGCAAGGAAATGAAAAGGAGCATACTCGTTCTTCGTGTCGTCCACTTCTGCCTGGTTAAAACCATCAACCAAAACAATTGGCGCCTCCTTCTCGTCGACCTCACCCTCGACCGACTTGGGAGTGACTTGGTCACGGATGGCAACGATATCAATCGGTGAGAGATTTTTTAGTCGTGCGTACGATCCTTGGCCATCGAAAAACACCACCGCGTTCTTAAGATTGGGTTCTTTCAAGCGACGTATGACAAGCACCTTCTTCCTCTTGATGCACGCCAGGTAAAATGCAATAAGCATGAGAAAGCAGGACTTTCCGACTCCCGGTGAGCCTACTATCACCATGCGATCCTTCCCGAAGAGCTGTTTCTTGATCACCTCCCAAAACATCACTTCCTCCACCCGAACGAAATAATACGGGGGGAATTCGCCGAATCCCTCCCAAAACTCATGCAAGGTAGGTGTCATGACTCTTGGGTCGTCACTCTGTTGCGTGATAGACAGACTGTCGAGTCGAAACTCGTCTTCATGCACGGACAAAGGTGTGAACTTGGTCAGCGTCTTGGGCTTGATGGCTGCCATGGCTGCCAAGGCGGGCTTGGTGGCCGCCACGTCCGATTCCAGAGTTCTCAATCTTTTCAGAACCTCACTTATAGGTTCACCTTCTGCTGGACGCTTGGATTCAATCTTCGGAACCACCACCAGCACGTGGATCGTCCTCTTCGTCGGAGCATCACCAAACAAGTCACCAATCTCGTCTGCTGGATCCATTTCCACGTCCAGCAGTGCCTTAACTTTCTCGGGAACACCCCCACTCCGCATAGCAACCACGGCAGGATCCTTGGATGAGAGCCACGCGCCGCCCTCCGTCTTCGCCAGGCAGAGCTGCAGCTTGTCTGCGTCGATGTCCTTGAAGTCGTTCGGCTTCTTCTCCTTGATCACCTCCTTCATGTCTCCCACCGTCTGGGCCGCGTCGATGTCCACAGGGAACGCGCTTCCCGCCACACCAACGATGGCACAAAAGAGCTTCACCATCTTTTCTCGAGCCGGCAGATTCTGGAATGAGGAAAAAGGGAGGGAGAATTTCTGGCGTACTAAGCGGGACATGAAGGTGTGTGACATAGATTTTTAACCAATGATGAGACGCCACGTCGCGCTGGTCCGAACTAATCCTTAGGTAAAAATTTGCCGGCGTAATGTTCTATTGCTTTTATCAATATAGTTTGAACGTTGGCGGCCGAAACGCCCTAAGATCCAAAAACTACGTGGCTCTCGCTCTAAGGTGGAGCGATATTTAAGTAACTGTTAAAAAAATCAAACGAGATTCCGTGAGTCATTCGTCATTACTCACGGAATCTCGTTTGATTTTTTTAACAGTTACTTAGATATTTCAATTCACTGTTTTTTAAATTTTCACAAAGAAAAAGTTTTCTTTAGGAAATCTATATTTCAAAATAAAGTATAATTTAATATAGCTTTTCGCATTTTTTACGTCCTAAAAATAAAATTAATAATAATATTATTTATGGTAAATATGCAATAAAAGGTTTAGAAGAAACTAGATTAACTTCACAACAAATAGAAGCTACACGTCGAATAATTATTAGAAAAATGAAAAGATTAGGATTTCTTTGGATTAGAGTTTTTCCAGATACACCTGTAACAGCAAAACCTACTGAAAATCGAATGGGTAAGGGAAAAGGTGCTGTTTCTTTTTGGGTAGCTAAAGTAAAAAAAGGTCAAATTTTATATGAAATTAGTGGAATTTCATTAGAAAATGCAAAAAAAGTTTTAAAGTCGAGAGGTTGCGTCTTTGAACCCAACAGCTGTTAGATCTCAGCGGTTGAGCGATTCTAAAACTACCCTAATTTTGTAAAGGCGCTGCTTTCGCTCTAAGGTGGTCGAGAGGTTGCGTCGTTGAAATCGCTGCTGTCTCGAAAGAAGGTTTCAGGAATGTTCTCGGTGGTAAATTACGGTAAGGAAAAAAATTGCCGGCGTAATGTTCCAAGTATTACTACTGTCATCCAGGAGCTCATCACACGGTCTCGTCGACGAGAGGAGTCGTCTAATGAGTTGATGTCAATATTCTTTTCAGCATCTTCCTCTTCGATGTCTGCGATATTATCCGAGAGTGTGGATAGCCGACGAGCTTTTAGCACAAGCGCTTCGCCATTTGAGTGCGAAGCCAAAGGCATAGTGAAACGTTCACTTTCAGTCTCGCTGTCACTGCCTGGTCCGATGGACCAACACGTATCTGAGAGATCTCTCCACGCGTCACCCTCGGTGTGCCTCTGATCAGTTGATGATTGTCTGTCATCCGCGTTTGGGCAAGGGGCTGTCGGTACGGTGTGCGGAAAAGAAGTAGCCGACGCAGAGGTGCCAACAGATTGATCGTTCCCTGTGTCAACGCCACTTAATCGACTTGCGCGAGAAGTCCTAAAGGCTGCAAGGCTCGGGAGGGAAGAACGGAGTCCACCTCGCATCAAAAACGACGCCGAAAACACCGACCATCCACTGATCAGGCTAGTCGTTCGGGATATGTGCGTACCCCTTTCAGAAGGCAAAGTACCAGGAACGTCTTGAACATCGATCGCCACGTGGTCGACAAATTCTTTTCGAGATAACCGCGGCAACTTGAAAGTCTCCATCTGAGGTGGTTGCGGAGACGTCATCAGTGTGGACGCTGCACTCGCTCCAAGTGCGTTTGAAGAGTGCTCCGATGCTGTCGACGTGGTCACCTCGTGAAATGCCGAGATGTTACTGGGTGAAAACAATTTCGGTTCATATCGCCAGCGCCGAGAGCGGATCACGAACAAGACAGCGACAAAAGCAACCACCGCGGCGGCAATGATCCCCACCAATAGAGGCGTACTCATAGTAGCCGAGCCATCGCTGCTGAGATCACTGACCGTCCCTGTTGGGTCTGAGCCTGCCAACGATTGATGTGTCCCTGAGCCCGTAGAGGTGAAGCTGCCGCCAGCATCTACCGATGCAGCTTCCACAGTGCCCGACGTTTGTGAGGAACTTAAGCTGATAGACGTCATGGTAGCAAAACAAGAAGTTTTGCTGCAAGCACGAATTAGGAAATGTGAAACTGGCAGATTGATACTCACGCGGAGGTGGCCAAACGCTGAAAATTCTCCTCTCTCTCTGCTTGGGGTCGACCTGACCACCGAAGCTCTCATGCGCCACAGAATGTCGAAAAGCATCGAAACGGAATCGATGACACAAGTGGAAGCGTACGGCTCTAGGCCGAGGATGCAAGTTGTCGAACCCACCTAGACTGTCTTGGAGCCACATGTCAAGTTGCTAATGTTTGAGCTCAGTATCAAGTCGATCCGACCATGAACGTTGCTCTTGAATGCATCACACTTGTAGTCGGCATTTTTAGTCTGCTGACTCCTTCCGACACTAATCAACACGCAAAATGTACTACGTCGTAGTTACATAGTAGTCGAACGGTGCCTACAGAGTGCGCCTACGCTCGCGCCAAACCGTAGGCAACTTACATAGAGGGCATGTCAACAAACGAGACTGCTTGGGAGGTCAATTAGACGATGACTTGAAAATGAGCATGACCGTATTCCAGGTTTACGTGGTGCCCGTCACACGGTGAGTAACTTGGCATGCATATGTCTTGGGGGCGGCAAGCAGAGGCGGAACCTGCTGGATCCACGACTGCAGCAAGCACATGGACGAGTTGCGTGTGGCCGATGCAACCTTACCCGAACAAGAGTCGAAGCACCGATGGATGACAGCACATTACTTTTATTTACTAGGCCACCCTAACTGTTACAATATCCACAGATCTACTTTGCTCGCTTGATGTCTGCCTCTCGTTTAAGCAGGCGGCAATTCAAGTCTAGAACTCGCGTTCCTTGAAGACACTCCCCGTATCCGTGAAGTCCGAGTTCACAGAGAAGAAGGAAGCGTCGGATGCAGCAGTGCTCCGGAATGCGTCGGAGGATTGCTGCGTCGAGTGACCCCAGTCAGAATAACCGTCTTCACTCCTGTCGTCGTCATCGTCATGAGGTGCATCAATGACGGGAATACGAGCAGTGTTGCTTGCCGCCGCGTGGTAGTAGCTGTCGTCGCTTAAGCCTGAAGCTCCTGACCAGGCCATGGAGCTGACCTCGCTCACAAATGAGTCGTCGTAGTTGGATGAAGCCTTGAATTTGCTCTCGAAGCTGCTTTCGTCGTACTTGCTTTCACCGTACTTGCTTTCGTCGTATCGACTTTCATCGTATCGACTTTCATCGTACCTGCTGTCCTCGCGACTTGCTGTCGACTTATAGTAGGAAGGCGGGGCGTTTGAATACTGCGGTCGTCGTCCCTGCTGTAGCGGAGTGGGTCGGTTCCGGCCAGGAGCCACCACCGTTGTAGCTGACGACGCGACAGAAGGTGCCAACGACCTTGCCGTCTTTGGTGACAGAATGTCATAGTCCATAGCACTTGCGTCCTCGGGAATGTAGAAACCCTGGGGCTTGGGTGCAGGGCGTGCTGCATTTGCTTTCACTGGTGGTGGGGCTCTTGCATGCTTAGGGACTGGGTCGGTGACTGGCACCGGTTGAATCGGCCTCTGTGGCCTGGGAGGAGGAGGAGGCGGTGCTTCAAATGCCGCTAGCTGCGCAAACTGCGCAACTCGCTCGTACGTGTTGCGTCCAGTGTACACAGTGCCACCAGAAGGCGCAGCAGCGTTGTTTGCAGGTGGCCTGGCTGGAGGCTTTGGTCGCTGTTCGCGTGGCACATTACCTCGCTGCTGCACGTCAGGGTTCTTTCGACCGCGACCAGAATTCGGTTCACGTTGCATCCCTGGACCGAACGGCATATCTGGGTTCTTTCTGCCTCGACCAGAGTTCGGCTCGCGTTGCATACCCGGAGCAAACGGCATGTCAGGGTTCCTCCTGCCTCGACCTGAAGTCGGTTCACGGCGCATGCCTGCATCTCCACGACCACGTCCACCATCCGTTGGGCCAAACTCAATGTCCGGGTTTCGTCGACCACGACCAGAGGTCGGCTCGCGGTTCATACCGGGGCCGCGAGGTGTGTTCCTTCCACGGGGCATGTCTTGGTCTCCACGTCCACGCGGGGCGTTTGCGTCACGAGGGTTTCCTGGTCGCAAAGCATTCGTTCCGCGACTGCCCGTCGAAGTTGGCGACTGCATTGCGCGTGTGCGTCGGTCGAACGCCGGGAATGACGGCGTAGCTGAAGACCTGCCTGTCATATTAGTCGGAGAGGTGGCGTCAAGATTCGTGCTCCGGTTAGCTCTGCTGCTGCGGTTCCGCCGAGACGCTAGTTTACTCTGAGCTGCCGAGCGGCGCATGCAGTAGGCACGGATGACCCACGACACTAGCGCCACGAACACCACCGCGACAACAATAATGACAATCATGACCGTCGTGCTCATGGAGCTGGACGAGGCGGCGGTGCTCGACACCTTTCCCGAGTCCTCCTTGGCGCTTCCACTGGCACTGGCCGACGCTGATGGCGTTCTCTTGCTCTCCGCCGACGCCTTTGTGGTTTGTGAAGTCGCGGTGTCGCTCCTCGACGCCTCATTCTGCGATTCCGGGGTGGTGGTGGACTCTGCAACGCTGGAGCCGGAACCTGTGGCGCATGTGATGTAGTCGTCCCCGCTTGTGACGCAGTCGGCGCCTTTCGTAAGCACAACGCATACGCCAAAGTATTTGGTGGTGCCGTTGACTACCGCGCTCGAGGCGCTTCGGCAGCTGCAGCCGTTCTTCATGCAGGTGTTGCCCATTTCCGAGCACAGCACGTAGCCCACGGGCTCGGCCTTGTTGCCCGGGTCCTCGAGGTACAGCGACTGCACGTCGGTGCCGCACACGTCCGGCGAGGACGCGGACATCGAAGCCATGGCGCTGCCTCTCGACGGAGCTCGCAGGACCAAAGTAGCAATGAGGAGCGGGGCTCTCCACAGCGGCCAGCAGAGACGGAGCCCGGGCAGGGCCAGGGTGGGAAGTTCGACGCCCGCGCATACTCAAGGCAAGACACGGCGCCGCCCGAGACATCGGCGCTCTGCAGAGCCCGGCCAAAGGCACATCCGAGGATTCGCCCGAAAGGCATCTGACTCTCCTGCGATTCCAGATGCCAACCGCATCGAGTGCCTCCGAGCTAACAGTGAAACGCCGGCCGCGCTCCCGCGCCGCGCGTAACGCTAGGAGCGGCGCGGCGCCGCAGAGCCTACATCAGGAAAAAATAGTGTATATCTCCTGAGCAGCTTGAATTCTGCTGTTTTAAATTATTCAGCGAAAACGATTTTCGCGCATTACATGCCGCACTTTCCGAATTATTCGCAAGGTGGATACACGCTCGCGGTCGGTACTATACGTGACGAGGCTGCCATCGCGGACGGCGCCCACAATTTTGCGAGTGTTCACGGCGCCGCGGCGGGAGAAGTTGTACACGCCTCCGCGACGACATTTCGCCGTGGGGTAAGCACGTCTACAGCTTGTGCGTGGCGAGCCCGTTAAAGCTGGAAGTGTAGCGCGTGGACAAGCCATTCGCTAAAGTGCATGCGCCGGTACACTTCAACGTCAATCGGCAATAGTCGCCGTCGTCGTCAAAGAGGCAACTGCCGCGGCAACCGAGGTCTACATACTCGCAGCCGACACCTTCACCTCGACACATTAGTCGTCGACGGCTCTGCATCGACGCAGCAGCGCACATATCGAGGCTGGCCGTCATCGTCGGCTGTTTTGCCAGAATCGCAGCTCGCGCACAAGCCGACATCGAGCCGCGTTAGTTGCCTCGCACTCGTGGCCGATCGGCAGCGTAGCACAACGGCCCAAGCAAGCGCCATCGCCACCTTGCCTGTCACTACTCCCAGCTTTCACAAGAGTGACAGCCCACCATATTATTCTGTCCGGTGCTGTACCCCCCCCCGTCGGCACCCACGGTACGCGCAGGCTGCGGCGATCTGAGTCCAGTCGGGTATATTAGCGCGAGGCGAGCGGACGCGGAGATGGCGGCCTACCCCAAGAGCTACGTGTTCCCGCTGGCGCTCACGGACGCGTGGAAGCAGCTGCTGTCCACGCGCACGCGCGAGAAGCTCACGGAGATGCTGGGCGTGGAGGTGGACAACGTGATGGCGGTACGTGGCGCGACTAACGCGGCGCTCCCCGCCTCTCTTCGGCCGCAGAGAGCGGGTCGCACTTAAGCGGACGACGGACGCGGGCTTCTCGCTGGCTGTGTGTGATGCGTGTGGATGGAGAAGAGCACGAGAAGAGGGCGCAGACCCCCAGTAGGAGCAAAGGGAGCGCCACCCCGCACTCAGGACAAGAGGGTAAAGGCATGACGTCCCTGTGTATGTGTGTGCCGCCGCCGACTGCAGGAATACGTGATCGTCATGGTGGGCAACAAGAAGAACATGGAGCAGATCGCCCACGACCTCGTGGACTTCATCGGCGACGAGTCGGCCGAGCTGTTCGTGGCGTGGCTCAGCCAGCTGCTGCCCACGTTCGAGGCCCAAGCGCAGCAAGAAACTGCCGAACCAGCCGAGGAGACAGAGCAGCCTCAGGCAGAGGAAGAAGCCCCCAAGGACGACAAGAAGGACGACGCAGACCCGCCCAAGCGCGTAATCAGCTTGAAAGGGCTATCGTCGTCTTCGTCCGAGCCGCCCAAGAAGAAGATCGTGTCGCTCAGTAGCAGCCGAGGCACGATTCGCTCGCTGAACCCGTCGAAGACCGACATGGACGACGTGATCGCACGACGAGCGCAGCGTTTTGGAATTGTGGAGAAAGAGAAGAAACCGGCGACGAATAAGTCGCCATCGTCAGGTGGAAAGTCGTCGGGAGGAAAGGAGGAGCGCCATCAGCGCGACGAGAGCCGAGCGACAGGAAACAAGCGGCGAGCAGGAGACCGGGAAGGCGGTAGTCGGCTGTCGCAGCGGCTAGGACCACCTGTTAATGTTGACCAGGCCGAGCTTGATGCCCGTGATACTCTGGGCTCGCATAAGAAGAGACGTGGTGGTGACCGTGATCGCGGTGACGAGAACAAGCACAGTGGAGGACGTGGCAACCGGAGAAATGACCGAGACCGAGACCACGACATGGAAGATGCAGGACGTAGTGGAAAGCGGAGAAATAACGACTCGCGCGATGTGGCTCCGCCCTTGCCCCCGTCGGATGAAAAGGGCGACTTCAAGGATAAGCAGGGCTATGAACGAGGAATGGGCCCGCCCATGGGATTTCAGGGCGGTCCGATGGTCTATGGCGGCTTCCCACCGGTACGTGTATCTACTTGGTACGATGTGTTTGCTTTTGAACGATTAATTCTAACTGTATCCACTTTTATGATGCTGTTATTTAGCCGTACGGAGGACCGATGTTCTACCCACCTCCAGGATATGGACCCATGAACCCGTACACGATGGGATTCCCCCCTCAAGGCATGCCACCGTACGGTGGTCGAGGCTACCCCCGCCCTCCCGCAGGAGGAAATGGCCCTCGAGGAGCGCGGCCATTCCAGAACCGCAAGTGGGTTAATCCCAACGTTGCCAAAGCAGAAGGAGCTAAAGCCAACGAAGGCAAGCCTGAATCTGACGCTGCAGGAACTGAAACTAACGGTGGACCAGCGAATACCGCTGGTTTGAACGCCGGTGCGCCAGCCTTTGCGCCTCGAAACCCGTACTATTCATCACAGATGCGGCCGCGCTTCCAGAACAAGACGTGGGTACGACAGGATCCTGTAAAGGATGAGGAGCTAAACTCAAGTTTGCCGAAGACCCCGCCCAAGGAGTTGGAGAGCACGGAATAGGTTGCAAGTTTCTACTAGAGTAACCGAACTGAAAGGGACATCAAATCAACCGAATCCGAGAAACACCCGTGAGTGCCTGGAAGATAGTAGTACAACCGGGTCTCCACTCCTAGCCATCGCACGTGAACGGTGTCCACGTACGAGCAACGTTAGCCAGCCACGAACAACCTGCGTGACAATAGGTGAAATATATCGCTGGCTTAAGCAGCACTTCCCTTTTTCCTTACGAGTGGATAACTTCATGTAACTAACAACTTCTAGCGACGAGAGCGACCCCAACCTTTACGAGCGGCAGGAGCAGCACCGCGCTTCGGTTCTTGAGACTGCGATGCTGCAGTCATTGACAGAGGCAATTTGCGTCGCGTTGGTGCTTGCGACATCTGCGACTGGGACTGCGATTGCGACTGCCCCACAATGTCTTGGGCACGACTACCAGTCTGTCGAGCGAGCTGCGTAAATTCATGATCGCTTTCGACATCATCGTCGACTTCATTCTTCTGCTGCTTTTTAAACAGGTGATCGATCTTGTGTTGCTGAGGTATCTTTGTCTGCTTGGATCGCTTTTTAGGTGCTGGTTTTTCGGGCTCAGAATCTGAGCACAAATCAAGCAGTTCGCTAGCTTGCGAGTCGCGTGTTGAACGCTTCGCCGAGGTAGCAGGCGCGCTTTGCTTGCTGACGGAAAGCCCAAAATCGTCGTCTTCATCATCATCGTCATCATTACTTTTGCGAAGGCGCTTGCGGTTGGGTGGCGACTTTTTAGCCTTTGTCGATCTGGTTGAAGCTCTTCCTCGTGATTTTACTGCTGATTGCGGAGTCATATCCTCTTCTTCACCTCTATCGTCCTCCATCTTGTAATCCTCGTCGCCATCATCTTCGGCAGTGGCGGAAACAACATCTTCGTCATCGTCATCTGAAAGAAAGGCATCACTCGTCTTTCGCGCTTTGGCTCGTGCCGAGCGAGCAGGAGCCTTTCGAGGACTCCTTGCAGGTGTCTTCTTTTTGCGTGGACTCTCATCACTATCGTCTTCGAGATCTGAAAACACCGACTTCCTAGCCGGTCGTTTCTTTGGTGGTGACTTTTTTTTCTGAGGAGTTCTTGGTGTACCAAGTCGACTACTTTGCGGCTTGCTTGAGCTAACTTCATTTTTGGCAGCACGCTTGGGTTGGAATCCGTCTGCAAGCTGACTGCTTGTCAATGCCGAGCTAATATCAGCTTTTACCTCTTCCTGCTCTTCTTTTTGAAGGTCATGCAATGCATCCGTTTGTTCCTTCTTCTTTCCGACAACACTCAAAATATCTTGCGCAGATCTGGCATCACGCTTAGAGCTTAGCTCGCGTTGCGTCTCGTCAAGGACGCTGTCTACAAACTCTTGGATGGCTGACGCATTGTTCTTCAACGTGAACTTTTCCAGAGCAATCCCTAGCTGTGCCTCAGGAAGAAGAACAAGTTTGCGTTCAGGTGCACACAGCTGCTTACTTAAAATATCTTCAATAGTAACAGCTGCCATCGGAGTGGGGCGCACGGGGCGACCCAGCAACGATTTCTCCAGCTCCATGCTAGCTTTCTTGTCCGATGCATTTATACAATCTTTCTTTCGCCGGTAGAATAGTAAGATATCGTTGGGGTTGGCCACCTTTCCAACGAAACGAGCACCAAAGCGCTGATTTACCAGCACTGGGAACCCCGTGTGCTCCACTCGTAGACGGATCAGCACCAAATCTCGGTCTTCTTCACCTCCATTCATCATCTCGGGAAGCGGAAATGGGCTCTCCTGCTGTCGTTGCTCGCGCTCTCTTGCACGCTCTCTGAGTCTTTCCTGCTGCTCTAGCTCAGCTTCGTGCAACAACTCGAAAACCCTGCTTTCAAGATACTCGCCAATCCGCTCTGCAACGTCGGGATCGTTTGGCTCCAGCTCTTCAATCTCACTCAAAATCACTTCACCCATTTTGAAAGGCCGCACTGTCTGTAGCTCGCGATTGTGCATTCGAAAGCTCTGGCCGTTGATCTCCAGCACTGCAACATGCTTCGGCTTGGCTTCTCCTTCAACCAGTGACGTCGCCACGGACGACCCCGGCTGCGTAATAAAAAAATCTCCCTTCACACTCTCCTGCACGTCGATCTGGCACTCGTGTTCGTGCCCCCACACGACTAGATCAATAAAGTCCGGGATCACGCTCTCGGGCACGCAGTTCTTGGAGCCTCTGCCTTTGTCGTCTCTGTTCTGGTGCACCACGAAGATGCTAAACCAGTCGTCGGCGTGCTCGGCGGGTCTCCGGAAGACCACCTTCTGCTGCGCGAACATCCGGTTGAGTCTCTCGTCGCGCATGTTGCCGAGGCCGTAGATGGCGACGCGCGTGTCGCCCTTGGTCACGAGCACGGGGAAGACCTCGACGGCGTCCACCTTGTCGCTCTTGCCGAAGTAGTTGACGAGGTTGGCGGCGCTCAGCAGGTCCAGCGCCGCCAGCGACTGCGTGGCGTCACCGCCGCCCTCGCGCGACGGGTCGTCGTGGTTCCCGTGGATGCTGAACACGGGCAGCTGCACGTTGTAGTTGGGGTCCTCGAAGTTCACGACGCCGAAGTTGGGGAAGTTCAGGCTCTGGTCGCTCACCACCTGGAAGTGCACGGCGCCGTCGCCCATGCAGTGCGTGCGCAGCAGCCGCATGGTCTCGTACAGCGTGCGGCGGCTGGGCTTGTTGTCGTGGAACAGGTCGCCGCCCAGCAGCAGCAGGTCCGCGCGCTCGCGCTGCGCGATCTGCAGCACCTCGCGGAACGAGCGGAACGAGTCGTCGCCGCGCACCGGGTCCTTCTCCGCGTAGCCCAGGTGGTTGTCGGTGGACAGCAGCACGCGCAGCGTGTTGGCCTCGCGCGGGCCGTCGCCCTGCGACTGCGATTGCGACATCGGGCGACCTTGGTAATGGCTTGAATGGCGCGGGGATTCGGCTAAGTGCGATGGACAGTCGAGGTAAAAAGGCAACTTGTCTGCAACTGTCGATACAGTTATTTCAATCTAAGGAGGAAACTTCAGTACTAGGTACTATGTGGGCCTAGCAAAACTTTTTCATCAAACGCAATAAGGAGGTAGCGCTCGGTATATTAACTGGCGATCATAGTGCCGGCTACCTGGCTGTTAACACTTCACCACGCCACATCTTCGCGAACGTAAGGGCGAGCAGTTCCTAGGCCAAATCGATGAGCTGGGTTGATTGGTGGCACAGTTATCCGTAGGGTGAGCCATGCTGAACGAGAGGCACATTGCAGCGCGCTACTCAGCTCAGCTGAAGGAGACTGTAGTTGTAAGAAAAATCACACCCAAGTAAAAAGGCAAAGATCAACGCTGGGGAGAAATTCTTGACCGACCACGAACAAAGCTTTGTTTTCCTTGCTACTAGTGCCTGCTTAGGGTAGCCCGCGCATACGACGCAGAATAGAATATAAATATTTAAATAATCAGTAGCGCTAGAAGCTGTCTCGATTGACTGAGATGGAAGCCAGAGTTTGATCGTCAAGAACATAAATTGTAAGTTACAATAAAAAAAAGCAACTGTATTTAATCGTTACCTCCTATTACAATTTGTAAAAGGAGGTAGCGATTTAATACAGCTGCTTTTTTTAAGCTTTTTCTTAAAAGCAACTGTATAACGATATCATGGAATGCAATTCTTTTACCTTTATTTAAAATTGTGATACTATGACGTTGTACTTGCTGCGTAGGATAATCTCCTATTTTGGTACTAGTCAATCGTTCATTACGGCTCGATTACGACTCATGCAGTTATGTCTGCTCGATGCCAATTTGGACATTTGAGGACAAACACGGATACAGTTTTCGATTCGAAGCATTAAAATAGCTTATTGTTTTGGTGATGTACAACGCAGTTCAGCGCGTAGTGCCAATTCTCTCTCGTGCTGAAGGTAGGTTAGCACATTCAATATCCAACAATGGTTAGCCCTCTCCGACAATCGTTAGCGCGACGAGCTGATTATGTGAACCTGTCTTTCTTCTGTTTTTCATTTTGGTAACACCCACGTCACCATGGCATTGATGCATGGTGTATGTGCATTTTTGATGTTGATTGGTTCACTCCGGCATCGTACTTCGGCTTTTTCACCTTGGTTAAGGATCAATGGCACATCTAGTCCTACGTTTAATCTCAAAAGCGGGAAGGGATTAAGAAATAGCGGCAAGTCACCCACAAAGGCGCAGACGACATCATCTGCTCATGTACGCCAAGTTATCGGTGTATTTTTTTTTTGCGCAGACGACATCATCTGCTCATGTACGCCAAGTTATTGGTGTATTTTTTTTCTTAGGATGATATTGGACCGACGAGGTGTGTTAGGCGTTAACGAAAACATTTTCACACGATCCTCATTTGCCGTGAGCTGCTTGAAACGGCACTGCAAAGTGTTCAAGCCATTCTAATGAGCAAATATTTGCCGCGGGACCTGCTTAATCGGTTTTACGTGAATCTACTCGTGGTCAACTGCTGGTCTTCGATTTTTATCTACTCTCGGTGGTTTGCACGAAACGAGGCTCGCCGAAGGTTTGCTGCTATCGTTTGCGACTGCATCCTCGACCTCATGTCAACGATGGAAATTCCTCTTTTGATTGTCATGAACTATGTAAATCAATACAATGTTGTTCTGACTGGTTTTGGTTTCGATCTTCTGGGTGATGATGAATGGGTTGCACAAATGTTAAATAAAGCACAGATGGTTCTCATTCTGTCTTGGTCGGACTTAGCAACACGCTTCTTTTTTTCGGTGGGGTTGGTTTTCACTACCATTAGCATGAAGGAACTATTACGCTATGCTCCAAGGCATCGAAATCGAGTTGCAAATAAACCAACGTCAGGTCCCCTTGGGCTTGCTATGAACAGCCCGTTGGTTTTGAGTCCAACCCAGGCTCGATATTATATGCAAAATTTAATCCAACTTCTGTCTACAAAGACAAGCCTAAACCAAAACGAAGGATCAAGGCTCGTGTCGGTTCCAGATTACTTCATTGGATACATTGTCTGTTTGCTGGATCGGGAGTTGTAATGCTGATCCTGCACGTGTTGGCATCCGTGCAAACAACATTAGTTGAATAGTTCACCCCATGGCAGGGGCACTCCCTTCCTGTTATAGAGTGAATTTTAACTGTGTGAATCTCGGGATCTCCGGCAAGAGAGACGAAGTGGAGATTGCGTGGGATAAGTTTGATCCTAACACCGCAATGAGGCTTCAAATCCTGCATTGTCCTACCGCTGAGATACCTAGGAATTTCCAAAACTTCCACCGACTGACTGAAATCCGAGTATATAACTCGACGATTGTGGAATGGGGTGCTGACGCTGCAATCACTGTTTTCACATCATCCAGAACTGACGATGGTGACCATGGTTCGAGTAAACATGACCGATGGTTTGCTTCCTCTTGGCTTTCAGTCACCTGAGTTTCCACACTCTCTCTCATGTACATATATTGTTGCGAAACAAACTTGCAGACACTGCCAGATGATTTGGACACGAAATGGCACATCGGCTCCGACATTATCTGGAAAACAGTCAACTTGGAGAGGTTCCACCCGTGCTCATGTCACTACAACCCAGCATCTCGTACTAGCGGCAACCCGATAACGAAGTTTCTCCCGGAGCTATTCGAAGTCGGCTACATGTAATACATAATCTTGGGCAGGACGAAAGTGAACGAACTGCCGCAGACAGTGCCGCAAAAAAAAAAAAAAACCAATCATGGGGCCAGCCATGATAGACATTACCAACACGAACATATAATCGTTTCGGTCCTGGATCGATCCACTTGTCGAGAATTCACGGGGGATGACGATGCCACTAATCGCCGGTGGATCATCGTATTGCGCTGAGCGTGATAACATTATGAGTGGCATCACCAATACTTTCAGCGAGCCTTTCCAACCTGGACAATCGTCGCTGCTGATGAATGCATCCCGAGAGAATTGGGAAAGTCCACTCGCTGGTGTCGATTGCACCCCGCCAATCTGGATGACTCAGTTTCCGCTCGATGTGTGGGATCGATTGTATGCACTCGAGCATGAAGCTCACGCAGCGATCGCGTACTTCACATTCTCCTCTCGGTTCCACTAGTTTGAGCCTCAAACTTTGAGCACTACATGTGCTATCCTCCATCTGTAGGCAGGGCTCTATGTGTGAATGAAGGTTAATTCCCACTACCATGCGTCGCCACACTCTTTTTCTCGTGCTCGCAGACGCAGTCAGACGCAACGCGCCAGCATGTGGGCAAGGGCAACTTCAACCCACTGACCATCACTCGCGCAATCAGATTCGACAGGGTGGGCGACGCGGATCCGGCGGCTTCCAAAAGCCGCAGCGCCGCGCGACCGCCGCTGGTCATCCCTCCCGGCGCCGCGCCGCGTCCCTCGTCATTCCCGAATCCGCCATGGAGGTGCAGGAGCGAAGGGCCGACGCGAGCAACCAGGACGCCGAGAGCAAGGCGGCCGTGGCCCCCGAGAACCGCGAGGCCGAGCGCCGCGACGCGCTGCGCACGCTGCGGCTGGCCTTCGTGGGCAACGTGGACAGCGGCAAGTCCAGCCTCATCGGCACGCTGATCAAGGGCGAGCTGGACGACGGCCGCGGCTCGTCGCGCCAGGCCATCTTCCGCCACAAGCACGAGCTGGAGTCGGGCCGCACCAGCAGCGTGGCCACCGCCTACCTGGGCTTCGACCAGGCGGGCCAGCAGATCCTGTCGCGACGCGCGGGCAAGCTCATCCCCTGGGCCGAGCTGGCCAAGATGGCGCACAAGCGCATCCAGCTCATCGACCTGGCGGGCCACGAGAAGTACCTCAAGACGACGGTCTTCGGACTCACGGGCATGCAGCCCGACGTGGTCGTGGTCGTCGTGGGCGCCAACATGGGCGTCAAACGCATGACGAAGGAGCACTTGGCCATTGCTGTGGCGGTGAGTGACGTGTTAGTTATTGCTTTTTGGTACCACTTTGTATTAATGTCTGTTTGTTGTAGTTGGAGATCCCTATTGTGGTGGCGCTCACGAAGATCGACATCGCCCCGAAGAACGTGGCAAAGGAGACGCTGGCCACAGTCCGCCAGGCGTTGCGAAGATGTGAGTGTTGTTAGACTGTAGCTTGTGTTAGGAGCAAGGGACTCAGTTTTTGTGCTGTTGATACGCTCTCGGGTGCTAGACGGGAAAATGGCGATGCTGGTGAAGACGACGGAGCAGGCCGTGACAGCAGCAAAAGGTATCCCGTCAAACCGCATCACGCCCATTCTTCCGATTTCCAACGTCACCGGCGATGGATTGGAAAACCTGCGTCGGATACTGTACGAGACGTCGCCGTCGGCGCTGTTTAAAGCGGGTTTGTCTGCCTCGACGCTTGCGACAACAAAGTCGATCAACCAAGAGGAAAGCATTACGGTTGCAGCTCCAACCGCCACGGATGAATTAAAGACGCCGGCAATATCTGTGACCGATGTCGTGGAGATGCCAATCGACGAGACGTACCAAGTCCCTGGTGTAGGCTTCATCCTAGCTGGAACGCTAGTGACCGGAAGCTTCAAGATTAACGACACTTTACAGATTGGACCCGACTACAATGGAAACTTCCACAAAGTCACTGTGCGCTCAATGGAAAGCATGTACATGCCGCTGAAAGAGCTTGTCCCGGGGCAAACTGCAGCTCTCTCTGTCCGTTCGGTCAACAAAAAGTTTGTGCTAAGCCGAACGACCTTCCGTAAAGGGATGATACTGCTGAGCCCCGAAATCAAGGTGGATGACTACGTCTCGCGCGTGTTTGAGGCCCGCGTGGTTATTCTGCACCACCAAACTACTGTCACGGTTGGCTATCAACCCATGATGAACTGTCGAACGATTCGACAAACTGCCGAGATCATCTCGATCGAGTCAAACCAAGAGGTTATCCGCACAGGAGACCGAGCACTTGTGCGTTTTCGATTCATTCACGCACCCGAGTTTTTGAAGAAGGGAATGCGTTTCGTTTTCCGCGATGGCCAAGCTAAAGGAATTGGCAAGGTCGTCCGAATAGTCCCCGCCGAACAATGTGAGGCGCTGTAAGAAAGGTACGAATGTGATATGGAGATGAGATAAGCAATTCATTATAGTTTGCATTTTCTTTGAATTGCTCGAATGTATCTAACCGTTAATGGGGAGGTTGTCACTGCTGTTGCTGTGGAATAGTAGGTCTAGCATCTCTTCTTCCTCTGCGGTATACATATCTTCTAACGGCGAGCGTCGTCCCAGCGTGAGGAACATTTGCTCGATGAGGCATATATTTGACTGAATGTCCACAGATATCTCTTCACCCTTGGCTGCCGCTTCTTTCGTAAAGTGCTGCATGATGCGTTCTACCAACACGGCTACGTAGCGCTTTCTTTGCTTCTCGTTGAGATGTTTTTCCATGACTGCAGTTTAAAACACAACTCACTCGTCAGACGTCGTATTGAGAGAACTAGGTGAACACGTTACTTACACTCGTGAATTTCTTGCGTGTGAGAACTACATCGGTTTTCAACAACCTGATCCATAAAACAGCAAGTTAGCATCACTCCCTTGTTTCGATTTGTCGCCCAGAAACAAACCTGGAGGGTGAGGAAGTTTTGAACTTCGTTTAGTACTTCTTCCGTGGCGAAGGAGTCGCTCTGCAACAACACCATTGCAAAAAGTTAATTCCTCCGAGCTGGGAAGCCATTATTTGACCAAGCGTACATTTGCCTGCTTCTTTTCGTTCTTGGCCTTCTTTCCTGGGGATGGTGCTGAAGCTTCTGTCGGTTTGGGTTCTTCCTTCGTGGTGGCAGGCGTCGTATGTGTTGATTCTGGTTTTGCTGTCGTATCTTCATTCACTGTTGGTGACAATGTAGCAGACGCGGCTACTGCATCGTGTTGGTCCACTTTGTGCTCGCTCGAGGGCTCAACCGTTGGCCCCACCTTGTTCTCAACAGGAGGGTCCACCTTGTGCTCCACATTGTGTTCAATTGTAGACTCAACCCTTTGCTCTGTCTTGTGCTCAGCAACAGACTCCACCTTATGCTCCACATTATGCTCAACCTTGGTCGGCTCACTTTCTACAGCCGTCGCTGAAGCTTCCGACTCACTAACTGTCTTCACCGGGACGTCTTGATTGACGACTTCGGTGGACGGGGCATCCGCTGCACATGGTGCCTCCACTGTACCGGCAGGCGTCACCACTTCAGAACTTGCTTCAGGTGGATGGTTTGCCTTTGGAGTGGCAGGGGGATCCGCCACCGCCACTGACGTGTCTCGTGCAGACTCAGTTTTCGGAGTGACAGCCACGTCAGCAGGCCGACTTTCTTCTGCTGTAACCTGAGGAACCGATTTCGGCTCGTGTGTCTTAACAGCATCGACCGGATCGACGTGGTTGTTGTCTTCGCCTTCGCCAACATGCACTTCCGTGTGCTGCTCGGGCTGCTTGTCAATCACCATGGGCTCCACTACATCAACTGGCTGAGTCGGTGCTTGATTGACTTCCATGGCTTCGTGTTGTAGATACCTTCTCGCAGCTCAATCGATTTGACAGTGGCAACGGCAGACTGAACCTGTTGCGGGCAGTGCAACCTTAGCAACGGATCCACACCTTTCTAAATACGCACGCACGGCGCGCACAACACCTCCCAGGAATAGTGTGAGTAAGACAACGAAGCCTCTGCCCATAGCATACAACATTACGTTTCTTTTGGTTTTGACCGAGTTGGAGAGTGTTCTAGGCAACGGTAGCTACAGCCTCAGCCTGCGTCTGAGTGATAAGCAGCCACGCTCGTAGAGCATCTCACATACGGTATGTACCCTCACTTGGTCTTCTTGTCTTCACCCGCGCCGGCCTCCATGACGGCAACCGATTCCTGCAGCGCCGTAAACTCCTCCTTCGCAAACTCCAAGAACTGCTTGGCGTTGACGCCGACGCACGGGTCCACCAGAACGTTGAGTCCGAGATCATCACCCATCGACAGAATGGCCACACCGAGGTTCACGTACGGCGGCGGGGGAACGAATCCGTAGAAACCAGATACCTGACTCTTGCACAAACTCATCTCCACGACGCTGGCACGCACGTTGGTGGTAGCCACGGAGATGCGGCCCGTGGTGAAGTGCACAATCAAGCGCATGAGCGGCGCCGGCAGCATTGACACCAGGTGGGTTGACCAGTACACGAAGTACTTCTCCAGCGAGTTCTTCGCCTCGTTCATGGCAGCCGTGACCTTGTGCAGACGCTCGGAAGAGTCCTCAATGCCGACCGGAAGGTCGATCACGAGCGACGAGAAGCGGTTGCTGGTGTGGCGGATGACCTCCGTACTGGAACGCATGTCCACAGGGATGGCGCAGCGCACCTTGAGGGTTGGCGCGACGGATTCGCCCACCGCCCGCATCGTCTTGCGCATGGCACCAGCTACCACATTCAGCATCACGTCGTTCACCGTGGCACGGAAGTGCTTGCCCACCGCCTTCGTGGTCTTGACCGAGTAGATCATGTTGTAGGACAGGCGCTTCTGCTTGCCGCCAGGGCGCTTGAACACGGTGGCGGGCTCCCGGCGGGCCACAAGCGCGAACATGTGGTAGGAGATCACGTAGAGTGACCAAATGCAGACGTAGAGGAAGATCAGGATATCCTTGAAGGTCTGGGACAGGGGCTTGCGGGGCTTCTTGGCCTTGGGGTTCTTCTTGGCCTGCGCGCGCTTCTCGAGCATGGCGTCGAACATCTCGCTCTGGTCGCTGAGCTTGGCCATGGCGGTGGCCAGCGACGCGCCGTCGCCGAGGCAGTGGTGCACCTTCCATCCGACGCTCGTGACGCCCGGGTTGCCCTTGGGGTCGTGGATCACGTGCATCTCCCAGAGCGGCTTGTCGAAGTCCAGCGGCGTGTTGACCAGCGCCGACTCGACGTACGACATGGTGGTCTCGCCCTCCTCGACCGTGTGCTCCACCACGTTCTGCGCCACGTCGTAGTCGGGCAGCTCCACGTACTTGTACACGCCCGTCTGGTAGTCGCCGCGCACGACGCTGCGCCAGCGCAGGAAGAAGGCGTCGTGCAGCAGGCGCGCGCGCAGCCGCTCCACGTACGCGTCCTTGGTCATGTGGCCCTCCACCGTGAGCACGGACACGGGGATGGACAGGTTGGTGGGCACCTCCGTGACCAGCGTGGAGAGCCCGATGTTGCTGAGCTTGCGCGTAAGCTTGCGGCGCTTGAGCGCGCCGTCGTCGTCCTCGCGCGCCGTCTTGCGCTGCTGCGACACGCTGGAGGCCACGCCCGAGAGCGCCAGCACCAGCACCAGCGCCATCAGCAGCACGGGCGCGTCGCTCATGGTGGGGCCTGTGGCCGCGAGCCGCGTCAGCAGGCTGTTCTCCACGTCCATCGCTCGGTCGCTTCCGCTCCGTTCGGCGTTTTGTAGAATGAGCCCAAGCAGCCGCAATGCGCCGACGCGAAGGGTGACGCGCCGCCCCGGCATACTGAAGTCGACAGTCCCGCCTAGGTGCGAGGGACTAGAGCCGTGCGACATGACGTCGACATCAACATTTCGTGTGCGCCACACCACGTGCGTGGACGCAGCATACAAAGCGCAAGTGTCGACCCCTGGTTTTGTCTTGCCGCCGACAAGCCGCCGAATGACACGGCCGCTGTCACGGCTGTGACTCAGCGGCCGGCCAAGTTCAGGAGCAAGCAAGCGCGCCGAGCTGGTCGGCGAGGGACTCGCCGCTCTTGGTCCCACACGCACCGGTCGACGAGGTCATGTTGCTGCAGTTGGCGTCGGTTGCAGCACGACAAGCTCTGCCGGTCGGGTCGGCCATGACAAGTAGGGCCGATCTCCTATTCCCAGTCGTGCGATGGAGCTGTGCCAGCTCGAAATAGGATAGGGACCAAGCTGACAAACGCGAAGCAGCATTGACGATACCGACAACATCGTGTCCATTCCAAGTTCTGACGTCGAGTGGGGGGAAGGCTGCTCGACATTGGTGGCCAACTCGATTGGATTGAGCAGATGAAGCGGAAGCGAGGCAAGAGGTTCCGATGGGCGACCTGGACGCCCCGACTTCGAGGGCCACTCGTCCGGGAAAACGCACCTTCCTGAGGACGCAGCAAACGCTTCTGGCCAAGAGCTGGTTAATCAAGAGCGACACTGGGTCACCATGACCCTAGAAATTTGTCTGCCGGTGCTTTTCATTCAGTTGATAACCGCACTCAAGACAATCACATCTGACGTGCAAGTTCCAACTGGCTGGAGCAGCACTGCCCAGGGCGGCAAGTCCTTTTCATAGCTGGAGAATGGGTATCTCTCCCAAGAATCGACACTCAACGGATTTTGGTCGTATTTGACTCTGCGGGCTGCTGCTGAATTGTACAACACAACCGGGGTGTCCGCGGCGTGTACCTACCGCGTCGGGTTCGGCGGCCTCGTTAGTACGGACACTTCTTCGTTGTACGCAATGCTTCCAGCCTGTCGAGACTACGTGACACCGTACAAGCTGGCAATTGCTCCGGACAACGACATCACTCGCAAATACTTCTTCGAGACTGTCAAGCAACGGTATCCGAGAGTAACAGTAAGTGATAGCATGAAGGCAGTGCTGTCAAGCCTAGAAGACAGCGTGATTTTCTTTGACACCGAAAAGGTAATGGAGAAGTACGTGAAAAAGATTGGGTACGGTAAAAGCTTCGATACACCAATCGTCTACGGGGCGCTGGTATTTGATGAGTACCCGGAGGGTGTTTTCGGCGTCGTTTTTGATGCGAGGTGGACTCCGTTCTTCCCTCCCGAGCCTTGCAGCCTTTAGGACTTCTCGCGCAAGTCGACTAAGTGGCGTTGACACAGGGAACGATCGATCTGTTGGCACCTCTGCGTCGGCTACTTCTTTTCCGCACACCGGACCGACAGCCCCTTGCCCAAACGCGGATGACAGACAATCATCAACTGATCAGAGGCACACCGAGGGTGACGCGTGGAGAGATCTCTCAGATACGTGTTGGTCCATCGGACCAGGCAGTGACAGCGAGACTGAAAGTGAACGTTTCACTATGCCTTTGGCTTCGCACTCAAATGGCGAAGCGCTTGTGCTAAAAGCTCGTCGGCTATCCACACTCTCGGATAATATCGCAGACATCGAAGAGGAAGATGCTGAAAAGAATATTGACATCGACTCATTAGACGACTCCTCTCGTCGACGAGACCGTGTGATGAGCTCCTGGATGACAGTAGTAATACTTGGAACATTACGCCGGCAATTTTTTTCCTTACCGTAATTTACCACCGAGAACATTCCTGAAACCTTCTTTCGAGACAGCAGCGATTTCAACGACGCAACCTCTCGACCACCTTAGAGCGAAAGCAGCGCCTTTACAAAATTAGGGTAGTTTTAGAATCGCTCAACCGCTGAGATCTAACAGCTGTTGGGTTCAAAGACGCAACCTCTCGACTTTAAAACTTTTTTTTGCATTTTCTAATGAAATTCCACTAATTTCATATAAAATTTGACCTTTTTTTACTTTAGCTACCCAAAAAGAAACAGCACCTTTTCCCTTACCCATTCGATTTTCAGTAGGTTTTGCTGTTACAGGTGTATCTGGAAAAACTCTAATCCAAAGAAATCCTAATCTTTTCATTTTTCTAATAATTATTCGACGTGTAGCTTCTATTTGTTGTGAAGTTAATCTAGTTTCTTCTAAACCTTTTATTGCATATTTACCATAAATAATATTATTATTAATTTAGGACGTAAAAAATGCGAAAAGCTATATTAAATTATACTTTATTTTGAAATATAGATTTCCTAAAGAAAACTTTTTCTTTGTGAAAATTTAAAAAACAGTGAATTGAAATATCTAAGTAACTGTTAAAAAAATCAAACGAGATTCCGTGAGTAATGACGAATGACTCACGGAATCTCGTTTGATTTTTTTAACAGTTACTTAAATATCGCTCCACCTTAGAGCGAGAGCCACGTAGTTTTTGGATCTTAGGGCGTTTCGGCCGCCAACGTTCAAACTATATTGATAAAAGCAATAGAACATTACGCCGGCAAATTTTTACCTAAGGATTAGTTCGGACCAGCGCGACGTGGCGTCTCATCATTGGTTAAAAATCTATGTCACACACCTTCATGTCCCGCTTAGTACGCCAGAAATTCTCCCTCCCTTTTTCCTCATTCCAGAATCTGCCGGCTCGAGGAAAGATGGTGACGCTTAGCTGTGCTGTCGTCGGTGCCGCGGGCAGCGCATTCCCTGTCGATATTGACGAGAACAAGTTGGTGGGCCACTTGAAGAAGGTCATCAAGGCGGAGAAACCGAACGACTTCAAGGACATCGACGCAGACAAGCTGCAGCTCTGCCTGGCGAAGACGGAGGGCGGCGCGTGGCTCTCATCCAAGGATCCTGTCGTGGTTGCTATGCGGAGTGGGGGTGTTCCCGAGAAAGTTAAGGCACTGCTGGACGTGGAAATGGATCCAGCAGACGAGATTGGTGACTTGTTTGGTGATGCTCCGACGAAGAGGACGATCCACGTGCTGGTGGTGGTTCCGAAGATTGAATCCAAGCGTCCAGCAGAAGGTGAACCTATTAGTGAGGTTCTGAAAAGATTGAGAACTCTGGAATCGGACGTGGCGGCCACCAAGCCCGCCTTGGCAGCCATGGCAGCCATCAAGCCCAAGACGCTGACCAAGTTCACACCTTTGTCCGTGCATGAAGACGAGTTTCGACTCGACAGTCTGTCTATCACGCAACAGAGTGACGACCCAAGAGTCATGACACCTACCTTGCATGAGTTTTGGGAGGGATTCGGCGAATTCCCCCCGTATTATTTCGTTCGGGTGGAGGAAGTGATGTTTTGGGAGGTGATCAAGAAACAGCTCTTCGGGAAGGATCGCATTGTGATAGTAGGCTCACCGGGAGTCGGAAAGTCCTGCTTTCTCATGCTTATTGCATTTTACCTGGCGTGCATCAAGAGGAAGAAGGTGCTTGTCATACGTCGCTTGAAAGAACCCAATCTTAAGAACGCGGTGGTGTTTTTCGATGGCCAAGGATCGTACGCACGACTAAAAAATCTCTCACCGATTGATATCGTTGCCATCCGTGACCAAGTCACTCCCAAGTCGGTCGAGGGTGAGGTCGACGAGAAGGAGGCGCCAATTGTTTTGGTTGATGGTTTTAACCAGGCAGAAGTGGACGACACGAAGAACGAGTATGCTCCTTTTCATTTCCTTGCAACATCGTGTCAGTTTGATGCGAAACATGACGACGGCTCACGCCTTGTGGTTTTGCCGGCGTGGCGTGATGCCGACCTGCTGCAGTACGCGAAGTTAACGAACTGGGTTATCGAAACTGGTCTGCGCGAGATCAAGCGGCAGGATACACCATTTCCAAAACTTGTTAAGGAGCAGTACTTCTATAGTGGCGGCAGTTTGCGCGAGTTCTGTAAGAAACGGAGCTCGCTTGAAGAGCGTGTAGTGAGAGACTGCTGTGCCGTGGGAAATGATCAAGCGTTTAAGTTGGTGTACAACTATGGTGGGGGACAAAGCAAGAGCCAAGTGGATCGTTTGCGGCGTCACTACATCACTGACTGCAACCGAGAAGTGGAATACCATGACAGTCGATGGTGGAAGCTATCTGTGGATTCCGGATATGTGCTGAGCCAGTTGGGGCGGAAAATTGACACGGACAAGCAGCTAGAGGTTTACAAGTATGCAAAATCTGTTGGTGCCGGTTTCCATGGCGTCGCGTACGAACAATTGCTTCACAACGCAGTTCGTGGGGCATTCGTAAAACGTAAACCGGTTGTGCTGAAGATGCGGGAAGGGTCGAAATACGAAAAAATCGAGATCCGGGTGCCCCACGTCGTTTACAGCGGCGAAAATGAGGAATCGTGCTATCGTTGCCTGAGCACACTTGAAAAAGATACTTACTGGTACCCCGACTACCCGTTCTTCCCTTTTATCGACGCAGTGACAACGTGTGAAGCGTTCCCAAGTAAAGGTGGGTCTGGTGACGAGGGTCAGAATCTGTCGACCAAGTCCGAGACGATAGTGGCTTATATTCAGGTGACGATTCGAAGCGAGAAAACGTTCAAGGAAAAAAGATTGTGTCGGCTGAACGAAGAGCTGGATAAAAATCCGTTGCTGAAGAACATGAAGCGCGCCTTCGTGGTAGTAGGCCCCGACTCCGGTATCTGCGAGATGTTTGATCTCAAGGGTGCACCAGACGCTAATACGTTTCTAACGATGATAAGCTGCTTCAACCCGGAACAGTTGGAGCGGGAGCTAAGCTGAAATGGCGCTTAATTAATAAAGTGCATTTAGCTTTGATGTTTCTGCCAAGTTTGCTTTGATATTTTTATTGGAACCTACAATTTCGAGGATTTGGTGGGCATTAAGATGAAACTGTGGGCGCACCGAGATCCAGTGAATCCTTGAAATATTGTGTGTCAGATGATTGGTGTTGACATTGCATTGGGGGTGATTCTGTCATGTTCGCAACATTGGAAATCGAAGCTTGACAACATGATCGAGGAAGCGAAGGACGAGACACCGTTACAAGCCCATCGACAAGAAATGACCGACCTGACTTTTGCTGCTGAAGCGAAGCATCAAGAATTGACCGAGCACACTTCGCTGCTTCCTGCTACTGAAGCTCAGCGACAACCTCAACAACAACAACCCTCACAGAGCACAAAGAGAAACAGAGGAAGAGGAAAGAGGAAATGAATAATTTAATGGAAGCATGGTGTCTTCAACTTCTCAATTACCAAGTATTTGTTGATCGATCGTGATAAATATAAGTTAGTAATATAGTAACATGGCGTACTCTCCTGAGCAATACCAAGCTAGCAAGGAACGTATCAAAGCAGCACAGAAGCGCTACTATCAGCGCACACGCGACGCTTGCTTGTCATACCAAAAGAGCTACGACGATAAGAATAGACAGCAGATCCGTGCTCGCAAGCGTAAGCCCAAAACCGAACTTAGCGAATCTGAAAGCGAACCTAATAATGAAACCGAACCTAATTAAATAATATTTTTTCTCAAATAAAAAGTCAATCCCAATATAGTCAATGACAATGGCTTAAAACCTCCAAAAAGGTATAAGTCAAATATTTGAATTAATTAATTTCAGAATATTTGTAAATGACTAAGATATAAAGTCGATCCTGATACAAGGTCAAATAATTATAAAGTCATATCTACGGAGAATAATATAACCAAGCATATATAGGCAACATGTTTGCATACGAACTCGAAGGATTAAAGAGATTAAATATCCAACCTATTAAATGGGGTAGTAGCTATCGTGTTAAGGTGCGTGGTAGAACGGGCAAGATGGTTTATGTTAGCAACGTTTCGCGTCTAATCAACAAGAGATTAGTAGCTAAGCAGTACAATGTTTCGATTGAACCCTTGAGAAACACTTGTCGTCCGACTACAAGGCTGATCCCAAGTATCGTTTTTACAATGGTAACCACATGGAATCACATTTGTACGACGGTGTTGAGCCTTCTGATTTCTACAACAAGCTCGAGAACGTTCTTTCTACACAAACGAGTGCGGTTAAGATAAATATTGCTCTCGGGTACGAACTTATAAGCAAGACCGATCCTGATGATATTCGCTACTTCTATCCGAATCTCGCCAACACTTATGTGTTCAATAAGCCTGTCGCTATCAACAGCAGGCTGATATTCGAAAGAACGTGATTTCGGAAATTCGGTCTATGGAGTTGGCTAACAAGCTGAACTACCCCAGCTGGATATAAGCTTAAGGCGATCACTGCGTTCAAAATTTTTATCTACCATCGCGAGCATTCTCTTGGAGATAGCGAAGCTGTCATCCCTAAGATTATTCGCGAAAACAAGCATGTGATCAACTTTCCCAAGACCAACAACAGCAGGTGCGTCTTCCACTGTATCGTCTGGCATACATTCCAGAGCCCTAAGAAGGATCCTCGAAGAATTCAGGCTCAGGTGAAGGAGACATTCAAGCGCTACTGTTCTTTCAAGGGGATTAAATATTCGTTGAGCCTGTTTAGAACTTTCAAGCCCATTGACCTACTACAGTTCGATGAGGTTGAAGACTGCTTCCAACTTGGTATTAACGTATATAAGATGGATGTAGTTTCTGGAAATGTAGAATGCATTCGTAGATCGGACAAGGGGTATGAAGCTATGGATATTCTATCACACGAGAATCACGCTCTCTACAGCAAGAGCATCGATATAGTTCAGTCTAAGTATCAATGTCCTAAGTGTGAAATGGTATTCGTCAGCGCTGAAAGAGTTAAGAACCACAAAAGAATCAGTGCGAGCTCGTGAATATCGAAAGCTTCCCAGCTGAGCCAACTATCTACAAACCAGCTCAGAACGCAATACGATCACTGCTTACGAAGTATTCAATCAAGAATACTGACCAGTACATCGATCACTTCATCGTTTACGACTTTGAGGCAATCCTTAAGCCTACCACGACTCAACACGGGGAGAATACTGTCTTCACGAAGAGCACATTCCGGTGTCTGTATCCGTAGCTGATAGCTTAACCTAGGAGGTGCGCTGTTTTGTAAATGACGATCCAAAGATGTTACTAACAGATATGTTCAAATACATTGGTGATGTATCAGTGAAAATACAACAGTACAATGTCAAAAAATATAAGTCGCTTTTACAAAAAATCATCAATGCTCACGATCTGACAGGTATGGAAATTCCAAGTGTAAATCTTGGTAGGACCTACAAGATGTCTGACGTGGTGAGTTGGATTGAAGAGGGGAAGTATGCCAGCTTCTTTGACTTTCACCGCAGTCTTGGTTTTGGTAAGCAAAGGTCTGATTATGGGAAACTGAAATAGCAGCTTGACCAGGTACCAGTATTCGGCTTCAATTCTGGTCGATACGATATTAACTTGATTAAGAAGGATTTGTTTGCCGTAGTTGGTACCGACAACATCAAATCTGTCATCAAGAACTCCAGCTACATGTGCATTGCTACATCCGACATGAAAATGCTTGCTATCACTAACTATATACCAGCTGGTACCAGCTACGATAAGTATCTTACAGCATATCTCGGTGGCTGCAAATGTGATGACAGAATTAGATGTGTCTGTGGTCTTGGTAAGGATCTTTTCCCTTACGAGTACATAATTGCATTCAATGAACTAATTCAGACTACCATTGCACCTAAGTCAGCTTTTGACAGCAAGCTCCGAGGTACAAGTGTCACCAAGGATGACTACGAACGAGTAAAGTTCGTGTGGGAGTACTGCGAGATGAAATCGATTAAGGACCTATTGATCTGGTACAACAATCTCCACGTAGTCCCATTCATCGAGGCTATCAAGGCTCAACGAGAACTTTTCAAGCGTTTCGATCTGGATATGTTTGCGGATGGGGTGTCGCTACCTGGTCTTTCGGAGAAGGTCATGTATCAGACCTGCTTTAATAATCTCCAATATCCGGATAAGAAGCCGGCTAACGCATTCCGATTCCAGCTAAGCGCATGGGAGGGTACAAGAATCAGGATGCTAAGGCAAAGCGAAAATTCGGTATGACACATGAGCACTTGAATACATTGCTGCAAAAGCAAAAGTATCTATGTGGTCTATGCTACTGCCAGCTGACCGCTGACACCGCTTCAGCTGACCGTATCAATAATAATCTTGGGCACATCGTCGGCAACATCTTGATCAGCTGTGTGAAGTGCAACTCCGCTCGTAAAGATATGTCCCTCGGAGGATTTCGATACAAGAATTTGCTTGAGTTCAACTCAGACAGACTGGTATATTCTATTGATTGAGAGGAAAAGGAAATCTACGCTAAGATGAAGGCCAACATCGCCGGAGGTCCATCTATTATCTTCAATCGCTACGCTAAGCGTAATGAAACGAAGATTCGCGGTGGTAAGGTCTGCAAGAAAATTATCGGATACGATGCTAACGCTCTATACCTGTGGGCACTTGGTAATGAGATGCCATGCGGTCGATTGACTACAGTGGAAGCGTATGAAGGTATCATCGACGATATCAAGGCCGATAAAATATTTGGCTTTCTCGAGTGTGATATTCACACACCAGAGAACCTCAAACAGTACTTTGGTGAGATGACTCCAATTTTCAAGAATGTACTGATCGACTGTACAAATGAGAGCGTCATTGGTAAGCACATGTTCGATCACAATGAGGCGCGCAAGCAAAGCCGAGCAAAGCAGATCGCAAGTTGATTGGTAGCTACATTGGTGAAAAGATTCTCATCTACACTCCTTTGCTCAAGTGGTACCTTTCTCATGGTATGGACATCACCAAGACTTACTGCTTTGTCAAGGCCAGCTCTCACAAGGCTTTTGCCCCCTTTATGGAGGCTGTATCAAATGCTCGACGAGAGGGTGATGTTGATAAGTCTAAGGCTATGATTGCTGAGATGATGAATCTTGTAGGCAACAGTGCTTTTGGTCGATCTGGAATGGACATGAGCAAGTACAAAGAGGTCAAGTATGAGTCGAGCGACAAAGCTAGTAAGGACAAGATCGAACACTTTACGTTCCATGGAAGAGCTTAATGATGCGTGTGAAATCACCATGAAGAAACGCCGTCTTAATAACAAGAACCCAATCCATTTATCGATTGCTATCTATCAGCTTGCTAAGCTACGTATGCTTCAGTTCTACTACGACTGCATAGACTTCTACTTCGATCGCTCTGACTTCGAGTATCAGGAGATGGACACTGATTCAGCTTATATCGCTTTCAGCTGTGAGAATCCGTTTCAAGACTGTATCAAGCCTGAGCTACGTACCCACTTCAAGGAGCATAAATACGATTGGTTCCCGCGCGACTACAACACTGAGGTAGCTAAGTTTGATCGCCGTACTCCTGGTTTGTTTAAAGATGAATGGTCAGGTGATGCTATGGTCTCACTATCGAGTAAGAACTATATTTGCTATCTACCCGACGAGTCTTACAAGGTAAAAGTTTCAGCGAAGGGTATTCAGCAGGGAGGTGGTCCAAACAATGGTGTTCTTAATCCCGATGGGTTTGAGACTGTTGTACGGGATCGCATCACGCTACAAGGTACAAACAAGGGGTTCAGACTATCGAAAGAAACCAAGTCTATCATCACCTATACTCAAAACAAAAAACAGCACTCAACTACTACTATGACAAACGTCGAGTACTTGATGATGGTATCACGACTGAGCCACTTGATATTTAAGCAGCTAACCACTGGGGGATTTTATTTAATGTAAATATAGATCATGGACGCGCTATTAAAGAAACTCTACTATGATCCAAAAACCGGTTTTATCGGAGCTCAAGCTCTGTATCAGAACGCAAAGGAGTTAAATCCTAAGATAACTTTTAAAATTGTAAAGGATTGGTATGCGAGTCAGACTGATATTCAACGATATCAAGAGCAAAAGAAGAGATTCAATGGCTTCAAAATAGCTTCGCATAACCCCAACTCTTGGCAAATTGATCTTGCGTTTTGGGAGAAGCGACCAATTTTGACTGCTATCAATATCAACTCGAGGTTGGGCTTTGCGAAGGTCTTATCGAACAAAACAGCAGCAACTGTGTTAGCAGCGCTTAAAGCGTTTGTTGACTCCATAAAGTGGATATCATTACAAGCGATAATGGTAGCGAGTTCATGAACTCGCAGGACAGGAGCTTCTTGGAAGAGCTCAGCGTCGCGTTCGTCAAGCTAAAACGAAGCGTGAGATGTACGAAGGCGCTTCATGGGCTACTGATATCGCGAATGGGATTACTACAGCCCCCAGTAAAACAACTGCAACAACTCAGACAGACTCAACATCCGAGTCATCTGAGTCCTAAAAAAAAACGCTGATTGATGAATACTCCCAGACAAACCCTGAGGTATCAACTCCAACTATGGTAGATGCCGAAGCTACTGCTAAGCCTGATACTAATCATGCTGGAACACAAGCAAGGCCTTCATTAGTTGATGTCAACGTTGGTGAGGATGAAAAACCAGCTGATGAGAACTTATTTAGTGATGAAAGCAGCGATGAAATCGAAGAACAGAAGCGATCAAAACAAGCGGTTGCTGATATATATGAAGTTTATCCTATTCTTGCAGAATTGGGTATCCATCCTCTTGCGTCTAACGGACGTCAGCTAACGAAGTATTATATTGGAAATGGTGCTAAGACATTCAGTATTAGATTGAAGAAGCATGTTTTAGTATGACCATATTCGTGTGGTTCTAACTAATGACGTTCGATTTCTCAATTACATCAATGAAAAGAGGGAACCCAATGGAATGGCAAAAGAGGACACAAATACTCCCGAACAGATTTGGCAGTATATTGGATCAAAGAGAAGAAGAGTCAATGCTTCAGAAGGAGATATTGCTGATCGCACCAAACAGAGACTTGAGGACAGTTTTCTCTTCGATAACTCAAGTTCAACAGCGAGTGATCAGTCTGATAGCAAACTCAAACTGTTTTGGACCATTAGTAAAAATAAGGGATTGCTTAAATCCAATGGTTTAAGAAAGAAGATTGTTCCGATCCTTAATGGGACCTCCAATTCATCACCTATTGATGAAAATGGTTCTGTATGGGTCGATGGAAATTATTCAGCGTCTTTGGTAAGAGTAGCAATCGAGCAAAACAAGCGATCACGAGGGAGGTCAATTGGCAGCTTACGCTGCGATCATTTATCAATATGATCAGAGACAGAGGACTTCAGTTAGAGGTAATCGGGAAGAATGACGAGGAAATTGACGTAAGAGATTTCGCACCAGGCGACGGAGAAGCTAAACATGGTACAATGAGTGTATATCGATGAAGATATGAACCCAAAGCTGAGCAACGCGGACAATGATGCTAAAAATATTCTAACAGATTATTACACACAACTTCATTCGAAGAGTATTAAAATCCCTTTTCGACTAAAACCAATTGTACAGACAACTGATAATGTTAAAACCCATCCAAAATATTATTTTGGTGAGCCACTCTGGATCCAGACCACTAAACATTAGAAATGGAGAACACAAACAAGTCTCTGGTGAAGCTTGGAAGGGGCTAATGAAGGGTATCAGATGGATGGATACATTTCTATCGCTGCTTGATGGGTTTGAGGATTTTGATAGATATCTCAAGGATGTTGAGTACCCATTTCCATCAAGTGATGAAGAAGCAGCTGAATTGGTTAAAGAGAAGAAACTAAATGAGCAACTACGTAAAAACCTTGATGATAACCTCAAAATAGTAAATGAGGCGATCCTTAAATCGGCCCATGATATCAAGCGTCAAAGTAATGAGCAGTATGAACACGAAATTTGCAAAAGCTTCATGATGACTCAGAGGCAGCCTTTCAAGCTTATGGTGAAGCTCAGAAGCGATATGAAGAAGCTAAAAAGGCAGTGAAGGGGTCAAACTCAAAATCAGCAAGATCAGCGTTGAGGGCAGCGACATCAACAATGAAAGCGACAAAGGCAGTCTATTCAGCGAAGTCGAAGCAATACACTCAAGCTGTACCTGGAAAAACAGATGTAGAAGACTTTAATGACCGACAAGATCAACGAAGGGTAAAAGGGGTTAACGGGAGTGGCTTAAAGGGGCGTGGTCTAAGAGGTGCTGGTGTTGCTCCATTGGAAGGTGCAGTTCGTCGCGGAAGAACCTATAATCTCAATGAGATCCAGGGGGGGTTAGCAACTCCGTCAGCATATACCTATAAGCAGCTCGGTAGCAAGTACATCCGTTTGCCTGATCTGGATGCCAAAACGCTCGTGATTGTACAGCCCAACCGACGCAAATGCGGACCTAAGTGTTAGATCAGCGATAGTCTCCAAACCATGATTAGAACCCTTGTGTACAAGAACCATATCGACCAAGCCGCTTACGATAAGCTCAGTATCAATGATAAAAAGCTGTTCAAGGAGATCCTTGCGATCACTCATCTTCAGTACTCATTTCATGATAAACTTACAGATCCTCTGGAGACTCTTCGTGCTGCGTATGATAAGCTGAAAGGAGAGATGGAGTTAGGGAATGACAATCCAAGTATCATCAAGCAGCTCAAGTCTCTCACAGTAGATATGTACAGCAATCGAATGATTGGCGATAAAAAAAGAATTTAAGGAAATTATCACGCGTATATTATAAACAATGTTCTTCTTCAACCCACGCATTATTTCCAGCTCAGCTGGTAGCTATGGCGACAATAGCGATCTTAACGTTGCTGAGCTCAAATCCATTATGAAGAATCGCATCATCAATGACCGCCCACAGAAGACTCAGGCAGCTGTTTGGGCTACTGACCTTGATAAGTCTATCAGGAAGGTTGATGCATCGACTCAGACAGAGGGTGGTCGCATGTGGGCTTACCAGCCCAAGAAAAAAAAGACTGTGAAGACGTTCGCTATCTAAGCAATACCGCTTCGTACAAGCCTATTTGCATACCCTCGATAGACCGAAAATTTTTATCGCTGATAGAAACCTCAAGTATGGCAGACTCTCCTTCGGGGTTTGGGTGGGGAGGAAACACTATCGCCAAGAACAATAATTTTATCAGCTTGGAGCATGGTCGATCCCACAATCTGATTCGGTGTATCGGTAGTCAAATTGGTTTTGAGCTCTTTAGTCGGTAGGCAACCCATGGTTATATATAACTACCAAAGATATCTTTTCGATAGAAAATCGGCACTATACGGAGGATAATCAACTTTGTGTCGTAGATAGTATCTCCTACGGCGCTCTGGATCGTTGTGATCAAGGTGTGAGTACGCTTTCAAAGGGGTTTGATCACGATAATGAGCATAGCCTCTCGCACCAAAATCAATCTTTCGTAGCTTTCCAGTATCAAGTCTGATCCATACTCGATATTTCTTCGTTGCTATCGGACTGATTTCCCAATGCTCTATACGCATGATATCTATAATCACTCAGAGACAATTGAGCGTAGTTCGTCTATTTGCCGCTTGAGATCTTCAATCTCAGTCATCAGATGTTGAATCATTTTCATGTTATAAGCACTAATCCGGCTGTAATCAACGTTGAGTTGTTGCCTACCAGGTTCAAGCACTGGGTTTTCTCCTTCTTCGATGTCATCGCGATAGAAGACACTGATCAAATCGGTAAGATGAGCTTTGACAAGGTCTTGAGCGATGAGGCCTACTTCTTGCCCAGGGCGATTCTCCGATTCGATCCAGTCATACAGTTTGACCTCACATTGATCAAAGACGCTTGATTCGATCGAGTGGCGCAATCTGGATGTTCTTCTTCAGTCTGCGATCTCTCGGCATTGCCATGGCGGTACAGGCAATGTATCCGCTAAATATACCAGCGACGCTGTATGATATTGGTCCTAATACCGACTTTGTTGCTCCAGAGTCAGTACGGAGGCGATACACAGTTAAGCCGCCTGCTCCAAACACATATGTGTTGCATCTACGATATGTAAAGGCGCGCTCGGTGTTGTAGTACCAACTCCTAAACGCCCTGTAGTAGTTAGGATCATCGCCGTCGAGTTATTGATACCAAAACGAAGATCGTTATTAGTGTAATTACCTATCCATGTGGCATTGCTGGGTGTGGATAGTACCATTATGGACCTGAATTTGGAACTGAACGGGAGTAATATTCGATCCCGAAAACGTAAGCATTCGCGTATAACTGCCATCTAAATATGATAATCCAGACCCCTTTATCGAGAAATACTCATTCGTTGCTGTAGAGTTGATACCGAGCTCTGTCAGCGATCCTACTGTCGTAATTTGCGATTGGTTGCCATATGCTCAAAACCCATTGATGAACCCATCGCAATCCATATTTCCTGTCGTATATAGGCTTGATAAGCTCAGAGAGCTCGGGACGCTGGTCAGAAAACTAGATAGATCGTAATAAGTAGAGCCCTGGCTTAGATTTGTACAAGTGATTGTGGTTGCTGATAACGTGTTCAGATTGCTGATGTTCAGACTGGAATCACATGAAAGAAATTTATTTGCCGTAGCGCTGCCGAAACTAACTCCGGATATGTATTGTAGGAGACTCAAATCGTACGTATTCCCGTTCTGGCGATATTCCCGACAATCGATGTAGCTTGAAGCACCTGTTATCGATATCGAGCGCGATGATCCATTGAACGATAAATTTCCAACCAAAGTGATATTTGGTTGAGAAGCTGTTTGTAGCGTGCCAGTAAGGTTAGTGGCACTTAGCGATGAAATGCCGGAGATATTACCTGAAGCACCCAGAACAAGGGCAGATCCTATCGATGCCGTTCCTGGCACTACTCCGCTTAGGTAGCTCATCCTGTAATCATCCTTACTCAAATTCAGAGTTTGCGCGTAATCAAAGGTTAGATAACCACTGGCGTCCAATGTCAAATAGAACGCTGGGTTATAGATCGATGATTGGAAAGTTGGTTGTGGATATGAAAAACCAGAACTCATTTTGTTTACTCCTATATAGATTCAGCTATTTTCAATCATGAGTGGTATTCCAAACTACGGTGGTTCTATACCGAAAAAATACAAGTCAGCCGCTATGGGTGAAATCCCAGCACTTGACATTAAAAAGTTATTTAGAATGGTGGTCCTTGGTCCATCGTTCAGTGGGAAGAACAATTTATGTATGTTTATGTTGAGATTCTATATGACATGCAATATACTTTCTCAAAATTAATTATTATGGAGCTCGTCAAGCCTATCACATCCGATCATGATCTAATACCATGATCGGATGTGATACTTGCCAAGCGTATTGGGGTACATCTCGATGATATCTTTGAATCAAGTGAGATAACGAAGCCGCTCCCAAAGAAAGGTGCATATCTGATTTTGCTTAAACCTCCTAATCTTGATATAGGACACTGGCAGGCTGTTCATGATGGCGAATTCTTCGATAGTATGGGTGAGGCAGCACCAACTAAGTATGGTATCGGGAAATACAACCCCAAGGTACGTATGGCAATTATTGTGGAATATGGTGTATGCTCTGGTTATATTGTAAGCAAAACAATAAGATGAATCTCCTAAATCGATTTAAAGATCTAAATTTGACAATTCTTTCATAAAATGTTTCAAGCTATATAGCAATAATGTATCGCGAACTAACTATTTCAAGCGATGTGCCAGCAGCCAAGCTAACCAAAGCTCTCAAGACTGGTAAGCTAAGTCTGACAGCTGATCAACTCAAGGGTAGTGGCTCTGTTATCCATCTTCATCCAGGCTCTTATGAGTAGGCGATCAAAGCTCGTAAGGCAGGCCGCGGTGTACGTCTTAAAATTACCAGACATGAAATTAGAAGGGTTATAAGCGCGCTCAAGGAGGCTCTATTTGGGGTAAGATTAAGTCTGGTCTATCCTCCGCATTCAAATTTGTAAGAGATAGTGGATTACTCAGCAAAGGACTCGATGCAGCAGTACCAGCTCTTGCAACGGCATTTGGAGCTCTTCAAGCCGCAATCCCACCCAGAGCAGCAATTAAGTCATTGACAGGAGTCGGTATATACGACTCTGACAGCGATGTGGAGAAAGAAGGTGGTCGTCTATCAATTGCAGATGTCAGGAAGACAGCAAAGCGTGCTCTATCCTATGCAAAACGCAAAGGAGTTTTAACCGATGCAGTTGATGCTGGAAATTTCTACTGAGTAAGGCATCGAAGCCTGAGCACGAAACACTTATCAAATCGGTACGTTGTGAAGTACGTCGTCGCTATGGTGTTGGTGTAGCTAAGGGTAAGCGACCTGCGAAGGGCTCTCAAGAAGCGAAGGATCAGGCTAAGATTCGAGCTATGAGGAAGAAGCCTATGCAAGCTGGTTCATTTCGATTATGAGTTTTTGATTTAAAAAAAAGTAGTATTACCCTACCTATTTTTTTGGTTTCAATAGTAGCATGATTGATACTGACGTATCACGGAACTTGACCTTCTGATCATTCTGATTGTAGATACTGATCGTGATTGAAGTACGCGAGCCGTTGAGACAGTTCATCCAAGCATACTGACTCGGTTTGTATGAAATTAGCTGACCAACTGAGCATCACCTCGATCGAATGCACTCAGAATATCACCAGATACTACATACTCATTTTTGATAAGATCGCATCTGACAATGTACGATGAAGTAGGGTGAATCTGAGGAATGATATTCGAGAGCTGAGCACTTGCAACAGTCGCTGAGGTAGAAGGATACGTACCAGCAGTCAGCCCTACTACCTTTCCAAAAGAGGCGTTATCAATGATCAGACGAGGAACGCGAGTAGTAGTCGGCAATCCATTACCTCCAGAAGAGTACAATCCTGTCGCGGGTCTTGTCCAAGTACCACCAGCAGTAGGTAGAGACGATGGTGTAGGGCTGAAATCAAACTGACCAGCATAATACACACTGTTCTCTGATAATTGGATGTAGAAGACATTTTCCCCAGATGGATTGATCAAATATGCTCCAGCATTGACGAGAGCAGTCTGGATACTTCGATTGATATCAGTATAGCTGTAAAGACCATCAGGAAAGCTAACAGATACAGTGGATATGGTTCCAGCGGTTGGAACATCGATTTTAAAGCTATTGTTAGAGAACTGAGCAGCATCAATATTGTATTCGGAGTTGTACATGCTAATGCTTTGAACAGCACAAGCTACACCACGGAAGTCAGCAGCCGAACCAGGAAACGAATACTTCCAAGTTGAGTTGTATCCATCTTGAACGAGATTTGTAGAGTCAAGTTTCAGAAAGCTTGCCATATTGATTAGTATATGTTTATAACCATATTTCTGATCGATAAATTGGAATTAGTCTTCAATCGTAATTGGTCTATCGAAGTTGTATCTGATTTGACCTTTAACTGAATTTATGAGCAACATTTGGCCTTTGAGCTCCGTGGCTTTATTGTAGTAATAGATGATTGATCGTTCATCAACGGCCTTAATATTGAAGTCTTTCACAACCATCTGAAGATCACGCTTTGAATTAGCCTTTAGGATCGCTACCTACTCCGAATTCAAGCGAATCATCTTATCAGTAGCAAAGTAGCTGTGGCTTAGGAAAATGGTACTCAATTTGAAGTGGCGGCCCCTGGTGTAGTAATGTGAGAAGATATTCTTCTGAAGTAGCTTATCGTTGCTGTAGTCGTCTATGATGACGAGCTCAGGCTTGTCCGAACTGATTGGAGTATGTCGCACTTGATCAACGCTTGGTGGAGTGTTAGGGTCAGCGAAGGTAATGAATCCATCGAGCTTATCGCGCAAATATTCGTACAGTTCTTGGTGCGGGTTACGAGCAATAATCGTTAGATGAGCAAATACGTGAGGGAATGTTTGAATGAGTGAAACTCAACTATCTGACCAGTATTTGTACCAGAGCTCCCTCAAGAGCGACCCGGAGATCAAGGTATCCTCTGGCAAGCGCGTTCTCTTCGTTATCGACATTAACCAGGGTTCGTACCAACATGGTGTTATTACTATCGACGCAACTGCTCAGCTAAACGGAAGTGAGGGATTTGCTTGTCTCCGTGATGCGTACATCATGCTTCCATACAAGGTGTCGATGAAGAATACGCATGCCACTATGCTGCTAACCGATTTTGTGTCAGTCTAAAGTGTGGCAACTTTAACGTCATCGATTCGATGTCGCTTGAACTCAATGGTAAGACCATTGTCTCCATGGCAGCCTATAAGCTGTTCTGAAACAATATCCGTGCTCAGACCGGGTACAGCCCTCAGTATGTTGAGAAGCATGGTGCTAAATCGATTCTATACCTGGATGCTGCTCAATCAACCAAGTACAGCGCTACGGCCGCTTCTACTGGAGACGGGTATTCGAATAACACGGCAATCTCTACCTCATTCCAGGCTGGTGTAATTTCTGCTACTGCGTCGGTTGCAAATGATGGATTTGCGAAGCGTCTTCTATCAAACCCTCCAAATGCTGGAGCTGACTCATCTACGTCGTGGCCGTCTACTGGTGCTGCATCTGCCACCAGTACCATTGCTAATCAGCTTGGGCGTGGTGCGTTCGTAGCAGGTGCTGTACAGCTGGCTCTATTATGGGTACATGGAATTACAAGCTCAAAATCAAACTCGTTGACTTACATCCGATCTTCAAAGAGCTTCATCTTATGGCTAACCCACAAATTCGTCTGCGTTTCCGTGTAAATCAGGGTACTTCAGCTATTAATATTGATAGCTCCAGTAGAATGACGCTAACGAGTACTACACTTTCGAGTGGTAATGTATGTCCGGTGATGGTTGCTTCTGCGGTCAGTCCAAACCCTATGTATAGTGTAATTTCTGGTGTTGGTTCCTTGGCCGTTTCTTGGGGTGCTGTTGTAAATGCGCTTAAGCCTACAATTGATGGAACCTACATGCCTTTCACTACGTCTCGTCTATACGTTCCTTTCGTTCATTTGGAGAACCCTCAGGCTATCATCTCTAAGCCTGTTAAGAAGGTCCGCTACAACGACTGTTATGCGCAGTGGTTTTACCAGCGCGCAGGTACCGGAAATCAATCGACTCAGCCTAATGCCGCATTTGACCTACGACTATCCGCATCTGTTAAGAACGCTAAGTATGTCATTCTTCTTCCATTCGCTGAGCAGACTGGTAGTTTTGCTTCTGCAGCTGTACAGCAATTTCAGAGTCCTTACGACTCGGCGCCTTGGACGCTCCACCGGTAGTTCAATTCGAAACTTCAACGTTCGTATCGGTTCGCAACAATGCTTTGATATTAGTCATGATTACGATTTTCACCAGTTTGCTAACGAGGTCTCTAAAATTGCTTCGATTAACGGTGATCCGACTCCTGAGCTCGTGAATGGACTTCTTGACTATCAGACGTGGTCGCTAACGAACCGTGTTCTAATTGCTGATGTAAGTCGTCTAACCGAACGTGATGTTCCGCAGGCCATTCAGATCCAAGGAACAACGCTGGATGCCAGGGTACTAACATGCTCGTATTGGTTGTGAGCGAACAAGAGCTAACGCTGGATCGCTTAACCGGCGAGGTTCTTGATTTTACCACAGCTTAGTAGAAAACCTTTACTTTTCATTTGATTGAACAAAAAAAATATGAATGGTTTAGTGGTGATCAGCTAACCATTGAAATGGACTTTTGATTTCCGAACATGGTATGATTTATTAGCTTTCTGGTACGATCCACCACATTCACATTCAATGACAGCATTTCGCCGAGCTTTTAGAGCTTCTTTACGAGCTCTATCAGCATCTTCGCGAGCTTTATCACCGATAATTCTGTCATAGGCAAAACATATTTTTCTATATCTCTCAATCAAGTTCCTTGAGTAGCTTAGGACACTTCTCAATGACGAATTCGCTCTTGCGGAGGTAATCGATATAACCGGGATCTATTCGACTGATCTGTTTGAGAGTCTTACCACGATATTTCCCCCAAGTCATCATATATGAGTTATCGTTGTTGAGAAACTTGGAGTGTAAGAAGATTTTGATTTCCTCACTAATATTCAGACTGGGTTGGTTGAATACCCATCGACAATAACCAGAGTCAGAAGCATATACTTCTTCGATTGGCTTGCCCTTGTATTTTCCGAAAGTGAGTTCGTACGACATGTTATGAGTTAGTGTATCTATATACACATCCCTTTTAATTTTTTGAGAAAAAAAAAATAATTCTGAAATTCTGATGAAACCTGTGAGAATTAGAATTATTTTCTGAATTTTAGATAATTTTTTGTCGTCTATCTCGCCAACTGAAACTACCCTAAGATCCGAAAGACGTGGATCTCGCTCTAAGGTGGTCGAGAGGTTGCGTCTTTGAACCCAACAGCTGTTAGATCTCAGCGGTTGAGCGATTCTAAAACTACCCTAATTTTGTAAAGGCGCTGCTTTCGCTCTTAAGGTGGTCGAGAGGTTGCGTCGTTGAAATCGCTGCTGTCCCGAAAGAAGGTTTCAGGAATGTTCTCGGTGGTAAATTACGGTAAGGAAAAAAATTGCCGGCGTAAAAAAAAATGTTCTAAGTATTACTACTGATGACTTGTCTCCTCGAAGAGAACGGGGTATTAGTGCATTCGATGATTCATCACCGCGACGAGTACGTGGCCTCAGCGCGCTTGACAGCCGACGGAAGGCTACATCACGCGCTGAGATTGACACGAACAAGTCAGGAGGGTCGTACTTTTCCGTCGACTCAGAATATTACGATGAAACCATCAAAGACTGTAGCTCCATCCTATTTAACGACAGCGACGGCGATAGTGACAGCGATAGTTGCAGTGACAGTGACACCAGCTTGCGGGAGGATGAATTCTAGCAAAGTAAAGTGTCAAAATTCATGTATTTTCTTGATGTTCACTCCTTCAGCACTAGACATCTTTCTCAACATTTCGCCTGCTTCGCCGCCACCTCGGTAACACTCGTGTTGCAATTAACTCCCATCCAATGCATCCAACAAGCTCCACGAGAAATAGTCCAAACAATTTCCAACGAAATGGTTCGGGTATTGGTAGTAACTCAAACGTATTATTGACTACGTCTGAGTTGTAGAGTAGCAGCCAGGAGTTCATTATCAATTCTTCGATCAAAACGATTGCGAAAATATAATTGGTGTAGAATGGAAGCCGGAACGGATCCTTCACATTTAAGGCTGCAGCTGCTACCACATACTGCAGATGAACAAATACCCAGGTCACCGTGTCTTCGTAACTGAGCTTTGAGTTCTCCATGCTGTACTCTCTTAAAATTGCACACTTTAAAGACAAAGACGAACCCGTTTCCTTTGCGTCGCGTAAACCATCGGCAAGAGTGCAGTACCAGCTTGTTTCACGGTTCAACGCCACAAAAGCAAGAGCAAACAATGCTGCAAAAATCAAAATGTGACCAAGAATAGAGGCCACGATCGGCAGCGAGAACAACGTCTTCGGCGGCTGCTCGAACGAAAGCCTCGTCGCCGGACCCGTGTACAACATACTCATGGCAAGCACCAACACCACAGCCAAGTCGTCCCACAAATACTGGTTGTCCGTCAGCTGGATGTCGACGTCTGCCCACGCGCCGACCTGAGCCAGCACACTCGCCATCCCCAACTGGATGATCGGGTACAGCACCATGTACTTGAAGCCCAAGAACGACGTCGTCAGCGCGCACCGACCCTCGCGAATCAGCACCGGCACATCCGAGATCGCTTTGGCCTTGCTCGTGAACGGGGCCACGATTGACGCCTCCGCACTTGAGAGCGCCAAGCCCACGTGCGCAGCCTTCAGCGCGCCACAGTCGTTCGTGCCGTCGCCGCACATGCCTACCACGAGTCCCAGCGAGATGAGTTGCTCGACGATCCACGCCTTCTGCTGAGGTCTCACCCGCGCGAACACAAGCGTCTTCTGGACGAGACGACGGACGGTGTCGTCGCCATACTCGCGCTGCAGCTTGTCGAGTGCAGCTCCCGTGATCGCCAGGTCGAACTCGGCCAGCACCGCGTCCGTGTTGCTCGCGTTGAAACTCGTCCACGGCACCACGTCCGATTTCTTTACGGCGTCGACGGACACGAAGACCGCACCGCCGGACTGTTCATCCACGTCAACGACAGCCATACTGCTTTTCATCCTCATCTCTAACTCCCGACACACGTGTACAGCAGTCATGGCGTTGTCGCCCGTGATCACGCGGATGTCGATGTCGGCCACGTACAGTTCGCCGAGCATGGCTTTAGTTTCGGGTTTCAGCTCATTCTTGAACAGCGCGAGGCCCTCGAATTCCACGGCACTCTCCACCTGGTCACGGTCATTCACGTTAATGAGGGTGTCAGCATCGAGCTCCTTCACACCAAAACCGATGCAGTAGTATCCGTCGGCGGAGTACGCCAACGTTTTGTGTTTGAGGTTGGGAGGTGTGGTGATGGCGATGTTGCTGACAGCCTCGGGCGCTCCCTTGACGAATACGAATCGTTTTCCTGTGGCGATTTCTTGAACAACTACACTAGATCGTTGGCAGGCGGCATCGAATGGAAAGCGATTGATGACTCCATACGGAGTGGTTTTCGATTCGGGTCCACTCACTACCGCAATGTATTTGTCGTGTGGTGCGTTGGAAAAAAACTCCATGCGGTAAGTCGAAGCCTCAAACAGTGCCATCTCTAGCGAATAACCCTGGAACGCACCACAGTACTCGGACAACCCATGGCAAGTTGCCATCGCGAGTCTGAACTTTAATGGTATCTTGTATAAGATTCCTTCGGTCAAATCACTGGAAGACAAGTTGTTTGTTGTGACCACTCCGACAAAACTTAAATGGTCCTCAGTGAGCGTGCCAGTCTTGTCAAAGCAAAAGCACGATAATTGTCCGCATGAAGTCACACGCTGTGAGTCGATGCAAAAAATACCACGCTGATACAGTCGTCGCATAGAGAAACCATTTCCTGAAGTGAGAACAACTGGTAGTGCTGGAGGAACAGCCACAGTGATAAGATCTAAAGAATTGACCAATGTTTCAGAAAAGGGAATTCCGACTTGATAACCATCCACGAAACGCTTGATAAATGCCCCGATAGCAATAACCCACAGAATGACCAAGTAGCGATAACTATCGCGTTCAAACTCAAATGTGATCTGCTTAGGGAATAAAATGTTACGGAAAAGCTCACCTTTGCCAGTGGAAAAACCTGTACTGATCACAACGCCCTTGCATCGAACATCGTCCTCAAAAATTCGAGTGATAGTAGATCCAGCATGCAGAAATGATGCCTCGTACTTGTTTTGAAGTGATATCTCCGTGATGTGTCCTCTTCCAACTGCTGCATTCTTATTAACAGGCACCGCCTCGCCAGTCAAAGATGCTTCGTCCACCGTACAGCCACCTGATAGTAGCAGCATGTCCGCACACACAAAACCTTCATCCAAAATTACGATATCTCCGGGAACCAACTCTGTTTCATGCACTGTCGATGCCGTGGAGCTCCGCAGGACTTCGTAAAACCTATTACTGACTACAAGGCTGCGCAGACGGTTGGAGTTAGAGATCTCCGAGTAGATCTCATAAATTAGGGAGACCGTTGACATCACCATAATCACAACAGCGTATTTTGTATAGTTCTTGAGAAGCCACACCACGGTGCTGAATATCTGGAAGATATAAAATGGGTGCACCAGCTTCAGAAAAAGCAGCTCAACAATACTAGGCTTGTCGACAGTAATGCGATTCGCTCCAAAGAGCTCGCGTCTCGTTCTAACAACGTGATCGTCCAGACCAGTTTCGCAGCGCCTTTGAAGCTTACTTAGATCCTCTTGAATTGTAGCAAGGTATCTCCTAAATTCTCCTCGCTCGTAATCGTACACGTATCGCTGCTTCTTGAACTCAAACCAGACCCACGGAACCTTGGTCCTGTAGTCATCACCGTTCGGTACTGGATGGTGGACGGCGCACTCAATCCAATGAGCTCGAACTCCGTCACCATGAACATGAATCAGCATGTAGTCAGCATCGCTCATCGACGAGTATGGCAGTGCAACTCGAGCCAAGCGTGTAAAAAGTGGAGGATACCATACTGATAAAACCAGCAGTGACCCACACGATATCATTGTGAGCACACAATACAGCGCTAGTCGCGTGCGCGAGAACGCAAAAGGCAGCATCTGTAGGTGTTCATTGGGAGCATACACCAGCTGAGCTCGCTGGCCTGCCAGGTCGTCGATGGGGACCAGCAGGTGCTCACGCAGACTTTTCATCATCGCCGACGACGTGTGGAGGAGAGGTTCGGAAGATACCCGCGTCGCTTCACGTGCATATTGAAGCGACCGCCGCTGCAGTCGCACGTTGCGTGAACTAGGCGAACACCTTTGAGAAACATTGATATTGATCGTCTGTCGACACTGGACCAGTGTAGGTAGTCTGTCAGCGGCACGCTACTTCTTTTGGGCGACAGTGTTGGCTTGATCAGCGCTGCAGGGCTGCCACCAGCGGGGCAGTGTGCGAGTGGCGAACATCTCCCACCCGATGGCAATGATGCGCACGGCGACGAAGAGACCGAACAAGCTCCAGTGGAACGAGGAAGGCATCGGCATCACTTGGAATTTGTCTTCCAAGGTCTCAGAGTTGTCGAGCAGGAACCAAAGGTTCAGGCCGATCTCAACCGTAATGATTACCGTGTAGATGCGGTTGGTCCAGAACGGCAGGCGGAACGGGTCCTTGATGTTGAAAGCAATCGCCACACCCAGGTAGCTCAAGTGCGCAAACAGCCACGTGAGCGTGTCCTCGTAGTCGTACTCAGGGTCGTCCGGATCGTCGACACCGTAGTCTACGAAAATGGAGCAGTTCTCAGACAGGAAGTGTCGTATTCGTTGACATATACCAACGCGTCTGCAATCGGACAGTACCAACTCTCTTGGTGAGCCATAAAGGCGAACGCTGCCGCGTAAAACGCGCAGTTAATGAGAATTTGCCCGAGAATAGAGGCCACGATCGGCAGCGAGAACAACGTCTTCGGCGGCTGCTCGAACGAAAGCCTCGTCGCCGGACCCGTGTACAACATACTCATGGCAAGCACCAACACCACAGCCAAGTCGTCCCACAAATACTGGTTGTCCGTCAGCTGGATGTCGACGTCTGCCCACGCGCCGACCTGAGCCAGCACACTCGCCATCCCCAACTGGATGATCGGGTACAGCACCATGTACTTGAAGCCCAAGAACGACGTCGTCAGCGCGCACCGACCCTCGCGAATCAGCACCGGCACATCCGAGATCGCTTTGGCCTTGCTCGTGAACGGGGCCACGATTGACGCCTCCGCACTTGAGAGCGCCAAGCCCACGTGCGCAGCCTTCAGCGCGCCACAGTCGTTCGTGCCGTCGCCGCACATGCCTACCACGAGTCCCAGCGAGATGAGTTGCTCGACGATCCACGCCTTCTGCTGAGGTCTCACCCGCGCGAACACAAGCGTCTTCTGGACGAGACGACGGACGGTGTCGTCGCCATACTCGCGCTGCAGCTTGTCGAGTGCAGCTCCCGTGATCGCCAGGTCGAACTCGGCCAGCACCGCGTCCGTGTTGCTCGCGTTGAAACTCGTCCACGGCACCACGTCCGATTTCTTTACGGCGTCGACGGACACGAAGACCGCACCGCCGGACTGTTCATCCACGTCAACGACAGCCATACTGCTTTTCATCCTCATCTCTAACTCCCGACACACGTGTACAGCAGTCATGGCGTTGTCGCCCGTGATCACGCGGATGTCGATGTCGGCCACGTACAGTTCGCCGAGCATGGCTTTAGTTTCGGGTTTCAGCTCATTCTTGAACAGCGCGAGGCCCTCGAATTCCACGGCACTCTCCACCTGGTCACGGTCATTCACGTTAATGAGGGTGTCAGCATCGAGCTCCTTCACACCAAAACCGATGCAGTAGTATCCGTCGGCGGAGTACGCCAACGTTTTGTGTTTGAGGTTGGGAGGTGTGGTGATGGCGATGTTGCTGACAGCCTCGGGCGCTCCCTTGACGAATACGAATCGTTTTCCTGTGGCGATTTCTTGAACAACTACACTAGATCGTTGGCAGGCGGCATCGAATGGAAAGCGATTGATGACTCCATACGGAGTGGTTTTCGATTCGGGTCCACTCACTACCGCAATGTATTTGTCGTGTGGTGCGTTGGAAAAAAACTCCATGCGGTAAGTCGAAGCCTCAAACAGTGCCATCTCTAGCGAATAACCCTGGAACGCACCACAGTACTCGGACAACCCATGGCAAGTTGCCATCGCGAGTCTGAACTTTGATGGTATCTTGTATAAGATTCCTTCGGTCAAATCACTGGAAGACAAGTTGTTTGTTGTGACCACTCCGACAAAACTTAAATGGTCCTCAGTGAGCGTGCCAGTCTTGTCAAAGCAAAAGCACGATAATTGTCCGCATGAAGTCACACGCTGTGAGTCGATGCAAAAAATACCACGCTGATACAGTCGTCGCATAGAGAAACCATTTCCTGAAGTGAGAACAACTGGTAGTGCTGGAGGAACAGCCACAGTGATAAGATCTAGAGAATTGACCAATGTTTCAGAAAAGGGAATTCCGACTTGATAACCATCCACGAAACGCTTGATAAATGCCCCGATAGCAATAACCCACAGAATGACCAAGTAGCGATAACTATCGCGTTCAAACGCTTTATAGAAGGTGGTTATGAAATACCTTGCGGATATAGTAGAGTTCTCTCCATTCTCTAAAATGGAGTCGTCCGAGGTAATATGCAGCGATGAAGCTATAATCACCAGCAACCTCTCTGTTTCTTCTCCCGGTCGCAGCTATGCTGAAAGCGCTGACGTAGAACATGACACCAGCACCGTCTTGTCGCAGTACGACTTTGGAGTTGACAAAGATGATGATGAGACCACGGTGGCACATGCTGACATTGCAATATACTAGTCAAACGTAATACGCTACGTTTCTGTGAGTTTTCACGACTCCATGGAGCTTGCCAAAACGGCGCTGGAGCAGTTAAATGATTTCCAGTACCACTACGATACCCGCTACATATCGACCAACGTGACTGCATTCGTGTACAAATGCCGCTCACATAAGAGCAGCCTACATCGTCTAAAAGTTATGAAGAAAGACGCCGGCGGAGGTCAAACGCGATATCAGCTGATGCAAAAAGGAAACCATAGTGACGTGGTCGTGGATACTAAAGAGTACGGCATTTCTGCTGCTCATAAGTCGGAGATAGACTCACTGCTACAACTTGGTTTGGGCGCCGGGAGAATTCGCAATCTGCTTATGCACAAGTATTCGAATGATCCGGAGCTTTTGAAGCGCTTTCCGAAAGTACGTATGATAGAAGACCGCAAATCACGAATCAAGAAGAAAATGCAGGGTGGGTGGGAGATCGATAACTTTATTACGATAGATAATTGGGCCCATCCGAAGCTGTGCCAATCGCAAGACGTTTTTGAGCAACTCGACCCGGATGACTTCCCCAGAATGAACGAATTGATTGTGTTGGAGCGATTTCAGGACTATTTTACTGAAGGTGATAAAGAAATCCCAACGCTTGGATTAATATTTACTTCATGGGCTTTATTGGTAACGTGAAGAAGACCGTTGAGGTTTAAGGCACTAGTTTGGCCATGTCAACTGATGGGACCTATCGCATTCACTGTTTGGGCTGGACCTTAGTCGACGCCGGGGGTATATCAGTTGAGTGGGAAACTACGAGCATGTACATCGTTTTAGACCTTGGTAATACATGTTTGTACGAACAGAATGTTCTTTAGCATACGAAAGGATGTTTGCTACTCTGGTTACGTGCGCCAAACGCTTTTTTGACATTAACGTTAAAGTCGCTACTTGCAGTATTGACCATAGCAGCGCAATCGCCTCTGCACTTAAAACCGTCTGGCCCGAGGTGGCCATTCTTTCTTGCTGGGAACACTTACTAGCTCAAGCGAGAAAGAAGCGCTCGCGACTCGTCAATAAACAGTTCTATAATGATCGAGTGTTGCCTGAGTTGTGGCTGCTTCACAAACCAGATCGCAACGGCAACTTCGAACTCTATCGAATTTGGGGCTGGAGAGCAGCAGGCGAAAAACAATATGCAGATTGGCTGGAAGAAGTATATCTCTCGCCGAGGTGGGAAAGATGGAGTGTTAATAGCACTCCAACCCCTGGTACATTGCCGACTCAACAGCCGATTGCAAGTCAGTACAAAGTTATAAAGGAGGTCGTCACAGCATTTTTTAAAGCTCCTACTATACATGTGCTTAACTCGGTGCTACCGCGACTTCTTCTTCTCGACGCAGACACATTGACGAGCGGACGTCATGCACACTAGTGCGAAGGTTGATTTAAATTGGCTACTAACGTTGCATCAGATGGTATTAATGCGATTGTCAATATCTTTCTGTAGGACCATAATGAATGCTGTATCTGCAGCTACTCTCCATCTTGTCAAAGGTAACAACCATCGCCAAGTGCTTCTCGCTGGCCAACCCCATGTGCCAGTTAAAATAATTCTTAACAGCAAGTCAGCAATGGTTCACCCGAAAAGTCTAGCAAGTTCTAAAGTCACAGTAGAGAGGACAACGACGTAAGTATTTTCAAAGGGCTGGGTACTCTCGAATTACTAATACAGTATTTCCAGCTTTGTGGCCTCTGTAGAAGACAGTGCAGGCCGGAGAACACCTGTGTAGGATATCAGGTTTAAGTTTTTATCGCTCCAGCTTGTATATGTGAATGTTGAAGGCGTACGTTCAATGCAGGAACTGGAACTTCATCCAACCTGGAAAGAAAACGAGGTCAGTTTAAGAATGGTTGCACATACATCACACGATAAGTGACGAATTTGTTTGCCACGTAGATCAATCAAGTCCGTTCTCTCCTCCGCTGCACATGCAAGTCATTTATGAAGTCAGGGTGGGTTTGTTCTCACGTCGTTGCTTCCCTCCATCTATTTGGCAAGTTAGATCTCCAACTGGCTCAGGAGCGTATTCCGATGCGGAGGCCGCCCGGCCGTCCACGTGCCCTGGTGAGCTCGTTGGACAGAGATTCCAACTTTTTTTAACCCAATCGCATCGAGAAATTGCTAATTAGTGAGCGTGCTACAGCTCTCAAGTGGAATTGTGTCATACGTGAGCCGATAAATGGCGGTTCATGTATTGAGGATCGTAATGGTACAGTTGCAGGCGTTTATATTTCTGACCAATAGGCGTGTATGAGTGGAGTGTTGTTTTCGTACACGGAGGCGTCAAACACTTCAAAGTTGATGAACTAGTTGCAGGAATCGTGCGCGCACACGACCTTCAAAAGATTTAGGCGAGCAGCGTCGTGCAGATTTCTTACAGCATGGCTTGACACTAATATATATCCATTTTTGATGTGATTTTGTTGTTGTCGATTGGCCCTAAAAGAAACGTATGCAGTTGAACTCCCTTTAGTCCTCAACAACATAAATGCCGACCGTAGTCTATTCGTTGTCTGTCGAACGGATTCATATCTAAAATTACTGGCATCCTGTTGTGTTGGGTGATTTAGACACCGCAACAGATAAAACGATAAAACCAACAGATTCCGAGTACATTTCAACACAACAGCATATATAGTAGAAATACAACAGGAAAATACTACCCGGCGCGTAGCCGCAGCAAACCCGCGCCGGGTGCCCGCGAAGCAGGGCCGCGCGGTATTTGCGAAGGCGGGCCCAGCGCCGAGCATTCCAGCGAGCCGCGCATTGCACTCGCCAGGACATTCTATCTATATATCGCGAGCGAGGCGAACAGCGGGGGCGCCGATGGGGCGCCCAGCCAAGCGCAGCGCGGCTGGTCACGACTGATAGTCAGACACGCCCTAAAATTTAGTATTTATCCTGTAATTGCGTTCACTAATCTTTAGTCACCGTAATTTATCACAATTCCTGTCATTTATCGTTAGGCACTTTTTAGGCAATTAGGTACACTTTAGGGCAAAAAGATTCGACGCCACTTTACCTTGTCCGACTTGACAGACAACTTCAACTTGTGTATTAAAGACGATTTGCACGGATACTTAGTTAGCCGTGACTAAGGACACCCAGCGCATGTTTTTTTCCTATGATACTGCTACCGTGGACAGTGAACTGAACTTTGACCCCCTGACAACCTCAAGACTCCTTGGAGATGGAGCCTACATCAAACGAAATGGCTACGCGGCTGGAGCTAGTGCCCAGCTCCGAGTCGTTCATATACTCGCTGGCCTCCGTGTCGCGGACGTCGTACTCAGTACTGTCGAGACTGGAAAGGCTTGAAGCAAAGCTCACGATCGTGTTGGAGACGCCCTCGCCCTCCTCAGACGTGCCGCTCGTCGTTTGCCGTACCCTAGGGATTGTAGAGGCATCGGAGTCTCGCTCTGAGTCGCTGTACGTAGCAGACACCATTCGGAAGGAGTCTACGAAGCTTTCCTCCGACTCGTAGACGCGCTCATCCGGGGGGCTGTCGTACTCGGAGCTCATGCTGGACGAAAAGCTCACTTGAGTGTTGGAGGTGTCAAAGATCGGGTCGTGTGTTGGTGAAGGCAGGCCAGATACTGATGGACCGTGAGAAACATTAAACTGCTGCCGTCCAGCTGGAATGGCGGCTGCATAGCTTGAGGGATTGCCATCAAGCCTTCTTTTGGCGCTCCCAGTTTTGACACTCTCAGTACGAGCATACTCACCCGACATTTTTCTCCCTGCGCCATCATAGGATCCGTACTGGTGTGCGGAAGCGTAGGCTGTAGGTGCATGGAAGTAGTCGTCCGGACCGATCACGACAATGGATGCCAGCCGCGTGTTGCCACTTGAATCAATCATACCATTTCCTCCGTAGCGTCTGCTGTAGTTGCCGTGACGATATCTTCCATCAAGACGATGCGTCATCGGTGTCGCCAACGAGGAATTGTCATCGGTGTAGTCGTCGACCGCAGGAGTACTGGGCGCTTTCTTCCTGACTTGATCTTTTCGCACTGCTACGAATACGGCGATAGCTGCCACGGCAGCAATACCACACATGATTGAAAGCACCGCGGTCAAACGCTTACCGGACCAGCTAGAATTGCTCGATGATCCATTGCTGGTGTCGAGCTGGTGTGCGGAGTCGTTATCTGAAGGTCGGATAATATTCTGGTCCGTTGGCGTAGCTGCACTTGTTTGAGACGGCTCCACGGTGCCTACCACACCGATCACATTGTCCTCTTTCTCTGCCTGCGATGAAGAATCGTCTGGCGACAAGGTAAGGCTCGTTACGGAAGTGGGGCTCGGCGTTGCGGTGACGCTCAGGTCGGAATCGAGACTTGATCCAACGGAGGCCGCGTTTGTATCGAGGCTGCAGCTGCTGCTGCCGACATCCACATTGGCATCCACGCTTGCGCTCGAGTCGGAGCTCTTGTCGATAGTATTTGCAGAAGCAGAGCTGACACCCGCACTGGCATCACTTCCGGCGATGATGCCGACTTCGGAGCTTGTGCTGGACGAGGTGTCGCCAACGTTCACGCTAATGCCTTCACGGGAGCTGGAGCCGTCCTGTGAGCTAGTGGTGCTGTTGCAAAACTCTTGGCCGGATACGCCGTTACTCGCGCAGGTTGTAGCATCCCCCGACCCAATGCACACGACCCAGGCCACCGTGACGCCGGCCACTGAAGCGACCTTCTTCTCTCGACACGTGCAAGCCTCGCACAGACCTGCGTCATTCCCGGTAGCATTTACACATTCCACGTAGCCGGAAGGGAAGAGAAACTGCGTCGCCGTTGAATTGACGACGTAAAGGTTCTCGGAGGCGTAGTCGCACGTACTGAGCGACGTGTCCGTCGACGACGCAGCGGAGCAACGGACAGGACAAAGCTGCACCAACACCGCGACAACTAGGCACCGGAACTGCGCTCGGCGTGCCATGTTGCACGAATTGAGTTTGTGTGAATGGGTCTGGGCAAAATCGTGAAGTGCGAGGCCTGAGCGAGGCCTGAAGCCACACTTCGACTAACACCAGCAATATCAGCGCTGCAACAGCTGCATTTTGCACCCTCACCTCGTGGGCTATCCTCGCTAGTGTCAATGTGGCAAGTGCGTTTCACCGGCTGGAGACTTAAGTCTCTCGTGAGCCGTCAGCACGTGCTTCAGGTGCAGATGTCTGATGCGACTGTGCCTGTCGCCGTCCCCACCTGCGTGAGCGAGACTGTGGAGGTGAGGCGATCATTATCGCGTTTGACTAGCGACTCGCTAGTATAAAGTGTCCTGAAGGGCGTTCCAGAAGTGCTCACGTTAGAGCGTGGAAAGCTGAACACTACAAAAACCCAAAAGGATTCTCTTATCTTTTCTCTGGACAGCGGACAAAGTAGTTGATCCGAGCTGGAGTTCTTAAACTAGAACCAAGACCATGTCGTGCTAGCCGTTTGTAATGGTAAGGCGCTGCGCTTCCCTCACCAATGCTTCTGATTCTCCAGCATCTGTAGCTTTATCGTGGCAGTCGCTTCGCGGCTCAACTTTGCATCAAGCTGATCTTTACAGATGGCTTAATTTACTGTCTACTCGACGTGGCAGGACTATCAATGTTGCCTTCTCCTCGAGTGTCTTCGTTCGTGCTATTTTGACCGCGTCCAAATGCCCTAGTGTCTTACATACCCGTTGTTAGCACTTGGCAGGGCCATGAGACGTGGTCATCTCCACGTAAATCTTTAAAAAGCTGCAGGCAGTGCAACCGCTGTCTTTATCTTCGGCGGTCTCCTCAGAAAGCTCACTGCTTGGCTTGCATTGGCCCAGCGCGAACACCTTGGTAGAACCATGACGTCCTTGCAGGATCACCTGCATGTCTCCATAACCAACCCCAAGGCCCAAGACGAGCAGTTGGTCCACGCCGCAAACGAACCTGTGCGAATGATTCCCTTTGCATTTTCGTACTTGCATCTGGTGCTCTACACTATCCTAGGTGTTGCTTCTGGAGGCATGCTTTTCATCTTCTCAGTCTGGTATCCGCAGATATTCACGTACTTGGCGCGTAGGTGCCTACCGTTCTCGGCAGCAGAGACCGCCGACTATGTGCTCGTTCTCGTCCATGGCAAAGGTCTTCACGCCCAGTGGATCGAATGCCCCGTTAACCGACCAATTGCCAGCAGCGCGAATGATGCCTTGAAGTCTTCGTATATATGGTTTGAGTTCAAAAAACATCGATACGCCTACAGTGTTGAAAATGCCGAGTTCAAGCGATACCTTGCTACAATTCGTGAAAATCTCAGTAGTATAAGCGCACGAGTCGATGATGGGTTACGCATGTCCGAGGTGGCGTTGAGGGGTGAGCGTTATGGTGAAAATCGTGTGCTCATCGATAAACCTAGCATCCCAATGCTTCTTTTCCGTAAGCTGATCGCCCCATTCTACATATTTCAGGTAGTTAGCGCTATTATATGGTTCGTCGAGGAGTATACTGTCTACGCGGTCATCATCGTCGTTTTGTCAGCGTCCTCCATCACCCACGAGATTTTTGTCGAGGTTTCCAATAGCAACCGTCTTCGCAGCCTTGTTCGCAGTGAATGCATTATTCCTGTGGTGCGTGCGGGCACATCAGTGCTGGTGCATGAAACAGAGTTAGTTCCCGGTGACATTGTTGAAGTGAAGGAGGGACCAGTATGTGCCGATATCCTGTTGCTTTCTGGTTTGTGTGTAGCTGATGAGGCATCGCTCACAGGTGAGGCAGTACCCGTCAATAAAGAGCCGGCAGTAGGAACAGGCGAAGTCACAGAAGTGATCGCTCGAGCTCAGTTCAAAGCTTCGTGTCTACATGCTGGGTCATTTATCACTCGTGTGCGTGAAGGTGGTGGCGCTTGCCGAGGGGTAGTGCTCAGCACAGGCTTTTCCACAGGTCGTGGCGAACTCTTCCGAAGCATCCTTTTTCCGAAGCCGATTGCTTTTGAGTTCGAACGCGATAGTTACCGCTACCTTATTGTGCTCTGGTCAATTGCGATAGCTGCATTTATAAAGCGTGTTATTGATGGAGCAGGTACTGATACACCACTTTACAGCACAGTACTCCACTCGCTGGATCTGATCACCATTGCCGTACCTCCGGCCTTACCGCTAGTTCTCTCATCAGGGATTGGATTCGCCATGCAAAGACTACAAAAAGGAGGAATTTTCTGCATTGATTCCCGCCGCGTCAATTCGTGCGGTCAAATCACGTGCTACTGTTTTGACAAGACTGGTACCCTCACTCAAGAGCACTTGAACTTTGTTGGTGTTGATGACCCCACAGCAACTTCCATTCTGCCAACGCTTATCATGTCACCGCAAGTAAAGTTGGTCATGGCAACTTGTCACAGTCTCTCAAAGCATGAGGAAAAATTGCAGGGCTACCCCCTAGAGGTTGCAATGTTTAATGCTTCGAAGTACAACATGGAGTACCTCAGTGAGCAAGTAAAAGGAGGCCACATCGCACTTGTGACTTCAATGGAAGATCCGTCAAAGAAGTACGGAATCATGAAACGTTTTGCTTTCGATGCTGCGCACCAGCGATCGAGCGCTATCGTGGAAGAGTTAGAATCAAAGAAGCGCTTCGTGGTTGTGAAGGGCTCACCAGAAGCAATTTGCTCGATTTCGGTGTCCACTCCAACCGGACTGCGACAAAAAGTCCACGAGTATTCCTCGGATGGATATTACTGCATTGGATTCGGCATGAAAGAGCTCAACTCTAGCCCAATTTCGATTGAAAATGTTGTTCGTGAAGATGTTGAGTGCTCTGTTGATTTTCAAGGACTGGCTATCTTCAAAAACGAGCTAAAACCTGAGACGAAGGGCATGCTAAATGAACTCCAAGAGGCAAACATCGACATTCGAATCATCACTGGCGACAACGCTCTAACTGCTGTTCACGTTTGTCGTGAGCTGGAGATGGCTTTGAAACCCAAAATTGCCGTTGTCGACGTTGATACAACCGTTGGGGGCACAGTGTTCATCTCAGCCGATGCCATCAAGACATCAGCTACAGCAAAATGGGAGAGCTTCAATTCCAGTAACATGCATCAAACAATGGAGGAGTATGATCTAGCCATTACTGGAGCTGCATTGGAAAAATTCCGACTTGACTGTGGTGACGACACGATACGACACATCATCAAAAATACACCAATTTTTGCTCGCGTTCGCCCACAGCAGAAAACATGGATAGTTGAGCAGCTTATCGATACGGGACGGATAGTTGGAATGTGTGGCGATGGCACTAATGATTGCGGTGCTCTGAAAGCTGCTCATGTTGGTCTGGCATTGTCTAGTGCTGAGGCGTCAATCGTAGCGCCATTCACTAGCAAAGCGAAAGCAATCCTGGATGTTCCTGTGCTTCTACGTGAAGGGCGCTGCGCGTTGACTACATCATTTCAGAGTTTTAAGTTTATGTGCTTGTATCCTATTATTCAGCTGGGAATGGTTATTGTACTTGCCCATGTTGGAGCTTCGGCAGGCTCAGAATTGATTTTGACAAACAATCAATACGTTTGGGACGATATGGCTATCGTACTCGGTCTGTCAATTGCAATGTTGTATACTGGCCCCACATATCGACTATCACCCGAGAGACCACCGAACTCACTCTTCTCGACAAGCATCATGGCATCCATTGTTGGTCAAGTCAGCATTTTCATTGCAGGTTTTGCTGCAGCTTTAGCTATTCTAAATCACGAAGACAGCTGGTTCTGCTCGATCAAGGACGGCCTAGCGTATGTAAATGACAACGACTTGACGGTCTCGACTAAGTGCGCAGTATTCAAGGACTACGACATGGAGGCACTTGAGTTCTCGTACGAGGACACCACAACGTGGCTATTCGTGCATCTGTCCTACATTGTTGTGGCGATCGCCTTCGATATTCTGAAGGACCCGTTCCGTCTACCGTTTTATACAAACCGTATTCTTACAACGTTGACCGTGGTAGTGCTCGGTGTGAACCTTTGGTTCTTACTTGACACGTCGGGCGTCATTAATGACACGTTCCAGGTGATGCCTATTCCCACCTCCTTTCGGTTGAAGCTGCTACTACTTTTCATCGCAGAGCTATTTACTGCTAGCGTGTGGGAATTGGTGGCTACTCGTTTATTACCTAGATGGGGCTTCGCGAAGGACTAACTGGAGTTTCTCAAGTTTGTTTTCATCTACGAGTATTAGAGCATCTCCTAAAAAATATTATAGACTACATACCGAGTACACCTGAGATAGCCTCATACTGAAGTAGTTTTGCTGTCGTTAGTTCCAGCTACAATGCTTACTTCTTACATTAGTGAGTGAGTGAGCATTGTTTTAAAGTGACATCAGGTTGTGGAATCTTTTTAGCAGAAACGATACGTCTATGCAAAACCGAGAAGATACTGAAGAAAGGCCGACTGTAGTGAATTGCTCTCGGTGGACCGCTGTTAACTTTTGCATTAATTGATAACGACGTTAACAAACAAATCTAAAGAAAGAGAGTAAAACTTGCAGAGGATACCTTCCTCGAGTTGGGGTTCTACCACTCAAAAGACGCATTGCCGCGTGGAGAAAATGTCGGCTTTGTGGCTTTTGCGAATGCTTGTTTCCGCGAACCGCAATCAGACGCTTCGTAGATTTTGAGCGCATTGCGCAGTTGTTCTCTTGGAGAAAATAGCAAATTGCTGTCAGACGCAACCAAATCTAATTGACACTGCAACGATCCCATTACGTACCGAAGGGCTTCCACACGATCGGCACTCGGTGGATGTGTCGAGAAGTACTTAAACTGAGGCCCCTTGTCCAGTTGGCCTAATGACGTGTTCATCTGGATGCTTGCTCGTGGGTCGTAGCACGCTTGGGCCATAAGTCGCAGGCCGATGGAGTCAGCTTCCAACTCCAGTTTGCGTGAGAAAGGTAGATCCACGGCGAGCTTCACCATCTGACCGTCAAAACAAGTCATCGATTGTTAGCAGTCATCTCTTCCGCACGAAGTGGCGTATCACTCGTCACCAAGTCGCTGATCTGGCCGTAGTCGGGGAAAACGAGCGCCAGCAGCCCGTACACCAGCAGACTGAACGAGATCTTCTCGGCGCCATGTCCTAGACGACAAGCACCTCGTTAGTTCCCGGTTCCCATTGCGTCTTCATTCACAACTCACGGGCCAAGCCGTGCGCCGCCTCGTGGAACATGACGGCGGCCAGCGCGTCCTCGTCGCGCAGCACCTTGAACAGTCCCGAGTGCACGAACACCTTGCCGCCGGGCAGACAAAAGGCGTTGGGCTCCTTGGCCTCGATGACGTGGAACGTCCACTTCATGAAGGGCGCGTCCGTCTCGGCCGCGATCTTGCGGCCCACGCGCGCCACGGCGCGCGACATCTGCACGCACACGCGGCGTGAGCGTCGGGCTCGTTGCCCACACACCTATGGACGCTCACCGGATGCGACGGCGGCAGCAACCGCGAGCTGGCCAGGATCTCCCGATAGGCCTGTTCGCCCAGCTTCTCCTCGCGCGCCGGCGACAGGAACATGACGCGGCGTCGGCCGCTCAGCGGCATCGTCTCCACGTGGCTGACCACGTACACTACAGCCACGCGCTTCAGTCTCCCCCGCAACACACACGCAGCTGCGTCACGCACATCCGCCTACGGTGGCCGCGCCCACGGCCGCCGCCTTCAGGTACGGCGGCGCGCGGCGCCAGTCCTCGCGCAGGCCGCGGCGGTGCATACTTGAGTGCCGGCCGGATGTGCACGCTAGCCGTCTACCGCGCCCGACCGGCCGGCCGGCGCCCGCCCGGTATCCATCACTTCCCGACCCGCGCAGTATGTGGCAGCGCGTCGCCCGCCCGTTGCTGCGCCCCGCGCTGACGCGCCGCCTGCTGGCCACCGCCGCGCCGGCCGCCGACTGCAGCCGCCGCATCCTGTGCGTGGACGTGCCCGAGCACGTGGCCGAGAGCAGCTGCGTGCAGGAGCTCGTGCAGCGCGGCCACGCCGTGGACCAGGTGCGCGCCGCGTCCGACGCGTACCTGACGTCGCTGGCCGCCGACTACGACGCGCTGCTGGTGGCGCCCGGCACGCGCCTGCCGCGCGAGCTGCTGCGCGCCGGCGCCAAGAGCCGCCTGCAGCTGGTGGCCGTGCCGGCCGCCGCCATCCCCAGCGAGGACGTGGACCTGATGGAGGCCACCAACCAGGGCGTGATGCTGCTGCAGCTCGAGCCCAAGCAGGTGGGCGACCGCTCGTCCGTGGAGGCCGAGATCGGCCTGAGCCTGCTCATTCAGCTGGCGCGCCACCTGCCGCGCAGCGCCGCCTGCATGCGCTCCGGAGAGCCCTTCGACCGCCAGCAGTTCGCCGGCACCGAGCTGGCCGGCAAGAACCTCGGCATCGTGGGCATCGGCCAGGCCGGCCGCCGCGTCGTGGACATGGCCCACGCGCTCGGCCTGCAGGTCTTCGGCTACGACCCCAACCTGAACCAGGAGGCGGCCGAGCTCATGGGCGTCAAGAGCGTCACCATGGACGAGCTGTACCAGAACTGCGACTTCATCACGTTCCACGCGCCGCTCACGGCGCGCACGCGCGGCATGTTCGGCGACGACGCGCTGGACAAGTGCAAGCCCGGCGTCAAGATCGTGTCGGTGGCCGAGTACAAGGGCAGCCACGGACTGCTGGACGAGAACACGCTGCTGCGCGGCCTCGAGTCCGGCAAGATCAGCGGCGTCGCGCTCGACCTGCTGCAGTCGCCTGACGCCAAGGACGGACTGGATCTGTCGCTCACGTGGCTGGAACTCATGAAGCACGATAACGTCATCACGCGCACGCACGCGGACGGCACGGCGTCGGACGACGTGCTGCAGGGACGCAAGTACCGTCTTCTGGCGGAGAACGTGGCTGATGCCCTGGCCAAGCGCTACTATCGTGGTGTGGCCAACGGCGTGTTCATGCCGCTGACCTTGCTGCCGGAGATGAAGCCGTTCCTCGAGCTGAGCGAGTCTCTGGGTCGCTTCGTGCACCAGCTCACCCTGTCGGCGGACCCGAAGGACCACATCACGCACGTGTCCCTCGCCGCTACCGGTGGTTTGCAGATTGATATCACCACGCCTCAGGCTCGTCAGGTGCTGCAGAACTCGCTGCTCAAGGGCATGCTAGAAAGCATGCGCGAACACAAGGAGGGTGCCAACGATGACGAGCAGCCCGACGTTTGCCTTCTGAATGCATCACTTTTGGCTATGGCGAAGGGAATCGATGTGCGTCAAGGTGACCTGAAGAGCGACCCGGCCGCTGTGCGCCGTCACCTGAAGAACTGCCTGGCCGTGGTGGTCGAGACCAAGAACAAGGACCGTCTCCTGGTGAAGGGCAGCGTGTTCGGTGAGGACCCGCGTATTGTGCGTGTGAATGAGTACTCTGACTTCCCAGCCTTCCGCCCGAAGGGCAATCTGCTCGTGTTCAACAACGAGGACGTTCCCGGTGCTATCGCTGGAGTTCTCAGCGAGTTGTCCGAGGCCAAGATCAACATCGCCAACTTCGGCCTTGCGCGCCAAAACAATGTGGAGCTTCCGCTTGGCATTCTTACCCTCGACTCGGTGCCCTCCGACGAGACGCTTAACGCGCTCAAGGAGTTGCCCAGTGTGCGCAGCGTGCGCTTCGCACAAGTTTAAACCGACTCACACATTTTGAGGGCTCCGAGATTGTAGTGGCTGACGATGCTCGAACTCGAGCCAGCATAGTGGAGAGGCTCGGAGAAAGACAACAAACCTTAGCAGAAACTAGCTATCGCCTGTTCTCTTCTTATCCTTTCAACGGAGAGCCGAAGAGCTCCAGCGCATCAGCGAGTACAGTATTGTAGCGTTCAAAATGCCAAAAGAAAATACAAACATCGACCTGTGCCGTACAACGTCACCAAGGAAATGGCAGCTGTGCATCCGCTTAAGCGGACCCAGGCTGCACCATCGACTGTGACCGGCTCCTCTCTTTCTTTTCGAGGGAAGCCACATACAACTGCTTTTTGTCAGTGGATGTCTGCAAAAAGCGCTTCATCGTACTGTAGACAAACGGGCTCATCGACTCCTTCTCGTGCTGCTCATGACAAAGCCATTTATTAGCTTGCAAGCCACTTCATCCCTCTAGCCACAATAGTGAGCAGCTTACCTCATAGCAGTACATCATGACAGACATTGAGAGCGAGAAGAGAGCAACCTCGCCGTACTTAAACCCCGAGCAGATACCGCGGTCGTGAAGGATCATAGCCAAACTGTCAAGAGCACGCGGCAAGACATACAACGCCAGCTCTACACAAACAATCCGTATCAACCTCATATCTGAGCAACCGAGTGCAGGTCATGTATGCGTACCTGAGCGTCGACTTTTAGGCTCTAGGACGATGGTCGTTGAAGCTACAAGCCCAGCCAAATAATAGATGAACCGGTGGTCTTTACTGACGACGCGCCGGTGCAAGCACACGAGAGACAAATAGAGCGTCACGAAGGACGCGAGGAAGCAGTTGGACCGCGTCGCGTTCAATGTAGATCGAGCCAACGTTCGGAACGGAGCACGCAGGAAGCGCTTGAAGTGGATGACCACGCCCGGCACGATAAAGAGCGACAGGTACAGCGGGAACGTCTTCTGGAACGCCCGTTTGAAGCACAACAACGCGCCCACCGCACAAGAATCTGCATTTGCATGAACAAGTCTGCACGGAACGATATCCGTCGGCAACGGGTAGTCTCTGGGGATGCCTGGCTTCCGGTCCAACAGCTTCTGGAGAGTGGCAACGCTGACTGGAACTCCGCGGTTCACCTGCTGCACCAGCTCCAGCGTCTCCAGCTCCACGGGGCCTGTGCGTTGGATGAACCTGAAGTACTCGGGCGGCAACGTAGTCGGCCTCATCACGTAGGCGTACATCACTTGAGCGCTCGAGAGCGCGAAGAGCAGCGCGTCGCCGTATTGCCAGTCGCTGCCCCAGAAATGCCAGCGCTGCTGTCTCTTGGCCGTGTTGTAGCCGCACTGCAGCGCTCTCGTGAGCGCGTAGAGCGCCAACGAGCGACGTCGCTTGGCGTCCACGAAGCCCAGCGCCAGTGCCGCAATGGCGCCGGAGCCCAGCGCCGACATCTCCTTCACCTTCTTCTCGTCCTGCAGCTGCTCCCTGGGCAGCACCCGCCGCAGAATCACGGGCAGCAGCGCTCGGAGGCCTCTGTAGCCGCCGGTGAACCAGCCCAGGAAGAGTCCGAGCCGCACCGCGTCCACCCTGAAGCTCAGGTGCCGCTCGTCCAGCAGCTGGCGCAGATCCGTCGCCGCCTTCCAGTCGCGCCGCTGCAGCAGCTTGAGCAGCCGCAGCAGCGCCGCGATGCCCGCGCGCGTGTTATAGGCCAGCAGAAAGTTGGCGGTGCCGAGGCGCAGCGCCTCCAGCAGCTCCTGGCCCAGCGTCTCGCGCTCGGCTCCGTCCTGCGCGAGCGCGCGCACGGCCAGCTGCTCGTCCGCCGGCGCCGGCGCCTCGTCCGCGTCGCCGTCGCCGTCGCCGTCGGCCTCGTCGTCCGAGCGGCTGAACAGACTGATGTCGGACGCCGTCACGTGCAGGTTGGAGGCCGTGGACGGCACGCGCGGCGGCAGCGCGGACGCGAAGGACGACGCCATGGCTCGCGATCGGACTGTGGCTGTGCAGGATTTGACGTTGACTGAACAGTTGTGGGGCTGGCGGTCTCGTTTCGTCACGACTGCGCGGGCGGTGACGCCTGCACTTCACCGTGCTGCTGCGAACTGGAGGGGATGTCCCCGAATTGAATTACAATTACCTACTGCGGCCTGGAAGACGAGCAAGCACAAGCCTAAAACTGCAGGACGCCGACGCACGAAAGGGACGACAAGCAAGGAGCACCTACCCACGCCTCCGTTCCGCTACGCGCCGACGTCAGTTGATTCTACCATTTACAACGTTTCCACGAATGTCATGAGGTCCGAGCTGTCGCCGCCACCCGAAGAGCTGGCGTTGCCTTGGCCAGAGGTGCCGTCGTCCCAGTCCAGCAGGTCCATGCCGCCGAAGCTGGTGGGCGACAAGGCACTGGAGAAGTCCATGAGGCCCGACGAGGCCCCGGAGGGCGTCGGCATCTGCAGCAAGTCGTTGCCCATGCTGCCGTAGAGCGAGTCGTCCAGACCCAAACTCAGACCGGAGCTGATGGAGGGGTTCTCTCCACGCGAAGTTGGCGGCTGGTTCGGCTGCTGCGGTTGAGCTTGCTGAGGTTGTTGGGGCTGCTGAGGCTTCTGCTGAGGAGGCTGCTGCTGTGCGGGGTTTTGCGCCGATTGCTGCGGCCGCTGCTGGCCCATTTGTTGTTGCGTCTGCTGCCCACTCTGCTGGTTGGCGGCGTTTTGACTATTCTGCTGCTGCGGTTGAGCAGAGAACTGCGCTTGCTGGGGGTTCTTCTGCTGCATTTGCTGCTGGCGCATCATTTGTTGTTGCTGCTGCATCATTTGCTGCTGGCGCGCTTGTGCCTGCATTTGCTGAGAGCGCTGCTGCATCATATACTGCTGCTGCTTTTGTTGCGAGGTTTGCTGCATCGACGGGTTCGCATTTTGTTGCTGATTCTGACCGGCAGCTTGAGGCTGTGTCATCGCGCTGCTAAATCCGCTTGAAGTATTGGCTGGCATTGTGCTGGATCCAGAACTTGTCGCCACTCCTGAAGATGTAGACGCGCCAGTGCCGCCGGCTGTCATCGGCTGGCCACCTGCTCCGGCACTGCTATTAGTACCATCGCCAGATGGGTAGCTCCGCTTGTCTGTCTCCGTGCGGAGCTTCTTCAAGTACGGGTTGACGATCTTTACAATGTACTTGAAGACCTTGTCCAGCTCCTCAATCTTCCGCGGAGGGTGGGTCGCCTTGTCCTCACTTAAGATGTTTGCACAGAGCTCGACATAACTGAGAAGATACCGCAGCTTCTTCTTCTGCTCTGTTTCATCATGCCCCTTCATGTGATCCACATACTTCTTGAAAGCACCGTGCACCTTCTCCACGTCGCCTTGGTGCTTTGCCCTCAGCGCCGCATGCTGCTGCCAGTACTCGGCGACGGAGTTCGCGGACATGCTGGTCTCGGTCTTGACTGGTGTGTTCCCTGCCGACATGGGTTTGCCGGGCTGCTGCTGCGCTCCCGGGTGGGGTCCTGGCCCGCTGAACTGGTTGTGGCCGGGGTAGCTGCCCACCTGTCCGTTGCCGCCACGCTGGTTCAAGTTGAGCGTGCTATAGTACGAGAAGTCGAGTCTGGAGAGCATGCCCTGGTTGGGCAGCGACTGCGCCGCCATGGCCGCGTTCATGTCCGACTGCTGCGCGCGCAGCGACTTGAGCCGTGTGAAGATCTTGTTGATGTACACCTCCTGCGTGGGCGACTCCTTGTAGAGCGACAGCTCGTACCACGACACGTTCATCCAGAGCTTGATGCCCGGCACCGGGTCGGCCGACACGCGCACCATCTCGTTGTAGATCTTGGCGATGAGGTTGGCGCGGTGCTCGCGCGTGAGCTGGATGCGCCAGTCGGCGGGCGCGGCGCTGGCCGCCTGCATGGCGCCGCTCACCGCCGGGTTCAGGCCCATCTGGCCCATGGCCATGGAGCCCATGGGCATCTGCGGCTGCGCCATGGGCATCTGCGGCGCCACGTTCATCATCATCTGCGGCTGCGCGCCGTACATGGCGCTCATGCCCATGGCCAGCGGCTGCGCCGCGCCGCCGCCCATGCCCATGCTCATGGGCACCGACATGCCGCCGCCCTGCATCCCCATCGCGTGCGGGTCCATCGCGCTGTGCTTCTCGGCTCCGCGTCTTTTTCCCGACTGAGCGCGCCGCCCCTGACTTGGCTCCACTATGGTCTGACTTTTTGGGCTGGACACTTGAAGCGAGAACGGCGTGTGCCGGTGAATTGGTACAGCCAGACAAATGCCTCTAGTCGATGATATTACAGGGAAGGGGATTTGGCTAATTTCGGATGGATACATGTAGCCATGGCGGAAAGACATCGTGTTGAGCGATCGGATTGAAATGGACGTGCAGGTTACCAGCAAAAACGAAATGCGAGGAATATATAGGGAGCCTATTGCACTCAGAAGCGCGTGGACGCTAGGTCGGGGCGCGCGCGGTTGCACACCTCACAGTAGAAGTTCGACATGGAGTTGAAGAACGTGCAGCCGCCCTGCTCGCCCGCGCAGACCCACTTGCCGCGCGGCACGCCGCGCTGGCCGTCCATGTCGAGCTCGCAGATGGCGCAGCACACGTCGTCCGGCTGGTTGATAAAGGTGCAGTTGCCGCAACGCCAGCCTTGCTGCTGCTGCTGTCGCTGCGGATCCTCGTCCTGGTGCTTGGGCTCGTTGCAGGCTCCGCACACGTCCGCGGCGCCGTCGTTCACGAACGTGCACACGGGGCATCCCCACGAGGCCTCGGCGCCAAGACCTGCTGCTGCACGGGCACTCTCCTGGTCATCGCGGACTAGAGCGCTCTTCATGCCTTCGCGCGAAATGCCAAACGCCGCGCAGATCATCTCCAGCGGAATGCCTTGCTCATGCCCCTTGTCACCGTCAGTGAAGCGCGCATCAGCGATTAGCCCAATAATCTCGTTCAGCTCCTTTGATGAGAAGCCCAACTGGAAGCTCTCAAAGCACTTGTGAACTTCCTCCGCGCTTAGTCGACCATCTTCGTCTTCATCGAATCGTCGAAGCGCAACAGCCAGATGGAGCGCAGCCATCGTCGGCTTCGGCTCTTTGCCCTTCTCCTTCTTCTTTTGGTACTGCCGTTGCTTGCGCAGAAGACTTTGCTGAAATTGCTGCAGCCGTGCTCGCGCAGTAAGCAAGTGCCACTCGCTTTGCGCAGTAAACACTTTAGCCAGAGGCGTATCTCCCCACAAGTGGCGCTCGCGGCGGCGTAGACGAAGTAGACATTCAAAGAACTCATGGCGCAATGAAATAGGGACCGTTGCTAAGCCCTCCAGCAGCATTTCAAGCTCCTCAGGGAAGTAGTACATCTCATTGTTGAAAAAGCGTAGGCACTGGACACCGATGGCAATCGATCGCTGGCGAGAAGACATTTCGGCAAGCGTAGCCACGGCCTGCTTCTGCGTCCATGACGAAAAGAACGACGAGCTCTCGACGAGTTCGCCCTCGCTTGTGCGAAGCTGCACCTCACTGACTTGGAACACGGGATGTTTCTTGTGGATCATGCGCCGGATTGTTTCACCCTCTGCCAACGACAATGTTGCCAGGTACACTGGCACCTTGCTTGTTGTCACCGCCACAGCATCTTTCACCGTAGTTGAAACGGCATCAGGGCTTGTGGTAGCCATTTCGGATGCCGCCTGAAGCGCCTTTACCGCAATTTCATTTGCATTTCCACCTGATGATTCCGTCATAATTGCCATGAAGAGCTGTTGTACAATCGTTTTCATCGCTTCCTGGTGAAGTAGCGGTGACCACTCGAGGATAAGTCCAACGTTTTTAACACGCCGCTCGCCAAGTCCTACCCATCGGCGTCGGAAAAAGTTCCCGGACATCAACAACTCTGGAGGGAACGCAATCTTAGGGCATTCCGCGTGAGCTTGAAACTGAGAGAACGAATAGAATACGTTTGTCTCTTCTTCTTGCTGTTGTTGTACGGCCGTTTTCATCTCTTCGTCTCCTGCAGATCCAGCTCCAGCGGGTAGACTAGCAAGAACCGAAGCGCTCCACGGAATCGGATGCTCATCATCACGTGTGAACGCGCTCATCTTTTGCTCCTCTTGCTCTGCTTCTTCTTCGGCCTCTTCTTCTGCTTCTGCCTCATTTTCATGTACAACCTCAGCCGTAAGGCGCAGATCACCTTGCTCTGATCCATCCTCTGCGAGCATTTGTTGCTGACTTCCAGATGAATGTGCTAGCCTTTGCTTTACAGCCGTGACACGAGCAGTTTCTTCATTTGTCTTCAAAAAGTCTTCGTGGCTCTTGATGAGTTTACCGATAACATCAGAAAGTTGTTTTTTTGTGGGCACAGCAGCCTCCACAGTGTATGAGATCTCTACGCGGAATATTGCGATGCATTTGCGTAACCAAGCCTTGGCAGAGTCTGCTTCAGGGCCAATGAAACGACGCAGGCGAGAGGACAATGATGCATTGTTAATTGTGGCCGCAGCAATTTCGTCCAGCAGAGAGTGAAGTGCGCGTCGACGCCAAGTATTGTGAAGTTCTTGTAGAGAGAGCTGGACCAGCTGCATTGATTCCATGCGCATCGAGTTGATGAGCAGCCAAGCTGGCACTAGGAGGAGGAATTCATCCAGCTTTTGCTGTGCTGTAGCCTGCGTACTCAGTTCAACTTGAGCCAGCTTCATTTCATGTCGAATACGGTTCTCAACTTCAGGGATGAGGAACAAGCAAATGGATTGACCCGTAGCAATGCCACGCATGCGGTAAGCTCCTTGTGCGTAATCGCGGAAAGTCATATCCTTTCCTAGTGTTACAACAGCTCGGGCGTTAACACACTGCTTGATGTCCATCCCTGTTGTATGCACTTGATCGTAAAACGTAAATCGCTTGCTTGGACTCAGTCCACACTGAACTAACGGCATAGGCGCATTGTGGTCACGCAGCAAGATCATTTGTCTATCATCTTCGTCCAGGTAGACAACTCCTTCCATTTCAGGTGGAAGTTCCGCCAGCAAAAACGCAGCTACCTCTTGATTGTCAAAGCCTGTGATCAGTGCGCCCGTATCAATAAGGGCGTGAACTGGAGGCTGTGCGTGAGCGATGTCCAACAGCAAGCTCCGAGCAGTCCACTCCACCTTACGCTCGATAGACACGATGCGTTTATTGGTAAGCGCTTCAAAAATACTGCCGTCACTGCGAGGCTCGTAGTAGCACTCACCGAGATCCATCGGTAGCAAGTTTGACGGTGTACCCGAAAAACCGATACGTTTCGCAAATAGAGAATTACTGCCGAGCTCATGTCCACAAGCCGAAATCTTAAGCTTCTGGAAGTTCATGCACGATGGGAAGACGTGTTGTCGGACGTAGTAATATACCACGCCTGCAAGCTTAGCAACCAAAAAGTGCAGCCGTGCAACTTGTGTGGAGTCACGAAGCTGGAACAGAGGCAGAGGAAGAACACCACCAGAAGCCTCTTGCTTTTCTGACGATAACGCAGCAAGACCAGTTCGCACCCACTCACGGAACATGGCACAGGCTGGACGCTGGTCACGTGGTCCGAGCTGGCGACTAAAGTCTTGTTTTAGCTGTGACACGATTCGTACAAGATCTGATACCCGGATTCCTTCGTAGCGATAGGCAAGAATGGTTAATCCGATCAACACATCAGGATGCGCAAACTCGGACGAGCGGCTTGGCACATCTTTTCCAATAAATGGTACTGCCAACATTAACCGTGAATGTGCGTTTCCACCGCCATTTCCTGTGGCGGCAGCTGCTTGATGCTCCCCCCTTAGCAGACCGTAGGATACTCTGTTAATCTTGGAAAGAACATGTGGAAGTATTGTACGCAACCAGTCGCGCGCAAGATTCAGCAGTTTAATGGATGATTCCGATAGCCCATTCTCAATGTCAGCGCGGAGTGACGCATCAATATGAAGCTCCGTGCGAGGGCACTCCAAATAATACTTGATTCGATCGACTGATACCTCCATTTTCCCCATACGGAACAGCTTCAACAACCATTCAATTGCAATTTGTGAGAGCAACGGTAGCATACGCGACTCATAAAACTCCATATCGAGCAGCACAAGGTGCGGGAAGCGTTGCAACGTGTGAGAAGCGTACCCTTCATCTAATACAGCATGCAACCGAAGGATTAATCCAGCAGGATCTTTGGATGTATTTGGCGATGCAAGCACAGCGTCGATCAAATATATGGGTAGCTCCCACCTGTTAGCAGCAAGGTCGATCGGGAACTTGTTACCTATCGGGAAGTTAAGCTCCGATCGCAACGGGTGCAGTAGCACATCTACCTCGTCCATGATGAGAATGCCACTTTGCCAGAGTCTGAGGGTTTTGTGCAGCTCGTCGGCCATTTCCGATCGATCTTCAAGTACACGCCTCAGGCGCCTAATGTTTTGGGACGCTGAAGTAAGTGGCAACTCGATGATGTCGGAAGATTCATCTAGCGAATGCAACAGCTCCACGAGCTTCAACATCATCGACTTGATGGACTCAGGAGAGGCGCACACTACGTCTCCATGGCGTCGAGCTCGATCCAACTTTGTAAACATCTGTAACGCTGCAGCTGGGTCATCGCTAATTGCACGGTCAAACTCAAAGGTAAAAATGCGCTTGCGTAGCACACGGTTGCTAAAGCGACTTCGTAGCACCTGTCGAGACTGCTCCAGTAGTGCTGTTGGCATGACATGAGTCACAAGATGCTCTTTGTCAGCAAGGATATACGTTAGCAGAGGTCCCACTACCGTTGTTTTTCCTGCGCCCATGATCATTTGTTGGACACGAGAGTTGCCCTTTTCGAGGCTTGTCAAAAAACTGTCAATCATTTGTACTTGTCGCCCACGGAGCAAAATATCAAACACATATTCAAACACCAAAAACCGTGGGTCGAAATGCCACCCTGAAGAACCCCCTGCACTTACACCGCGAAGATAGTATCGTTTCGAGAGTAGCATGCCAGCTAAATCCCGAGATGCTTGATGCGTCATCTTTACTTTGCTCGACCAGTCTTCTCCACTCTGAGAAGTATTAAGACCACGCAAATGCTTTAAGAGAGCACGAGCAGCTTGCACAGTTCGGTTGATGTGCACGACGCGGCTGCAAAGGAAGAGAACCAACAGGATTTTCTCCACAAGATCCGCTGTCACATTTACTGCAAACGGATTACGAGCCTTCAGGTCAGCTTCAAATGAATCTGACGCTAACAGTGATGTGAGAAAGTCGAAAGTTACTCGAGGGTAAACACCGACGTGTCGTTGCATCACAAAGCGGTCAGCTGCAACCACCTTTTCTGAATTCCCGTGGATATCATCGCGAATTTCATTTAGCAGCATTTCGAGCATGGCGATGCCTTCCTCTACCATTTTGCGGTCACTTGTTCTCATTTTTTCACAAAGATGTATTAGTACTTCAAGGTTTTCAGTGGCTGAACTCGGAGCATCAGGTGATGACAAGTTCATCGGAGTTACACCAGTAATAAATGCATCTTTGCTTCCATTTACGGCTTGTGCATTAATCGCAATATCGTCACCAAGTCTTTTCAGCAAATCTTTCGCAGCCGCAGTTTGAGCTACCGGATGCTTCGAGAGGTCAAACGGTAAAGTTGCGCCTACTTCGGCCTCTGGATCGCAAAAGGTGATGAACCGCTTAACTTCAATTGCTTCCAGCGGGAATTCAGGATTGATAGGGCTGTTTTTGGCTCCAGTAAAATTCCGGTCATCACAGGATGCATTCGATGCATCAAAGTTCTTCGATTCATCGGTAGGAGCAATCTGTATACCAAACACGTGTTCAGCGGTATGATGTAGCTGGCTAAACTGTGCTTTAATCGGTGCTATGACTCGAGCCTGATGATCCTCAGACTCCAGCTTAGATTGAAACTCCATCTCGCCAAAGTCGAAAAAGTGTTTCAGCATTGTCCCCACAGTCATTTTAGAGTACAAATGTGCTCCACGAGACAACATGTGCACACTTTCTTGGTCGCACGGAGAAGATGGCCACCCACCATTTGGATGCGCGATCACCATCGCTAACTGTGCCACCGCGTACGATGGAGCGCACTCTTCTTCACCATCGTCAACCGTTTCACGGCCCCACCTGGACAGCTTCAGGTGCAAGAAGCGTGTAAACAAGTCTCCAAATGACCTTGTGCAATCATCACCACCCATGCGAATAACAAGCTGCTGGTTTAGACACTCGTATAAAAACAGGAACCCGGTACCACGGTTGGTTCCACTTATTTCATCCCCGACTACAGCGCAATTCCACACAAGCTTTCCAGCTTCTTCGTCATCGATCAGAAATCTGTTATCGATGCCAACTCCATGCTTCGGTCGATTGTAGCGCACAGTTGACAGCTTTTTGCCATGTGCCGCAAGGTATCCTTTGCTGTACAAACATAGTTTCATCCAAGGTTGGCCACCAACACGTGATCGAGTTAGTTTGAACTCAATCTTGGTAGCGCTATCTGGCTTCACGTGGTCACAGAACTCTTTGCGCAGCAACAAAAGCGACGATCGCTGGTGGCAATGAGCAAGAGCTTCCTTTTCTTCTTCGAGCGTTAGCTTACAAGTAGCGTCAACGTGGCCACTTGTCGTGAGATAGTCGTGGAGCTCCCCACTCAGCTTCCATGGTGCTTTATTATCACTGTAGGCAATGCCTAGCGATAGTCTAATACGGCACGCACATGCATTCGGGTGGCGATCGTCAAGCGTTTTCGCCAACTGATCGAATACTCGTTTTTCCTCATCGGTAAATCTTACATCCACGTTGCATCCCATGATTAACTCCATCGCCGCGTCATAGTTTCTTGTAAGCAAACTTGTCAGGATCAGATATAATGTTGAACTGAGAGAAGATGGGAGCAGAAACGTATTGCTGGAATGAACAGGATACGTGTAAAATCGTGTTTCCATCGCCTGTTGCCAACCCACTGACCCACGATCACTAACAAGTATCGAAGAAAATGGCTCTCCACGTATCGCTGGTCGGTATAAATCATGATTGGGGCAGATAAGTTTAAGATCTGTCGTATCCGATTCAAGGACAAAGCAATCTGGAGCAATCTCGATCAATCCACGAAGGTATTTGGAAGTATCTTCCGGCATTCCAACCGTCAGATCGCTTACAAACCAGCCATTTTGATCCATCACGCTAAGGCGGATACGTCCGGACAGTGAATCCATAATCGGCTGAAGCTTCAATTTTAATCGTGGTAGTTCAATAAAGGCGATAGATGATAGCCCAGAAGATGCGTGGTGTTCATTCTTGTAGGAGCACCAGACCAATATGTGGGAGAAATCTTCTACCCGACTCAGCAACTCGGACAATGCAAGGACTTCGTCACTTTCACGCGTTGAGCTAGCCTCTAGCATGCTTAGAAGAAAAAGTGTTTCCCCCATGGTTTCTTCAACAATTTCTAGTGCATCATCATCTACTTCACTGTCTTTGGTCTCTTCGTCAACATCCATGGGAGTAGGAAGGACTACTCCTTGAGAGGCTCCCGAATCCAACACACTAGTATTGGCCAATTCCGCTCGCTGGATCTCAGCCTTATTAGTTGGATCTGACAGCCAAGCTTTCGCCAGCTCTAAATCCTTACCAAAGAGACCCAATGCATACTCAACTGAAACCCGTGATGGTGATCCCTTTAGACTCATCAAAAGTCCAATATTTTGCTCATGCTGCTCCTCGGGGCTCAGAGCAACTTCGCCTGACGCAGCAGCCTCCTCTGCTGCCACGATCTTCATCTGGTTATTTTCATCCAACAGCCACTGTGCTGCTAAACTCACGTTATTACGATTCTCGCGCAATGCAAGACCACACCCTGCATACGAGAAGCCCATGGCCATAAGTTGTACAACATCATCATCGCTGATTTCGATCGTGTCCGGAGAAGGATAAGATGGAGTGCGAGAAGCTTCGATTGACGACTTCCCAGGAACTCGAACGGGAGCCGGTGGCGGCTGCATTTGGCTGGTAGCAGCGGAGCGCTCTTTTTCATGGTAGTCGCGATGGATGCGCGAAAAGGAAGTCATTATGGACTTCCGGCTTATAATGGCCTGCCCGTTTTCCTTCATCTCAACTTCAACTCGGTATCGGAACCATTGCGATTTTAAGTCAACAGGCTCACCTCGAAGACGGCCATCCTCTCCGATCCAAAAGCGGAAATTCTCTAGCAAACAGCTCGGAACAACGCCCTGCAGCAAGCGCGGTGGAACGAACTGCTCAGTGCCGTTGAGCAAATGATTTTTGCGTAATATCACGAGGGACCCACCAACCGTTTGCCGCTCCGTTGGCTCCCCACTAGCACGCAAAAGTGCGGGGTCCACAGGCCCTTGATCCGGAGAAATGTTGAGAGGGAAGCTATGGAGGCTCAGGCGTGAGTTAGACGTGAAAATGAGCTTGCGATAGAGTCTGCGGCCATGTGACACCAGTGCATACATGTGCATCACTTGCATCGTTCGATATGCCACGATTTCCTTGAATGTTGCTATCTTTTCCTTGTCCTTATCGTCAGAACCTCGATCTAAACCGATTAAGCGTACGCACTTAGCACTAGCTGGCAGCGGGTCGGTTGGTAGAAACAATGTGTACGGCAGCTTTTTGTCTTCCGGTACTGGAGGGTACAAGAGACGAAGTGCGTTGCCCACCAAATCCACAAACCACTGCTCGTCAGCATGAAGATGCTCCTTCTCCGAATATATATCAAAGAGACGCGAAAAGGTTTTTCCAAGATACCGGAAACCATCGTCACCCGGTTGTTTGGGCTTCTCTTCTTGAGATTCTCGTGATGCTTGAGGTTGAGCACGTGCAATACGAGGTGTACCGCACACCTCACAAGTAGCGTTAGGATTATCACCATTGAAATTTGCACATGTACAAGCTGGGCACTCCCAATACATTTTGAGCTCTTGGGGATTATCGTTCGGGTCATCCGAACTGCCAGCAGTACCAGGCTCATACACGGTGGGGGCACCAACACCCTGGTCGATCTCGTGAGTCGGGTCATCCCATTCAACAAGCTGGAAATCAGTCCCAACAATATTCACCCATAAGCGATGATCCTGACGTGCAACCAGACCACAATGAAGCGATTTGTTCCCAAAAATCGCCATGAAATCGGCATATTGTGTCATGGAGTCTGGAACAGGTTTTAGTTCGTCATTTCTCCACAATATTTCTCCAGTCTGTGCATCTAGTTTTAGTTCTTGCTGACGGCAGCTGTATTTCCCTGCACCACCGATGTCAGATTCTTCGATCCATTCCCACGAATCTGTTTGCTCTGTTGAGCGCAAAGCAATGCGAACGATATTTCCGAGAACCTTGTTGCGATTTGTTTTCGGTAGATCCACTAACCACTTCACGATTGATCGACGGTGCAATTGAATAGTCTCGAAGATCTCAGCTTCCAGCACATCACCAGGCGGTAGCTGTAGTTCTTTCCCTTCGCTGTTGCGTAGAGCAACAATACTAGGTGCTTGAATTGTCTGCATTCCAATCTTTAAGTACAGAGGCCGACCTTTTAGATACTTCTCAAGAGATTTTTTGCCGACGTTCGCCGTATCGATACCTTGAGCCTGGAGCCAACGAAGCAGCCGCTCCTCTGCTGAAAGCGATCCCTTCTCATCACCTCCATCGGTGGACAACTTCATGCCGAAGCAATGCCAATTGTGGACATAAGCAATCGAGCCAATCATCTCGGAGATTTTCTGAGTATCATATTCTGAAGACCGCAAACTCACATGAAGAAGTGCGAGGTATGAATGTATAACGCACGCCGTCTGGAGATTGTTAGCTTCCTCCGCTTCCTGCCTCCACTTATTAAGAGTTATGTGTGCAAATCCAAACGCATATGCCATCAGCTGAGATCGATAACCCTCTAGTTTTTGGACACGAGCTCGGTCGTCTCCTGCAACACACCGGTCGAGAGCAAACGTCATGTAACGCAAAACGTCGATACCCAGCTTAATCATGAAAAGAATGAACCGGGCGTCTGCTGAATGCACTGATGCCTCCCCAAGCTCCTTCACAGCGTCCAGCATCTTCAGCAAAGGAACTACAATCGCTTCAGGAGCATGTATTAATTCGTTCAAAAGCAGTCCATTCATGGTGCCAAGGTGATCTTCACACTTTTGGTGATGAACTCGCGCATCAAATGTTCGTTGAATAGCTTCTTCATGCATCACCAAATTCGATTTTCGCAGTGGAATATGAGAAATTTCCTCAGCTTTTTCATCCGAGACCCAATCTCCCCCCTCGAACAATACGGCACGAAACAATTGCTGTAGCATCGGGTTAAACAAATATGTCACGCGGTCTCGAGAAGAGAAAAACGATGCTACAAGAGGAATGCGTGTGTAAGGCACGGTCAAGTAACTCATTAGGTACTCTGACTCCTCCGCTGAAAGCGTCCCGTTGTATGTGGGCAGATCAGTGAGATGCATAACGTCGTCTTCAGTAATTACCGCAGGAAGACTTCCAGCTGACGCATTACTTGAGCTTTTAACAAGCAGTGCACTCAGATTTGCCGGGCTGGTAATAATGGGCCCTTCCCCAAAGTAAACCTTTCTCTCCATGAATCCTTCCACCTCCACATCTGCAATATCTTGATCACTTCCTCGAAAATTAACCACTTCCCACTTCAGGGCAGCATGCAAAATCCGATTCAGCCCTCGCATACCAAAGAAGTTACGTCGATGAGTTGCCGATGAGTCGTCAAATGACAGTTGCCACATCTGCCAGTGTTGGTGCGCAGTACGCCGCCGCATCAGCTCTACTTCCTTTGTTTCCATAGTTGCTAAAAACTTTACCACCATGACTAAATCACGAGTCAAGCCCACTTCAGGATGATCATCAGCCATTGGCGTAGTATCACTGCAAAACCACTCCATCAGTGCTTCCATTTCGGTTGGTGGGGTCTGATTATTTGGGTCAATCAGCGGGTAGTGGTACCGCTCCATTAGCTGACGAAAGAACAAAAGCGTCGTCGAATATTTCTTGACTTCGACCTTGTCCTCCGGCATATGGTAGTCAAAGAGCTGCCGTTTGCCTTTTGCATCCTGACTTTGGAAGTAAGCAAGTACTTGGCCTCGAATCACGCAAAAGTTTGGCCGCGCAAACTCCATCGCTGATGTCATCTTTTGAATAGAGAAATTAGCTTTGCAGAATGTGTGTGCCAGTACGTATCCACCTTCTTCCTCCATCATTAACGAGATCTCGAGCGGATCATCCGCTGCCGGAGTACGAATCAAAGCATCGTAAATGCATAGCACACACAATGCCGCTAATGCACGCTCCGAATCAAACTGACGGCTTGGTTGCTCCATTGACTGCCACACTGAGCCCAAAATCATCAACAGTGAATGCAGATGGTTTAAACACCGCAGTTGCATGTCCTTAGCAATAGACTGCCGCCACATACAAGTGGGTGAGGCGGTCCCATCAGCACTTATAGGTTCCGGAGCAGGTAATACCTCAACCAAAACACTTGTAATAAGCTGAATGACTTCATGATGCAAGGACATCCGAGAAGATGACGAACCCTCAGCAGCCCGCTTCAGTAAAGACTCACACAGCGCTTCGCATCGAACGAACGCAGCCACCGCTAGTGGAATGGATGTGACACGTTCGGGTACATCCAAGAAATTGCTTAAGATAGGAATTTCAAGCTCAGACGCATTTCCCGCGTACTCGCTCTCCTTTCCTGGTAACTGTAGCAGCTCCACATTGGCGTGAGAAGCAAAAGGAAATATTTCTTCCAGCGTTGCTGTATCCCGCTTACTGTTCCCATCGGAGCTGGTGGTAACCCCTACAGATTCCACCAGTCGTTTCGTTTGGCTCATCAATTTGTTTACATGGCTAAGACCGCGAGCATGGATATTATTGCGCTCGTGATGCTTCAGTGTTTTTAAGCCAATTTGTTTGACACCCATAGCGATACATCTAGATTCAGAAACGGAGAGTGTAGATTTCGGAAGCTCGAAATCCTCGCTCGTCCACGGATAAAATGAACCAGTCGGATCCGACATTACCAGCTCCTTGCCCATCGGCGTTAAAATAGTACCATCAGTTCCGCGCAAGATAAGCTGCGGTACCTTTGTAACACCAAACGTTTGCACGAGTTGTTTTCGAGCTTCCATTTCTGAGAAAGGAACCATGAGCCATGAATGGTCTGGTAAGCTATCCACGAGGGCGGTGTAATCTGCTTGCTCTTGGTCAACCGAGACCACAATCACCACAAACTTTTTGTTGCTAACGTGCAATCGTTCACTAAGCTCTACCAGCACTTTTGACAACTTTCGGCAAGCTGGAGACGTTGAAAGCGCAAAATAAATACCGACAACAGCCTCTGTGTCAATTTCTGCCACTGTGTGATTGCCTTGCAACGAATCTTGTAGTGAAATTGTGGACAGTGTTCGCAGCGCAGTGTCGAGAGTCCCTTCAGGAACCGCCTTTGCAGGGTCTTCAGCAAATTCTAAGCCCTTCACGACTTGTTGAAATAGACGGTAGCGCAGCTTGTACAGGATGGCATACTCGACCTCATCGTTCGTAAAGGCTTTACTCCGAAGACACAGATATCGCATAGCCTCGACCACACTCTTGCAGAATCCTAACTGGCTGCGTTGCGCGGTGTGTACACCCCCCAGAGCCGCACTAGTCCAGTCCGTGGGTGTGCGTTGCTCTGTCGCTTCGCTCGCTAGCGGCAGCAGTTTGTCGCCTGCAAGCCACGGCAGCAGCACGTCATAGATCGTCTCCACGCGGTGGTACTCGGACGGAGGCTTGCGCACCCACAGCGAGAACAGCAGCGTCCACAAAGCCATGTCCAGGAAGCGAGCGGCTGGGATGCCGCCGATCTGGATGCACGGCTGCACGCGGATCTTGTCGGCGCCGCCCTCAACTCTGCAGGGGTGGTACATCTCTGCGCCGGGGCCCTTGTTGCACACAGTAAAGGAATATTCGCCCGCGTCGCTGGTCTTCTCCACCACGTAAATGATGGAGTGGCTGTTGGTGTTGCCCACGTAGCCGCCGGGCACCAGCACTGGCTGCCCCAATTGTAGTTTGGCCAGCTCGACCTTCCACTCGGCCAGGAACTCCTGGAACTGCTTGGCGTCCTCCACCTTGGCGCCCTTCTCTGCCCACTGGCCGCAGAAGGCCAGCTGCGGCAGCAGCGTCGACTGCAGCACGCGCTCCTGCTCCACCGAGAGCGAGAAGGTCACGGGGTCGTCGGCCGCGTCGCCGGGCGCCTGCAGCAGCTGCGCCAGCCCGCCCAGCGCGCCCACCAACGCCTGCGGGTCGCCGCCCGCCTCGTACGGCGTGCCCCGCAGGTACGGGTCGCCGAACAGGCCCATGAAGGCCGCGGAGCGCCACGCCGCCATCGCGATCTTGCTCTCTTCTCCTTGCGTTCAACCCACAGAGAAGAACGGAGAATGAAGATCGTATCTTCAAAAGATCTCCATTGAATATTACCCAATCAGATGCCTGTTCAGTCACCACAGCGGACCAATCACACCGCAGAAAGCCCAGGAGACGTTGTGCTAGTCGTTGTAGCACCGAGCGTAATTTCACTCGACCGTTGTGTTCAAGCTAGTCTTTATCTGCTTGATGGCTCCGACTGGTCTGGGCGGCAACCGGCACCAAGAACCCGGGGCGGGGAGATGCAAGCGGTGCAAGGCGAGGTGGTCCGCCAGGCCCATCAAGACCTGCATTCTCTTGTCATCCATGAAATCGCCGAGACCGCCCGCATCATGAACATTTCAATCTGGAGGGGCGAGTTTTGCCAACTTGCACGCTCTACAATGCTGTGATAAAGGTGTGGAGCTGCGGAAGCGGGGCAGAAGTATTTCTGCAAGTAATGCGCTGCAACATTTTATGCAAAGGAGAAAAGAAAGAAGACCGTTCAATCATATTCTGATCTTTATTTAGAATTCGCAAAATACTAGACAATGCGGATATAAACTCAGCTACTCAGCTCTGTTATTTAAAAAATTACAGTGCAGTCGTGTGGCGAAGCGGCTCAGAATTCTTGGGGATCCCTTGAGCTCCGATCACTTGGCTCAGACCAAAAGTCTGAAGCCCGATTCAAAGCTCAGACTTCAACCCAGATCCTCAGGCCAGGTGAGGCGTGTGTAACCTCAGCTTGCAATTCCCTCGCGGTGCTTCCTAGGGCTACACTTGGGCCCGGAAGCGCTTGACCACGACGGCTTCACGACGCACTTGAGATGTATCCAGATGTCCCCAGACGAAACTTGCCTGCCACTCAACAGGTCCCGACTTGCACGTGTTTTGCCTAATCTGCCCCGGGTTTTCTGTATGCAGCCACGTCACCACACAAACGCAGTCCTCTTCTTCTTCTCGGCCTTGGACCTGGGCCGTTCAGCTTCCTCTTTTCTCCTTCCGACTCCAGCCGAGAGTCGATTTCAGCTCCTCCTTTTCCGAGTCGACTTAATCTTGAGCCGAAATTGGTCTGGGTTTATTTATCCGAGCCTAGACCAGGCTCTTCTCAGCTTCTTCTTTCTTCTCTCGAGTCAAGCAACGACCCGGCTGAAGTTGTTGGCTTGGGATAAGCCTGTCCTGGATCCAGAGCCTTTAATCCCCCTGGGACTTCCGCGCACCACGCCTTAAATCAGGCGACTTGTACTTGTAGCAACACAGATCGAGTTGGACTACCCTTGTTCGTCCGCAATACGAAGTACCCACCAGCTGAGCCGATGTGTAGGAATATCCCACAATATTTACTTGGAAGATAAAAGATTTATAAAATTTTAAATGAAAATTAGCAAGAGTTGGCAAGGTTTTGCGCGTATTATCGAGTTATATAACTAGAAAGCTTTTTAAAACTTGATTTATCTACGCCTACTTTATTAAATTAAGCTTGCTATAAAAATAAACTTGCTGTCCAAGAGAATATCCTTATACTGAAATCGCCGATTTTTTAACAACTACTTTATAAATTTTATTAATATTTATAGTTTTATAAAAAAATCAAAATACTCAAAAAAATTGTATGAAGCAGCCAAACTCCCCACTCGCCGAGGCACACCGACTGGACTAGGGTGAAGCTGAATTTCGGTGGAACTTCGCCTTGGACCCCTTTGACGTAAGTAAAACACACACGCCTGCGTCCTCCAGGGAAAATTGAACTCTGTTAAATATTTACACATGCAGCAGCACAGACCTTCAGTGGAGGCGCAACCTTACTCTGGGTACACCTTGAAAGTGAATAAATTGCCGTCCTGCGAGCATGATAAAATCCTGGCTTTTGATTGGCCGAAATTGGCCGGGGTCAGCGAGCCGCTGTCTTCAAACCAGGTGCGGACTTCGTTGTTGGCTGAACTCCTGTTAGGCACGTTGGTATCCACGATCGCGCCAAAGCTGCTTTAGGGTCACGCGCCTCTCCACGGCGACGGTTTAAAATATCTCAGCTAAGCCTCAGACCCCCATCCGGAGACCCCAGACCTCAAGTCTCAAGTCTCAGCCAAAAGTCCTCGGTCGGGGCGGAGGTGAGTCTTCGTTGAGCACCAGTCAAAGTCCATCCCAGCGTCAAAGTTCATGATCAGTCACTATTGTGCATTCCGAAGACAGGCTGGCAAGTTTCATCTCAAAGTTCACATCTCAGACCTTAGACCTCAGAGTCTGGATTGGCCAACTCAAGTCTCAGACCTCAGCTCCGCACACTGCCAGAAACAAGCCAGTTCAGCTTAAAGTCTGGGCAGTGGTGTGCCAGTGGTCAGCCGGTATCAGCCAATCATGTCCTTTTACCTTTCCGAGAGTGGTCCCAGGCAGCTGACAAGAAGCCCCAAAACTTTTGTGTGTGTGTTGAGGGGGGGGGGGGGGGGGGGGCTTCGTCATAATCGTTAATGCGTTGGCCAGACACATGTTGGCTCTTCACTTTTGGCGACGACTTTGCCAGTATATTCGGCTTTCGTTACGCTACTGAAGGGTAGACCCAACTAGAGTGGAGATCTGTTACCGAATGAAGAAATTCCGATTCTTGATGTTCTTGATGCGCCTGGAAACGAGACGGACGAAGAGATGACAGCGTGGTAAAAATGTGATGAACCATTAAACGACGTGGAGCGTAGACTTCGTGACTGGCTGGCGATAGCGCCTTGGCCGTCGAAGATCAGGAGTAACATGACTTATTTTCTGACGGATCTGTCAGACATGCTGCGATTGATGGAGAACTTTGTGGCGACACATCCAAGAACCAAGGGAGCTCGCCTCTATTCCTTGCTGCCACATGCAATGACATACCCAGCAGCATATATTAGGATCAACGCATCGACGCTGCATGGCGGTTTATCTAGACTCTACAAGAATCCACGGCTCAAGCCGTTCGTCGTTGACGAACTACAAGTGACATGTCCTGGTGACGGAGCTTGATAGGCATGGAAACAGACTAGTCAAAACCATCAACCAGATAGAGGCTAGCTCGAACACAACTGTCAAGTGAAATTACGCCACCCTGGTCGAGGTCTTTTGTGCTTTTGAAATGTCGAAGAGAGTCTTGTGCCCGATATGGCAAATTGGAGATTGAGCTGCGGCAGGAGCGACCGACTCGTGAGCGCAAAAGTCTAGCTTTGACAGCTTTCGAAAAGATGTCGATGCGCAGGACGTGGTCTAGCACGTTAAAGTTGCCGTACTTTCCACGAAAACAGAGGATCCCCACGTTATAGTTGTCGTGCAAGCCATGTTTAAAAAAAAAAAAAAAAGGCTCCGCCTCGATGAAGTTGCCGTGCGTGCCATGCCGCCTCGTTGCTCCGGGCCACAACGGAAATTCTTCACATTAAAGTTTTTCGTGCGTGCAAACTTGATGCGCGCCGCCTAGTCATGAAGGTGTCGTTCGTGCTTTAGCCGTGTCGAGGCTCTTGTGGGCAAGTCTTGAAGCCCATGAATAGTGCTTCTCAGTTTGGCCGGATGGTTTGCGTCTCAAATGAGGCACACACAGTCGGCGCATGGAGGACGACGGCTAAGGACTGGTTCGGACAGTGTTGTGGTGCACATCACGGATTGGTGTGAACACACAGACTGATGTGCACGCACACCGTTTATGTGCCCTGGCTCCGAGCTGGTGACGAATCTGAGTACGAGGGCGAAGACAGCAGGCGGCACATCTTGTCGCCATGCGGGCGCCGCTGTCAACTCCCGCGAGGCCGTCGCCGTTGCCGACACCGACTTGCAACGGGGCGTTGCGCCTGCTGGTTTGAGTGGCGAGATGTTAAAAAATCTCGCCCGCCTGTCGCGCCGCTGCTGCTGGCCACCAAGTACGTCAGCGTCGTGACGTTGCGCGCCAATCGGGCCTCCCGATTGGCTGCGACACCCGAGCGAAAGGGCGCGCCGCCTATGCGGATCGATCGGTGGGCAGGAGCCGCTGACCGCTAAATTGATCACTTCCGCTTTCGCCTCCGCGCCGCCGAGAGGATCGGCACTCCCCTCGCCTCGACAATCCACGACGACGCGACCCAGCCGAGATGGTGTTGACGGCGGCCAGGCTCGTGTGCACCAACCGCGACGGCACCAGTGAGCTGTCCCACGTGTGGGCGGCCATGGACCAGTACCTCGACTACTCGAGTGCGTGGACGCTCGAGCGCGCGGCGGCGCAGGGCATGAAGTTCCTCGTGCAGCACCTGGCGCTCACGGCGCCCAAAACGCCGCAGGAGGACAGCAACTCGCTGGTCATGGACTTCGCGGCGTGCAACGGACACCTGGACATCCTCACGTGGCTGCACAACACCGAGCAGCTCAGCGGCTGCTCGACGCGCGCCATGGACGACGCGGCCAAGAACGGACACCTGCCGATCGTGCAGTGGCTGCACGAGAACCGCACCGAAGGCTGCACCACCAAGGCCATGGACTACGCCGCCAGCAGCGGACACCTGCTCGTCGTGCAGTGGTTCCACCAACACCGCACGGAGGGCTGCACCACGCGCGCAATGGACCTGGCCGCGCAAAACGGGCAGCTGCAGGTGCTGCAGTGGCTGCACGAAAACCGGTCGGAGGGCTGCACCCCGAGCGCTGTGAACTACGCGGCGACAGAGGGCCACCTGCACATCGTGCGCTGGCTGTGCGAAGTCCGCAAAGAGGAGTGCTCACCCAGTGCTATGGTCAACGCTGCCCGTGGCGGACACCTGTACATCCTTGAGTACCTGGGTGAGCACTTCCCGCAACTGTTTGAGAGCGTTGGTCCCAAGATGGTCCACGCCGCCATCGCAAACGGTCAAGCGACGGTTCTCACGTGGCTTATTGCGGTGCTTCCGGTGAAGGCGCTCAAGTGTGAAGAGGCCGCGGGGTCGTGGATGGATGTTGCGTCGGAGTACGGCCAGGTGAGCATCCTGAAGTGGTTCCACGACCACGCGACGGCGCTGCCTATGAGTGTCGACGGTCACCTTCCAGCGTGCACCGTAGAGGCCATTGAGAAGGCTGCTCGCAACGGACACAGCGATGTGCTGGTGTACCTGTACGAGAACGACCTGGTCAACCTCACCGTCGAGTCGGATGCGATGAACGCACTCGTGGCAGCAGTCGAAGGCGGCCACCGCAACTGCGTTGAGTGGTTGGTGGCGCACTTCCGCGAGCTGTACGAGCAAAGCTCGGATGCGTCCACGACCGCCATGGACGCTGCTGCCGCCGTCGGTCATGTGGACATCCTCCAGTACCTGCGTGAGGAGCTGACTACGTGCAAGTGGCAGACCAGCTCCAAGGCCGTCGACGAGGCTGCCCGTCAGGGCTTCGTGGACGTGCTGCGCTGGCTGCACTATGACCGCTGCAACTACGTGGAAGAGGAGCAGCCGGTGGACGACGAGTCCAGCGACGAGGAGGAGGCGGCTCCGACCGACTCGCGCTGGACGCCTATGGCGCTGGAGCTCGCGGCCACGAACGGCCACCTTCCGGCGGTCCAGTGGCTCACCGAGCACCACCGCGAGGTGTGCAGCAACTTCGAGGCCTTCAACGCCGCCGCCTACATGGACCACCTGGAGGTCGCCCAGTTCCTCTACCGCGATGTCCGCAGCGCGTGCTCCGTGGAGCAGGCGCTGGAGCACGCCGAGGAGGGCGGCGCCGAGGACACGCTCGTCTGGCTCGAGGGTCTCAACTGAGTCGCAATGATTGCAGCTTAGTTAGGGCCCCTACACAAGCTAGAGTTGTAGATAGAGTGCATCCTATAGAGATAAGTTTGAAATATCTAACCTAGAGTATCCCGACCAAAATGGAGCGCAGCGTCGTCACCTTGGCAGCGGCGTCGCGCGCGTGTGTGACGCTCGTGGCGCTGGCCACCTCCGCCGTGGTGACGCCCTACGACACCTCGTCCCACCTGCAGGCGGGCTGGTCAGCCCTCGCCCCGCTGAGCAACTGGGACGGCGTCTACTTCACGCACATCGCGCGGCGCGGCTACGACTTCGAGCACTTCCACGCCTTCTTCCCGCTCTACCCGCTGCTGGCGCGCTGGCTGGCGCGTCTCCTGCCGCTGGAGGCTGATGCAGCGCTGCTCGCCAGCGGCTGGATCGTCAGCAACGCGAGCTTCGTGCTGGCGGCGCTGTTCCTCTACCGTCTGGGCTGCGTCGTGCTGCGGGACGAGCTCGTCGCCCGACGAGCGGCCTACCTCTTCTGCGTGGCGCCCTCCAGCATCTTCATGACCGCCTTCTACTCGGAAAGCCTCATGTGTCTGCTGAGCTTCAGCGGCATGTACTTCCTGGCCAGACACGCGCAGGCGCCGAAGCCACGTCGAGCTTTCCGCGACCTCATGTACTGCGCGTTGCTATTCGGTGCTGCGTCGGCTACGAGATCCAACGGCATCATGCTGTCATGTACGTTTTTGGCTCAGTGTGGTGTGCTAGTTGCCGCCCAGACTCACGGCGATTGTTGCGTGCAGTGCTTATTGCGTGGCACCGAGTTACAGTTTCGCCGTCACCGAGAGAGCTGGTCCGGTTCTTAGGCTTTTGGATACGTACCGCGGTTCTCGGCGTGCTAGCTATCGGCCCACAACTCGCGTATTTCATTTATGCAATGCTGCCCTATTGCCCGTCACTAGTGCAGCGGTTCGGTGGAGAGGTGTCAGGAGATGTCGAGGTGGAAGACCGTAGCTGGTGTGCCAAGTTGGTGCCCAACTTCTCGGCCATGTACATGTTCATCCAGAGCGAGTACTGGAATATCGGGCTCTTCAACTACTATGAGCTGAAGCAGTTGCCAAACTTCCTGCTGGCTACGCCGATCATCGTGCTTAGCTTGCATTCGCTTCAAGGATACATTCGGGGCAGCGTCGTGCCAGGGCGGCCTTCTCAACAGCAAGGGCGCGGCTGGCGAGGCACTGCGCTCACTCCGTACTACGTGCACTGGCTCTTCATGGTGGTGAACGCGCTGCTCATCGCCCACATCCAGGTGACAACTCGACTTTTGGCTGCTTGCCCTCCACTGTTTTGGCATCCTGCCGCACTGGTGTGTGGACTCACAGCGAACAAAAAGACGCCCCACGCACTGACAAGCTATGGCCGCCTCGTTGTGGGCTACTTCCTGCTTTTCACAGTGCTGGGCAGCGTGCTTTTCCCCTCTTTCTACCCGTGGACATAAGCCATAACATCAAGGAAGCGAAACAAATGAACGACTACGTGTTTCGTAGCACAATAACCATCCCATCCTCCACTAGACCCCAATATTCATGGCACTTGCGATACCACATTGTCACCATACCATGAATTGTGTCCTCCCTTCGCCGATGCTCGGACTTTCGAACATAAGCTTGCTTAGCGCAGTGTTGACTTCTTGATTTTGAGCTTCTTTGCCAGTCGATCCCGCGCTGAGCTAGTCTTACGCTTGCGGCCGCCGTGGCCGTTATTGCTGCTATAGCTGTTCCCACTGCTAGCTCCCCCAGACGGCGGAGTCAGCGGTAATGGTGGTCGCACGTCAACGGATTCCGACGTAGTAGCATTCGCTCTCGAAGATGCCGGCGAGTACCCTCGAAGCATGAGCCCTTTACCCCTCGGTGAAGGTGTCACAGCACTTGGAGGCGGTGCATGGTGCTTCACATCACTCTGCTCCGACTGAGAATACGTTTTTGTTGAGGTGGAGTTTTCACCCAGTGATCGGTCCCTCTTCCGATGAGACGAGCTGGTTGACGCAGATGAATGCTCTCTTTCTCTCTCGCTTCGTCGCTTCACACGCCCATGACTCCGATCATGCTTCGTAGATCCAGGTAATGCGTGCGAAGAGACAACCGAAGGTGGTGGTGGCGTTGATGGAGGAGGCGGAGGAGTAGTCGGAGGAGACGCTGCTGGAACAGGAGGAAGAGGCGGTAGCTGAGCAAGCTTTTTCTCCATTTTGGGCGACTCTCTTGCTTCTGTGCGTCTGCTCCTGTGCAAGCGAGTAGGTGTCGTCAAGGAATCGATAGCACGAGCTGAGGACCGCACATCCACAGCAACCACCGGGGAAGCATCCTTGCTTTTGCGGTGGTGTCGTGATGGCTCAGCGTGACTCCGTTTACGCTGTCTGTCGCGACTTCCACTTGTCTTCAACTCTGATTTTCGTCGATGCGACTTATTCACGCAGCGTGGGCAGCGATAGTCGTCTGGTGGCTCCTCTGTCATTGGGATGCCGACACACATTGTATGTTGCCACGTCTTACAGCTTTCGCACTCCACCATACGCTGACCATCATCGTGATTGGGTCGGCGACGCACGGCACACACGCAGTCAAACATCCAACTACACCGGAAGCACATAAACTTCTCCTGTGCCACTGCCTCCGGCTGCTTATCCGCACACTTTGCATGCACCCAGTGCGAACAGGAATCGCACTGGATCATGGAGGTTCCATCGTCATAGTTTTTCTCCTTCAGTCCACATGAACAATCAACTAGCCACTCGTCTTCTTCCTCCTTTTCTTGTGTCGTGACCATTTTTACATCAACAGTGCCAGCGCTGCCGTTCGAATGGTGCCCAAGGTGTCCTGACCGGTTGGACAGCACGTCGCTCTGCTTCGAGTGTCGGCGTTTAGACTGCGGCGCCTTTTTCTTCCTTTTCGATCGCTGAGCCTGTTCGCGTCTCTCCTGCTGCCTCTGCTTGGCATCTTCAATCACCTCATTCTTGAGTTTCTCCGTCAGCTGTAATTCCTTTTGTGCAGCTTGCTGTCGGAAAGCAATGAGCGTGTCCACGGGTGCCGAGGGTAGGCGTGGGTACGAGTTCTCCAGGTCCGAGCTTCCATCGCTCTCGCCGCTCAAATCGTCGTCTGTAGGGTCGACCCCGTTGAGAGGTTGTTCGTCGTCTGTGTCCAGCATGACCCCGTCGTCCTCTTCCTGGTCACTGTCATCGCCAGCTGAGCTGTCACTGCTGCTGCTGGAGTCACTGCTGTTGCCATCATCTTCATCTTCGTCATCTTTCTTCTTCTGGTCGTCTCCCCCGTTCCCGCCACCTCCGTTGCCACTGCCGGCAGGTGGGGGCGGCGCCTCGTCTTCGTTGTCACTGGAGCTGTTGGAGCTGTCGCTCGAGCTGGCGCTGGCGCTGCTGTCGCTGCTGCTGCTACTGCTGCTCAGACTGCTGCTGGATGAGGACGGGCAGGGGCTGTTGGCTGCTCGCTGCTTCGCGTCCCCGCGCCCGGCCGCTTGTTGCCGCGTCGTCTGCGCGTCTCCAGCGCGTGCGACCGACGTCCGGCCGTCCCCCAGCAGAGCCAGCGGCGCCCCGACGCCGGCCAGGAGACGCCCCACCCACTCGCCGGACGCGCGTTTGCGCGCGCGCAGCGTCGCCAGCTCGCGCGCCTCGGCGCCGAAGGCCGCGTCCCCGCCGCGGAACAGCACCAGCGGCACACTGAGCATCTTGCGCCTGCGCCGCGCCAGATGCCACGCGTGACGAGCCCTTCCTCCGGGCGATTAGGCCGCGTCGGAATTGACTCCCCGGAAGTCGCGGGAAGAGCGGTGTGCAGCACACCAGTCACTGAGCGGATACCAAAGCTGAGGCAGATAATGGCGGGTCAGTGGACGCTGCTGCGGCGCTCGGCGCTGCTACTGGAGGGCGCGCCCGGGCTCGCGCAGGGCCTGAGACGCTTCGGCGCGCCGTCGGCGCCCAAGCCGCGCGCGCGCCACCAGTTCAAGGGCAAGCGCGCGACCCCGCGGGCCGAGGAGCCGGCCAAGAGCGAGCACAAGCACAAGGCGCGGCCCAAGAAGCGCCGCCCCAAGAAGGCCGAGGACCAGGAGCCGCCCGTGTTCACCAACAAGTTCCAGAACCTGCTGAGCTTCGCCTTCGAGGACGTGGCCGCCGAGGCGCCGCCCAAGCCGCCACAGCCGCCGCAGAAGTCTGCGCAGACGTCGCTCGACCTGCTCGAAGGAATCGGTGCCGCCGACAAGGAGGACGACAGCCCCGAGATCACGCTGGCGCAGCTGGGCCTCGACGGCTTCGACGACGACGACTCGTTCGCCAAGAGGAAGCCCAAGCACCCGCGCCAGAAGCCCAAGAAGACCAAACTTTTTTCCGGCGACAAAGACCCGTCCGCAGTGCTGGCGGCGCTCGGCATCCCCTCGGACGGAGAGGGCGACCGCAGTCAGGGACCCCCGAGCAGCCGCAAGGCCATCAAGATGAACACCAAGCGCAAGAAAGGCACGCGCAACCTGCTCAAGAACTTCCAGTTCGAGAACAGCATCTTCGACTCGGACTCGGATTTGTTCGGAGACGTGGACTGGGAGGAACGCAGTGACTCGGAAGACCGCGAGCGCCGTCGGTTCCAGAGGCAGCAGCGCAAGGAGGCGAAGCGCAAGCCGAAGCCGGATCTGCCTGCGCAGGAAGTGGAGATCCCGACATCTCTGACGGTGAGGGATCTTGCTGAGCGCATGAGCGTCAAGTCGCGCGTGGTATTCCGAGCGCTCAAGGATCTGGGCGAGAACGGGCTCGATGAGGAGTCCGTTTTGACCAGCGATATTGCCGAGCTGGTGGTAGACTCGCAGAACATGATCCCCGTGCTGCTCCCGCCGGACTTCGTTGATCTAGAGCTGACAGTTCCACCGGCGGACTGTTCGAGTTTCCCTCTGCGCCCACCTGTCGCGTCTGTCATGGGTCACGTCGACCATGGCAAGACGACGCTGCTTGACGCACTGCGCAAGTCGAAGGTTGCAGCGACCGAGGCAGGCGGTATCACTCAGCGCATTGGTGCCTTTTCAGTGGAACTGGGCAAAAAGTTTGGCGCGCAGTCCAAGGTCACATTCATTGATACGCCCGGTCACGCCGCATTTAGCAACATGCGATCACGTGGCTCGGAGCTCACGGATTTACTTGTGCTAGTAGTAGCTGCAGACGATGGTGTGCGTCCACAGACGGTGGAAGTAGCACGTTTAGCTCTCAAGAACAATGTGCCGCTTGTGGTGGCTGTCACGAAGATGGATATGCATGAACACGACAAGAACGAAGTTATTAATCGTCTAGGCAGTGAGCTGCTGAACCAAGGTATTGTCGTGGAGAGCATGGGTGGAGAAACTCCAATGGTTTGTGTGTCAGGCAAAACTGGCGAGGGTCTTGACCAGCTTAAGGAAACGATCGCTCTACACTCTGAGATGCTGGACCTACGTGCTGACACGTCTGCAGCTGGCGAGGCCATTGTGCTCGAAGCAAATGTGGCACGGGGTGTTGGTACTCAAGTGGACACCATTGTGAAGTGGGGCACTGTAAAGCAGGGTTCGTTTGTGGTGTGCGGGTTGGAATACGGAAAAGTGCGCGCATTAGTGGACCAGGCCGGCAAACGCGTGAAGCAAATGACCCCTGGTAACCCCGTACGGGTGATTGGCCTAAAGGGGTTGCCGGAAGGTGGCGTTGCATTGCTGTCTGTGGCAACTGAAGAACGTGCGAAGGAGGTTGTGGCTGCACGCCAGGCCATGCTTGATTGGGATCAAATGGCCAAGGCCGAAGAGGAGGAGGCGGAGAACCAGGGCGATGACGGCTCCCCGCGCCGCCGCCGTCGTTTTGCAGGTGCGCGCCGCAAATGGCAGCAAGTGGAAGAGCGACGACGTGCGGCTGCTGAAGAGGCCAAGCGTGTGGCAACACTGAAGCCAGGAGACGAGGGATATGTTGCCAACGTGGTTCCTATCATCGTAAAGACAGACTCTGTGGGTGTGATAGCCGCTATTGACGACCTGATTGCATCCCTACCAACTGACGAGGCAGCGATTAAGTGCATTATGTCTGCGGTTGGACCAGTTACATCTTCTGATTTGGCTATGGCTGAAGCTACCGGCGCCACCATCTACTCCTTCAACATCAAGCATCCAGCCTCTATCGACCAAGAGGCACTGCAGAAGCAAGTGACGCTGCGTCAACACCGGGTGGTGTACAGTCTGTTGGATGACATTAAGGAGTTGCTGCAGGACAACCTCAAGGGTGTGGTGGTGCACGAAGTTATCGGCTCGGCTGAAGTGATCCAGTCCATACCAATTTCGACATCTGGAAACCGTACCACTAATATCGCTGGCTGCAAGGTGACGGCTGGATCGCTGAATATGCAAGCTAAATACCGACTTGTGCGTGACGGCGAGACAATCATCGAGAACGTGGACATGGCGTCGATGCGTCACTTCCAGCAGAAGGTGTCAGAAGTTAACAAGGGTCAGGAATGTGGTCTGCAGCTTGCGGGCACAGACGAATTCCAACCAGGCGATGTGCTTGAGGCATATACCACAAAGGTGGTGAAGCCCGAGATCTAGAGTTGCCCGGGGATTTCTACCCTCGCGCCTTAGATGTTAGGATCTAGCTCATGCATCCATAAGCATAGACTTGGTAGACGGAGGAGTAACCATAAACCACATGACGATGACGAGTCGTGTGTGTCATAAATACATCTCGGAGTTGCAATCATCCCGTCGGATTGTTTACGAACTCGATAGCAGCGACATCTCTGCTGAAACTGTGCATGAGTCCTATTCGCGGCTTGCGTTGGACTCACTCAGCGATGAAACTCTGTGGAGGTGTCCTATTCCGAGCTGTGCCATGCTGTGCATGCCATTAAGCTGCTGGAAATAGGAAGCGGCCAAGCAGACAACGCCAGCAAACCTGATCGATTTATTATCCATGAAGTAAAAACCGACGCAACGTCCCGGAGGTTCTGGCAGACAGAGCCGAGTATGGCCCATTTGCAGTTTAGACTCCGAGTCGCAAGGAACGGCAGGTCAACACTGAAAAAACACACCCCACCAACACCAGCACTACAAAGCTTAGGACGATATTTCGATGGGGGGCCCCGACAAATCAGGAGGGGCGACCCGCCCTCGTCCAGGAAGCCGCAGCCTTCTAAGGACGCAGCAGACCCTACTGTCCAAGAGTTGGTTGCTGAAAAAGCGGCACTGGGTCGCCATGCTGTTGGAGATATTCCTTCCGGTGCTCTTCATTCTACTTATTACCGCGCTTAAGTCACTATCGTCCGACGTGCAAGTTCCCGCCGGTTGGAGCAGTACTGAGGGGGGCTTCTCGCTGCTGGAGAATGGTTATCTGTCCCAAGAGCCAACACTGAATGGGCTTTTGTCGTACATGGCGCTGCGGACAGCAGCTGAGCTACACAACACAACCGGGGTGTCCGAGGATGACCAAAAGGTGTGTGCCTACAGCGTTGGGTTCGGTGGTCTCGTTAGTACGGACACTTCCTCGTCGTATGCAGTGCTTCCAGCCTGCCGGGACTACGTGACACCATACAAGCTGGCGATTGCTCCAGACAACGATTTCACGCGCAAGTACTTTTTTGAGACTGTCAAGCAATGGTACCCTAGAGTAACAGTAAGTGACAGTGTGAAGGCAGTGCTACCGAGCCTAGAAGACAGCGTGATTTTCTTCGACACCGAAAAGGTAATGGAGAAGTACGTGAAAGAGGTTGGCTACGGTAAAAGCTTCGATACACCGATCGTTTACGGAGCGCTGGTGTTTGATGAGTACCCAGAGGGTGACGACATTGGTACTTTCCAGTCCATTGAGTACTCGGTGCGCATGAACTCCACATTAGGAAAAAGAGGCATACCTGGAGTTGTGCCACGCACACTTGGAGACCCGCCTTTTGAGGCACCGTTCCAGCGTACTATTGAACAGACATATTACACATCCTACGCACAACAGGGTTTCATGACGTTGCAAACTTTGGTGGCGCGCTTTGTCAACTGCATGCCTGATTGGGACGGATCAAAGACCTCCGGTGTGTGCACAAAAACAAAATCAACGGCGGTGTCGACTACTGACAATGATAATCGACTATTCCACGCCGTGGATGGAGACGCACTGCTGAATGCTGGACTGCAAACAGCACTTGGATCTAAGACTACAGGTTGGCAATCTCTGTTATCACCCATTGCTCGGGAACAGCTTTTGGTACCTTTACGCCAGGCACCGCAGCCATACTTCGCGACAACTTTAGCCCCTTTCCCGATTGAGACCTTCCTCTCGGCACCATTCTACGAGCAGATCAGCTCTGTCTTCCCTCTCGTTTTCGTATTGGCATATCTGTATGCGATTTCACGCGTGCTTGTGGTTCTTATTCAAGAAAAGGAGACCCGTTCACGTGAGTACCTCAAAATTCTGGGCATGTCGGAGAGTGCGATTATTCTGTCGTGGTACATCACGTACTTGATCATCTTCACTGTGAGTGCCATCTTGCAAGCGATTGCAAGTACTGCCGGTCTTTTCCCCAACAGCGACCCAGTGTTGATTTTCATTTTCTTCCTGCTTTTCTCACTTAGCGTGCTCGCTTTTGGCTTCTTCATGAGTACGCTGTTCTCCCGTTCGCGCACCGGATCATTTGCTGGAATGGTGCTTTTTTTCTTCATGTACTTTGTCTCCAGTGGCTTTTCGTCAACATCTTCGATTGGATCCAAAACAGGAGCATGCATACTACCACCCGTGGCACTAGCGTTTGGCGTTCAGTCGTTGGCTACCTCGGAATCTACTGGTGTAGGCATGAGCTTCAACTCTTCCGGCACTGTTGTTGACAACTTCAAGTTCGGCTCTGCTATTGGAATGCTCTTCTTCGACATAATTCTCTATACGTTGGTGGGTCTGTATCTGGAGCGCGTTATCCCCCGCGAGTACGGCACTGTTGAGAAATGGTACTTTCCGGTGCAACCTAGTTATTGGATGCATGCCATGCGCTCGAGGAAAAGCTACAGCAAAGTAAACGACGTGGTCAATAACGTAGTGAATGGCAGTCATGCGGTGCTTGATATCGAGAATCCCAACATGGAGCTCGCAAGTGAGGAGTTACGGCACCAAGAGCGCTCTGGGGAGGCCTTGGTAATACGAGACATCAAAAAGGAGTTTGTTGTACCAGGAGGAATCAAACGCGCAGTTCGAGGTGTCAGTCTCGCCATGTACAAGGACCAGATCACTTGCTTACTTGGTCATAATGGTGCAGGCAAAACGACACTAATTTCCATGCTAACTGGCATGATAGCTCCTTCGGCCGGTGATGCATCCTTTCGCGGGTTGTCGCTCGTTCATAACATGGCTGAACTCCGGCAATCTCTAGGACTCTGCTTCCAGCACGATGTTCTTTACAGTGAACTCACCGTTGAAGAGCATTTGCTATTCTATGGCCGCGTGAAAGGCTATCGCGGCAAGGCACTCCGTGAGGAGGTAAACACCAAGATCACTGAAGTGGGCCTCACCGAGAAAAGACACGTTTTCGCTGGTTCTCTTTCGGGTGGTATGAAGCGAAAGCTGTCGGTAGCAATCTGCCTACTGGGTGACAGTTCGTTGGTGTTTCTAGATGAACCAACGAGTGGCATGGACCCGTACAGCCGACGCAGCACCTGGGAGATTCTACTCAACAACCGCGCGAACCGTGTTATGGTCCTGACAACACACTTCATGGACGAAGCTGATATTCTGGGTGATCGTATCGCTATCATGGCTGAAGGGCAACTTCGCTGCTGCGGCTCATCACTTTTCCTCAAGAACCGCTACGGTGCTGGATACAATTTCACGCTGGTTAAGAGCAGTGACCCTGCAGCACCTTGCAAGGAAGGTCAACTTCAGTCCCTTGTTACAGCTCGCGTGCCGTCGGCCAAGGTGTTAAGCAATGTCGGAGCAGAGATTGCCTTCCAGCTGCCGCTGGATGGTACAGCTTCATTCCCCGTCCTGTTTGAGGAATTGGACGCGAAGATGGGTGAGCTCGGGGTGCTGTCTTACGGCATTTCAGTCACAACACTTGAGGAAGTTTTCATCAAAGTAGCTGAAGCGAACGACGAGGATAACCAGCACACTCTGAACAAAGCTGCTAGTCCAAACGCTGCCGATGCCGCCCTCCCTCCAGCTGGTCCCGCCATTGCTAACCTGACTGGTATGGCAATGTTTCTTGTGCATCTGTCGGCACTGCTGCTCAAGCGATTCCGAATTGCTAAGCGTGATCGGAGGGTTATCATTTTCAGTGCTTTCCTACCTGTAACCCTACTCGCCGCTGGATTCATCATCCTTAAGACCAGCGCACTTACCCGTTCTGACTTAAAACTTGCACTCACTTCCGACGATTTCGACATGACACCTAGTGTGCCCTACTTTTGCGAAGCTGACGACTCCGAATGGTGCTCAGATACCATGGACCGCTTCACGGGTGGCGAGCTATCACCATTTACAAAAGCTGATATTGCTTCACCTCCCTACTCGAAATTGCCAACGACAGTTTTTAACGTGAGCTACACTGAAGCTCAGCTCGCGAGTCCAAGCAATCCCAACAGCAACGAATTCTGCCTGCGTATGGGCGACAAAATTTACCAACGTGGCTTTGGAAAGACCGACACTGATAAGACAAAAATTACGCAAACTCCAGTCAAAGGACAGTACGGTGGCTACCTCGTGCATGCTTCGGCGACCGAGCAAATGTTCGGCTATCATCTCTTTGTGAACACGACAGCTGCACACGGTGCTGTTATCTTCAAGGCGTTGATGGACCAAGCTTTATATCGCTTCATTGCAGGTGGAGCAACCGGTTCCACTGACGTGACACTAAAGGCCAACACCTACCCATTGCCAATGACTGCAGCAACACAGGCGCTTTTTGGATCTTTCTTGGCGTTCACCGCTTGCATCTTCATCGTGATTGCTTTCGCTTTCTTCCCAGCGTCTATCGTGGGGTTCCTCGTGAAGGAAAAGCAAGCTGAGCACAACTCAAAGCACCAGCAACTTGTGTCGGGCGTCAGTCTACCTGCTTTTTGGCTGGCAAATTACCTGTGGGACTTGCTCACTTATGTTATTCCTTTCATAGCGGCGATTGTGCTGATCCAAATCTTTGATATTGCGGCCTTCACCGGCAACGACTGCGTGAGCTGCACGAGCCAGACGTTTCCGGCAATTGTGTTCCTTTTCATCCTCTTCGGACTAGCAATTTGTCCTTTCACCTATTGCCTCTCGTACTTTTTCAAGGAACATGCATCCGCTCAAACGTACACGATCATGGCAAATTTCTTGCTGGGTGTCGTGCTCATGGTGGTGTCCTTCATTCTGGACGTCGTTAGTGAGAGCAGTGCTGACGCCAATAAGGTACTGAAGTTCTTTTGGCGACTCAGTCCACTATTCAACCTCGGTAGTGCTCTGCTCAACCAGTGTACGAGCGAGATTGGCGCTGCGTTTGGCCGTACCACGGGAACTGTGAGTCCTTTTGAGATGGATATCATGGGCTGGGAATTGCTGTATCTCGCGTTAGATGCTATTATCTTTTTCACGATTGCCGTAGGCATTGATTTCTTGCTGAGCTTCCCCAAAATTAAAGCTGCCATCTTCAAGGATCCACTCCTCCAAGATGCTCCGTACGAGGAAGACGAAGATGTTGCCCGCGAAGCCGAACGGGTACGCAGTGGTAGAGCTGACGGTGACGCTGTTAAACTCATTGGGATTCGCAAAGTGTACAAAGGGAACAAAGTGGCTGTGCGCAACTTGTCCTTTGGTCTGCCGAAGGGCGAATGCTTCGGCTACCTCGGTATTAATGGTGCTGGTAAGACCACGACCATGAAGATGATGACAGGCGATATTATCCCGACCTCGGGTAGCGGCACACTTGGCGGTTTTGATATCCTAGGCGAGCAATTGGAAGTTCGCCGTCTGATCGGGTACTGCCCGCAATTTGACGCACTCTTTGAGCTGATGTCCGTGCGAGAGCACCTGGAACTCTTTGCTCGCATTAAGGGCGTAGCGCTTGCAGACTTGAACGAAGTTGTCAAGTCGCTCATGCACCAGATGAACTTGGACGACTTCGAGAATAAGCTGGCTGGTACACTCAGTGGAGGCAATAAGCGCAAGCTCTCGGTGGCCATTGCTCTCATCGGATCACCTCCGATCGTGTTCTTGGACGAGCCCTCGACAGGCATGGACCCAGTGTCGAGGCGCTTCATGTGGAATGTCATTGCCGCAATTTCCACGCAACGCAAGGAATCGACCATCATCCTCACAACGCACAGTATGGAGGAGTGCGAGGCGCTTTGCACGCGTGTTGGTATCATGGTGGGCGGTCGTCTGCGTTGCCTTGGCAGCGTGCAGCACCTGAAGCACCGCTTTGGTGATGGTTTGATGCTCGAACTGAAGCTTATGGGCACACCCACTCATGACATTGACGCCCGAGTGGCTGCCGTGTTTAGTGGCAGTGCTTCCACGACGACGTTCCCACGCGCCGAGCTACGAGCAAAATGCGAGGCGCTGGGTGACGCGTCTTGGGCCGACAAGATCGTTATGAGTCACGCTACAGGCTACGCGCTGGCAACGGCACTGGAGCGTCATGGCACGATGCGACTTGGCATGCTCTGCGCTTGGTGGGCAGCCGAGGAGCGCTTCCTAGCACTGGATGCTTTTCTACGCGAGACTTTTGCTGCTGATGCCACCACTGGTGTGAAGCTGCTGGAACGGCAAAACGACCTCTGTCGCTACAAGCTTACAGGCCAGGTGCCGCGTCTCGCGAGAGTGTTCCGTCGCGTGGAAGGTAGCAAACAGCAACTGGGTATCCGCGAGTACGCCGTCTCGCAGACTACGCTGGAGCAGATCTTCAACAACTTTGCCGGGCAGCAGAGCGAGGAGAAGGGCGTGGCACGCGGCATCGGAGGCTAGATGGCTACAACACTGCACCCCATACATAGCACAGTAAAACACATCAATACGCTGGCACTTCCAGAATCTAGTAAGGCATTAGAGATGAATTGATGCATGGTTCAAAAGCGCTGCTACTCATGTCTGGTGAGAAGCTTGAAAAAAGTACGCGCCATCTTGTTTTCTATCATCGTGATGGTTGTTTGGAATTTACAGGTCCGCAGGCATCACGCAGTTACCGTACAGGGACTCGTACGTCTCACGCTCACGACTGCAATTCGATCAGAACAGGTAGTTAGTTAGATCACCAGAACATCCCACAGCAAAACTGAGAATACGTACATGAGAGAGTCGCTGCCATCCGCTCGGAGGAGCACCTCCGGAGCGCGGAGCTTGCCATTGTACTGGAAGCCCATCGAGTGGGAGTGTGCGCCAGTGTCGTGAATAACGAACAGGTCACCCACCTGAGCCTTGGGCAACGAGCGGTCTTTCGCGAACCAATCGTTGTTTTCGCAGAGTGTGCCCACAACATGCGAGGGGATCACTTCCTCGTTCTCGCGCGCCGGGATGGAGATCTCGTGGTAGGCACCGTACATACCCGGACGCATGAGATGCGCCATACAGGCATCCACGCCGTAGTAGCGGCCGTAGGTCTCCTTGATAGCCTCGCAGCGGGTGATCAGCCAACCGAACGGGCCCGTCATGAAACGTCCGTTCTCCATGCACAGACGCGGAAGCGTCTTTAGCCCATGCTGCTGCATAGCCTCGTCGAACACTTCGCGCAGCATCTTGGCGATGACCTCAACGTTAACAGACTCCTGGTCCTTGCGGTACGGGATTCCCAGACCGCCACCAATGTTCATGAACTCGAACTCAATGCCCAGCTCCTTCTTGAGCTGAACGATGGTGTTGAAGAGCACCGTGACGGTCTCGCGCCAGTACTCCTGGTTCATGACGCAGGAGCCCGTCATCATGTGAATGCCGAAGCGCTTGGCGCCAGCCTGCTGGGCCTTGCGGTAGGCCTCGACGATCTGGAATGGGGGAACGCCGAACTTGGCGTCAGGACCGCCCAGCACGTTGGACTTGGTCTCTGAATCGGTGCGGCCGAGGCCCGGGTTGAGGCGGAAGCTCATGAGCTCAGGGCACTTGCCGCGCACGGCCACGAGGCTGTCGACCAACGATACGTCGTCCAGGTTCATGATCACGCCCTGGTCGAAGGCGGTGGCCAGATCCTTCTGCGCCGTGAAGTTGGAGGTGAAGATGACCTGGTCGCCGGGCACGCCCAGCTCCTTTACGATGTGCAGCTCGGCCGACGAGCTGCAGTCCATTCCACAGCCCTCCTGCTGCAGCACCTTGAGGATGGCCGGGTTGGGCAGCGCCTTGACGGCGTAGAACTGCTGGAAGTCCGGGAAGTGTGCGCGGAAGGCGGCCAGCAGGCGGCGCGCGTTGTCGCGGATCAGCTGCTCGTCGTAGAGCTGCAGCGGCGTGCCGTAGTCGGCGGCGAGCGCGTCGAGGCGCTGCAGGGCGGACGTGGGGAGCGGCAGCGGCATGGTCTTCGGGCGGGCAGTTGGGGACTGACGTCGCCGTCGGCCACGCATTTGCCGGTTCAAGATGGGCAGCTCATCCAATCGCAGCCCGGGATGAGACCAACTGGTACGCTGTACCGCAAAGTAATCCGACGGTTTGCTTCCTGTTTGTGTGCTCATCTGCACGCTCTTCTATTCTTTTGCTGCTGGTGTATGAATTGCGAAGGATTATTGTGCCACCGTCAGAGAACCCGTTGCCTTGACAATGCGTGTGCTCGTTTTGAGAAGGCCCTGGTTGGAGCTGGATCCATTACGATTCCAGTCAGCGCGTTGTCATTTGATGTAGCCGATGCAGCCACGACTGCACTCGCACCTGGTCCGCAAGCCGCCTGCTCGGCCGGAATAGCTGCTGAAGATACTAGTTTCATGGTAGGTTGTTGATGAACGCTGACGTTGCTGTCGTCAACAGAGGAAGCAGTGCCCGCCAGTGCATTGACGCTTTCAAGTCCATTGCCAGTTGCATGATTTGCTTTCGCAGCGTATGGCGCATTGATCGCTCAAAGCAGATCACTTGCCCAACCATATTGCGACCAACTCTGACCGCGATGGCTCTCCATCCACCCTGCGTTATTGCCTCCATCGAAAAAGCCACGAATCCGTTCGCCCACCGGTGAAAAATATTGTCCTTGCTTTGCCATGATGCTTATCGCTGTATTCCATCGCCAACCCAAAAGCTCGTGCGCAGCATGTGCAAACCCGGGCCACTCCATTGCAGCTTACAACACACGTTCGATCCTGCTGACGTCGCGAAGCAAAACTAGGTCACTACAAGCGGCGACTGCCATGGAGCTCGGTATACTAGCTTGTGACCACTGCCACTCGCAGAACGTGCTTCTCACCTCGCAGCGAATGCTCATCGGCCCCGCGAAGTGGCAATGAGCACGTGTCCGCTGCCGTCCACCGGCGCCGTAATCTGCTTGCTTGTTCACGGCACTGTTGCAGCCCGTTCGCGCCCCGTCTCTCCCCATGGCTGCACAACGTCACAAAGCTCAAGCAAGATCGGGAGGCATTGGCGCTGGAGCTGGCGCGCCGCGGTGAGCGCCGCCGCCGCCGCGTGGCAGGCACGAGAGTGTTCAGGAACTGTCGTAGTATTAGTGTTGCCATTATGGTGGAAGGGAGACCCTACGTTGGCAATAAGAAGATACACTTGGGCCAGCCTGGGCGGGCAGCGTCTCCGCTGCCACGACTTGCAATCGGAACCGAAAGCCATGCCCGCTCTGCGCGCCCAGCCGCTTGCTTGCTTGCTCCTTCCACCGACGGATCGACTCAACTCATTTACAGCGTCTTCTTCTCGGCCTCGACGGCCTTGGAGGCCTTCCGCGAGCTCAGGCAGTAGTTCACGATAAAGAAGTTCATGAACAGCCAGAAGAGCGACTGCACGTAGATGAGGTACATGACCGAGATCTTGTACGGCATGCCGGGGCACGAGCGCGACACCATGAGGTAGCCCTGCGCGTTCATCAGCAGGAACTGGATCATCTGGACCGTGGTCAGGTACGGCTTCCACCAGATTTTGCGCGTGTGCGAGCTCACAAAGTAGTACATGTACATGATCGCGTGCACGCCGCCGTTGAGCACGATGGTCATGTAGAGGTCACCGTCGTAGGACGTGCGGAAGTTGGCCCAGTAGCACTAGAACAGCAAAAAACATGCGTCCCCGTCAGTTCCCGTGATACGATTGGTTTGAGAGCTCCGAGCACGGGCACAGTGCGGAGAGCAGAGCAGAAAAGGACTTACGAAGAAGACGGTGACGTGGTGGTAGACGTGGAGCACCGAGAGCTGCTTCCACTTCTTGCCCATGACGATGAAGAAGGTGTCGCAGAAGTCCAGCACTTTGGACAGATAGAAGATGTACATGAGGTTGCCCATGACTGGGTTCTCGTGGTTAAAGGCGTTGCAGGGGGTGGCCGAGTAGTCCTGTGGGGACGGAAACAGAAGGAGAAGGTCAGCTGGCAGGCTCTCGTCATGGTAGGGCAAGGGAGGATCGCTTCGACGGATCACTTACGTTGCGGCGGGCCTGGAGGATGGCCTCGACGGTCATGTAGGAGCACAGCACGACTTGGATGGGGTTGTAGATGAACTGGAGCGGGGCGGTGTTGAGCGCGGGCATGCCGGACTTCATGACGAGCTGCAGGCGGCGGCGCAAGGCAAGAGGGGGAGGAGCGCGAGGTCAGCAACTGTTCGGCACGCGCACACACTGGATAGCCACTAGGAACGTACCGTGCCCACCACCACGAAGGTGAGGTAGCCGACGCAGAGCGCGAAGACCGTGCCGAAGTCGGCCAGGAAGTAGTCCTGCATGGGCGACTGGCGGTAGCGCAGCGTGGGGTCGACCCAGTCCATGAGCATGACGTCCATGCCGTCGGCCCACTGCTTGTAGCTCTCGAGGAGTGCGCTGGCCATCGTGCTGCTGCTGCTGGTCTTCGAGGAGGTGAGATCCGAGCTGCCGATCGCGTTGTGGGCACCAAAGAGGAAGTGACTCGCTCGGCCGAGGGGGGGGGGCACCGCTGCAAAGGTCCGGCATGATCCCGGTCACTCGGCTGGCGGCCATTCAAAGTACGTCGGCGGCATCAGGTCTGGCAGGTGGGCCTGATTTTGGCTGCGCTATGACTTGACGCTCTAAGCCCCTTTTCTGACCGCCCGATCTGTTACGGAGAGGTATCACTTGCTGAAGGCTTTTAGGCGCCTGCCAGCTGGCTCGGTCCAACCATAGTCAGGCTGTGGGTCAACATCAACTCTGACACCGCGGCGCGAGCAGCCCGGGCGGCAGCGCTCGAGCTTGGCGTGATCGGCGCTTCCGAGCTCGGTTGGCGGGGAAGGTCCGAGGTGCAGCACGATTACGGTACAGTAGCAACGGCCGCGGCCGTCGCCGTCGAGGGGGAGCCGCAATCGGCGCTATCGGCGAGCCGCCTGGAGCTTCAGGGGGCGCGGCGACGATCAATCGCGCGCGCTCACGACGAGGATCGACTGCACCCCTGCGAGCAGACGGCGGCGCCGGTGCTTTCGCTCTTTGCTTGCCGTGTCGCACTGGAGGAATGAATCCACTGGGTACAGGCCTGGTTGCCGTCTCGGCGCGCTCGGATACATGCCGCGGCGCAGAGGGAATCCGCTCGGCGGCCCGGCGTCTCGGAATGACGCCCGCACGGCTCCGCCCCCGGCGCCGGCAAATGGAGCAATCATTGCGCGCACGCGGAGTACCGCGTGCCGGCTCGCGCTATGCAAGTTTGAACTGGAACAGCCGGCGCGATGGATACAATTTAACTGGCGATTTCTGCACACGGCGGGGGTAATCGAAGCGGAGCCCTCGGCGCGCAAGCAGCGCGTGCTGCGTGCCGGCCCGCGCCAAGACGGCGAAGCTGAGCTCGCTTGGGTATCCGGGTCTCGGACGCTGCAGAGTCGCCAGCGAGCTGGCTGCTGGTGCGGTTGCTGCCGCCGCCGCCGCCGTCGCCCGCGCGAAATTGCAGCGCGATTCTCTGCAAACTTCAAACCTCGACGCGCCCGCCTCGCGCCCTGGAAAGGCCCTGCACCGCCGTGCAAGCGAAGGAGCCGGCGGTGGCCTGGCGCCGCGAGCCAAGTTGCCGCTGGACGTGCGTGGTGCGTGTCCCACTGGGGTGGTGGCAGGATCTGATTGGCTGCGCGGCGTCCCCTCGGCGTGCGCAGCGACGGGCCGCTGTCCGCTTCGTTCGCAGGCGCTCATGTTGAAGTGGTCGCTTTCAGCGCCGAGCGTCGGGCGTCGAGGCTGCCGCGGGCTGCCACGCACTTGGCGGCCATAGACGCCGCGCTCGACTACAGCAGAGCGCGGCCCAGCTGCGCCGTATCAAGTTCGACAGGATGCGGTCGCTTCGCGCTGTGCACCGCTGACTCAGGGGCCCTGGACGGCGAACGCCACCCACGGGATTCCCGGCGGTGGCTGTCCGCAGCGCCCGACAGCTCGCCGTGTCCACGCGCTGCTGTCGAGCTGCGCAGAGCAGATTAACGGCGTGCGTCCGGTGCCGGAGACGCAGAGCCGACGCTGCGGAGCGCAAGCGCGCGCTCAGCGAGCGGCCCTGGCCGTGGATCGAAAGGTACAAGCCGCCCAGAGCCACCGCTCGGCACAAGCAACGTGCACCAAACGCTGCAGTAGTCGTTGCTAGGAGCCTCCTACTCGTAGCCCAGCCGCCGCCAACGTGGAACAAAAAAGCACCGGTCCAAGCAAGGATACACGAAGGATTCATCACCCCACACGAAAACGTGTTGATAAAGACGGCGAGGGCACCCCCGCCGCCATTGTGTATTGATCTCAAAACGCTCGCACACAAGAATCAGCAGCCTGACAGCCAAAGCAGCTAGGCCGACCGCGCAAGCTGCACGCGCCCTGGTGGGCTATCATCGTCTACAAGCAGGTTTGGAGGTCCACGTCCGCTCTATTGCGTCTTCTTCTTGTCCGACGACTTGCGCGGCTTGGAGCAGTACGACTTGATGAAGAAGTTCATGAACAGCCAGAAGAGCGACTGGATGTAGATGAGGTAGATGACAGGCACCTTGTGCGGGAAGTTCTCGCACGAGCGCGAGACCATGAGGTAGCCCTGCACGTTCATGGTGACGAACTGGATCAACTGCATGGCCGTCAGGTACTTCTTCCACCAGATGTCACGCGTGTGCGCGCTCACGAAGTAATACATGTACATGATCGTGTGGATGAAGCCGTTCAGGATAATCGTGGCGTAAATGTCGCCGTCGTAGGCCACACGGAAGTTCATGAAGTAGATCTGGTGGTCGAGGCAAGCAAACACGGGGATAAATCAGTTTGGTGCTACGACACTTGAAGAGCTAAGTACTCACCGCGAAGATGGTCAAGTGGTGGTACACGTGCAGGAACGAGAGCTGCTTCCACTTCTTGCCGAGGATGATGAAGATCGTGTCAAAGAAGTCCAGGATCTTCGACAGGTAGAACATGTAGAGCACGTTGCCCATGATGGGCTTCTCCGCGTTGAACGCGTTGCAAGGCGTCGCCGAGTAGCCCTGGAGATGACGAAGCAAACGGACCCGAAAAGGAAGCGCACGGTGAGTTGGATAGTCACTTGGGCGGTTAGAGCAGTGGCTGAGCCACTGCTGGGACGAAAGCAGAAGCGACGTACGTTGCGGTAGGCGAGGATGCCGGCTTCCATGCACATGTACGAGCACAGCACGACCTGCAGCGGGTTGTAGATAAACTGCAGTGGGCTGGTCTTGATGGCAGGCACGCCCGCCTTCATGATCAGCTGTAGGAGACGAAAGATGCACAGACGCGTTAGGTCCTGCACCACCCGAATTTAATTTGAGCGGCAGATGGCTGACAAACGCACCGTGCCGATGACGACGAACGAGACGTAGGCGACGCAGATGGCGAAGGCCGTAGCGAAGTCGGCGCCGGGCAGGTCCTGCATGGGCGACAGCTTGTACTGGCCCGACGGGTCGGCCCAGTCCAGGAAGAGCGTCTCCTGGACGTCAGCCCATTGCTTGTAGCTAGCCCAGAGTGCGGCGGCCATGGCGGAGCGGTCGAAAGAAGCGTCTGCGGGGCGCGGCTCGAATTGCGTTGTGGCGCGGCTGCGTAAACGGCCGGCGCCGCCGTGGGAAGATACTCACCACACAATCCACGTCCACCCCACGTCAGCTGCACCCGTTGATGAAACAACCGGTACCGTACCGGTCCCAGAGTCTCTGCACATCACCAACGCTCGCTCATGACGCGTTTCCCCATGGTGCCGAGCCGGCCATTTGGCGCGTCACCAATTGCAGCTATGGTTTACCGCACTGCGCCCGCGGTGAAAGGTGAGGCTTGTTGCGAAGTGATTAATCCTGCTCTTTCAGATCTGTCAGCAACCGTTTTTGCCTTGCGTCTCAGCCCGACACTCTCAGGGTGCCTCATATTGGCCCAAAATTTGCTACAAGTTGCAGGCAAGTGCTAGCGGAATGGAAACTATGCCGTAGTTCACTTTATAAAAAGCTGCGAGCATCCATGATGCATGTTATAGAGGAATACAGCTTTAAGGCGGAACGCGATAGCGACAATACTGCGGTAGTGATATTTTTCAACCTCGTCACATTGAGCCGAGTTGAAGACTGGAACACGACCGTCGTGAGCTATGCGAGGGACGAACAAGTGACTAGCGCTTTTCTCGGCAATGAACGTCACGATACGAGCTGCAATGACGGCCGAGAGGCTCCTAAATACACTAAAAAGACGATCGACGCACTGCATTGACGTCTTTGACTCTCGAAGGGACCTTCCAGGCCAAACAGTTGAGGCCACTGGGTATTGTAGGGAGTACTAGGTCTAACAGTGTAAGTGAGAGCGATTGCCACAATAAGTCCTTGATCGACCATCAGGGTGGTCAGAACTACGGCCAAAGGCTTATTGCTACCAGCTTTGCTGTTGACCACGAGCAAACATCGATCGCGCCAGTCGGTCCTACCCCAACTGGTAGATACCGGTTCGACTAGAGTTGCACATTTGATTTCGTACGTGCCGTCCGTTTCTCACTTTTACCCAGGCAGGAAAGGAGCGGCGGCACCATGGCCTTCACGCTGATGCGGCGCTGCAGCCTGCTACTGCTGGCTGGTCGAGCGGCGGCCTCCGAGGTGGCGCTTTGCTCGCTGCCTGCCAGCTCGCTGTACGTCTGGAGCGGCGGCGCGCTGACTGCCTGCGGCACTTCAACGCTGTCCACGCTGTGCCAGACCGCGTGCAGCTGCAGGCGGCTCGAGCGCGACCAGGGCGTGCACGCCGTATGTCTCAACAGCAGCGCAGCTTTCGACTGCGTCGCCGCAAAGAACGCGACCGACTGCACGCAAGGTGCATGCGGCGAGCCGTTGCGGGCCGTTTTCGCGGCGAACTCACGGGCGTTTTGTGTGTTGTGCTGCTGGCAGCGTCATCTCATCTGGGAACTGGGTCTGCATCGACTGGCGCTACGGTCGTCGCAATCAAGCTGGCGAGTGGTGACGGCGGCGGCGGTGGACTGAAAGCGTGGCACTGGGCGCTTGTCGGACTGGTGATCGCGCTGGTGCTGGCGCTGCTGATCTTTGTCTTCAACTGGTTTAAGCATCGGCCTCAGCGGGGCGACAACCGCAGGGAGGTCGTGCAATCGCTGGAGCTCAGCCGCTCGCAGCCAAAGGACGACATCAACATGCTCCCGGTTGCGCTGCGAGAGAGTCAAGCGAGGACCGCAACCACCAATCGTGAGAGCGCGGCGAGGAGCACTACGCGCTCGCATGATACAAACCCGTCTCAGATATCGGGATTTTCAGGAGGCAGCTATCACAAGTACGCCGGAAACCCCGTGAGCAGGACCCTGACAGACACTGAAGTTGTGGCGCAGCACCAGGAACGCGTGTTCTCGCCTATCAGCGACTCGGCTCACTCCTATGGATCATCGGACTACTCGCAGGGTGTCGACACCACCACGTCGCCGAAGACGGCTTTGCTGCCCTCTTGTGGGCAGGGAGACAGCGGCAACTCGGACGGCCAAGACGAGTATCCATCCTTTAGTAGTTATTCTGTCTCGAGTGGTATGGATTCGTTCTCCAGCGAGCTTACCGTGGACGGTGGGTCAGATATGGAGACCGGTGAGAGTGCTCCGTACCCGCGAAAGAAGTCCATCGAGTTTTAAATATTGGGCAATGCAGTGCACACTATTTACGCGAGAGCGCCATGAAGCCAGCGAGGAATACTGAGTTCTCGTCTCCATCCGTCCCAGTGTATTTATTTTCTTGCCGGCTCAGTTATGAAGAGAGGAAACAATTTCTTAATTCAAGCGGCTAAATATGCGCTGGGAGCTCAACTGTCTTATCCGACAATAAGCGAGGGTGGTGGTAGATTCAGATAAGTTTGGCTGCCTCGACTTTTTCTTAGCTTGCCCCAAACATGGTGGCATCCTCGCTTTGGTGGCCGTGCAGGTCACTGGTTTAATGAGACGGTTGACAGCGGTAGAGCCGCTGCACGGGATCAATCTTCAATTTGCTCTCAAGTGCTCGCTTCCACTGCCCACCTCCCGACCTCCAGTCTCGCTTTCGACTAGCCTGCCAGCCATGGAGTCGCGATTGTCTGGAACGAGCAGCATGAAGAACATGAAGATCTCGATGGAAAGTGAACGGATGTTTGCAGATATTGAAGATGAGATGCAGGCGCAATCTCCTTCGAGGGACATTCGCCGTCCGTCATCGCGCATCATGTCGCCTAGTAATTCCAACACTTCTGTCTCGAATGGGAGTCGCGTAAGCGTTAAGGACCAACTATACTCACTTGAATGCAAGGTGCAATCACATGAAGACACAATCCAGAAGCTCATGTCAATTCACCAAGCAGATAAAGCGCTGCTGTTGACGAAGATTGAGGAAATAACGGACCGCACGAGCGAAGAGCTACACAAGCTCCGCATCGACTACCAGAAGAAGCTTAACACCGCTAGCGAGGAGATCGAGCGGCTCAACAAGTGTCTGAACGTCCAACGGGGTCACATCACCACGTTGCAGGAGCAATGCCAATCGTTGCACAAGCACGTTGTGCAGGTTGACGATGATGTTACCAAGCTTGCTACTGAGGTACTAGGCGAGTAACTGCACGCGCCGGGAAGAAGTAGCTGTAGCCCAAACATCTCTGCAGCAAATAACTAAGGCAATATATTGAGTTTATCGCTAGTACCAGCTCATTCCGAGTCCATCAATTGTAGCAAAACGCGCATCATTTCCGCGGATATGTCGGACTCCTTGGCCACGTTAACACGGGACACCCGCGGGTCAGCAAGCAAATCGACAAGTCGGCGGCGAGTAGATTGCGTAGCAAAGAACGCTTCCTCGACGATAGCGATGAAAATGTTTAGCACCACGTACATGAACAGCGATATGAAAGAATACAGGTATATCTTCCCTGACACGATGAAGTGGTGGAGCTCCATGGCGTCAAATGTGTCCATAATGATATCTCCGTTCATGAGTGAAAAGAGTGTGACCATGGAGGCACTCAGAGTGCCAAATTCTTCAATCTTGTTACCGAAGTAGATCGTTCCGAAGAGAGCATACCCAAAGAAAATAGGAGACACACCCAACAAGAACTGCAGCACACGCGGAGTTCCCCACTTGAGTGTCAGCACGATCGAATAAATATGCTGGTTATGCTCCAGGTATCCGACAAGACAGCTCCAGAGTAGCAGTAGAGCTGTAGCATGAAGTAATCGATGCCAAAACCGGATCGGCATGTGAGCTTCCAGGAAAAGTAAGCTCCACATGGTGCTCGCAAGCAGCAGGCACAGCGAGGTAAACACCAATAGCTGCCTGAAGTACGGCAACAATAAGAACGTCAGTCACAGTACCAGGAGAGAAAAGAGTCCCATCTACATACAATCCATTAAGAAGTTTTAGCTTCAACCCAAAGGGAATTTTTGTCCAGGACCCCAGAACTTTGCGTTGTGTGTCGAAGCTCTGTGAACTATCTTCATCACTGATTTCATCAGCAGCATTGTGGAGATCTCTGGCTAGTTTTTCTTGATTGTCTTTAGCGTGGTCTCGCAGTAAATCTCTTGCTTTTGTCATGCTGCAAGTACAGAGCACATTAAATTGCTGAACAAACGCAAATATACGGTTGAGGTTTTAGATACGTACACGTGAAAGGAACGTCGCAGTGCTTTAACACTGAGGACCATATACACTATGGAAACCACCGCAACGACCACATGCATCCACACAAAGCTTTGTCTGGCCGTAGTCCAGAATGGGCGAGGGTGAGTAGTTGCGCAGCGTGACACTTGACAGTCTTCCAGCTGCACGTGAATTTGAGCGCTCTCAATAACTTGGAAGCCCACATTCACCTGCCACTCGAAGCACTCCTCGTAGAAGTTCCCAAACTGGTGGTCTCGCAGCGGGAAAGAAAACTTGACAGCGCGCAGTGACCGAAACAAATGCTTCTTCTGCCATAACATCATTGTGGGGTCAAAAGGCCCGACAGCCTTGTCGTCACGGGAAACAAGGTACTGGCGAGTCTCCACTTCACCCTGGGGTTGCAAGCGCTCGACCGTCAGCTTGAGGGGCTGGATCTCGCCTGCAGAAGTGCGCAAGTACTCATAGTTGGCCACGGAGGCGTTGCCGATCGAGAAGTAAGAATCTCGCAGGTAGTGCACTCCTGTCATCGTGCGGTTGATCGTGTATAAATCTCGTTGGAACCGCGGTCTGTCCGATATGAACCAATACGAACAATCAGTATATCCTACGCTACGCCAACACTGCACGCCGCCCAACGTGCAGGCGCGAGAGCGACGTACACAACGCCGATGTCGGCGGCAGGTGGCAGGAAGAAAAACGCCCTGCGGTCAATTCAGCGCCGCCGTTAGCTGCCACCAGCGGACGGACCGAGACAATGGAAACGCCAAGGAGCCCCACCAGTTGCGGTGCGACGCGCGCATGTAGGCGGCGTTCTGCGCGTCGTAGAGCTGCATCTGCGCGAAGGTGAGCAGCACCAGCGCCACGTGCAGCGTCAGCTTGTACGGAAAGCGGCCGTGCGCCGTCCACTTCTCCCAGGGCGACAGCATCAGGCGCTCCACGGCGCCCATGGCGGCCGGCGCGCGCGCGTCCTCGTCACGCGGCAGCAGCCCGCGCCGCAGCTCGGCGTCGAGCTCCGCGTCCATGATCCGAGTCATATGACGGAAGACAGGTTTTGGTAGTAAAGAGAAAAGAAACAGTGCACGCACGAAATCGCTTGGCGCCCCGATGGCCCCGCGCGAGGCTGGAGGACGGCTGCTGGCCGCGACGGCGACGATGCTGCAGGTGACGTGGGCGCAGGCGCAGGCGCAGGGCAGCGCGGAGGGCGACGGCGAGGCGGCGGGCGACGAACCCGCGGCGGAGGAGGCGGAGGGGGTCGTGGGCGGCCAAGACCCCGCGGCGGACCCTGCCCCGACGCCTGCAGCTCCAGTGGACGCGCAGACGGACCCGGACGCCGAGGCGCTGGTGCTGCTGACGACCGAGTCGCCCACTCAGCCGGTGCAGACGACGGGGGAGGACACAGTCGACACGACCGGCGTCCTGGAGGAAGAACCGACACTTGCTCCGGACAACTCGAATGAAAACGGTCCAGAGGAAACGGAAGCACCGACGCTGCCGTCGGAGACCACGACTCCGCCGACCACAGAGCCTCCTATGACGGAGGCGCCGACCGAGCCATTCCCGCAGGTAACTGAGCTTGCACCGACAGCGGAGGCCACCACCAAGCCATCGCTTCGTACGGAAGACCCAGCAGTCATCTCGGACGCCGTGACGAACAATGCCGCCGAGACACAGGCTCCTGGATATCTGAGTCAGGGCACCAACCCACTGCTGCTCGTCGTGCTGGCGGGCATATGCTGCATTTTCCTGCTACTTTGGGGGCGTAAGAGGCGCTCAGGTGCATCCACCAGCTCGAGCACATCGAGTACTAGCGCCAAGGGACCCAAGGTACAGTACACGCAAGTGCCGGATGAACAGCCCTTTAGCCACAGCCAGGATGATGATGACGAATTCTGCGACGACTACGAAGAAGATACTTTCGCGAACGATCGCGACAATTGGGATGACTGGGAAGGAAGCTCCACGCAGGCACAGACTCCACAACTAAATCCTTTCGTTGCAGCCCTCAGTCCCGCTCGTCCGACGACTCCACGTCGAAACAGCGGCAACGCCAGTCCATTCATCAGTCAGCCTCTTTCTCCTCCACCGCAACAGCAGCAACAACAACACGTACCGCTTCAAGAAGTTGCTATTGCTGGTAAAGGTGACTTGCTACCTTCAAGTGTCGAATCCAACAGCTCTAGTGACTCATTTGAGGTCGTGACAGATGAGGCTCATGCACCGCCGCTTAGCAGCCGCGGTGCTGCCGCCGCTGAGGCGGAGAAAGAGAGTGAGAGTGTTGACGACCTGTTTAGCGTACGTAGTGTCTGATGTGCTATGTGCACTATGCTCTTGTTCTGACGTGTGAATATGTGCTTGCAGCAATTCGGTATGGTACCGACGTTTAAGAAGAGTGCGGTAGTCCCGCCCCCGCCTGCAGCTACAAGCGCGGCTCCTGTTTCACACCCAGCAGCAGCGGCAACACCATCCGCTGCCGCTGTGTCAGCGTTGCCTACTCCTGCTGAAGCGTCAGCTTTGTTCGCAGCAGAGATGGATGACGAGCTGACTGCGGTTGACGCGGCTGATGAATGGGGTGAGGACGATGAGTGGGTGAAAGGTATTTGATCGCTCTATGATGCAGCCGGAGACGGTGTCCAACAAAATAAACAGCAACGCACATATATTTTAAATCTTTGATGACCTACATACGAAAATCTTGGCTACAGCGGGAATGGCGCAGTAACACTATACTTGCCGCAGAGCTGGACCAGCCTTGCTGTCGCGAGCCATCGGGGTGTCTTCGCTCATTGCGTAAGAACCTGACATTGGGGTGTCCGTCCCCCCTTGTGGCTGTTGTTGGAGGAGAGCTAACTCGCTGGTCGCCACCTTACCTGTCTCGAGACTTAGCCCGCGCAGTCGTGTTGCGTCGTCAATATCTAACCCTCCACCGCTGGTGGTGCTGTCGCGACGTGCATATCCAGGTATCAGCTCAGGTGGGCCCTCCCAGAGCTTGTTCAATATGCCACGTCGCCATCCTGCAATCGCTAATACGCCCAGCGTGCAGGGAACCAGGTACATCAGCGCTGGTTGACCACTTCCTGTTGCCACCACAGCGACATTGGCTAGTAGCAGTCCAATGGTGTAACCCCACATAAGCAAGCAGAAGAGCCCACGACGACACGGGTAGCGCTCCTTGGCACTACCGAGTTCTGCCCCCGACATGTCCAGATCCCGATTAACTTCAGTCGTGACTGCCGACGAGCCATTTAAGACATTATCTATTGGGTGACGACCAAACATCTTGCCATGTGGAGGCGTTAGGCGTCCGAATAACTGGCCACGGGTAGCGTAGTCGTAGCGCGCGCAGAAAACTAGCAACAAACCGGGCAGCACGATGTCACCCAAACCCAAAAGCGACGTGCCCGCGCGCCAGTCTAGTATCTTTGGGATTCGAAGTAGGATAGGCATCGACTCGGAGCGACAGTTGTGCTTCGTGTCAGTCGGATAACGCAGACAGTAGCCGCTGGAGACTCCGCCAGTAGCAGTGCTTTGCGCACCGCCAGTGGCCACCTTGATCATAACGCTTTCCTTAAAAATGTAGGGAGAGATGAAAACCATGAAGATGTCGTACATGAAGACGAGTACCAGTAGCACGGTGGCTACCTTCAGATTGGGCAGACGCGCTGTCCGCAGGAATACAAGACAGAAACATACACCAAAAATGTCCTGGAATACCCACGAGTACGACTGGAAGCGAGTGATGAACCAAAACAGTGCAATGCCAAATGACAACACCAGCGCCACCAAATCTCCCACACTCCACGCTGCAGGTACCAGGATGTCTTCCCATTGCCATAAAACATCACACCACGGCTGCTTGTGCAAGAGTTTAATGGGCAACCGTCGCATAAGAGGCTCCCACATTGCTTGAAAGGTGGCGGACACGGAGCCAATCCCGAAAAGGACCACAACCACAATCACCACGTCAACGAAAAATAGCAGGACAAGGAAGCCTGAACCGAGGACCAAAAATGCCAACGCATGCCAAGAATTCAGGTCTAGCTGTTCCTGCTCGGGTGCCTGCTCGTCATGCTCTTCGTATGCCACTCGAGCTTGCGCAATCGCGTCGGAAGAGGTGGCATCGGCAGCGATTAATGCCGCCTTCAACTGCGCTGTTGTGCGCTCGTACTCGGCACCCTTGTACGATCCAACGAGTACAGTAGCGCAGGCAACAAGCCAAAGAATCACCTGTGCAGGGTCCACTACAGGTGGATCGCGCTCGTACACCGCAATCAGCAACTGACCGTCCTCGTCCTCGCTTCCCGAAGTTAGCATTGCTTTCAGCGTGTTGCCGTCGTTAATAGAAATTCGCACCACAACAATGTCACTCACTAGGTCCTTGTGTGTGACGACGTCAGTGGTACCGAAGCCCATTAGATCAGGAATATCCCACGCACAGCAGACCTGCTTGTTGGCGCCGCCCGAGGGGACACACAAGTGCGACGCGCACTTGGTGCTGCCCGTGCATGAACGAACCCCCACGTCGGTTTCCCAGGAAGAGGACGTGAAGTCGGTGATGTCAGCGTTCCACGCCGCCTTTCCTGAACCGCGCGAGCAGCTGAACTCCATTTGCTTCTCCTCCTTGGTGGCGTCCGCGGCGCTGGAGCGGTTGTAGAGCTGCTCGAGCGTGTCGGTGACGATGAGAACGGCAGCCCCGAGCTCCTGTGCGTAGAAGGCCTTCTCTGCAAACGTGCAGCGGCCGCGGTCCACCAGCAGCACGAAGGGCTCGTCGGGCAGCCCGAGCAGCGCGGCGCTAGTGGAGCCCGCCATGCTGGCGGCCGAGGCGTTGCCGCTGGCGTTTAGCAGCTGCTCCCTGGACGCGCAGCCGTAGCCGTCGCCCAGCCTCCTCGCGTTGTACACCAGCGGGTAGAACGCGTGCGTCTCGCCGTCCTTGAGCTTCTGCGCCTCGAGCGACGCGCCCCAGTCCTCCTCCGCGGCGCTGGACGCGTAGAACACGGCCTCCGACTTCTTGACGTTCACGACGGCCGACAAGATCGAGTCCGACGGGGTGGAGGCCGCGCAGCCCGCCGCCGCCGCCAGCAGCAGCACGGCGCGCAGGAGCAGCAGCATGAGCGTCTCTATGCGGGGCGGTCCCGATAATACTAAGACCTCGGTGTGCAGGTGCTGCGTGCTCAGCGGAGCCCGGTGCAGTCCGCTCCAGGTGCGGTACACCCACGGCCTGACGACAGTTTCTGAACATAGCGAGTTCAGCAAACGCGGGCGGGGGTCACCCCTACGCCGCGTGCGCGGAGCCTGCATTGGTGCTTGGACGCGCGCGACATCCGTCCCGTTGTGGGTACAGCGACGCCTAATAATAAAGACCAATCAGCGGGAAAGAAATGAACGGCTGCTAACCGTGCGTGGTGTGGTCCACGCCGCACGGGAGCGAGCGCCGCAACGGCCGACATTTGAACGGAGCCCGAGCGCGCGGAAAGTGACCCGCATTCCCGTCCGTCCCCAGCCTGCCGCGCGATGGACCCGCACGCCGTGAACGCGATGGGCATGCAGGGCGGCATGTCGATGCCCATGTCGATGGCGATGGCCGGCGTGAACGGCGCCAACCCGCAGGCCATGGCGGCGATGGGCATGAACGGCATGGCGGCCATGAACGCCTACGGCGTGCCTCCGCAGCAGCAGCAGATGATGATGAACATGAACCAGATGAACATGAACTCCATGGCCATGAAGATGAACCCCAACGGCATGAACCCGGCGGCAGTCGCGGGCGCGGCTCCGGCGGCGGCCGCCGCCGGCATGCAGCAGGTGGCGGGCGCCCAGGCCGGCGCGGACTGGCGCATCCAGCTCACGCGCGAGCACCGCGCAAATCTCATCGCCAAGATGTACGTGCAACAGATGGAGGAGCTGGCCTGATAGTGTTCTGACCTCTCTTGCTTGCCTCCAGCTATAATGAGATGGTGCGCGTGTCGGCGGATCCTGTGCCGGGTATCAAGCTCTGGATGAACGTGTCGTGGTACGAGCTGACGCTTTACAAGGAGTCGCGTACACAGGAGGAGTACATAAACAAAATCTTCACTCGCCTCAAGTCGCTGCGCGCGCAGCAGACAGACATGAATGCGGTGATGGCGGCGCAAACGCTGCCCAACCAGGGCATGCTGTCGCGACTGGACTTCTCCTACTATAACACGCTCAACCTTAACCAGCGCGCAGGCGCCCCTGGTGCGAATGGCGGACAGGTCGGAGGGTACCCTGGGCACCCGCAATTCGGAGGGCCTGCTGGTCACCCTGGCGCCCAGCAGAACCAGCCGGGCAAGCCTGTTGGTGCGATGGGCACGGCAGGCATGTCGTCAAACCCTGCAGCATCGAACGGGGCAAGCACCACACCGCGGACGGGTAAGCCCGACGGTGGCGTTCCCGGTGATATGACTGCAGAGTACTGGCGGCAACACGCAGCGCTCAAGTCCAAGTATCATGATGATGTGGAGAAGGTCCACAGTGCCTTTAAGAAGTATGTGGATCACATGAAAGGCCATGACGAGACCGAACAAAAGAAGAAGCTGCGGTACCTTCTCAGCTACGTTCAGCTATGCGCGAGCATTCTGAACGAGGACAAGACGACGCATCCGCCGCGGAAAATCGAGGAGCTGGACAAGGTGTACAAGTACATCGTAAAGATTGTGAACCCGTATTTAAAGAAACTGCGTACGGAGACAGACAAGCGCAGCTTCACCCCCAATGCCACCGGCGGAAGTGGTCCAGCACCGGCGAACCCCGCTGCAAGCGCTGGTCTCGCTGTAAGTGCTGGAGTTGCTACTAATTCGTCGAATGGACCGAATGGTGCAATGATGATGCAGCAGGGCGGCCCCAACCAGCAGCAACAGCAGAATCCAGCAAGTATGCAGAATATGTCGTTGCAGCAGAAGCAGCAGCAGTATCTCATGCAGCAGCGCGCCCAACAGATGCAGCAGCAACAACAGCGAATGCAGGCGCAAGCGAGACAGCAACAAATGATGCAGCAGCAACAAATGATGCAGCAGCAAAAGGGAGCGCATCCGGCTCAAGCGCAAGCGCACCTCTCGGCGCAGCAGGCAAATATGTCGAAGCAGCAGCCGCAGCAGCACCAGCAGAGCCAGCCTTCTGGTGCCCAGCAGCCTCCCCAACAGAACCAACAGCAGCTAGGACAACAAGCCCAGCGACCGCAACCAGCCCCCAGTAACCAACAGCAGCCTCAGCAAGGCGCTTCACAGCAGGGTCAGCAACCATCTTGCCAACCTCAGCCTCAGCAGCAGCAGCAGCAACAACCTCAGTCCCAGCAGTCTCAGCAGTCCCAGCAGCAGTCTCAGCAGCAGCAACAGCCTCAGCAACAACAATCCCAGCAGCAGCAGAAGACACAACCGGCACCAGCCCAATCACAGCAGCAGAACACAGCCACTTCTCGGGCTGACACTTCTTCATTGAGTCTCGACGACTCGTTGTATGGAGGAATGGATAGCGGAGGTCTGCTGCAGATGCCCTCAAACCTGGGGTCTTCCAGTTCCTCGTCAGGGTTTATGGGCTTCTCAAATGACCTCTCGCCTACAAATTTCTCGAGCATGGATCTGCTAGATATGGATGGCTTCATGGGCCAGGACGCGAACAGCAATTCCGGTGCCTCAGGTCAAAACAACAGCAATAGTGGAGGTGGAAACAACACAAACTCTGGCGACGGAGGCGACTCGGACCTCATGTTCATGGAAGCACTTTAAATCAAATCGCTTGAGTGTGTATGCATGTGTTAGTGTTGGCTCAATTGCAGTGTATCTCTTTGATGCGTACGTTTGTCTTCTCGCGTAACGCGCCGATTAACGGCGACAGCAAGGCTGCGTCAGCGCAAGTGCAACCAGCGCAGGTTGCACTTGTGAAACAAGTTGATTTTCGTGCAAGGTGGGGCCATCGTATCGCCGACGCGACACTCGGCGGCGCGACGCTGCCAAGGTCGCCATCATGCCGGAGCAGAGCCGGGTTTCGACTTGAGCTGCATCGGTCGCATGCCCGCACAGCTGCCAGCACCGCAACGGCGAAGCAGATAAAGCGTGGGGCCTAGCGCCAGCATCTCGTTGTCATTAAGATTGAGGTGACCTGGCCGTTTACGCGCGCTAACGCCCATGACGAGCTCCCGCGGGTAAGGAGAGCTCTTGCTCTTGCGGTGCCGGTTCGAATATTTTGCTGACGTGCCTGCTTGTGGCTCACAACACAGGGTCACTTCTGTAATTAGTCTACGCTAGAAATCAATACCCTGTATAAATAGATGCATCTCTTTGGGAAGGCCTAAAAACTGCTTTTGGTTAACAGCTGCTTGATCACAGCAGGACCTGTGATGCTTGTGCGATAGGAGGCCGTGTGGTGTAATTTCCGGCTTGGTCCACCCCAGACCAAACCGTACGTCGCGGCTACAAGCAGTCGTTCTCGTGCCGCTCTCCTCTCCCCTTGCCCGCTGGCGACGGCACTTGCGGCGGATCCTGCGGGCTCCCGGCAGCTCATTCTCTTCCAGGCCGGCGGCCGCAGCACAGCATGGCGAGCAGGAGCACGACGCGGCTCCTGAAGCCCACCAGCAGCACACAGAGCATGTCCAGCGCGCTGTCGCTCCAGCCGGCGCCGCTCACCAGCGCCGCGCTCTCCCGCGCCGTGGAGGAGGACCTGGAGTCGCAGGCGCGCGCGTCGCTCAGCCTGTTCGGCTTCGGCGCCGTGGACTCGGTCAACTGGAGCCCCGTGAGCGCCAGCGCGGCGGCGGCAGCGGCGGCCACGACCGAGAACCCGGGTACGGGCGGCGCTATTAAGGTGCGCGTCATGGAGCGCGTGTGCCCCATCGGCACCAACACGTTCCTCTGGAACACCATGAACTCGCTCGTCAACGGCGGTGAAGGAGGCGACGAATCGGCGACGTCCAGCGCGGATCCTGCTGCGGTGAACGGAAACGGAGGCGCGGGCGCCAACGGCGGCGGCGTGTGGGAGAGCGACTTGCCGGAATGGGATGCCGCATCTTCAGCTGCCGGACTAGGCAACGTGTTCGCGTCTAAAGTGTTGCAGCAATACCTCGTCAAGTGTGTGGCGTTGCTGCCGTCGTCTATCGAGGAGGTGGTGGATCTGCTCGTGCGGTCGGACAAGGAAGACATGGAGCTACCCATGCAGCATCTAGTGGGAGTTCGCATGAGCTCGTCGGCTTTCGTGTATCGCCGTAAGAAACGACGTATCCGGCGCAACAATAACAACACTGGTGCGACCGATGGCACATCGCAGCGAGTGGCTTCCCAGACGTCCACGCTGGATTGTGATAGCGAGTCTTCTTTTTCGGACTCCGATTTGGAGCTCGAGGATGATTTACAACCATTTACAGGATTCAGTCGAGAGTCCGCGTTTGGGCGCGCTCGGGGCACTCGCGGCGACTCCCTAGAGACTGACCGATCAACAGGCAGTGCAACTCCAACCACAAGAGCAACGAACTCCGGGCCGTATTTGTCTCCAACCTATATGGAAGATTATCGGACAGCCATGGCAAATTCGGGCCACCAGGGAAACCTCAGTATCAAGTGGGTTGTTGGTGAGAAGTCAAGCCGCATGTTTGCATCGCGAACGACCTACTGCCTACTGGATTACGAGTGTATTTTGGTGAACGACTGGGACGAGAATGCAGATTCGTCGCCCATGTATGTGCGCACGATGCAATCTTGCTACAGCCCACACTGTCAACCCTGGCTGGATGAAGTGGGCTCCAAGCCAACGGATCTTCAGCCTACGGGTTTCATGGTTCGCCAGGCACGCGGCCGAGACGGGTACGTGGAGGTGCAGTTTGTGGCGTCAATTCTGGAGAAAGCGCAGCTGCCGATGGCATCCAGGCGGGCAAAGCTGCGAGCACTTTGCGCCAGAATTGCACGACTAGAAGAGGTGCTTACTAGCCGGCGCTTATCGCAATCATTACTCGTAAACGCACCACACTGGGTGCACAATCGTGAACGCTTGGGCTGCCGCGTATGCGATGCAAAATTCGGGTTGTCGCGCCGTCGTCACCACTGCCGTTTGTGCGGCGAAGTATGCTGCTCCGAGTGTTGTCCTAAGATGGATGTGGCGCTTCCAGACATAGGTTCGACAAGTGTGCGTGTGTGCATCGGATGCGTACAGAAACGACGAAAGAGTTGCGAATCGGTGGCATCGTCGACTAGTGCATCGACGATGGTGTCTGCTTTATCACCGACAAAAGGAGTTTGCGCGGTCACCCCACCACCGCCTGGACACCCAGCACTTCGTTCCGCCTCGTCATCGCCGTCAGACTATTACTTATCATCCTCGTCAAGCTATGCCTCGGCCGCCAGCAGCTTCACTACGGCTAGCAGCTTAGGCGAGCGCAAGCACTCGTTGGCCTCCTCGGTTTTCCAGAAAATGAAAAGCAGCTCGCTGAGCTAAAGCTAGAGGCTAATAAACATTGCAACCAGCCGAAATGGTAAATTGACACGTTCTAATTATGCATGAGTCGTTATTGTCTGGCAGAGCACACAGCCATCAGCGATCCATTATGGCGAAGAAAGGTGGATCAACCCGTGACAGGGCCCCACCTGATAAATCCAAGAGTGTGAGACGATCAACTCAACCACCTCAGCTCCTCGACTACGAAGTTTCTTACGGAACATGCGTCGCTATCTTCGTGATCGTCCTCTTCGGGATAAGCGTAATCCCCCTCAAGGAGTACTACTTAGGCAGCTACGTCACCAAGGCGCTTGATGAAGTCCGCGATGAAGTTGTAGCGCGGCAACTAAGCAAATTGGGTGTGGTCATCAACAGTGTGCACTACTTCGACACGTTTGACCGCAATCTACTTCCACTTATTGATTGCAACACCAAGGCAGAGCTCACACGCTCAGCCACAGCTGCGTTATCGCTCACTGAGTTTCTTGCCTGTGCCAATATTCGTCGAGCCGATTTACTAGACAACTTGCCAGGGGCCATTTTGACGCAACCCGTCAATATTATGGTAGATGTGTATGCGCCTTTGTGTGGACCCTCCTTATCCTGGGAGACCCCACCCCAGCTTCTTTTTGGAAATTGGTTTCCTGCAATTCGACACGAGTTCTGTAGAGACTTTCAGGACAGTTTTCCTCGAGACCGCTTTTTCAATTATCGAGGCGAAGCACCAATTGATGCCCACTTAAGTTATCTGGGGAATGTTACCCTTGGCCTCATCGCCGTCGTCAACATGTCTGAAGTATATCTACGACATTTCGAAGACGTTCTTGTGGTACGCAAAATTATGAAAAGCGTCCAAGAGGGATTTTTGGGGATGGAATTACCAGGATACACAAACGATGTCGCCGAAGCTATTGTGGAGTTGTACAGAGACGGAATGTCGGTTGCTGATGTTGTGGCACTATTGCCAGGGTCGTTCGACAATGACCATGTAGCGCTAGTAGACGTACTTGGCGTCAGCGCCATTCTTAATCATTACCTGGAGTCACAGCAACTTTCGGTCGGGGTCAATGTGAATGGAGAAGCAGCAATTTTAGCAGAAGTGACTCATGCCACAGCGTCATTTTGCACCCCAGACTTCCTAATCAACACGATTGGCATGCACTTGGTATCAACGATGCATTTAGCCCCATTTTGGAACTGTGCAATAAAACACACAACAATGAACAAGTCCATTGCAGCCACCGACGTTGATGAAATTGCAGTTAAGGGATGCGGAAGCGATGTGGCCTTGATGATCCCGACACTTGCCGTTAACTTGATGTTCCTATTCCAAAAGGATGAACGAGACTACACCGAGCTCGATAATACTACCATATACACACTTGGCCGACAACGAGAATCAGCTACTGATTTTGTTGCTCTACAAATCCCGGAAACGCTAGAGGATTCAGCACTGTTCTCAATGGATGGCAGTAAATGGAAAAAATCTCGCGTGGACGCCTCCGCATCGACAACATTTCAGACAACCCCTTACGGCTACCTTTACACACCTGATTGCCGTAGCATCGTTGATCTAGTCATGCAACAAGGCGGGAGGAATGTTCAGAAGTATCAGGCTTACATAGGCGACGGACTCGGCAACTGTGCGTTCAGGGATTCGCAAGAAACGGAGCTGCAGACACTTTGTCGTCTGTTCATGACCTCAAACGAAGTCATTTTTCGTGTCCTTAATGGGAGCTTCATTGAACTCCCCTCGTGTTTATCCATGATCACTGCTGATTCGAGCACAGATATTCAAGCGCTTGAACAGAATAACTTGCGGCAGATCGAGTGGTTTCTGGTTGATTCGGCAATGTTAACACGACGAATTCGTATCCACGACAATACAAGTCGGCAGATCCGAACATTTCTTTTGATTCTCAACCTGATCGGTGCTTCACATTATGCCGTCGAATATATCTTCATACTCAAAAGTGTCTGGATTTTCATACGAAATAGCGTCTATCGACCAGCCGTGGAAGCGCGGTCATTATCCCGCGTTGGAAGCTTAGATGTTTTTAAGAATGCAGCCCCACTCGTGCAAATTGGGATCTTCGAGCTGCTCCAATGTGACCCTGCAGACGGAGCTCTAGGACACCCAGGCACCATGGTCTTACTGTATCTTGGCGCAATTGGATCTCTTAGCAACATTTTCTCGCTCAGTTGTACGGCGCAGCTCTCAACTGAGGAGGGCAACATCGTCATTTACTGCGTACCAGCGATTCCTATGTGGAGTCTCACACTCGTATTTACAACTGTAAGCAGCAGCTATTGGGTCATCCGGGTTACTCTCCAGACGCGGTCACTGGCGATGCGCCTCGACCACGCCGCTCGAAACGACTTTGTGCGCTTTTGGTCGTTAAATGCAATCGCGGTACTAGTGATTCACTTTTCTTGTAAGGCTGGAGCCGACCTTTTCTTTCGGGACTCCGAACTGCACTCGGATCCGCACCTCTATGCAATATTTGGGGGTACTATTGTGACTGTCATCATTTCTATTGGGTTTCTTCTTGTACACGTAGTTTCTACTGACGCGTCGAAACTGCGTTGTATGCTGCAGCAAAGATCGACAAGGGTCTTGTGGCACGAACCCTCTGTCAGAGATGCAAGCGGACGAGCTTTCGTGGCTAAATGGAGCACGCGGGGTCTCGACTCGGTGCTATATCACTGTGCAAGTCCACAAATTGCCCGGCAGCTGGAGGCATTTGGAAATCGGCAACAATTTGGCTCTGTTGTAGCAAGAAAACTAAAGAAAATCGTTACTACTAGAGACAGCCAACCGAACGGAATACGAATGCACCAGTTCGTAGCTGTTCATTGTGCCGCGGGAGCCCACGGACACTTGCGGACAATCAAGTGGTACCTCGAGTCGAACGGGAGCGGAGGTGTTACGACTGTGAGTTCCATACCCAAGACAGCCCAAATAATACCGGCAGAGATGCACAGAGTCTCACGAGAGAGGCTATCGTGGGCAGCAACAAATGTGCTAAAGGAGTGATCCCTGTTTTACCGATTACAACTGGTTTGTTATTAAGGCGAAGCCTTCCCATAATTGTGAGTTTTTCTTTTTACTTGGTAAGAAAACGAGAAAGAAGAACTCCCATAATTGTGAGTTTTTCTTTTTACCAAGTAAAAAGAAAACGAGAAAGAAGAACTCCCATAATTGTGAGTTTTTCTTTTTACTTGGTAAAAAGAAAAACTCACAATTATGGGTAAAAAGAAAAACTCACAATTATGGGAGTTCTTCTTTCTCGTTTTCTTTTTACTTGGTAAAAAGAAAAACTCACAATTATAGGAAGGCTGAGTTTTTCTTTTTACCAAGTAACGGATAATGCCGAATGGAGTACTTTTCCAAATAGTATACCTAGACCAAATTGTGTACCGTTTTGGCGGTACTCAAATAATAGTGTACCGTACCAAATATAATACCATCACCACCAGCCACCAATGACCAGAACCACCAATTTTCTTGGTCGGCTCTCTTTATTCTGAGTTTTACCAGTCCCTACAAACCCCCAGCAGCCAAACCACTCCCAGTCAAGATGCCGTCGTCACGCATGCCCAAGTCAATGGCCGAGAAGAAAGAGGTCGTTCAGTGGATCGAGAAAAACGGCGGTGTGCCCACCCCAGCCGCTGTTTACTTCAAGAACGAGCGCGGCTGGAAGGTTTCCGAAGCTCAGGTGCGCTACTGGTGGAAGCAGCGCACCGCTATCAAGGCCGCGCCAGCGCTACGCAGCCGCCTGAGTGGGGCGGGCGGTAAGCCACGGCTCTCCGAGATCGAGGATATCCTGTTCGATCAGTGCTGTTTCGCCGGTCTGCAAAAGAGAAAGTCTCTCATGATTGGATTCGCGACGCTGGGCAGCGGCTTGCCGCATCTGAGCTGGGCGATACAGATTTCGTTGCGTCGGACCGCTGGGTCAACGGCTTCATGCGTCGGTATGGGCTGTCGCTGCGCCGCACCACCAATCTTACCGTGCTAACCGATGATGTGTTGACCGACCGGGCGGTAAGCTTTCTAAGCTATCTCACGTCACGCATCGATGGGCTTAGCGACGATCACACCATCCTGATGGACGATACGGCAGTCTACTTCGAGGACCCGCGCCGCCAGACGGTGGATTAAGTTGGAGCTCGCCACGTCGTGCTAAAGTCTACGGGATTTGCTTCAATGCGGGTGACGGCTGTGCTGGCCGTCACGGCAACCGGCCGCAAGCTGCCCCCGCTGGTTGGTTGGAAAGGGGCCAAGCAGGATGGCAAGATTGAGCGCTACGGCAACGTCTACGTCGTAAACCAACCCAAGGCATGGGTCGACTCGGCGCTTCTCACTCGTTGGCTGGATCTGGTGTTTCCGCCCATTTTCGACACGTGCACGCAGGGAAAAGCGCTGGTCTGGGACAGCATGCGTGCACACATCTCTAAGATGGTGAAGGCTCGGTGCGCCGCGAAAGGGGTGCAGATGTTCGTCATCCCAGGAGGACTGACACCCTACGTGCAAGCGGGAGATATCGGGATTTACAAGTCGTTCAAGGACAAACTATCGCCCATTATTGACAGCTGGAAGAAGTCTAATGCTGTGCTCTACACTCGCGGAGGAAATCCAAAGCCGCCATCGGTTGAGACCGTGGCGAACGTCGCTTGGCGCGATGTTCCAGCTGACGTCGTTGAGCGCTCGGTGGCAGCAGCTGGCTTTTCTCCAAGATTTGGAGATTGGCATGTGGCGCGACACGACGTTTACGGCGAGCTCTTTTGCTCAAAGTGGAAGGAGCGCATTAGAGAAAATGCTGACGACGTGAGCGACAGCGGAGGTGCCCTCAGTGAGGACTCTTTCGATGAGTTTACGATTTGGGACAGCGAAGAGTCTGTGTAGGACTAGAATTAGTGTACCGGTCCAATTTGAGTACCTTTTGGTAACTGAAGGTATAATACAGGAATTGTGTACCGTATACAAATTGGCATTATCCGTTAGAAACATTGGGTGCAGATTGTTTTCGAGCAAATACGGGTACAAATTTGGACGGATAGATGTGACGGACACAAATCAATGACACATGAGGTTTATTCACATAGCACCATACAAACGTCTTAACCAATCAGATTGCATGAGTAAGGAGGACAGTGCTGGCCACTCAAAATTAGACATGAGATGGAGTGCGAGGCGGCTACAGCACGCTTGCGAGTATGGGGTATGTCTAATGATAGTCTCCAGAGTGCCCCATCAGATGAAGAGACGGAAGTTACGGAGGGCTCTGCAGTCAGTAGTGCGCGCCAAGGTCGACGAAATACATATACTAACGCTTTAATCACTGCGGCTCAAGAGGCCTTGGCGTCGTGGGGGACCGAGTTGGTGCCTCTTTCCAAGAACACCACCTCAGTGGTTCAGCCCCTCGATGTTGGTGTAATGGGCCCCTTCAAGCAGAAGTTGCGCGCGATTACTTTGTCGTACGAGCTTGGCATGATAGGCTCGGGGGGGGGGGGGGGGGGGCGAGGCCGGTCTGTAGTGTGTAGTCCAGATAGGGCGGGGACGTCAACAGGTGCACCTGTCGCCTTGGAACCCCAGCACCAAGATCATTACTGATTGACTTTGCCGTCGTGGGAATCGAATTCTCGTCACTTGAATAAAAAGATAGCCTATTAACCGGTTGAGCCAATGGTCGCCGATTTGCGAGTCTCAACGTGCGTTTTAGTATCATTAATGATAAAAATAACACGATCGGATTGGCTAAAATCAGGGCTACATGTGTCATAAATTTGCGTTCGCTCATATTGCATACAATAGAAATTCCAAGGGCGTCCATCTTTCCGTATTATTTCCGAGCAAACTGAAAATCCGCTGAAACTAGAGCTAATGCGAACTTAGTAAGGCATATGACGGGGCATAGGTCAGGTTAGGGTACATGTGGAAATAGGGATATAAATTGATAGAAATGTGAACAACAGTCGAAACATTGTTAGATCAAAGCCGTGCTTGCGGCTGGATACAGTAATCTGCCCCCCCCCCCCCCCTCCATTTTCTGCGTCAGAACGTACCGTTTCACGTAGTGAGCCCCCCTTGGTCCATCGGCTGTGCCTTGGCTTTGTGTTGGGCGGCAGCTTCTCGACTCGCACATTCGTGAGCGAGAGCCCCACTTCCATGTGTGAAGAAGCATTGTTTTAACTAGAAGCAGCACTTTGCGCTGCTCCCTACGCATTCTCTCATCGAGCGCCACAAGCCGGTGCTAATGCATTTAACTTGTCAGCCACCTCTTCTGCGTGTTGAAGTAATGAAGGGTGGATGGCTTGTTGGATTCCCAGCGAGGCCTTTCTGCGCTACCCATTTACAGCATCGGCAACTTGTCGGAGCCGTCGGCGTTGCAGCATACGGCCATCGTGACACGGGCTTTGTCTTGTTTGAGGGCGGAAGCTGCGTTCTTGCAGATTGGTCCTCTTGGGACTGCATTGTAAAAGAACGCACTCTCGTCCATGTTATATACGTTCTGGAGGTCGCTGTGTTTTAGCCTTTTGAGCTCGTCATCTCTAAACCCTATTAATTTTAATAATAGGTTTAGTTTATTTATATATTTTTACATGTATAAAAACTAAATTTATTCCAACCACGACTGGCAGCCCATTGTACGCCGCCATCAGTCAGCAACAACCGTCGTGGTGTCAACGGGGGGGGGGGGGGGGGGGGGGAGGCCGGTCTGTAGTGTGTAGTCCAGATAGGGCGGGGACGTCAACAGGTGCACCTGTCGCCTTGGAACCCCAGCACCAAGATCATTACTGATTGACTTTGCCGTCGTGGGAATCGAATTCTCGTCACTTGAATAAAAAGATAGCCTATTAACCGGTTGAGCCAATGGTCGCCGATTTGCGAGTCTCAACGTGCGTTTTAGTATCATTAATGATAAAAATAACACGATCGGATTGGCTAAAATCAGGGCTACATGTGTCATAAATTTGCGTTCGCTCATATTGCATACAATAGAAATTCCAAGGGCGTCCATCTTTCCGTATTATTTCCGAGCAAACTGAAAATCCGCTGAAACTAGAGCTAATGCGAACTTAGTAAGGCATATGACGGGGCATAGGTCAGGTTAGGGTACATGTGGAAATAGGGATATAAATTGATAGAAATGTGAACAACAGTCGAAACATTGTTAGATCAAAGCCGTGCTTGCGGCTGGATACAGTAATCTGCCCCCCCCCCCCCCCCTCCATTTTCTGCGTCAGAACGTACCGTTTCACGTAGTGAGCCCCCCTTGGTCCATCGGCTGTGCCTTGGCTTTGTGTTGGGCGGCAGCTTCTCGACTCGCACATTCGTGAGCGAGAGCCCCACTTCCATGTGTGAAGAAGCATTGTTTTAACTAGAAGCAGCACTTTGCGCTGCTCCCTACGCATTCTCTCATCGAGCGCCACAAGCCGGTGCTAATGCATTTAACTTGTCAGCCACCTCTTCTGCGTGTTGAAGTAATGAAGGGTGGATGGCTTGTTGGATTCCCAGCGAGGCCTTTCTGCGCTACCCATTTACAGCATCGGCAACTTGTCGGAGCCGTCGGCGTTGCAGCATACGGCCATCGTGACACGGGCTTTGTCTTGTTTGAGGGCGGAAGCTGCGTTCTTGCAGATTGGTCCTCTTGGGACTGCATTGTAAAAGAACGCACTCTCGTCCATGTTATATACGTTCTGGAGGTCGCTGTGTTTTAGCCTTTTGAGCTCGTCATCTCTAAACCCTATTAATTTTAATAATAGGTTTAGTTTATTTATATATTTTTACATGTATAAAAACTAAATTTATTCCAACCACGACTGGCAGCCCATTGTACGCCGCCATCAGTCAGCAACAACCGTCGTGGTGTCAACGTATCAATCTGTATATTCTGGATAATCTTTAAGGATTTAGTTGTCTCCAATAACGATGTATGGAAGAGCATGTCCTCTGATATTTTTAAGAATTCACCACCTAGTTCTGAGGAGGGTTCGTGCCTTCCGTCTCCAACGCGAAGAGATAATCAGCAAATGATTCCACTTGTTGCGCCGATCGGAGTCGCATGTTAATGACAAGAATTCTGATCGACGTGAACTTCGCCACCGGGGCAAATGTTTCTTCGTAGTCACGCCGTATTTCTGCAAGAATCCCTTGGCCACCAGTCGCGCCTTGAACCGCTCGATCTCTCCAGCTTGGTTTTCCTTGATCCGGAACACCCACCGACAGCCGATTGCTTTCCGACCTTGCGGCAACGGCACCAACGTCCAGGTCTTGTTCTTGCGGAGGGAGTCGACTTCCGAGTCACACGCCTACCTCCACTTGGCCGCGTTGCTGGATTCCATCGCCGACTTTAACGTGGTCGGCATTTCTCCCACTGAATCCACAACGTAGGCCGCTTCAAACTCTTTTTCTCCACTTGCGGTCGCTGACATCTCGTCCAGCGTCTGCGGTCGGTTCTGCCGCTTGGTCCATGGAATCTCCACCGCTTCCTCCAACGACTGCGTTCGCTGGTGTCGCTTACTGCCAAGCTCAAAATCTTGATGCGGCGCAGCGCTTTCCTCGGTCTCATCCTCGGACGATTCTTGATCTGTGGCATCTTCATCTCGAAGCACCACGACAACTTTTTCATCATAGCTGCGTCTCCCACCGTCAAAGACGTCTTCCATGAACTGCGCGTCGCGCTCACCAGCACGCGACCGCTCTTGATCTCTTCGAAACGATACGCTTTCTCGTGCTCCGAGAAACCGACACCGCGCTGCTCGAGCGTCGAACTTGGTGCGTTTCTCCTTCGGAACCGTCACGTATGCATGGCAACCGAACACCTTCAGGTTTGCCAGCAGTGGTTTCTTCCCGGTCCAACTTGGTGCGTCGATTTGTCATGGTTGATGGCGCGGGTCGGACAGCGATTGCGCAGGAATGTAGCCGTCATCACCGCTTCACCCCAGTATGACTTGGCCTGAAAAAGCATGCTCCAACATGCAGCACGCACATTCCACCAGTGTTCGGTTCATCCGCTTGGCGACTCTGTTCAGCTGAGGCGTGTACGGGGGCGTAAACTTCTGCACGATTCCGCGACGCTTGCAGAACTTGGCCATGTCGCCCGACGTATACTCGCCACCATTGTCGCTGCGAAGCGTCTTGAAAACTTTGCCGGTCTGAGTTTCCGCGAACGCAACAAACTCGGCGAACTTGTCGGCTACTTCCGACTTGTTTCGGAGAAGATACACCACACAGAAGTGTGAGTATGCGTCGATGAACGTGACAAAGTAGCGCTTGCCACCAAAAGTCGACGTCTGCATGGGACCACACACATCACTGTGAATGACTTCCAACAGTTTCTTGGCGTGGTTGGGTGACTTCAGCATGTAGCTTACTCGCGTTTGCTTGCCGAGTGCACACCCATCACACAGCTCCCACTGCTTCACTGACGTCATGTCGATGCCAGTGCCATAGCCCTTCTTGACGATGGCATCTAGACCGCCGTGGCCAATGTGACCAAGTCGAAGGTGCCAGAGGTACGACGTGGTGTCCCTTTTGCGATCCTTCGAGCTTGCCACATTGGCCTCGTCAGGCACAACTGGTGTCATGCACAGCTTGAAAAGTCCTTTTCCTTCGCGAGCGCCGAGCTTCCACTTGAGACCCTTTGCTTCCGCGAAGCATCTGTCCGTCTCGAAGGTCACGGGACCAACATCCTTGGTAAAGCGCCCGACCGAAAACATTTTGTGCGACAACTTAGGGATGTGCCACACGTTCGTGAGCACACCCTTCTTGGTTCCCCGTGGAGAGTCTGGCGGCCAAGTACAACTTGACGGTGCACCAGATGGAAGTCAAAACGGCGTTCCTAAACGGACTACTTGACGAAGACATCTACATGGTGCAGCCGGACGGCTACACGGATGAAGAACGCCCGGACTACGTCTGCCACCTCAAGCGCTCGGTCTACGGTCTGAAGCAGTCTCCGCGCTTGTGGAATCAGACCATCGACAAGTTCATGCTCGAACTGGGATGCAAGAAGTGTGAAGCGGATCACTGCATCTACGCCACGTGGAATGATCAAGACATGATCTTCGTGGCACTCTATGTCGACGATCTGGTCCTCGCAAGCAACAACGACGAGCTGCTCAAGTCGACGAAAGAGGCACACAGTGCGCGCTTCGACATGACGGACTTGGGCCACCTCAATTACTTCCTTGGTATGGAAATCGAGCAAGAATCCGTCTGCTGGAAGAGTATTGATCCGTCAGACCAAGTTTGCGAAGGACATCCTGGAGAAGTTCGGCATGGAAAAGAGTAACCCTGTAAAGACTCCTCAAGACCCAGGACTCAAGTGACCAAAGCGATATACGAAGGAGGATGCAAGCCCAGCGTTGCGGTACGGTACCTCATGGTTGGGACTCGACCGGACCTCGCTGCTGCAGTGGGGGTTCTCAGCCAGTTCGCGGCGGACCCGTGCCCCACACACTGGCAAGCACTCAAGCGTGTTTCGCTAGATACAAGGCACGAAGACTCATTGCATCGAGTTTTACGCAACGAGTGAAGAAGGACTCCAAGGCTACTCCGATGCGGATTGGGCCGGCGACATCGAGATTCGACGCAGTACAAGTGGTTACGCATTCATGATGAACGGCGGATGCATCAGCTGGAGAAGCAAGATGCAGCGCACGGTGGCGCTGTCATCAACGGAGGCGGAGTACATGGCACTGACGGAAGCGACTCAAGAAGCGATATGTCTCAAGGCGTTTCTGTGTGAGCTCTGCGAAATGAAGAGTGATAAAGCGGTCAAGATCTACGAGGACAATCAAGGCTCCATCGCGCTGGCCAAGAACCCCGAGTTTTACAAGCGTACCAAGCACATCTACATTCGCTACCACTTCGTACGCGAGAAGGTTGAAGATGGCCAAGTGGTGTTGCAGTACTGCTCAACGAAGGACATGAAGGTGGACCTGATGACCAAGCCGATCACCGCGGTGCAGTTTGAAAGCCTGCGAAGCAAGTTAGGGATCCAAGCACCAAGCACGCCCGAGTCGAGTGAGTGTGTTGTCAAGAAAGCGTCTCGTCCAGCTTTGGTATACCAGTAAACCGGTTACCCACGACCTTCACTCGCGGTGCCTATGATTACGGGACGCTGGGTCAGACGTAAACACTGAAAATGGGACCACCGATTAGAGCGCTTTAGGGAAGCGGATATGACTTCAACAGGTCTCGTGCGAGGAATAACCGAGAAGGTTTGCCTAAAATTGCCTGATAGAAGCATTGTAATCCCTCCAAATGGCAAGTCGTTCTTTAGGAGTATGCGAAGTGTACTTACCAGAGCTTCATACTGAAATCGGTAGGTGATGGGGGCTTCGTCCCAGACAATAAGGGTTTCCACCGCACACCTACATATTGCTCTACCCTTTGCATGCGAATCCGCTCTCTTTGCTCATTCTTCTGCTCCTGAGTCATCGCGGCCCTCTCCACCGCCAACGCCTCGCTGCGCGTGAGTTTTTTTGCTTTCAGCCGTTCATCTTTGCGGCTTCGTCGTTTTATTTCTCAGCAAGGAGGCCTGTCTCCAAGAGCAAGTACGGGTTCGCGTTGGCGTCGAACTCGTTCAGGTTCCGGGTGGAAGACGATGTTGTCACTGAGTGCTTCCCCCGGCGACCTTCGGTACGTTGCCAATTCATGCCTCATCGAGACGTCCGACTCTGCCTCGGGCATCTCCGTGTCGTCCTCATGGTTTACTTCCATCGGCCTCACCTGCGCCTGGGCAACGGGTTGTTGCTCTTGTTCGAGCTGCACGACTTCATCGACGTCCTCTGCCGAATCAATGACTGTTGCGCTCTCAGTCGGTGCCGAGTCGTAAATGCCGTCTATCTCGCGCTCGTCGAGCTGTATAGACCTGGTCACCTTCACCTTGTTCGACTCCAAGTCGTACACGCGGTAGCCCTTTAAGTTCTCGGCGTACCCCAAGAACATGCACTTGAAGCTCTTTGGCTCCAACTTGGTGCGTTTGGCCTTGACCACGTGGGCGTACCCAATCGATCCAAACACGCGCAAGTGGTCCAGCCGCGGCTTCTCCATGAACGCTAACTCGTACGGCGTCATACTCGAGTGCATACTGGTCGTGGACCGGTTAATCAGGTAGACTGATGTACTAACTGCCTCGGCCCACCACATCGTCGAGATGCTTTTGTGGTACAGCATACTGCGCGCCTTTTCCATGATCGTGCGGTTCATTCGCTCCGCCACACCATGGCTATAGGGCACAGTCTTCTGGTATACGATCCCGTTCAACGAGCACAACTTGTTCATCTCCTTGTTGACAAACTCCGTGCCGTTGTCCGAGCGCAGGCACTTGATTCTTTCCCCCCATTGATTCTCATACAAGTTCATGAACGTCTTGAACTTGGCGGGTACCTCGCTCTTCTTGGTGATGAAGTACGCTACCACGTACTTCGAGTAGTCATCTACAAACATGACCACGTACCGGGCCCCGCCCTATGACTTCGTCTTCATGGGCCCCATGACGTCTGTGTGCACCAGCTGCAACACTTTCGTCGTCTTCGACACTGATCGAGCCGGGAAATGCGCGACCGTCTGCTTGCCCTTCATGCAGCCCCCGCACAACGTCATTGACTTCTTGTCTGTCATGGGCATGCCAGGGGTGGCGCGCTGCGTCTTCGCCAACGCGTCCTTGTTCAAGTGGCCCATGCGCGCGTGCCACAACTCCCACTCCCTGTTGACTCCGGCGTACTCCACGTAGTGCGCCATGTCCTTCTCGCAGTCGAGCACATAGGCCTTGCCGACCTTCTTGCCCAACGCAATCGCCTTCGACTTGTTCCATATAGTGCATGACTTCTGTTGGAACTCCACGCTCATGCCGCGCTCCGCCAGCCTGCTGACAGACAGCAGCTGCCGGTCCAGCCCCGGGATGTACAGCACATCGATCATCTTGATGCGCTTGCCGTCGATGCCTGTAAGGCGAACCGACCCCGTTCCCACCACCCGGATCTTCTTGCCGTCCGCGATGGTCACCTCGATGACCGCGTTGAGGTCCTTGTACTCGAACAAATGCGGCGTCATGTGCGCCGTCGCACCGCTGTCGATCAACCACCCTGACGACCGACTCTTCCCAACCGCAAAGACCGTGTCATCGTCATTGCTCGCATTCGGGCAGTTCCGCTTCATATGGCCCGTTTGGCCGCAGCTGAAGCACTTGCCCTTGAAGCCACCGCTCTTTCGTTTGTAGCTCTTGTGACCCTTGTCCCCCTTGAAGTTCTTTGCTCCCTTGTACTTGCTGCTGTTCGTGGCAGCCTTCAGTGCGCGCTCCATGCCTTCTTTCTTGTCAAGGCGTTCGTACTCTTTGAGCAACTTCTCCTTTACCTCAATCAAGGTTGTGTCTTTTGCGTTCTCCACTATCGAGCTGATCAACTCCTACTCTGTGGGCAGACTACTCAGCACGATGACAAGCTGGCGAGCCTCGTCTAGCGGCTCTCCCAGTGTCTGCAAGCCCACGATCAGCTCGTCAAAGTAGTCGAGGTGCTTGGCCATCGTCACGCCGTCCTCCATCTTGAACTCATGGAGGCGGCGGGTCATCGTCACCCGGTTGTGCATGGTGGTGCGGTTGTAGAAGTCACGCAACGTGTTCCAGGCCATGATGACCGACGTTGCCGATCGGAATTTCGTGTGGTGTTCTACCGCTACCCCTTGAGCGATCAACCCGAGTGCCTTCATGTCATTCAGCAACCACGCCTCCGTGATCTCCGCTGGGTCCTTCATAATCTGTACGTGCGCCAGCAGCCCCTTCCTTGCCAATGTCATTCGCATGGCGAACTCCCAATGAAAGTAGTTGTTACTTCCAAGGATGACTTCGGCCTTCTTGGTGGACGTGGTGGTCATGGCGGTAGTGTTGCTTGGTCTTGAGCGTCTTGCGGCTGTTAACCTGTTAGTTCTACTTGTGGGGTTGAGGGCAAATGCCGAAGTGATGTTGATGTAGTTAGTTCTCGCTAAGCTACTCTATCTCCTGTGCCCTCCTTCGTGCCTCTCATCATGCTGGTTAGCGCTGCTTCCTTGTTTGACGTGACTGGCTGTGAGCTTCCGGTATAATATCCGCCAGTAACATTTAATCGTAAAATGTTCGTATCATGATGAACATTTAGATAAAAAGGTTTCTTCGCTCAAGTCATCATTGTATGAGTCACAGCGAGTATTAGCAGGCGCCACTTCAACAAGCCTCAATCTCGACGCAAAGGTAGTACTCGCTTTAAAAGCGCCGATATGAGCCAACTATAAGTCTCCAAGAGCTGTAGACCCGAAGTATACTTACCGAACCGTAAGCGACGACGAAGTTGTCGAGACATTTAAAAATACTGCTTAAGTACACCAGCAACTCAGTAGACGAGACTTTTAACCTCTTGCTGTCCCCATGTTGAAACTTTCGTGTCACTGGTGGACTCCGTCCCATAAACCTCAACTGAGGTTATTCTTCTTTCTTCTCCCTTCCCCACATTCTCGAATTTGGTGGGAAAGAGAAGCAATGGCGCGAAAGTGGTTCGAGTTGGTGGGTGAGGATGGCAACGCTTTGACGGCAGTGACGTCTGTATCGGTGGAAGTCGAAGATGCCGACACGCTTCGGAAGGCAGTGTTTGCAGAAGTGGTTCGCTCTCTCCCTAAGCATATTTTTTCGTCCGATCTTACTATCTTCACGGACAGAACGGCGAACGATAATAGGCAGGCGTTGGAACCGCGGGACTCGTTGGTTGGTATCGATGGGACATTCATCGTGCAGGTACCGTTTCAAATGGGTAGTGAACCTCGCGGCATGGTCACGTACGCGGACGGAATCAATCCAACGACTATTCACTTCGAGCGCGATCTCATACTGGTGAAAATGTACAACTGGATTACCGGAGACAAGGGAGCAAACCGCTTCTTGCTTTTGAATTCCCCTGCTGCTTCTGGCAAAACATCGTTGTTGAATTTGTTTCAGCACAAGTTTCGTTTAAATACGAAGTAGGTTTTTTTTAAGCAGCCAGAGAGTGCATGGGATATACTTCGCGATGAAGGTATGGACATTCGTAAGCGGACTTGTCGCTATACAAGTGTTGTCTTCTTGATTGATGACGCGCAATGTAAATACGACGATTCACTGTTTTGGGCAGCTCTCGTAAAGGACATCCCTCTAATGTTTGACTTTGGCGTGCGATTTATTATCTCGGCAACGCACGTTATATCTACACGGGAACAATCGAGTCCAGCAGTTTTCAGGCAACTTGAAACGATCGGTCGAAATGACTTGCTTTTATCCGAAGAGCAGTCTCTAGCTCTGCTTGGTTCGGAAGCGCCACTTGGCTTGTCGACGAATATGCAGCATTTTTCAATGCTGAAAAGTGCCATCGTCGAGCAATGCAATGGACTAATCGGTGCATTGTGCAACTCGGTCAGGTTCTAATCTGAGCAATTTCGTTCAGCCGACCCACCAACGCAACGCAAACCGAATGTCTTCAAACATTTTTTTCGAAAAGACTTTTGGACAACATGGATCGTTGTTTTGGTACCGTTGATTTTACAGCACCTTTCAATTGAAGAAGATGATGCTCTACTGAAATGTGTCTTGGGAGAACGCATTAATTCCACCCGTCCACTAGGCCGTTCATCCAACGTTTTTGCATCATTTGCCAAGGCTGGCATTTTGAACATTGATGCGCAGAGCTGCTATGTTTTCTCGTCCCTTTTGGCGAAACGATACTACACGCATCGCTACTTCCCAAATCGCGCCTCCACTGCTGACCCATCGACTTTGCGTGAACTTGTGATGAAAGCAATTAGAAGTATGTCGGCGTTGGCTCTCAAGTCATCCACATCAAGCCCAGCTGACTTCCCGAAAGAAACCACATTCCAGCACGAGTTCACGCGTGCACTTCTCTACAATACGACTTCTAATACTGCGATTTGCTCCGAGTTGTCGAGGTCGTTTACAACCAACACGAAAGTAAAGGGAGAAGTCGATTTTTCGTGGATGGTGATCGTATGTGGGGCATCGAGCTAGCAAGGAAGATTGGTGAGCACCTCGACCGTTTTGGTCCAGAGGGTAAATACGCTGGTTTACAATCGCGTGATTACGTTGTCTTGGATTTCCGCCAAGGTGTGACAGAAGTTACGCGACATCCTCATAAAGTGATCGCAGCGTTTCCCGTAGATGAAGCAGGAAACACTCGTTTTGACCTTGTAGTTGTCAAGTATGGCACTGATGAAGCCGAAACCCTGCAATTACAGCGGTAGTTAACCAATGCATGCTTTATGGTTCGCAGCTAATGATACGTCTCCTTCAGAATTGCACCTGAGACGTCAAATTTCATCGACTGAGTACGTGTTTTATTGACCGTTTGTTTCGCATATTGGGTGTCGTGCCCTTTGAGATCACGCAGAACGTGCGTGATAAGTTGAGGCTGCTGCAGGACAACAAGTTCGACTGGATCGCCATGGTGAGTTAGGCAGAGGTGGTGTGTGTGTGAGCGATGACTGACGTGTGGTTTTACTACAGAAACTGAGTGAGGATAATGAGAGCGTCGAGGTGGTGAAGAGTCTGGAGAGGGTGGACTTGATCGATGTGGGGATCGCCGCACCCCGAGCTTCGTGGCGTACCGGAGGAGGTACGAGCCCATCGTGGCGCCGCCCCGCGCCCCCGTGCGTCGCCTTCGTGCGTCGCCTTCGTGCTCTGCCGCGTGCGCGCTGCCGTATTGACGTGTGTCTCACCCCGTGCGTTACTCGCTCTGTAGAAGATGTGGTTGGACGACGAAGCCGACGAGGAGGAGGAGGACGCCGACCTGAGCCAGCTGCAGCGCCAGTGCTCGCCCAAGTGCAAAAAGCGTTGCATGGCCGCCGTGGAGAAGGACAAGTGGAACGCCGACGCCTGGATCGCGCTCATGAACGAGGTGCAGCTACTGCCCGTGGCCAGCACTACCGAGGCTTTTCTGAGCCAGTTCCCCACCTCCGGCCGCTGGTGGAAGCTCTACGCCGAGCACGAACGCGCGAGAAGCAGTACGACCAGTGCAAGAGATCATCAAGAAGTCGCTCAGCTGCACTTTACTAACGATAGTTGTTGTCGTTGTAGTTTTCATGTATGAGGACTCGCCCGGTTGCCAATGAACAGCTCAAGATCACGTTCGACCACATGGTCAGTCATGTGTTATTGTGTTCGTATCCTTTCATTGAACATTAGCTGATGCGTCTTGCCACTTTCACATCGAGATCAACAACCCGTCCAGCGCAGTAGACGACATTCGCTCGGAGCTAGCGCCGCCCAAGACGGAGGAGGAGCTTAAGCCGCGCGAGTTCGCTCGCCCCGGACGTGGTCGGCGAAGAGGTCTCGGCCTCCTCCCGGCGCTCGTTAAGTACACCAGCAACTCAGTAGACGTTGCTATCGAATCAAGACTTTCAAGTAGGCTGTGTTGCATCGGGGCTGTCAAAGTCTATGAGCAGAAACCAGTAGACAATGCCGTGCAGATCGTCAAAAACTGCGTCAATGTTGAAAGTGTTAAGAAGCACTAGGAATGAGTGGTCAGCATCCTCATGCAAGGACTTCTCTCTGCCCGAATCAATTCGGTCTTCTGTTAGTAATTATGGTGTCACATTGATGTCAATGTTTGCCTGGCGGTTCCTGTTGTTTGCGTTTTTGTAGGGTTGGACAGTGAAATGATCGTAAAAATCATTGGGACGATAAACAGCAAAATGTGTGTATAACCTTGAAACTCACTGCGCGATGTCAAATCCTGAAACACGTTTTTCAAGTGCTGGTACTTGATGGGATGAGCTCTGGCCACTGTCGACTGAACGTAGAGGATAAAAAAAAAGAAAACGCTCGCTTGGTACAACAAGCACACCATCAATTGACGGGAAAGTCTTCGACAGGAGAATATACAGAGTTAAGTCATTGTGGATGTCGGATGGTGGTTGGATTATCTCGGATAGCGCGTTGAGCGGACCGAGTTGAACCGTTTCCGTAATGCCACTATCGAGAGGATTCATGCAAAAAGTACACGTTGCAAAGTCTTGCAGCAAGAACTTCTCTATTCTTTCCCTCGCCACGTCTGCAGATGCTTTGCTGGAGTCGTCAACAATGAGCGAACTTCATTGGCTGAGTAAATTTTGTAACGTTGCTGATGATGGTCTCCACAGCCAAAGAAGAATATGACAAATATGAGAGACTCGGCACTTCCTCATCCCGACAAAAGCTGAAAATAATGTGTTTCATATCGTCATGGAGTGCCTCTGTCTCGAACTCGCTGTACCTGCTCTTTTAATTCATTCACAGTGTGCGGAATATCATCGTTGACAAGCTTTTTTTAAGCATCGAAGTCATCACGACGTGAAAACACAAATCTTGGTTTATCCCCAACAAGATTGACTTTCTTCAACCACTTGTCCTGATCCTCCAACTGAATTGTGTCGATAAACTTCTGGCATTCATCTTTAGTCCGTGCGTTCATGTACACCTTATCGCAGCTCTCTTTCACGAACTCGTTAAAATTCCTGTTCCACGGCCAAGTCAGTACGATTCAGCTTCTGTCCATATGCGATCCATGTGGCAAATTCTTCAAGCCGATCAGTTGCGACTAAATCGTCCGAACGAGGAGAATCAACAGCGTCTGCCTTCTGACGTTTTAAGCCTGGAGCTTCATCAATCAGCTCTGCCATTTCTCTTTTTCCGTCGCACGGCATGCGTGCACAGGGACCGTTTTCGCCTTAACATATTCCTTCGTGAGTCGGACCCGCACGTCTTCCTCCGAAAGATTGACCAAGTTGAGCGGCGCTCCCGCAACGTCCAACAGCCCCAAATCACTAGTGTCAGTAACAGCTCCATTCACCTCTTTCTCCGTCAGCCACACCCCAGCGCCTTTGTCCTTCTTCGCCAGGAAGAGCTGCAGCCGCTTTTCAGGAACTGGTATGTCCTCGCTCTCCTCCTTAATGACCTTCTTCAACGCGGAAACCGACTCATTATCGCCGATCTTCATCTTGAACGCGCTCCCCAGCACGCCTACGATCGCACAGAAGACGCAACGGAGTCTCCGTTGGACACTGCGAGCTCTTCACTGGCGTGCCGCCAGTGGCGTCCCATACACGTGTGCGACGCAGAAGCAGCGCACCGGAGGTGCAGGCCCGCGCGTGCGGAATCTCCACGGAGCAGTCCAGACATTGCGGCACGCAGGTGACGACGTGAGACCACGACGGCGGACGTGAGAGGAAGCACCATCACGTGCGCCACCCGTAACAAATGTGCTCCAGTAACAATTATTTTTGCGGTTTCGATGCTCTTCAAGTAGAGAGCAAATCCTCACGCCTAAAAGGACCTCAAATGTGGCTCCTACCTATCACCCATTAATTTGTTGTTTCCATGGCAGTTGTTTCGTGTGCTGGTGGTTCTCGATGTATACTAAAGCTCTGGACAAATATTCTGCTATTTTCAACTCAGCTTCACGCGCAGTTAGGTGCTCAAAATACAACAAGTTTCTGTATTTCATTCCCAGTCCAGTTTACCCCAGTGTTCTTTTCGCGACTTGTCACGGTAGGCGTAGATTCCCGTCGTTCGGTAAGACTAATTTTGAATTCGTAAATAGTCTTTGTCAATAATTAGTCTCAGTAAGACTAATTATGGTAGACAACCTGGGAAACATTAAACATAAAATAGTCTCAGACAGACTAACCGTAGACAGTGTAATGGATTTACCCGAATATTACCCGGTCTTGTATTTATTAGATGCTGATCAAACACACCAAAACTACCGACAAGGTCTTCTATTCGGGAGAGGTCTTCTAATCTTCGTCCTCCTCGTGAAGCAGGGTGATGTCGTCGTCGAACTCGGTCATGTTGAATGCGTCTGCCTCAGTTTCTGCCTTGCTCTCCCACTTCTCCATGAACGGCTCCCCGTAGACGTCGTGGCGGGCAATAAACCAGTCGTACGGATTGTTTGAAAAGCCAGCCGCCGTAATCGAGCTGGACACAGTCTCACACTCCGTCGCTGCCCACGACCGCCGAATCCAATCACACACAACCTCGACAGCAGGCGGCCGTGGATTGCCTGCTTTAGTGTACTGGACGTCCCCGCTCTCCTTCCACGCATTGATTTCGCCGCACAGGATGTCCTTGAACGCCCGGTAGATAGCGATGCCACCCGCCTGAAGATAGGGCGTCCAGCCGCCTGGAATGACGCACATTCCGACGCGCCGCGCTTCGCACTTAGCCTTCAGTTCCCGCGAGATATGCACGTATGGAATCCCACACCAGAAACTTGCCGCCACCACCATCCACGAGAGGAAAGTGCAGGTCGATCCACCGCTTGAGGAGCCCTGAATCGATCTACGCGCGCTTCTGTTTGGTCACATACATACCTCCGATCTGCTCAAAAGCCGGTGCGTCCTTGCCCTTCCAGATCAAAACAGGAGGCAGTTTGCGACCGCTCGCAGTAACGCCAAAATAACGGTTATGCGCATCGAGGCGTAGCCCGTCGAGCGCAGCACAATATGGCGTGCGCCAAGAACGTCGACAGTTTGTGTGCGCGCGGTCCTCGAAGTACACTGCCGTCTCATCCATCAGGATAGTGCGATCGCGGTCCATCTTGGGCAGGAGGTCGTGTAGGTAGCTCATGTACGACACAGCTCGGCTGACGAGTGTGTCGGTGGTGAGCGTCGTGAGGTTGGTGCGACGGCGGAGTGAGAGGGCGTAGCGGGTCATGAAGTTCGAGACCCAGTGCTGAGAGGCTGAGAACGGCGCGGGTGCGTCTTTCTCTGCGTGAAGAGAGGCGTATACAGCGACGGCTTGATTGGCAATCCACTCTCGGGTGACCTTCTCCTTTCGTAGGCGCTTGTCGATGATGAGATCGTAGAGCATGTCCTCCATGTTCTCACATAGGGGCTTCCGCCCGCCACCGCTAACGCGACGCTGGTTGGGCTTCGCGGCCATGATCTGCTCTCGATTGCGCCACTATTTGTGGATGGTGGCACCATCGGCATTGAGACCGAGATCACGGAAGTGCTTGACCGCACGTGACGGAACGCCGTTGCCCTCCTCGAGAATCCAGGTGATCACTTCCTGCTTCCGCCAGATCGGGATCGAATTGCGACGAGCTGTCATTTTTACGAATGGGGCAGATGCTAGATCAGCTTCCACGGTCCCGATGTCGAACGAGCCAGCATTCGAGAATTCTAAAAGCCAAATCATGTTCTCGAATGGATAGGGTCTTTTATTTGGGTAGGGCTTCTATTTTCTATAAGCTCTCGTCATATCTGAAGAGAGCTTTATTCGGGACAGGTCCTATAATCGGGAATATCCGTTAGTACTCCGGTGGGTCAGAGACAGGCCAAATAGTACTTTCCTAACACTCGGTCAATATTAGACTGCAAGAGCTAAAACCTTGGGCAGCTACTTTTTTTGATCACGGAGTACACGACGGTGGTAGTGTGATACGGTAGAGATTAGTGTTTCTGTGCGTACAAAACGCTAAGTTAATACTGGACTACAGAGGCGAAAGGCTTGCATGATACGTTTTCGAGTACCGGGAGGCAAGAGATGACAAATCCGTGGTACACGTAAGTATGGGTGACGTATAGAGGTTGAAGACCGTTAGCTGGTATTACATAGTGCTACCAAGGCGAGCAGCAAGCGATGTTGCATTGACCGTAAAGTGGATAACGAAGGTCTCCAGACGCTAGTGACGCGTGGTGATTGGACAATATTGTGAACGCCCGGTCTTAAAGATCTTTTGGAAAGAGTGTACGTTGATTGGTTAAAAAAAACGCGCCGAATATGGGACAGGGGGTTTCTAACGGCTGGCTGCGGCGACCCAAGATTGTGGCGACTCCAAACGCTGAAGTGCATCTGAGTGACTTCTGGCTCTGGACGCTGATGGACGTCACCGATACGCGGGACATAGTGAGCCCAAGTGTGATGCCCAAACGAAATTCTCCAGATGATGAACGTTCCGAACGACAGGGAGAACTCCAAAATCAGTGGCCAAGACTCCGGAACCTTAAGCGCAGTTGCGTTTCCGATGATTACGGGTGGTGTACCCAGAATGGAGGTTCCAAGTTTCGACTATACTCGAGCCAAGACGTTAACGACTGACCAAGACGACCGGCGGGATTTGCTGCAAAAATGGGAAGCACCGGGTACCACGGCACACCAGGGGACTGACTTCGGATTACGCCGGCCGTACCCATTGTGAAAACACGTTTAAACCATGACTGTATGTTGGTAGGCGCCTGGTAGGGCTTCTACCGGATAGATTAAGTGTTGAGCCCCGGCAACGCTGGCCGCAGAGACAGCGCGGCCAGGCGTGCCGGCTAAGGTGGACCGGCGGCATGTGCGCCGCCGAGGCGATGAGGGGGCGCCGGCCGAGGAGGCGAGGAGGCGCCGGACTCAGGCGGCGGGGCGCGGACGAGTCGCGCCAGTCTCAGAGTGTCGAGACGGCGACGGCTCAGGACTAGCGCCGAGTCCGAGGCGGCACAGGCTTGGTCAGTAGAGGCCGAGCAAGCCAGCCGTCTCCACATAAAATGCACATAATATACTTCATTTAAGTATGCATATAAAGCGCTATAGTGTTGCAGATCTCAAAGCACTTGGATACAGTGCGACAGCAGGTAGTTGACTGCCTGCCAGCCATCAGTGCGATGAGGACAAGAAGCAGGGAAGCGAGGCCGCCCGAGGACGGAGTCCGAGGACGAGCCCACTTCCTCTTTTGCTTCAGACTGAGCACGTCTGTAGGATAGCAATAGGTTAGAGGAATCATGGGTTAGATAAAGGGTTCTTTAAACGAAAAATCTCTCGTTTACTGTAAAATTAAGTAAGTCAGACGCAAGTGCTGCCAGGATTTTTTTCCTTTGTTTAGCCTGGTGGTGCGTGAAGCAGCGTGGAGGACAAGCCCGCCTATGGGAGACTGTAGTGGGCCTGCTTAGGCTCACTACCACATTACACGTATGCGCTACGTGTATGAGGAAGCGTAGGTAGATTTATTTAGACTTTGTATACTTGCGATCCGCAAGTATAATAAGAGCTAAATAAAGGAAGGTAAGGGTCTTTTAGATCCAAATTGAGAACTGGTATTTACAATTAGCTTCTAGCTAGGTTTCCTCCCTAAAGTGATAACATGTATTAGAGGCGTCTGCCAACGGGTGGTTGGCAGAATCTCGCTGACGTGCATGATGCTCGTTGGTAGAAAGATACTGCTTTCTACCAATCGAATCTCGCGATATATTTGGGCCACTCAATGGTGTGGCCGCCTCAATGTAGCCTATTGGTGTGGTGAACACCAACGGAGGAGGTCCTTTTGTACCTCTAACAGATACGATATCTGTTAGAGTCACAAGTGGTGGTAGGCACTTGTGCGTGTAACTCTGTTACACACCTCGTCCAGCCAGGCCATCTGCTCAAACGCCACGATTTACTTCTCAAGCCAACTCCAAGCTCCGTTTTGGGCGCACACATTCGTGGATCACCAGTGCTTTCTAAATTTAGAGAGCGGTAATTATCAACAAGTCATCGTATCGCTTGTGTTTTTACAACCAATCACATCGAAATGAAGCGAATTGAACATCTTTCAGACGCATAACCAACATTTTATTTGTAGACAAATTCTGACCTAGACGCATGCGCGTCTTCGGCGATAACACCTGATGTAGAGCTCTAAACGCTAATTATCGCATATGCATGCAGTCCTGACATGTAACGCTATCACATAGTATTTGTTTTTCTTTCTAGATCGTTTTTGCGCGTTTGTGATGTTAGGGTGACTTACCAATCCTGGTGAAGTTGACTCACAAGCCCAGTGTTAGAAACAGGCCAATATCAATTTTAGGGCTCTAGTGGAGACAACGCTATAACAGTAATTAGAAAAAAAACGTTTTTGTAAGCCGCTTTAGTTGACGGGAAAAATTTAAGAAACAGTTTGCAGGAAGGGAGTAGCAGCAATTGAACATATTGGAGTGCAGCTTAAAGAAACGTGAATGTAGAAATTTGTATGTTAATACATATATAAAACCACGAAAAACGTATACGTATACATATAAAGTAAAACGAATTGTAAAGTATAGTTATTAATGATGTAAACAGAATGCACGAAATACATAAAAACAGTGTTTTTTACGTAGTTTATTGGGGGTATAACGTGTTAAGGGTATAAGGTAGGCGTTAACCGTAATTTTTTTTAGTAAAGTTCAAAAGTGATAAAATTCTTTTTTAAACTTAGAGTTAAAGTTAGTATTAGGAGTTTACATAAAAAGGCTTTAGGCTTTAGGGTTTAGGGTTTAGAGTTTAGAGTTTAGGGTTTAGGGTTTAGGGTTTAGGGTTTAGGGTTTAGGGTTTAGGGTTTAGGGTTTAGGGTTTAGGGTTTAGGGTTTAGGGTTTAGGGTTTAGGGTTTAGGGTTTAGGGTTTAGGGTTTAGGGTTTAGGGTTTAGGGTTTAGGGTTTAGGGTTTAGGGTTTAGGGTTTAGGGTTTAGGGTTTAGGGTTTAGGGTTTAGGGTTTAGGGTTTAGGGTTTAGGGTTTAGGGTTTAGGGTTTAGGGTTTAGGGTTTAGGGTTTAGGGTTTAGGGTTTAGGGTTTAGGGTTTAGGGTTTAGGGTTTAGGGTTTAGGGTTTAGGGTTTAGGGTTTAGGGTTTAGGGTTTAGGGTTTAGGGTTTAGGGTTTAGGGTTTAGGGTTTAGGGTTTAGGGTTTAGGGTTTAGGGTTTAGGGTTTAGGGTTTAGGGTTTAGGGTTTAGGGTTTAGGGTTTAGGGTTTAGGGTTTAGGGTTTAGGTTTAGGGTTTAGGGTTTAGGGTTTAGGGTTTAGGGTTTAGGGTTTAGGTTTAGGG